>CADEBD010000058.1:0-1200000 GCA_902825455.1 Arctia plantaginis
TTCAATTCGTCGGCTGTGCCCCGGACGGTCAGGGCAAGCATTTTTTTATAGAGGTTTACGTCCTCGCGGATCCGAAGATCCACCGGTCCTGTCAATTCAGGATTACGGCTGGGCCGGACGGGGTCTGCACCAGACCGGGTCCGTCCGCCCCAAGGTTTTTTATAGAGGTTGCCTTCCTCGTAGCCCTCGAAGAGCCGTCATTCCTGACCGTTGCCAGTCAGGGTTACGACATGGCCGGACGGTGGTCTGCGTCAGACCAGTGTCCCCCACCTCTGGACAGAGCCAGCTGCAGTGGACCCGTCCGCCCCCAGCCCGCTCTCCCCTATGCCCTCTGCCAAACAGAGGGACACGCGGAAAGCGGCCCTCCGAACAGCCCTTGACGGGCCGTTCCCACCTCGGCCGGAATTGGCCGCAGGCGGCAGCGCCTCCCCCACCTAGGGAGAGAGGCGCTTGCCGTCCTCCGTTGCCCAGGGTGCACCACAAGGAGGTTCCGGACCACGCACCCCAATATTAGCAACACCTACACTTCTATTGTGGTGGTAATCAAATTCAATAAATAATAGGAACTGTATTTTGTGTTAACTTTATTAAACATATGATGTAATCTTAGCCTAATTAGCCATGTTATTTATTTCGATGTGTCGTTAACAATTTTCTTTACTCACATTATTGTAAAATAAAAAGATCAATTCATTTTATTCGACCTGTCTTCATAAAAACCTGGACTGATCTGACAATCATCATCATCATCATCAACAGCCTATACTAGTCCACAGCTGGACATAGGCCCCTCCTTAGAAAGGAGGTTTTGGCCTACTATACCGCGCTGGCCAGACGGGTTGGTATAGGGTTTGCGGCGTTTATCCCGCTTTCCGCGGTGGGCTGTTGCCAGGCTGAACCGGGACCTACTAGAGGAGGCAGCCATAATTCACTCGTGGCTGTCTCCTCAGGCTCCGACCGAGGAGGTCGACGTGGGGGCTGGCCGCTTTCGCGATGCGATTACGCATGTATGCGATGCGGCCATGCCCCGCGTTCGAGGTCGTCGGCCTCCAAGGAAGGAGGTCTACTGGTGGTCCCAGGAGCTGGCGGACCTCCGTGCGGCCTGTACACGTGCCCGGAGGTCCTACACGCGCAGTCGGCGGCGTCACCGTGGAGACGGTGAGGAGGACCGGCTTCATGAGGAGTACCGACGGGCGCGGAAAACTCTGAAGCTGGCCATTAGCCGCGCCAAAGAGGAAAAAAGACAGGAGATGCTGGAGGGTCTTAATCGTGACCCCTGGGGTCGCCCTTACCGCGCGGTGCGACAAAAGCTCCGCGCGTCGGGCCCCCCCCTTACGGAGACTCTCCAGCCCAGCTTCCTGCGAGAAGTGGTTGAGGGCCTTTTCCCACAACGGGCGGAACACACTCCCCCGTCGATGGCCTCCCTGGCCGGAGACGACGGGGAGCACGGGGAGGACAATGTTCCGCCCGTCCGGGAATCGGAGGTAGGGGCGGCTGTTCTACGGATCCGTTCCAAGAACACCGCCCCTGGGCCAGACGGGGTACCGGCCCGAGTGCTGGCCCTGGCCCTCAACCACATGGCAGACCGCCTCGGGGAGGTGTTCGACGCTAGCTTGGCGTCGGGACGCTTCCCTGAGTGCTGGAAGAGCGGGAAGCTGGTCCTATTGACGAAGCCGGGACGGCCTGCCGATTCGGTCGCGGCCTATAGGCCCATCGTGCTGCTGGACGAGGCGGGCAAATTGTTTGAGAGGGTTCTTTCTGCCCGCATCGTCCGGCACCTCTGCGAGGTGGGCCCCGATCTGTCGGACGCCCAATTTGGTTTTCGGGCGGGGCGTTCGACGGTCGACGCCGTGTTGCGCCTGAGGGCCGTGACCGAAGAGGCCGTGAGCTGTGGCGGCGTGCTGTTGGCGGTGTCATTGGACATCGCCAACGCATTCAATAGTCTGCCATTCAGCTGCATCAGGGAAGCACTCCACTATCATGGGGTGCCAAAGTACCTGAGGCGGCTGGTGGCAGACTATTTAGAGGAGCGTACCGTCGTGTACGAGGACCGAGAAGGTAATCTGAGGTGTCGGCCCATGTCGTGCGGTGTTCCACAGGGGTCTGTTCTTGGACCCCTCTTGTGGAACATAGGGTACGACTGGGCCCTTCGCGCCGATTTCCCCCCGGGCTGGGTGTAATCTGTTACGCAGACGATACCCTCGTGACAGCCCGGGGGGCAAACTTCCAAGAGGCGGCGCGCCTGGCCACAAGGGGAGTCTCCCTGGTGGTCGGGCGCATTGAGGCGCTGGGCTTACGGGTGGCCCTAGATAAGACGGAGGCCCTGTTATTCCATGGGCCCCGTCGTGGTCCACCCCCTGGCGCCTCCATCGTGGTCAACTCGGTCCTCGTACCGGTTCGGGCCCAGATGAAATATCTGGGCCTGATCCTCGACGGTAGGTGGCTCTTCGACGAGCACTTCCGACAGCTTGCTCCAAAGCTGGTCGGCGCTGCGTCCGCCCTAGGGCGACTTCTGCCCAATATGGGTGGACCCAGCGTCGCGACAAGACGGCTGTACACGGGGGTTGTCCGGTCAATGGCACTGTACGGTGCACCGGTGTGGGCGGCGGCTCTGACCGCCCAGAATAGGGTACGCCTCTGGCGCCCTCAGAGGGTAATGGCGGTCAGAGCCATACGCGGTTACCGCACCGTTTCGACGGAGGTGGCGTGCGCGTTGGCCGGAACTCCCCCGTGGGATTTGGAGGCGGAAGTGCTCGCCGAGGTTTATCGGCGAGTGGCTGACTGCCGGGCGGAGAGCGGATTTCGCCCTCCGCCCGAGGATGTGCGCGAGTGGCGCGAAGCCGCTCGCCGAGCCACGATGGCTCGTTGGTCGTTCCGGCTGGAGACTCCACGCGCTGGCTTCGCCGCCGTGGAGGCTTTCCAGCCGGTCATCGCCGAGTGGGCAGGGCGGCAGCACGGGACCCTTTCCTTCCGACTGACGCAGGTGCTTTCCGGGCACGGTTGCTTCGGGAAGTACCTGCACACGGTCGCTAGGAGGGAACTGAGTCCCGCCTGCCACCACTGCGACTGCAGTGAGGACTCGGCCCAGCACACGCTGGCGGTCTGCCCCGCATGGGCGGCGCAGCGCCGGGCCCTCACTGCAGTCATCGGAGTGGATCTCTCGCTACCGGCCGTAGTACGCTCCATGGCCGGTAGCGACAGTTGTTTTACCGCGGTCGCAACCTTCTGCGAGGTAGTAATCTCGCGGAAGGAGGCGGCGGAGAGGGCCCGGGAGGACGACCTCCACTCGGACCCGATCCGCCGCCGGCGAACCGGGCGGCGGAGGCCCGCCTATCACAGCCTCATGCCGCCCTGAGTGTGGCCGCGGGTGGACGGGGTGGGTTTCCCCTCCACCCGCATTAGTTGGCCAGCCGCGAGGGGGCGGCGTCCGCGTGTGCCGGACGTCGCCTAAAGAGAGGAAAATGTATTGAGACGGAGCCCGCAACAGGAGCGGGCTGGCGCTAGGAGGGGTCCGGATGTCTTAACAACAGCTGTTCCCGGATCCCTCCTGTTACAGGCGCAGAGTGGCACACCGTGTGGTTTTAGTCGGTCCGAGTCCGACACACCACCCCGCCGCAAACCCCGGAGGGGTGACGGTCCGAGGGGATTTCCACACGTTAAAAAAAAAAAAAAAAAAAAAAAAAGGGTTTGTTTCAAGTTTTCCTTCTCTTTGCAGTGCTGTTGTCCTGCTTAGTTTGCTCCCTTAGTCGGCTCTTACAACACCCACGGGATGAATTGGGGTGGTGACAATTTGTATTCTTAATCCGTCACCACACGGACAGATCTGATCTGATCTGACAATGCAACAGTTTAAATTAACCAACTATTTAAACTGCCGAGGGAGAAAAATGCTTCAACAGAAATGGGCAGGCTCGACCGGAGAGATACTCTCGTTGCTTTAATAATATTAGCTTTAAACATCTCACACACGGCCGTCTGGTTCCAAACGACCTATGGTAACCAGACTGCTGATAAACACACTCATATATTTCTAAATACATACATATTATAGATAAATTACACCCAGGCACAGAACAAATCATCGTGTTAATCATATAAGTATTTGTCCTGGGTTGGATTCCAACCCACGACCTCCGGCTTAGCAGTCAGGGTCACTAACCACTAGACCAACAGTCGCGTCTTTTTACTGAGTGAGTGGAGCCCAAACCCCGTCTCTCCCTGCTTCTAGTGGGAGGAACTCAAAATGCTGCAACGTAGTTATGACTCTTGAGTTGGTGAAAGTCATGAGCAGTTGTAGTTACTTACCATCCGTGGACACATCAGCTCGTTTGTCTCCTTATATTATTAAAAAATCAGGACAAGTGAGTGCCGGACTCGCCCACTGAGGTTTCCGTACACATTTTTAGGTATATATTATAAATAGTTCAGGAATCGAATCTCGCAGTTTTTGCCGAGCATTTCCCGAAATTCAATTTCCAAAACCATAAACAAAATTCCAAAATAATTACTAATATTCTTAAGTTTTATAAGTGAAATTGTACCTCGATGATTGATATCTATCAACAGCCATTACTAGTCCACTGCTGGACATAGGCCTCTCCTTAGAAAGGAGGGTTTGGCCTACTATACCACGCTGGCCAGACGGGTTGGTATAGGGTTTGTTTCACGTTTTCCTTCTCTTTACACTGCTGTTGTCCAGCGTAGTTTGTTCCCTTAGTCGGCTCTTACGACACCCGCGGGACGAATAGTGGTGATGACATTTCGTATTCTTAATCCGTCACCACACGGACTTGAATGATCGATAACGTACTTTAAATAAAGACTTTATTTTTATGGCTCATTTACAAATGTATAGTTTTCATATTTTTCCCTGTACTTGTAGTATAAGATGTTAATACTTTGAGAAAAATACTATATAATACAACTTCATTACTTCTTGAAGATATTCTAAAAACGCTCGAATCAACAACCAAGAAAACGACAAACACTGAAAGCTATATTACCGAGTTCATTAAATGGAAAGAACACTTGAACTAACACTCGATACTTCGATAGTATTCTGTCGATTTGCACCGCAGCCATCGACGTTTGAATATTGAGCAATAAACCCGCCAGACACTCGAGTAGGGACCAATAATGATTGAACAAGATAGACTAGATGAAACTAGAAAATAAAAATAGCTGGCCTAAAATTGGTTTTGCTTGATCACTACATGTTTGTTTTTGATATCTCAATAAAGATTGAACTTATTGTAAGTTATTTTTGCAGTGCTGTTGTCCTGCATTGTCCTTAGTCAGCTCTTACGACTCTCACGGGATGAATAAGGGTAGTGACACTCTGTATTCTTAATCGGTCACCACACGGACAGTAATTTTGAGTAGTATCAAGAAACATATTGAGCAGAGCTACATTAAAGAACCGCATTTTAATTAGGATAGTGAAGTGTGTAAAAAGCCCAACTCTTATTAAAGTAATCAAGAAATCAATAAATTTGAGTTAATTTTTATTTGAACAACCGCTTAAATACAGCCTACGCCTTACACAAAATATTATATTAACGAACATATTAGTTGATTGATATTAAAAACTCACTTCTTTCATAAAAAAAAATATATACTTAAAAACATAGTAAGTTTAATTCCGTCGGATTATTGCTCACGTCAATAAAACCTTTTTCATTTCCCTAGGGCTTTCTTTTTAAAATTATAAATTCTCTTCGCGTCAATTCCGTTAATCTATTTTGCATCTAAATCGTCGAAATGGCATCCAAGTGTCGTTATTTAGTTTTTTTTTTTCTCTTTCCATAAGAAACGCGGGTGAAATTACATTTCGGCCATTTCTATTAAGCGGACCCCTGTCACTATCAACGGATAGCGGACAGCGGACGTGTTTATAGTGATGTTAGCTCCCTCTGTCGGTTTTACTTGTTTTTATTAAGGAAGATCTCAACTTATATTGAAACTCTTTTGTTCTTTTTTTAAAACAATTTGGGAGTCGTAGGGTAGATTTGAATTCACATAAGTTGGTATATAGTGTTTTGTAGTACTTATAATGATATTAACTTGACACATCTGAAGTGTGCGGGTTGCGGGAAGTCGGTAATAAAACACGTGTTTACGCCACCAATGTTTTAATAAGACTCACCAGTTTAATTACATACTTATTGCTTATATAGAATTACATACTTATATAAAATTACGTGTACCACACTACACATCTCACACACAGCCATCTGATGGACTAGACAAAGCCTGCACTGTAGTAACTAGACTGCTGATAAGCATACCTTTATATTTTTAAATACATAACATACATAATACATAACATACATTGACGGGCCTGTTGGTCTAGTGGTTGGTGACCCTGACTGCCAAACCGGAGGTCGTGGGTTCGACTCCCACCCAGGACAAATATTTGTGTGATGAGCACGATTGTTTGTTCTATGTCTGGGTGTAATTTATCTACTATATAAAAATAAGTCGGGTTTTCCTTCCTGACGCTATAACTCCAGAACGCACGAACCGATTTCCACGGCTTTGCATTCGTTGGAAAGGTCTCGGGCTCCGGATGGTTTATAGCAAAGAAAATTCTGGAAAAAATTCAACAGAAAAGCGGGAAAATCTTTTTTCACATACAGTGCTACAAACCAATATTTTAAGTAGATGGCGCCGGTGCGTGATACATTGTTTGACAGCTACTCATTGTTCTCTGCTCAGTTAATTTCATGTGACAAACCGGTATTGTGTTCACTGTGAAATTGTGAAAAAAAAGTAAAAAAAATAAGTTATTCATTTCCTAACATTTCAATTGGAAACCATCAAATCAATCACGTGTATGGTGTAAATTTGAAAATCTTTTTTCACATACAGCGCCATCTCTGATACATAGCATGTACTACAAACCAATATTTTAAGTAGATGGCGCCGGTGCGTGATACATTGTTTGACAGCTACTCATTGTTCTCTGCTCAGTTAATTTCATGTGACAAACTGGTATTGTGTTAACTGTGAAATTGTGAAAAAAAAGTAAAAAAATAAGTTATTCGTTTCCTAACATTTCAATTGGAAACCATCAAATCAATCACGTGTATTGTGCAAATTTTTATTCAATTTCAACAGCAGGCATTTGTCTTTAAGGTGGTAAGTTGAACTGTGTAAATTATGTGGATCGTGCATTTGAGGTTAAATTCACCACTCTGTCCATAGTCCAAAATGCCTAGAGGACGACGTGCGAACATCGGCCGCCGCACAAGACATGCAAGCCAGCAACAAGTGTATTCACAGAACATAAGCGAAGAAAGACAAAATACAGCCATCAGGCAAAGCTACGATCTGAGGACTATATACACTTGCGTGATGCTATTCATTCAGATGGTGATGTTCAGAATATTGGACGTCTGACAATTCTCCCATCTTCTTATATCGGAAGCCCCTGCCACATGCACGAATACGCTCAAGACGCTATGACGTACGTGCGAAATTATGGAACTCCGGATTTATTTATTACGTTCACATGCAATCCGAAGTGGACGGAAATTGAACGTGAGTTGGAACCGGGCCAAAAACCGCAAGATCGCCATGACATAATCGCCAGAGTATTTCAGCAAAAACTCAAGGTTGTGATGGATGTGCTTACTAAGTATCGAGTTTTTGGTGACACACGTTGTTATATGTACTCGGTGGAATGGCAGAACGTGGACTACCTCATGCTCATATCCTAATTTGGTTGCTGAACAAATTACATTCAAATGAAGTGGATGACATCATATCAGCTGAAATTAATGATCCAGTCACTGATCCCCATCTACACGACATTGTGACGACACAGATGGTGCATGGACCGTGCGGTGCATTAAATCCATTATCGCCTTGCATGGCTGATGGAAAGTGCACAAAACGATATCCGCGACCGTTAGTTACTGAAACAGTCACAGGGAACGATGTATATCCAGTTTATCGTCGGCGTTCAAAAGAAGATAATGGTCGAACTATCAAAGTTAAAGTTCAAATCAAGAGATTGAGATCGGAAATGAATTCATTGTACCATATTGCCCGCTATCACGAATTTTCGAAACACATGCAAACGTTGAGAGTTGTCATTCGGCCAAATCAATCAAATATTTGTGCAAGTACGTCACAAAAGGCAGCGACATGGCTGTGTTTGGTATTGCATCGGAAAATGCGAATGACGAAAACAGCAACTTCCAAATGGGCAGATACGTCAGTACTAATGAAGCACTGTGGCGATTATTGTAATTTCAAATTCATGAAAGATATCCCACAGTTGTACATTTAGCAGTGCATTTGGAAAATGGCCAAAGAGTTTACTTCACTGAGGCTAATGCGGCACAACGAGCTGAGAGACCACCATCGACAATATTGACTAGCTTCTTTGCAATGTGTGAAGCAGATCCATTCGCAGCGACGCTGATGTACGTTGAAATGCCCAAGTATTACACTTGGAATCAATCAACAAAGAAATTCCAACGTCGTAAACAAGGAACCCCAGTTCCAGATTGGCCACAGGTGTTTTCCACTGATGCACTAGGTCGCATGTATACTGTTCATCCTAGAAATGATGAATGTTTTTATTTGCGACTGCTGTTGGTAAATGTACGTGGACCAAAATCATTTGCGCATTTGAAAACTGTGAATGGCCACCAATGCCAAACATATCGAGAAGCATGTCAACTATTGGGTTTGCTGGAGAACGATTCTCATTGTGATTTAACACTTGCGGATTGTGTTGTTTCATCAAATGCGTACCAAATACGAACGTTGTTCGCAATTATCATCACCACATGTTTTCCTTCACAACCAATTCAGTTATGGAACAAATACAAAGACGACATATGTGAAGATATCTTGCATCGCTTGCGCATTCAACGAATAATCCTGACATCCAAATAACCGATGAAATCTACAATGAAGGATTGATTCTGATTGAGGATCAATGCTTGACTATTGCAAACAAGCTACTGATTGAAGTATGGAATGATTGCGACAAATCGATCGATGCACGATGCATTCAACCAAGAATTAAATCGAGAGCTGCAATACAATGTTGATACATTGCAGGAATTCGTTCGAAATAATGTGCCGTTGCTGAATGAATAGCAAAAACAAGTATACGAAACATTAATGCAAGCGGTGGACAATAATACTGGTGGTCTATTTTTCCTGGACGCACCTGGAGGAACAGGGAAAACATTTGTCATTTCATTGATTTTGGCCACTATTCGATCAAGATGTGACATAGCTTTGGCGTTAGCATCATCTGGAATTGTGGCGACTCTTCTAGATGGCGGTCGTACTGTTAGTGGTGTGGTGGTGGCGTGTGTTACTGGTGGCGGTGTACAATTAGCTCTTATTGAAAATGTTTTCAAAAACATTAGTGAGAATTTTCAGAATTATGCTTGGTTAAGTCAACGAGCAATTCTTGCCGCAAAGAATAATGACGTATAACGCTTCGATTCAGTATTTACTTTGGATTCACTTTCATTTACTTAGAGAAGTTCAACTAAATAACACTTCATTTTTGTAATCGAAATGAATTCATTACTGTTGTGAAATGAAATATAAATTTTCCTTTTCAAATATAAAACAAAAAAAAAATTTTTTTAATCACCAATCGAAATGTTACATAAAACGAAGCCATCTGGTGGCGAAACGGAGTTCGCCGGGTTTGCTAGTCTATAATATGTATGAATTTAGAAATATATAAGTATGTTTATCAGCGGTCTGGATACCATTGTACAGGCTCTGCCTAGTTCGTAATCAAACAGCCGTATGTGTGATGAAATCTTATATATAAAATTCTCGTGTCACAATGTTCGTTCCCGTACTCCTCCGAAACGGCTTGACCAATTCTCATGAAATTTTGTGTGCACATCGGGTAGGTCTGAGAATCGGCCAACATCTATTTTTCATACCCCTAAATGGTAAGGGTGACCCATCGCAAAATTTTTTTTAGGCAAAGCAACGTTTGCCGGGTCAGCTAGTTATTATTATAAATTTAAGTTACATCCAGAAACAAAACAAGTGACCATGATCATCAACAGCCTTTAATAGTCCACTGCTGGACATAAGCCTCTCCTTAGAAAGGTGGTTTTGGCCTACTATACCACGCTGGCCAGACGGGTTGGTATAGGGTTTGTGTCAAGTTTTCCTTCTCTCTGCAGTGCTGTTGTCCTGCGTAGTTTTCTCCCTTAGTCGTCTCTTACGACATCCACGGGATGAATAGGGGTGGTGACACTCTGCATTCTTAATCCGTCACCACACGGATAGACTTGCTTCGACCATGATCATGAAACAATTATTCCACCTGGGTGGGAGACGTCCCACAACCTCCGGCTTAATGGTTAAGGTCACTAAACACTAGATTGGTCTAGTGGTTAGTGACCCGTCAAATACTTAAAAATAGAATGTAAATTTAACATTTGTAATTTATATGTATCCACAAATTTAGCATCCATCATGTAGGTATCTATAAATACTTGATCCTGAGATGATGATCATCAAGAGACCATGATTATGTATCTAGATACGCAATTTTAAATCATCATCAAGAGCCTTTAATAGTCCACTGCTGGACATAGACCTCTCCTGAGAAAGGAGGTCCGTGTGGTGACGGATTAGGAATACAGAGTGTCATCACCCCAATTCATCCCGTGGGTGTCGTAAGAGCCGACTAAGGGAGCAACTGCGCAGGACAACGGCAAAGGGAAAGGGAAGGCAAACTTGGCACAAACCCTATACCAACACGTCTGGCCAGCGTGGTATAGTATGCCAAAACCTCCATTTTTAAATAATGCTGGTTAATAGGGGATTATATTACTGTAAAGTAAATGAGAAGAGGCTTCATTTTCAACAGAAGCATACTGTACTCTTGATAAAACTGGATTAAATTGATTCAACACTAAGTATGTAAACCAATATATTATACTCGTAACTGCATATAAAGGACCACTACTAAAACCCATTAATTCGTCTATTTACTGTCAGTTTGGTCATCCAAAAGTTGCCTGTAAGAAATTGCTGTTTAGTGAGAAGGCCGCTATTTCCACATGGTCATTAATTTGATGGCCTCTTATGAACAAAAGAACAAAAAAACTGGTGAACTATAAAGTTTACACTATTCTTTTCTAAAGTAGTTTGTATTTAACATATAATATACCTATATGTTATATTGTAATGAATAGTCATAAGAAGATTAGAAATGAACGAGGAAAGTATAGAAAAATATGAAAGACTAGCTGAGACAACGCCGCGGGACGAAGGTAGTCTAAAAAAAGTAGCCTAAGTTACTCCTTATGTCATCAGCTATCTGCCAGTGAAATCCCCGTTGAAATCAGTCCAGCCCTTCCAGAGATTACCCGGAACAAACAGACAGACAGACAAAATTGTAAAAAATGATATTTTGGCATATGTATCGTGTAAACATACATATGCATTTAGTAAAAAGCGGTTATTTTAATATTACAAACAGACACTCCAATTTTATTTATTTGTATAGATATCAAGTTTCTAAGTTGTCGGAAATATTTTATTTCAAAGACAAACATTAATAGAAACATATACATTTTCTCTTACAAAGACTACATTCAATTCACTTATACGACCATTTCTATGTTTATTTTGCTCCAATAACCGCATCGACTTTTTCTTTAACCGTCTAAGTATATGTTCAGATTGTAAAAATACCTTGCTGCTATCATGAGCATGAGCTTAAAAGGTTTTTAGAAGACTTTTTTCTTTTTAAAAGTCTTTTTGAAGTTGTAAAAATTATTGTGACGACCGGATGGCGTATTGGTTTGTGTAACGGACTGCTATTCCAAAGGTCGCGGGTTCGATTCTCGCTCAAGTCAAACATTTGTGTGCATGAACATTTAATGTTTGATTTGGTCTGGGTGTTTCTATGTATAATATGTATGTATTTACAAAAAAAAGTATATATGTATTTATATCAGTTGCCTAGTACCCATAGTACAAGCTCTGCTTAGTTTGGGACTAGATGGCGTTGTGTGAATGTAGTAAAATATATATATATATATATTGGTCTTGAATAATATTATTATCTTCTTAATTTATTTGTAATTTATGTTTTAATTTCTTTCCGTGCAAACTAAGACAGCGATCGTGCAATCTCTTATCTTCCCTTTAATCGACTACGGTGACGTGTGCTGTTATGACCTGAATGCAGATCTTCTCAACAAGTTATATCATCTTATCAATAACAGCATTCGATTTGTCTTTAATCTTCGTAAGTATGACCATATTGCCGTTTTCGTTCCCAGCTAAGCGGGTTACCATTTCGCCAACACAGGAAAATGCGTGCACTCACAATTATGTACACTATCCTCAATTCCCCTTCCTCTCCTACTTACTTAACAACACAATTTCAACTGTTATGAACCTTCTATGAACTACAACAGAAACCTTCGTTCGGCCAACAATCTCCTTCTACTCTGTCCTTCTCACACCACTGGGTTTGTCGGTTCTTCGTTCTTCGTCCAGGCTGTCCCCTTGTGGAATGCGCTTCCTCTCGAAGTCAGGATGGCCACAAATCGGTACTCTTTTAGGACGAAAGTGAAAGAGCTTTTGCTAAGTGAAAAGTCAGATTCAATTAACTCCTACGAGTAGTTCATCGCCTAAAATTATTATATTTTTTTCTAATCTATATGTATATATATGTGTATGTGTATATAAGTTTATATATGTATGTGTGTGATATTCAGAGGTATACACCAAATTCTAAGATAGTTGGTATTTAACCACCGCTTCCCTGTGTATTTCCATTACGCGATTCACGACTAACAGTTACTCAGTAGTTCAGTGTGTCTTCTTTAGATGGCACTGAAAGATATTTCTGTTTCATTGTATATGTGGTAATCGATCACTGGGCTTAGAGAGACAAGATCACGGGATACGTCATAACAATCATCATTGACATAAATCTCATCAACACTCTTCATTAAAAAAATACATCTCGTTAAATCAATAAAATCTACAGAGTTGTAAATGACATACAAAATATTAGTGGAACCGTTACAAATTCGCTCACCCATCAATTTCCAAGAAACGGCATGCACATAGACCTTTACCCATTTTATAGTAAGACTTTTATAGTGTCGTATACAACGACCGCTGTCTACTGTGTCTTGTACAGCGCGGCGATGGGACTCCGTACAACGATATATGTGAAATTTCGGATTCAGAAAAGGATAACGCGAGCTTCGAAATACGTGTTTATAGTGGTATTATAGCGTGTTGATTGTTGATGTGTTTCTTAATAATATAGGGTTTATTGTCAACATCACGTTTTTTTTTAATATACGGTACAAACGAGCAACTACCGCCACCCATGGACACCTGCAACTCAAAAGTCACAAGTGCGTTGCTGCCCTCGGAGTCAGCGGGAGGGGGGATTTTGGCTCCGGCAACCTCACTTACTCAGTAAAAGGCAACGAAAGAATTGCTTAACACCGGTTTTCTGTGAGGCCGTAGTATATAATTGTATTGATTGCGAGTAGAAAAAAGATATATACAGGTATTTGGCAATTAGAATACCACAGCTAACCAAATAGGCTTTTACTTTGCCACCCAAAGAAAAGAGGTCAAACAATTTTTTAGGATAACTGAGTTAAACGACTCAGTTATCCTGAAAAAAAGATGACTGTTCTGTGGTCTCTGTGATCCTAATAGTTACCTAATAACTAACTGATTACTTATTAAGTACCAACTTTGCAGTCACACTGCAAAATTGCACTGAATTATTCCACACTCCACGAGAACACACCACCTACGTACAAAGACAAGAAAACAGACAAAAACTCGAGCTACGTCACAGACTTTCTTGTCAGTAAAATTAAACAGATTTACTAACAAGAAAGTCTGTTACGTAGCTCTAGTGTTTTGTGGTATAGGTTGCAAACAAGCAGAGTAGTCAGTTCTGATAGTAATAAAGTCACACATCTCACACACGCCGTCTGATCCCGAACTAGGCAGAGCCTGTACTACGGTAACCAGACTGCTGATAAACATACTTTTATATTTCTAAATACATACATATTATAGATAAATTAGACCCAGACACAGAACAAACAATCATGCTCATCACACAAATATTTGTCCTGGGTGGTAATCGAACCCACGACCTCCGGGTTAGCAGTCAGGGTCACTAACCACTAGACCAATGGGCCCGTTATCCGTAAGTGACTAGCCGCCCATAGACACTTGCAAATCAAGCGTTACAGAGTGCGTGGCCGCTTTTTAAGTGAGAGAAGAGGAGTTTGGTCTGGTGAAAAACAACGAAAGAATTGCTTAATTCCAGTTTTCTGTGAGGAAGTGGTATCACTCTGGCCTCTCAGAAAAGTGGTCCTCCGAGCCTCGGTTCACGGCAATGGAAAGCGACTACCACCGCTCAAGAACGGCTGCAGCTTAGGAGTCAGAAGGCTGGACAATTGATTGATATCAGCATTATCAAATTCCGTTCTCCTAATTTTACTTTGCGTAGAGCAACTTTGCATTGAGTGTAGACAACTGAACCTAGGACCACGGACAGTGCAGCCAGATCGATAAATTACTCTATTCAAAAGTGTTGATAATTAATAAAAGTATTTCTGTAACGCTGAAGTATAACATTGCCCGATTTAAATAGAAATTTATAGAAAAAAAATAGGGTATTAACTTTAGTCCTTTTTTGCTACATTGGTATAATAATAAATAAAAATTTTACAACAATTCCCACACGGGGGGGTCGTCTACTCGTCTGTAGATGACCCGAGGTATGTCGGGGCACCAGGGACTTCCTTTCTAGGGTATACCTGGTTCCCCGGCTATTAGTACCCGAGACGGCGTGCGGTTTTAGTCGGTTCGAGTCCGACATGCCACCGACAGGTGGTATCCGAGAGGAGAGGGAAAAAAAAAAAAAAAAAAAGGTCCATCAATGGTGATATCAACAACATTGCTATGCTTGGAAAATTAAATATTTAATTTTCTTTGAAATTTAAAATGCACCGTTTACCAAACTCTTACAAAGACATCGACGACATTTATATCAGTGACAAGTCATTGGGAGGCAACATAGTTAATAGAATAAGAAAAGTGCAAAACTATTCCGACGACATTCCATTGACAGTCTATTGATACAAATTTAAAATAGCAGAATTGAGGCCCTGGTTATATCACATTAAGTCTGTCTATAGAGTTTTAATGTTATACTAAATTGAGTGTTAGACTTTGTTACACAAATTCAAATTTCTTTAGATGGTTTATTGTGCATATTTAAATATAGGTTCTTTGAATAAAAATGACATACTCAATGAATTAGGCAGCGGTGCTTTTGAAAACTTCTTGCGTTATTAAGTGTGTAATTGAGATTATAAAATTCAGTTAAAAAAAACATTTTTTTTTCATTATAAAGTTATCAAAAATTTAGTCCCGTTGCTGACTCAAAAATTTAAATACAAGGCTTAACTTTAAGTAACATTTAAAAATTAAGTGTATTTATCAAGTCTGTATTTAAAACTCATAACCTACAAAACAAGAACATAATACGATAATTTGACAGTCTGTCTGCATTTTAATAATTGTTGTCCATTTTAATTCATATCAACGTTTGCAATAATTAAGTTACAATGTCGTTCGATAATCATCAGCTGCTATAGTTAACATGAGCTCTTTGCTTTATTACCAAGTAATATATGTGTAGTATTATATATAAAAAATATGGTATTCTACATGAAAATTAATATGAGATTTGATAAAAGAAATTATCTGTGACCTGATGAAATATCGTTGGCCAGATAAAGAAAAAAATAATACACATTATTCAGTTTTAGTTTTCTGCTATACTTGGCTTTGCTGTCCCCCCGGTTGTGAGTTTGATTCTTAGACAGATTCATTCACAGAGAGGCACATTCTTCTTAGTTAGGATTTAGGATTATTGATTGTGTAAAGTGTTGATTGTGTAAAGAGAAGGAAAACTTGACATAAACCCTATACGAACCCGTCTGGCCAGCGTGGTATAGTAGGCCAAAACCTCATTTCTAAGGAGAGGCATATGTCCGGCAGTGGACTGTTATAGGCTGTTGATTATGATGAAAGAGTTAATATAATATAATAATAATAATATTAAAGCTATTTACGGGTAAAAGTTTCTTTGTAATTGAGTTTATTTGGCTCAAAGGACTACTTATTCAATAATAACGATGGGATGGGATTTGGTTCACATCTTGCCTCTATAAAGGTCACATCTCACCTTTGTAAGCACTCTACTCGGTTTCAACTAATGTTTTTTTTTAATAATTAGATCAAGAAAGCTTAGTTACTATTTTGCCCAGGCTATAATCCCCAGTACCAGGAGCACCAGCGATTTCCTTTTTAGGTTACACCTTGCAGCTGCTGTCATCTGAGACGACGTCGACGTGTTTTTTAGTAGGTTCAAGTCTGACATAACTACTCTACTAGCCACAACACACAACTGGTGGTGGGAGATTTCCACACGGAACAGAAGAATGAAAAATTATTTCTTTTATTCAGTGATTGACACCTTACTATTTAAGTTTCAAACCATGTAAAGTCTTGTAATAACAGGCTAAAATTCAAATTCACATTTAAAACACAACATATTTTATAAAACCGAAAGAAATATTCTTAATTAAGACTTAGAAAATCGTAATATTAGCTTACTTCAGCGATAGCGGCGAAATAAGTGTGTCGTACAAATACTTATTATACTCTCTACATTAAAATATTACTCAGACTGAGGCTGTATTTATGCGCTAAGTATATTTCTTAAATGACAAAATAACGATTGTAAGGACGGCTTCCTCCTTTCATCACAACCGTTTTTTATCAAAGCCTTTGTTTCACAGTGGGGCTTCAACCAGATGTCACCACCTAGCAAGCATTCATTTATCAATGTCCAACCACTGTTGCGGAGTTGATTGTCCAATAGCTTTTGATAAAAAGCTTTCTTACGTACTTTGTATAGTTGAACAGTGTTGATATAATTTAGAAATATAAATAGGCCATTTTGAATATGAATAAACATCAATGTATAGAGTAATTGGTCCATGTGGTGACGAATTAAGAATACAAAGTGTCACCACCCCTACTCATCCCGTGGGTGTCGCAGGAGCCGACTAAAGGAAAAAAACTGCGCAGAACAACAGCACCGCAGAGAGAATTAAAACTTGACAGAAACTCTTTTTTTTTTCTTTTTTTTAACGTGTGGAAATCCCCTCAGACCGTCACCCCACCGGGGTTTGCGGCGGGGTGGTGTGTCGGACTCGGACCGACTAAAACCACACGCTGGGCCACTCTGCGCCTGTAACAGGAGGGATCCGGGAACAGCTGTTATTAAGACATCCGGACCCCTCCTAGCGCCAGCCCGCTCCTGGTACGGGCTCCGTCTCAAAATTAACAAAATTAACAAAAACAAAATTTCTCAAAATTGACAGAAACCCTATACCAACCCATCTGGCCGACATGGTATAGTAGGCCAAAACCTCCTTTCTAAAGAAAAGCTTATGTCCAGCAGTGGACTATTTAAGGGTGTTGATGTGATAGAGTAATTAAACATGCGTTGACATAAGTACAGCTCAGCCCACTCCTACCTACAAAATAACTTTAAAACAACCTACAAGACAGCAACATACTAGATGTTGCTGTCTTGGTGACTAGAGTCACTAATTCTCCATTGTTCAGTGGAAACTTTTAGCATTTACAACTGTTACTCACAATAATTATAGGTTAACAAAAATACCTTGCCCAAATAGTCTATAGATTAATATCATCTATAATATGTATGTATTTAAAAATATATAAGTATGTTTATCAGCAGTCTGGTTACCATAGTACAGGCTCTGCCTAGTTTGGGATCAGACGGCCGTGTGTGAGATGTGTGAGATATATTATTATTATTATTATTAGCTTGAAATTAGACCATATAATTTTGTACAAAATTCAAGTTGCTACTGACCATTTTATCCAGATTATAGGTTTATCTAACAGTTGAACATCCAAAGACGATTCATTTTCAGTGCCTTATGTACTTTGTGTATCTTTTTTAACCGTCCTTAGACAGGGCAGTCAGTTCCACTCCAGGAAGTTAGTTCCAAACTGTAGAGTCACGATTGTTAGTGCATATTATTTACTGCCAATGATTAAAAGTAATTATTTTCTTAACTTAATTTATATGTGTATGTAAATTTCATCATTTAAGGCTCTGGTACCTGACCTGTCAGAGTCTTTATACTACGAGTGGAAGTTTGACCATTTCATTGACATATTGATTTTAAATCTGTTTTCAATAAATTGTATGTTTTAAACATAATAAAAATATAAATGTAAAAATAAGCTGTAACGTTTTAAATACGTACCTAGCTAATCCCAACAGAACAATTAATCTTATTACAAACAAACTGGAAATCTTAAAATACATTTCTCTTGTTTATTCTCTCTCTGATACTCATAAATTTAATGCCATCAAATAAAAATAAGCAATAACGTATAAACCACAACCGACAATCCTCGTTACAACACACGCAACGTATTTAGACACTCCATATAAACACATTTATTTATACACAAAACAATTTTTCAAACGCTCAAAGTAAGCAAGGCGAACTCCAAACAAATATAACCACTGAAGCGCTTCGATATCATGCAGATTATTTACAGAAGGAAAAGTATTGTTTCATTGTATTATACTATGCGTAAAATCAAGTGACAAGAAACATAAGAATTTCAGCTAATTGATCAACATTTGCCTGCTCTTTTATTAGACCGACCACTTATCTGAAACCAACTCTCATTTGGGAATGTAATTGTATTCAGATGTTATATAGGAAGAGGGTAAAAATAGGACTGAGCAAGACAAATAAGGCAACGAAGCTAGGGTACTGCAAATCTCGGATAGGGAAAGGGACCTTTTTTTTTGTTGACGGGATGAAAATACCCCGATGCCAGCCTCAGGCGCCCTACTCCGGGAGGACCCAAACCATGTCATTTCAGGTCCTCCCCGAATCGACAACACGCCTAACCAGATCTTATCCAGGGAAAGGGAACAACAACGGGTTAAAACGGTTAAAACGGGTAACAACAGACAGATTTGCAAAATATAATAAATAAGCACTATAACACTATTTGTTCAACACGTTTTTGTTATGGTAAATAATATAAGGTTATTTCTAGCCAGATATGTTTTTTGCAAGTTAATTTATTAGCCGATACTTTAGTATGTTTAGATCTTCATATTTTCTAATTCATCATCAGCCTTTAACAGTCCACTGCTGGACATAAGCCTCTCCTTTCTCTCCTCTCTCCTCTCCTAATTACTGAGAAAATATACCAAAATTATTTTTACACTCAAGCCATAACTTGTTTGGAGTTGAAGATACATGTTTTTCAAAGGGAGGAAAACCTATTTTTTGTGTGATTTGTAAAGTTAATATTATTTTACAGCCAGAGATAAAAAGCCTTAAATTGTGTGCATACGGTTGCATACGGTTCGACTGTGTAATAACACGGTGTATCAATACTAACAAAAACATAGCAAAGAAATCATCGTCCTTGCACTTAAATTACTGCCATGTTTCTGTTGCGTGACACGCGTTTGGCCATGTTTTTGCAAACACGGCAGTTCGGTTGATAAACGAGCTTTGATTTCACGTGTCACTACGAACCAAGTGACAGAAAAGATCACGACGCAGCCTTCCACGTTACCTACATTCTATATAATGTATTTACCCAGGCTTGTCACAAAATGGAGTGGCTGTCATGTAATTTCGCCGGAGCTGTTATAGATAGAATAAACCCCTATTCTTGTTTCTAAAAGTTATACCGACGTCATTTTGTCGAAATTTCTAGGTCATGTAATTGTACCGCGGGCCGCCAGAGAGTGGGGACCTCTGGTGGCAGATTGATTGCTGCGGTAGGGGAAAGGATGGCAGCCTGATCGCACTGAAAATGTGATCGGGCTGCAACATCTGGATAGGCTGAGAGGCAGGGAGAAGCCACTGGCTTTCCCTGAGATGGGACCTAGCTAGGTGCGGCGTCGATCTGGGGGACCTGAAATCACATGGCCCGGGTTCTCCCCAGAGCAGGACGCCTAAGGCTGGCCGTCGGAGTGATATTTAGTGGAATCACCACATACTCCTGGCTCCTATATCCCCAAGGAGCCGGAGATCCGAAGGGATTTTCCACTCCGTCAACAAAAAAAAAAAAAAGGTCATGTAATTGTGGAGTTATTGGTTTTGCACGAAATATTCTTTTATTAAATAGTTCGCCCTCCGATGTCGACGGTTTTGTATTATTGCGTAATATGAAATTGTTTTTTTTTAGAGATAATGATAATGGAATACTTAGTCTTAGGAATTTCAGTGTGTCAAATACCTATATTTAATAGTTGACGTCCATCATCGCCTTTTATCCGTTCCTGTCCGTGTGATGATGGATTAAGAATACGGATTGTCACCACCCCCCATTCATCGTGGGTGTCGTAAGAGCCTACTAGGGAGAAAACTACGCAGAACAACAGCACTGCAGAGAGAAGGAAAACTTGACATAAACCTAATTCCAACCCTTCTGGCCAGCGTGGTATAGTAGGGCAAACCTCCTTTCTATGGAGAGGCCTATGTCCAGCAGTGGACTGTTAGAGGCTGTTGATGATGATGATGTTTGATGATCCTTTTCAATAAAATATTTTAGTTTTGAAAAAAGAGAATGTCAAAATCTCTAGTTGTTAAACATAAATGGACCCTTGAGATAACGGACCTATGAAATGATCGAGTTCAATATATCTGTTCGTTCGCAGCAGAAATATTTATATATAAACTAAGCTACTTTAAAAAAAATGTATGAAATCAATTTAAATTCAGTTACTACTTTGTATCCAGCTGTTGACAACTAAAGACAGCAAATAGATCAAGGAGTCTAGTACAAATAGAACATGTAATTGTCAGCGAAGACAGCGCCATTAGAAGGTAAGTAAACCAGCAGCAGCAGATGTGGATCTCAAAGAGCGTGAGTAATTGCGCGTACAATGGCGACATTAAAGCCCCGCTGCGCTTATTAAAAAAGAACAATGCCCACTAACTTCCGAGATTGTGAGGCTTGTTCGTTTTATGTGTTGTAAGTTTTATTTATTTGTACTAGTGTTAGCAGAATGTACTAGCTCAGAAATATTGAGATTTCTTTATTCTTTTTTATTTTTTTAAAGAGACAACTCCCGCATTAGGAATTTATCCTGCATCGCGGGGGACTTTACAAACATTCTTGAAACGGACACAAAAAACACCTAGACTCAGAACAACAATTTGTGGATCACATAAAGTATGGTTTCATGTGGAGATCGAACCCACAACACTTAGCGTAGTAGTAAGTGGCGTGGCGACCGCATGAACCACTACGCCATCCGTGCAGTCAAAAGATTTATATATATTTGTTGTTGATAAATTTTAGACTATTTATAAGTCACTGTTACTAAGTCAAATGCGTCTGTTAAAAGTGGGTTAATGGTTGTCTATCGGGTGGGTCTTACATCCACACATACTTGATCATAAGTTCAAAGTTTTATACAAATTTGTATAGCCTATAATAATAATAGTACCAAACTAGGCAGAACCTGTACTATGGTAACCAGCCTGCTAATAAACGTACTTATATATTTCTAAATACATACATAGAATAGATAAACTACACCCAGACACAGAACCAATAATCCTACTAATCATATAATATTTGTACTGGGTGTAAATCGAATCCACGACCTCCGATTTAGCAGTCAGGGCCACTTACCATTAGACTAACCAGGCTCCTTATACGTGTGTATATCTACGAATAATAGAGAAATGTTTAGTGTATATATCGTCGATTAGATAGGTTGAGCTGTATTAAATACTTACATTTCTAGGAACTAGAATTATGGAATGGGGAAAATGAAAAGTGTGAGAAAACGAGAAATGAATATTGCTTACACAGATATATCAGAGATTGTAAGCCGCATCGCGATTTTAAATCACTCTGAAGAGTATTCGTAGATCACATTACAAAGAACAGTTATTTATTTAACATGACCATTTCTTATATTTTAAAGGTGCTCTGCGGTTTTACTAATTAGGTTTTTAGGTGTCACTGTAGTCATGATAGGCCTTTAGAAGATCCATTCATGTTCATTTATCTTCTTAACTTGAAATAATTATAAGTGTACCAGCTTCCACCATCTCCGATCGGCTCGATCCTTTGGTGTTACGAAGAGGTGTGCCTTAATTCTGCATTCTCTATCGCATATATCATGGAGAGTGCTCCGAGGAATTGTTCGGACTAATACCAGCCGCAAATTTCCGCCATCATTCCACACGGCAAAATTTTCATCCTCATTACCTGGATAGTTGGCGCTCCACTACTGTGCGCTTTTCGAGACACTTTTTGCTCCGCATAACCAATTTATCGAACGGGTTATCATCTGCGGTATTTCCGGACCGATACGACCTTCAAACCTTCAAGAAAAGAGCGTACTCCTTCCTAAAAGGCCGGCAACGCGTTTGTGACTCCTTTGTGTGAGTCGCAGACGTTCATATGCGGGGATGGTCACTTTGCATCAGGTGACCCGTCTTCTCGTCTGCCCTGTCTGACTGAAAGTTTCAAACTTAATACAAATACGTACAATTTCTAAAAGCAATTTTCGATCGAACTTTTACCATAAATTGCAATCGGTAACATTTATGTTCTATAATATTGGTACCACAATTTCTTCGTCGCCACAGTGGCCAATGATGGCTAAAAGGTATGATTCTTCTTATATTTTGATATATAGTTATTGCTTTTAAGTACTTTTGCGATTGCTGCAGGGTTATGGTATCTTAAATGTTTTGTTATAGCAAGTTATGTTGTGGAGCGGGACCAGGAGAGGTTCAGAACTCTCCCGACCGACAGGCCCGGGAACGGGCCAGGTACCGTAAACGACTCAGGCGCCGGAGGTCGCAGAATGACCTCCGTCCTCTATCAGCGCAGGCCGGGGGGTGACAGGTGAGGCCATCTGTCACTCTAGCAGAAGCAGGCTGGGGTGGGTGGCGGTGCGACGCGCTACGGAGCGCGTACGTCCTTTGGGGATAGGAAGAGAACATCGAACACACAGGAAGGGGTCATCTATAAGCCATAGATGGCCCGAGGTACGTCGGGCTTTACTTTCTAAAGTATACCTGGTTCCCCGGCTATTGGTTATGTACGGTGTACAGAGTAGGTGTACGGTAATAATCACATACAAGAATATCTCTCTATCTCAACAATTTCACGCTCTGTGTTACTTTTTGTACTATTTTCATTGATCTGAGTATTACTAACTATAAAACGTATTTATTATAATACTAACTGTACTCTGGCACGCTTCGATATGACACGTTGTAGTTGCTTTGATGATAACTTAGGGACAAAACTGACGCGAATAATAGATGAAAACTAGCTTTGAAGTGGGCTGTATATCGTTTCAAAATTTAAGCTATATTTTTTGCAGAACTTTTTGAGTTTTTGAAGCGCACAATAAATTGACATTTATATGTATATAGGTTTTACGATAGAACAAACATATTAATTCGTGTGAGAGAATTATTTATATATAAGACAGGTTTCGCTTAGCTTTACAGGTTAAAATAAATTTAAGTAGACAGGTAATAAATTGAAAGTTATTTGACAATTACCGGTGTAATACGTAAATTTAAATAATATGCTCACTTTATGTACAATATTTTCATCATTGATGTTCAATTCATGTTCGACAGATATCCAGGCCGTGGCCTGGGGCACAAAAATTGTGAATGTCAGAATAACAGTGCTTCACACCGAAATTAAAAGATATTTTCTAGTGAAATACATTGCCTGCAATTTTGTTTCATTTTAACATGACTCGTAACTAAGAAAGCTATTGAAATATTCTGCTGCTGTTATTTTTTATTTAAAATTACTTTTAAAATAGCTGATTGTTCACTATCTAACCTAATCTCTAATCACCGGATAGGACATAAGTACGAATAGGCGACCCCGTTCCCTTTAATCTACTGTAGGCTGAATTTCGTTTTGAAAATTTTAACACTGGAATTGCACTTTAATATTTGAGAAGCACAATTCTTCCAATTTGAATATTATATTCCTCAAAAATTCAAATTTAATTAGTCAATATTTTAAAATTGGAAATTAAAAATAAATACATGCTCTCAATTTTTTAAAGCGACAACATCTGAATGATAATTACCTGGCACTGAATGATATAAGTGGTAACATTTATACACTGTAGTGACTACTTAAAGCAAAAGAACTTCTGTCAAGAGTAAGGCATACAAAATTTGTAAGGTATTTGTCCCTGTTAACACGCTTGCTACAAACTTGTCTAACCAACAATTATATAAGTTATACTTCCCACATTGACAAATTGTGCTTTCAACTGAGATCGCACAATTTATTGTGCATATTGACATTGTTCGGCAATGTTACATTTGTCTTTACCTTTTACTGCCAATGTTTGTCATAAAAGCTGCAGTTTAGTTAAAACAATGGCCAATACTACATACATTTTATTTATATTTCATTGTTACTACAGCAAGAAATTTCTTTACTGAGTCGTGATTTGTGTGATAAAATAATACGTAGTATGTTTATACGTTACATGAGGGATTTTTTAAAGTAATATAATATAATATATCTCACACATCTTACACAAGGCCGTCTGATCCCAAACTAGGCAGAGCCTGTACTATGGTAACTAGACTGCTGGTAAAAATACTTTTATTCTTTTTTTAAATAGATACATATTATAGATAAATTAAACCCAACTACACCCAGAACAAATGCCCGTGCTCATCACACAGTATTTGTCCTGGGTGGGAATCGAATTCACGACCTCCGATGTAGCAGTCAGGGTCACTAACCACTAGACCAACAGGCCCGTCGATATCTATTTAATTATTAATAAAAATATGACTTTTTGCACATTGTGAATTCAAACACACAAAACTTTATGAAATAAAGATATTTTGACTTTGACACCGCGTGGGTCATCGTCCCTTGTAACAAGCAGCTCTTGCAGACCCTACTGTCTTTTAATTAGCAAACAAAAAAACCTTGAAGTACGTGGTACCTTTGCACCTTGCCGGTTCAGAGAGGTGCGCAGTACAGGTTTGCCACCGTACTAAGCGAAAATCGTGTAATTAAGAATCGAACCTTCTGAATTAATTGTTATCATAAATATATATTTTGAGTATCAACATTAAATTTCAACACATCATGCAATACATTTTCAAATGAAAAAATTAGGTGTCCAAAGAAAAATTTAACACTATGATCAATGACTCAGAAAAAGAAGTTGTTAACTTGATGTAATCGTGTACTTTTCAAGTTTTAATAAGTTCCCAAAAGTATCTATCCGCCCTCGTAAACCTTATGTGACCTTGTTCATGTGACTTTGTTCAAGTGATACCCCAAAAAGAATATTTAACTTAACTTCAACTTTACTCAGACCAATTTTAAACTAAATTTCGTACACAAATACTAAGCCGCTACGTAAATAAAGCCATTTTATATTAAATAAGTTAAACGTAGTTCAAAGTTAAATAGTACTCGAAATATCGCCTTGCTAATTTATTTAACCGTTTTATTTCTAAGTAATACATCACCTAACTTTACATAATCGTGTTAAATAAGGCGGTTAAGTACAGTCAGCTGCTAAAATGTTGAAGAGATTAATCTTTAGACTTTACACTAATTTCTCTTATTTTTTTTTTTTTTAATCCTTACTAGCAACTGAAGTTACTAGTATTCCCGTTAACCCTTCCAGCTAAGCTTAATTGCTGGTGTTGGGAGTGGGTTCACGTCGGTAGTGTACTGGTCAGGATTCGAACCCACGACCCCTTGATCGCAAGTCCAATGCCTTAACCATTAGGCTACCGCCGCTTATTAATCAGCATACAGAGTATATACTTTTTCACATTCCAATTTTTTTAGCAGTAACAATATTATTTTAATATATTCTTTGTAGTTTCTAGTGGTTAGTGCCGTGACTGCTAAGTCGGAGGTGGTGGGTTCGATTCCCACCCAGGACAAATATTGTGTGATGAGCACGGTCATTTGTTCTATGTCTTGCTGTAATTTGTATATTATATAACATAAATTTAAAGTGTGTTTGTCAGCAGTTTGGTCACCATAGTACAGGCTTTGCCTAGTTTGGGACCAGACGTCCGTGTGTGAGATGTGTGTGTTATTATTATTATTATCATTCACAAGAGTCATTGCATTAAGAGCATAATTTTCTAAATAAAAAATATAGTTATATTAAATATAAAAACCTTCAACCATGACTTGCTTTGTCTTGCAAAGCTGCGTCGCAAACATCAGCGGCCGTCACTACGCAAATCCATTTGCCTGATGATACTTTACAACGGAACCTACTTCTAAATTATTACGTATTGCAATGCACTCGCGCTGTATTATCCAGCTCTATATTGTGAAACCGTAAAACGCTGGATATCTTGTAAGCTTTGCAGCCGTTGAAGTGTGTAAGAATGTTTTATCACTAGCTGTGAATTTTTTAAAATTCGAAAATGGCTTTTGTATTAGAATAATGTGATGCAAGAGTGTGGATTGATTGAGTTTGAGGATCATAAAGTACCTACACGTAGAAAGCATACAACTCTATTTTTTTTTCTTATGTTAGAGGGGGCAGGCGAGCAGACGGGTCACCTGATGGAAAGTGACCATTGCCGCCCATGAGCGTCTGCAACTCAGGAGCCACAAACGTGTTGCCGGCCTTTTAGGAAGGAGTACGCTCTTTTCTTGAAGGTTTGGATCCACAAACAGTTTTTCTGAGTCTGAGTGCCATTTGTGTCCGTTTCATGTATGTTAGTAAAGTCCCCCGCGACACAGGATTTATTCCTAGTGCGGGAGTAGTCATTAAAAAAAAAAACGGGCAACTTAAAGGCCGGCAACGCACTTGGGACTTTTGAGCTGCAGGTGTTCATGGGCTGCGGTAATCACTTATCATCAAGTAACCTGTCTAGTCGTTCACTCGACGGGTTTCTTGATGATAAGTGACCTTGACTACTAAGCCGGAGGTCGTGGGTTCGATTCCCAACCAGGACAAATATTGTGTGATGAACACGGTCATTTGTTCTGTGTCTGGGTGTAATTTATCTATAATTTGTATATCTTTGAAAATATATAAGTATGTTTATCAGCAGTCTGGTTACCATATCACAGGCTCTGCCTAGTTCGGGACCAGGCGACAGTGTGTGAGATGTGTGAGGTACCTGCTGGCTGCCTTATTGGTGTAGTACGGTACGCGACTGCAGTCCATGAGGCCTCGGGTTCGATTCCCATACCGGTCAAAATTTTATATTATTTTCTGAGAGGAAAAATAGTCTAAGTTACTCCTTATATGGACAGCTACCTGGCAGTAAATTATTATCAAAATCGGTCCAGCTATTTTGAAGAGTACCTGCTACAAACAATATCAAGTATCGTGCCAATAACAGCGTGATCATGAAAAAAAACCTATTGTTTTGACATTGCAGATTGATGAGACTTCAATTTTATTTATATATATAGATTATAATGCATAGTCACAAAAAGATTAGAAATGAACGAGGTCGATCGAGATGACCCATTGGAGCTGAAGTATGACTCATCAAGATTAAATACAAATATATTTAAAAAAACTGAAAAATAGGAATTAATTATCTTAAAATAATGATCTTAATTATTTATAAAATAAGGTAATAAAGAATTTAGCTGAATTCTAAAACTATTCACTACCATTTAAATAATAAACTAAAATGCTCTAAAACCTTGCTATTGTACTCCGAAATAACGACGGTAAACAATTCGTAATTCCCCAAAGTCCAGTCGACACTTTGTTCTACTACCACTGCGCGCATATAGTTTACACCCGCAAATGTACCGCGAAATTGTACGAAACTACCGTTGAACAATGGACATTACAGTAGTTTAGCTAACGACTAAATCTCACTGAAATAATGCGTCAAACATTTTATGGGTGCCTTTGAATTGATCCCTTATATTCGTTCCTATTGTTTTTATTTGGACTTTACAAATATTTACGTGTGTTTTGTCAATGCCTTACTTCAGCAGACTTAGATAGGGCTTTATAACTACGCAGACAGTAACTTTACCCCTTGAGAAAGAACACCGATCGGTGTCACACGTTAATAGACGACTTGATGTGGTTTGTGTAACGGACTGCTATTGCAAAGGTCGCGGGTTCGATTCCCGCTCAAATCAAACATTGGTGTGCATGAACATTTAATGTTTGATTTGGTCTGGGTGTTTCTATGTATTATGAGTATGTATTTACAAAAAAAAAGTATATATGTATTTAATCAGTTGTCTAGTACCCATAGTACAAGCTCTGCTTAGTTGTGGACTAGATGGCCTTGTGTGAATGTGGCAGAGTATTATAGAATTAAAATAATACCATAGATTTTTTTAAATTATCTATACTAATATTTTGCAGAGGTAAAGTTTGTGAGTTTGCATGTTCGAGGTAATCTCCGGTACTACTGATCCGATTATGAAAATTATTTTACTGTTAGAAAGATATATCATCCTTATTTATTATTGCTATAGATACTTTTTACCGTACCCACGCAGTTGGAGCTACTGTAAAAGTTAGTTATACTCGTATATAAAATTAATCAGAAAAACAAAGGCTCCTCCTTTGTTGTGTACGGTTTATGACTGACTGACTATTGGTTAGTGTTCCTGCTAAACAAGAAATCGCGGGTTCAATTCTGTGATGTGGTAATAAAAATTTAACTTATGCCTGTGCCTATCGACTACCTCTCGTTTCCAATGGGGTTGAGCCTTATGAGAAGAAAGGGCAAACAAACTCATGTCCACTCTTTTGCAATTCACAGATAGATACAATGACATTATCAAATATACCACAAAATGGTTCTTATGTGTATCAGTATGTTCGTTATTAAGGACCAAAACAAGATTAAGGAAAAAAACTAATAAAAGAGAAAATGAAGTGAAACATAAAAATTAAAAATTAAAATAGCCCACACCACATTTTTACTTAACTAATAGCCTGCGCTAAATAATCCCAAGCATTTTTGTCTTCTCTACATATAATCCACAATTGAGTTATAGGCCCTCTAGCACAATCCACGTTTTATTGCGGATTTAAATTTGTTAATACTTAAGACTTGAATATTATTTGGGTTTTTATTATAAAATCAGACACATTGACCTCAAAAAGAATTTTTTATCTTTTGGAGCCTAGAGGCGGGGTACTACAAGTTTATTTCTATTTCTGGTATTTATAGAATATACGTCACTTCTATTCAAAAGCTATCTTTGTTTTTATGAACATAATATATTGTGTGTCTCAATGAACAACGATTTCCTAAATTATAAAGTGCTCGAATCGCTCTCTTTTGCAGTCCAAAAACAGTTTGAATGTCGGATGTATTTTATTACTTTCTTTTTTTAAAAGATAACTTAGAAACAAGAAATGTATCCTACATCGTGGGGGACAAACTAACATACATGAAGAAGAAATACAATTTGTGGACCACACAAAGTGTTGTTTCATGTTTGGATCAAACCCACAACACTCAGCGTAGTGGGAAGTGGCGAGGTGACCGCTTGAACCACTCCGCTTTCCGTCCAGTCAATTATATTTCACTGGTGACCTTTTTATTTAGCCGATTTGCTTTTTTTAATTGATGGTGTTAAGGAACGGGTGTTATGGCCCTCCAACAAAAAGGGATGACCCTGTCTGACAAGGCTGTCGATGTGATTGATGTGATCCTAAAGAACATATAAAATAAATAAATAAGGCAAGCAACTTAAACTCATATCAATATTAGCGCTATAAATAAAATTAAACGCCTCAGCAGCTGGCTTACTACAATTGAACTGCACGCATCTTCAACGATTTATTCCCGTTTTACGTGAGCCACTCACACGCTCCTCAGGATGGGGGATCTGGATGAAAAGTTGGGCTACACTACATGACGTATGTACACCTCTTTACGGGAGCAAATGAGGCCAGTTTATCACTCGAGTTGTTGTACCAGGTTGACACGGGAACGTATCGGTGTAGCGTTCGGAGGTTCGATTGCGTTCGCACGGAATCCCATGAAATATTACCGCCGTTGTGCCGAGGCAGCATTTGGCGTAAATGGTGCGTCAGAACACCTTTTTTTTGTAAGAAGGTAAATTGTGTGTAGTGTATTGCTTGCTGAATTGCTCTGAGAAACATATGTGTTTGGTACTTTGGATTGGGATGAATGTTGAACAGTTTTTTGTATTTATTTAGGATTTATATCTTATATTGGTGTATTTTTTATAGTATAGGGGGCAAAACAACCAGACGAATCAACAAGTAATAAGTGATGCTTATTCGTGCCTAACATTATTTAGTAAAACCTTTTATCTCTTAATACAAGTATGTTTATATCTTACCCGTTATAAGAAACGTGAAAAAGGAACATTCATTTAAAAATAGACTTCTAAATTGTGCATACACTTGTTTAAATATGTATATTCCATGTTAAGTTCCTTTACGTTCCTAATCTACATCTTTATTGTAAAACTGCAGTAGCTTACCGCGTAAGAACCAGCTTATGCCTTACGTCGATATATTAAAAATGCAATGAAATTTTGCCCCGCTATATTGTCTTACGACGGGTATCTGCATAGCAAAGAGACGGTATTCAAAATATGAAGATGAATTCTGAAATATGTACAATGAGATGTGGTTGTGTCGGTTCATGTTTGTTAATATATGTATATCTTCTGCTAAGATACTACTCGCGTGTTCGGAGATGACTCTGAGATAACATGGACCGGGTCTACCCCATAGTAGCCTGAGGCTGGCCGTTTCAATGGTTTATAATGAAAACAAAACATTCTCCTGGTTCCAGCGTCTTCAAGAAGCCGGATTTAAACCCCGTCTCAAAAAAAAACTACTTACTTACGTAATAGAGTTCACACCCATTACTGTTTAATCGCGTACTTTAGGAAATATAGGTGTATTTTGGCAGGTTAATAAGAAGGGAAGGCTTATATAGCATAGAGTATCATTTACATCATGGAATGATTGGAAATTGTATGCAAAAGCTTGAACTATCAGATGCCTGGAAGTCCAAATCCTCTAACACAATAATTTCTTTTAAATATTAGGTCTTTACCTATGAAATTGCCGTTTTGTATGCAATAAGTGAAAGTACTTATTTTTTCAAACTTTTTTATTTCTGTTATTCGAAGTAATCACCCATGCAATCGACGCATCTTTGCCAACGCATTGGCAGTTTATTGAAAAACGCATTTCTTGTAAAAATCAGGTAGACGGGAGGCAACAAACTCTTCAAAGGCATTTTGTACTGCCTCTCGGGAATTGAATTTTTTACCCACTAAAAAGTTGTCTAAATTTTGGAAAAAGTAATAGTCGGTAGGTGCAATGTCTGACTTTCACAAAACAAACTGACTTTCACATTTATAATATAAGCATGGATGTAAAAGTGTGTTTGTTTATTTTGTACAATCTAGAAACAGATTAAGAAAGTACACAATGGTCGGCTTTATCGCAGTGTGTGTACAGAAAACCAGGATAAACTAAGTACTAAAGTACTTAGGTAAGTCATGGTGCAAAAACTACAAAATAATAAATGCAAAAAAATACTAAAACTAAAAATCTAATGTATATTATAGTTATTATAGAGATAAGTAATGATCCTTGAAGAGTTTAAAAAGACACTTTATGTTATCATCATCAATCATCATCATCAACAGCCTTTACTAGTCCACTGCTGGACATAGGGTTCCTCAGAAAGGAGGCTTTTGGCCTACTATACCACCCTTGCCAGACGGGTTGTTATAGAGTTTGTTTCAAGTTATCCTTCTTGTATTTACGATGGTGGTAATATGAACTAGTTTATTTAAGAATTGAAAACATGAATACCACTATTGTAGACCAACCCAAGGTAAAAATATTATTATATTTTTTATAATTACGTAAAACTTGTATAATAAAAAGATTTTTGCCATTAATTTTGTGGCTGAGTGAGAAAATATTTTAACCAACATATTATTACGAAAGTAGAAGTCTTTTATTAAAAACGCTTTCATATAAATGGGCATATTTCTAAATGTATGTACAAAGATATTTGAAATAAATCTAAGTCTCACAACCTTTGAACGTGGGTATAGAGGTAGAAAATAACTAAAAGTTCTAGAAAGTATTATACAGAATATGATACAGAATAGACACTTGGATAAAAATAGGTTAAAGATTTACAATTTCTAAAACATTTTTAGGTTTTTTTTAAACATGTTAGAAGCGACTGTCTCGCGTCTGTTCGGTGGTTTCGTGGTCGCCACGCGCCGCTTCATATTGCGTCGTGTTGAGGGTTCGATCCCCACATCGGATAACACTTAGTGTGATCAAAAAATTGGTTATTCTGAATCTGGGTGTTTTTTGTGCATTTTACAGGTTTTTAAAGTTCTCCGCGACACAAGATATATTCCTAATGAGGAAATTGTCTTGTTTAATAATAATAAAAAAATATAGACAAATTACAGCACAAATACTGCTCTGGGTCTGTAATCGTACCTAAAACCTCTACCTGTATATATTTTAGTAGTGGTTACTGATTCTGCCTGCTAAGTTAGAGGTTTAGTATTACTACGTTCCATACAACCGTTAATCCTTTATTTTAGCCCCTTAGAGGGCATACAGAACATGATACAGAATAGAAGTAAAACGTGTATAATAAAAAGATTTTTAGCATTAATTTTGTGACTGTAAGATTTTTTTTTGTTGTACGTTTTATTCGTTCGTGTGGTGACAGATGGTTCGTGCCGGACGGTGGTCCGTGTGGTGACGGATTAAGAATAGTGGGCCATCAGAACAACAGCACTGCAAAGAGAAGGAAAACTTGACACAAGCCCTATACCAACCCGTCTGGCTAGCGTGGTACAGTAGGCCAAAACCTCCCTTCTAAGGAGAGGCCTATGTCCAGCAGTGGACTATTAAAGGTTGTTGATGTGATGTGGGAAAAACATCAACCAGTTATTTAAAACTGCACAGATGGCGTAGTGGTTTAAGCGGTCGCCACGCCGAAAAAAAAATTATGGTTCTGTAGTTTCCCTGTTGAAAAAGACAGTAAAAGTAATTGCAGTTGTATGTAGTATTGTTGTTAAGAGAATAACAGATTAAACACAAACACACATCAAGTCCAAAGGGAAAGTTAAATGTTTACAATGCGAACAAAGTATTTTCACCGGATACCTCGTATTACAAACCCTGGAATATCGATAGTGAGATTCAATGTGGCTTCGTTAGAATTCACAATTGATATTTGCTTACTACAAACATTTAGTATCGGGTAGAAATTTTCATTACACATCTAATCAAGACAGCACCGATTGCAATTCCTGGGACGATCCATCGGAACAGCCCGGATCGTTAGTTGGACTTTTACTTATTGCTTACGTTGCGGACTTTACCCTATACAATTTGTCGGTCGATCGGTTGTGATCGTAGAAATTGCTTTTTTAAAGAGAGTATCTCTCAGAATGCAGTCGGCAAAGTTGTTTTAGTGAGTAGTTGCTTGAGCAACCCGTAAGTTTTATATAATGAAATATAATGTTATAATTTAACATGTATTATATAAATGCCTATATCTATAGGTTCCTTAATTGTACACAGATACAGAAGACACAGAAGATACAGAAGACATATAAAAATGACCGTGCTCATCACCCTGTGTGGTAGAAACCCTTCAGGCCGGCCTTCTTAACCACTAACGACTAGATCAACAATTACACATAAAGAGAAATATAATAAAAAAAACAATAAAAAATACCGCCAGGGTTTTATTTCAGTAGATAGACATTTTTTTTAAATATATTGGTTTTAAAAGTAAGGTATAAAATATGTATCAATATGTACATTTTTCGTGTAAAGCCTTTATGCTACCGAAATACCATTATACTTTGTTTTTGAATACCTCTATATATTCAGTGAAGATGCTTCGTAACCTATAGTTTGATGGAGTTCCGATTGGATGTTTTCAATAAGCTACATCACAAACGTTTCTGGAATATGAAACTGCAATGGATCTTGGTTAAACATGAATGTCTCACATTCCACAGTCGTTGTTATTCTGTTCGTACCAAAATTTGGTATAAAGGTTTGAAAGGTGGCTACTGGATTTGATACCTCTATATATTCCTTATTAGATCTAAGTGGCGTGCAATGGGAGAGGCCTATGTCCAGCAGTGGACTGCGATAGGCTGATGATGATGATGATATATTCCTTAGATATTTTGCACAAATATACTGAATAAGATCAGAGACTGAAAGGTTCAATAGAATACGTACCTATAATTATGTTTTATATTTGAGAATGCCTGTCAATAGCAACGATGCTATTCTCTTTTAGTTTCAAGAAAATATATTTTATACTGTTGGTATTCCGAAAATAATAAGATAAAAATAAATAAATAAAATATTTACATACATACACATAGAGTAGATACTTAATTTAAACCAGAAGCAGTCTCGACGTCTCTTCGTCCACGTATAACTTTGATATATTAAAAAACGAATTTGTATACCAAACGAAATAATTAATGTAAAGGCAATTGTTTTGGCCAGACTAAATCTTAACACCTGCAACGATGGTATGGAAAAAAGTTATTTATCTGTCTATGACACGGTAAGCAATTTTATAAATCTAATTTTAATTTAATTCTGAAAAATACCTTTTTTTTAAAGCATTATGAAAACATAATGTCGAAATAACCAAAAAAATCTAGTAGTGTAGTGACGGATTAAGAATACGGAATGTCATTACGATATTCATCCCGTGCGTGTCGTAAAAGCCGACTAAGGGCGCAAAACAATACAATACCAGCACTACAAAAAGAAGGAAAACTCGACACTAACCCTATACCAACCCAGCAGTGGACTAGTAAAGGCTGTTGATGATGATGATGAAAAATACAATGTACCTCAGGGTAGTTTTGTAGCTCCATTAAGGAAGTGACTTAATAATAATTACTGGCTAATTTTAAAGTAACGACTATTTACATTTTTTATTAAAATTTACTTATATTTCGACTATAGAATAGAATATTACTTATTGTACAGATGGATATTTACATTTGGTGGCCTTATCGCTAAGAAGAAAACATGGTAAAGTAGACCAAAACCTCCTTCCTAAGGAGAGGCCCATGTCCAACAGTGGACTATTAAAGACTGTTGACATTGAAGAATACACATACACACACTAAAAGTAAAACACCATTTCTATGTATATATTAAAACATAATATTAACTCCTTTTCAATGCGGTATCACTTTAGAGGTTTTGAACATATGTAAGTACAATTTACAGAACAAACACATTAAGAAAATTATATTTGCACATGTAAGGAGGCTGGGTATTTAAAGCAAGCCACGTATTTAAATCATACGTAGTTAGTGTAGTACGCAGACTATTTACGTAATTGTAAACACGCTGATGTTCAAATGTACGTGTATCTATGCTTACTTAAGATTAATAAAACTTAACGTTTGCAATTTAATCCGTAGTTATGTAACTAAACCGTAGGTATAACTGAGTTATTAAGCTTTTGGTGTACACGACTAATTACGTACGAACGATTTATTGTAATTAACTACAGAATCTGCTCCTTTTTAAAAGTTAATTCAGTAGTGTTTTGTTTTATGTTTGTTCACTCAGAACTCAATGATAATAAATGATCTCTTATGAACTAAAAAAAAAACTTTTTATTTGGGAGGCTACTTTTAAAGAGAAAATAACACTTATGCAAATGGTGTAAAATGAAAAATAAAGTTCGATGTTTTTTTTTTAACTTAGTTATGAAAGATAGCCTCACAGAAAGCCGGTGTTAGGCAATTTTTCGTTACTTATCACAAAGTGAATGAGGTTACCGGGGCTCAAACTGCACTTGGACAGTGGCTTAAGCGGTCGCCACGCCGCTTCCTACTGCACTGAATGTTGTGGGTTCGATCCCCACATGGTACGATACTTTGTGCGATCCACAAATTGCTGTTCTGAGTCTGGGTGTTATTTGTATCCGTTTCATGTATGTTTGTAAAGTCCCTCGCGACACGCGATAAATTCCTAGTGCGGGGATTGCCTTTTAAGAAAAAACCTTCCTACCTCTGATTCTAAGGCTTCTTTTAGAATCAGGAGAAGGACTCAAAGGGTGACAACGCACTTGTAACTCTTGAGTTTCAGGTGTTTATGGGCAGCAGCAGTCCCTAACATCAAGTAACTTGTATGCTTGTTTGCCTTATAAAGCCATAACGGCACCGATTATGTTATCTAAATGTCACAACTTAGTTCTTGTCATGACGTCTTAAATACTTAATTCATAGTACTTCTAAGTTTGGTCAAAATTTGGTACCGATCAACTTTGAACCTCGCAACTGTCATAATAGGTATAAGACTAGCAGATTACTGATTCAATAATTACAGTCAACGATAAAATGTTTACTTTACTACGAAAATACTGTTTATTACAGTTGTGAGATCGAAAGTTGATGGGTCCTGAATTGCGATCAAACTTTAATTACGAGAATTGATCTTCTGGTAACAACACAACAATGGCACCATAAAATAAACGACTAGAGATTTACTCTCAATTCTAGACGAAAAAAACAAAACACAAACTTCATAATCTAAGTTCTTAATCAAAACAAAGACAAGATAATCCAAGTACACAAACTCAAAGGCTCCAAACAATTGGCACGACTAAACAACCCACAATCGAACTGTGTACAATTATCACGACAATAGCTGGCTCGAATTAGGTGATATTGATGTGTGAAATTAATTTTCTAACGCAATCCCAGGGCTTCGATGGGTTTATGTGTTCTATTGTTGAAGTGGTTTATTGTGGAAATGAACGATAATGGGTTAATAAGCTGAATGTTTACATCACTCACAGTTGTTTAGATTTGGTTATTATTAGATAGTTCTAACTGCATCTTGTAAATAAAGACCAAGGTTGAGTTTTAATAATAATAATAATATTCTACCACATTCACACAACGCCGTCTAGTCTCTAGTCCGGTATAAAAAGATGATGAAAAGAAAAAAAATGACTTACAGATATACCATATCTACATTATATATATTTTTTTTACATTCACACAACGCCATCTAGTCCCAAACTAAGCAGAGCTTGTACTATGGGTACTAGACAACTGATATAAATACATATATACTTTTTTTTTTGTAAATACATACTTATTATACATAGAAACACCCAGACCATATCAAACATTAAATGTTCATGCACACAAATGTTTGACTTGAGCGGGAATCGAACCCGCGACCTTTGGAATGGCAGTCCGTTACACAAACCACTACGCCATCCGGTCGTCAAGTTTGATTCTGATATTTCTGTGGATTGACAGGAATATGCCTTGACACCTATACATATATTTTAATATATATAGATCTCTCTCTTTAGATTTCCTGACTTCGACTTCTATTTTTATAGTTTTTTATTCTTCTTATAACATATGACAACCATGAATGTTAAAAAAACAAAAAAAAAATCAATTTAATTACGTTCAATTTGGACCACGGTTGTTTAATTCAAAATTTAAAAAATGATTTAAGGATAGATGGCGTACTCCTTGCGACGCGTCAGCGCTCACCTCCACTGTATGCTCTGTTACCGTCTCTACCTAACCACATTTGATACGAGTCTAGCAATGCCGCTTTAGATATTCGTATATTAATAGTACACATGCTTCGTGCATAGACAAAACACGCGAAATAGCATTTCGTGACAACAGAAACTTGCATATTATTTGCATAAACGTTATTTGGGACGCATAGAAGCATACAAAACATCTTCCACCAAAAAGTATTGTTCTGATGGTTAGAAAAAATATTTTTACGCCATCGACGCTTTCAAATTAGTAATTTATATTCAACCCAGTAATAAGACTATATATAGAATTGTGAGTGTCACACAGTGCCAAGTAGTACCGTCTTGTAACTATTACATGCCTTTACTGTTCTGAATCACGCAACCGAAAGAACCAGCGGACATTTGCGGTTATACACACAGCTTTCCTTACGAAAAAATATGTAAAATTTGATTCCGAACCGCAAAGTTAATTAATTTTATGCGTCGCGTTTGTGGTATTGACATTATTCCGTTTATAAATTATGATATTAAAGGTTTTTGGAATGGTAATAAATGAGTTTGTTTAATACAGACGTTTTGGTTACGTTAAAGTCGGATTATAAAAATATGCGATGTTAAAATACTTCATTGTAAATAGGGCTTTCATGAGCAGAATAATTAAGAAACAAATGAAAAATGTATTTATTTCCATTTCGATAAATCTTTAATTTTCTCGTTGTATAATTCATAATGTGTTATTATGTACATAATATGAATAATAACCATGTTATATGGTTATTATTCAGTCGTGTCATAGGTATTATATGTATATTTGAATTTCCTCACGTAAAATGATTATATTCTCTTTTTTTATATGTTAATTACATATATATAATACATACATGTGCATATTCAGAGGACACTAAAACTGCCTTTTATTTCTATGTCATGTTTAATAAATTACAAGTTCTTAGTATTTTTGTGAAAAAATACATATTGTAAATAAATGAAATATAATTAAGAGTAACGTTTATTTATCTATTATATACCATATATATATAAAGACCATTTTTTAAAGTAATTTTTACCAAAATAAATAATTGATAACTTACTTTATAAACTCATCAACAGTCTCTCAGAAAACCGGTGTTAAGCAATTATTTCGTCCCTCCCGCCAAAGTCAGCGGGAGGGACTCATAGGGGATTTCGGCTCCGGCAACCTTGCACTCAGTGAAAGGCAACGAAATAATTGCTTAACACCGGTTTTCTGTGAGACTTGCTGACTCCAAGGGCGGTAACCCACTTGTGACTTTTGAGTTGCAGGTATGGGTTCGATCCCCAGATGGGATAACACTTTGTGTCATCCACAAATTGTTGTACTGAGTCTCGGAGTTTTTTGTGTCTGTTTCATGTATGACATGTGCAGTCTCCCGCGGCACAGGATATATTCCTAGTGCGGGAGTTTTCTTTAATAGAAAAACGAACTGATTGTCAATCGATCAATCAAATATTCTTGTCTTGAAACATGAATACAGTTTAATTATAGATAATTAATTAACTAATAACACCTCAATATAATTTATAATATTAGTCCTTGGTCTTATATTACTGCTTCAATATATTATGACTACATTATTGTAATTCTTTTTAATGTAGCGGACATTTTTAGGGCTCCGTATATAAAAATCAATTTTACTGTCTACCTGGTCATCAATCTGTTTATATTGTTTTTATTTATTCTTTATTAATTTAAAATTAAGATAAATATTTTTATTTGCAGCCGCTTAAAGCTGAAGAAAATAAAGTAAGTAAATGCAATCAAACAGCGTTGAATACTGCACCGATGGCGTAGTGGTTTAAGCGGTCGCTACGCCGCTTACTACTACGCTGAGTGTTGTGTGTCCGATCCCCACATGGGACGACACTTTGAGTGATCCACAAATTGTTGTTCTGAGTCTGGGTGTCCTTGTGTCCGTTTCATGTATGTTTGTAAAGTCCCCGCGACACAGGATTTATTCCTAGTGCGAGAGTTGTCCTTTTAAAACAACAAAAATAATAATAATTAAGTTTAATATACTAATTAGCCGCAGGTAGATTTATAGTTTAAGAAAAAAACAATACAAACGTGTTATACTGATCTTTTAGTGCCGTTAAAAACTTATATATACACATAAAATTGACAGTTAGTTTTCACTACATAAAAACTCGTAAAAATGTCTCGCCTGACTGTCATAATTATTTAAATCTGCCTATCGGTTTAATTTATAAAACAATAAATTAAAAACTTAGTTTTACTGTTTTTTCAGCATCTAAGTTTTATTATATACCCGTCACAAACCGATAACATAAGCTGTTTTATTTTAAGCCTAAAGTTACTATGAAAACATTTTATACCCACTGACTTTATTTCTTTATTTTTATTTCTTTATTTAAAAAAAAAGACAACTCCCGCATTAGGAATATATCCTGTGTCGCGGGGGACTTTGCAAACATACATGAAACGGACACAAAGAACACCCAGACTCAGAACAACAAATTGTGGATCACACAAAGTGTCGTCCCATGTGGGGTTTGAACCCACAACACTCGCCGTAGTAGGAAGCGGCGTGGCGACCGCTTAAACCACTACGCCATCCGTGCAGTCACCTACAGACTATGCGAATAATCTCGTTTTGCACCTGATGGACTTGCCACATTTCAGTTGCCTCACAAGGGATTTTAGTCCCAAACACTAAACTTAAATCAACAAGGAAATACAACAATTGTGGTATAAGTGACATTTATGTATGAAAATATATATCTGATATGATATTTATTTAAACAGTGTATTATTTTAATGTAGCTATTTTTTTAGTTCTCTGAACTATGTTTATTTTTATTCTGTTTTGCACCAAAATCACGCATAATTCTATCGTCTATTACCAATTGAATGCAACAGACTGTTCTCAGTCGATATAGCCTTCCATTGTACATGTTTCTTCTTTGTGTATTTATTCAGTAGTGTGTATTTGTTGTACAGTAAAGACTTTTCTATTCTATTCTAAACATTTGTCCCTATGATTTTCAACCGAAAGACTTTAAAATACCACCTAATTGCATCTGCGATTTCACATGTACACTTTATGTAGCAGTAATTACTGTCCAAACATTATTAATTGCAATATTTCAATGCGTGAATTCAATACCGCCTCTATGAGGCCTCGCAAATAAATAGACGTTAACTGAAATATCCGAATTTGGTTTGTGGCTATTTTGCAAAATGGACAGATCATGTGCGGGTTTATAAATTATGTTATGTGTGGTTTCATTGTTCGTAATATTTAAGACTCTTTATGAGAGGACTTTTTATTATAAAGTACTAACGTTTGCCTGTCTTTTTTTCCAGCAGTACGACGCGGCAAACAAGGAGATGGGTCAATGGACAGTATGTAGCCGCTTATGTGTTTCTGCATCTTTAGAGTTACAAGTGCGTTGGAGACCTTTGCCGTGGGAGTAGTCTTTTTTTTAAGATTTGAATGTCGTATCGGTCTGGAAAAACTGCAAGTGACAATTTGTAAAATAGGTTAGTTGAGAAAGGTAAAACGCTTATAGAAAATCCCACAGTGAGAAAATAGCAACTATCGAAGATGAGTATGGAATTATGGTAGAAAGCTGCAGTCGGCGGGGCAGGATATAGTGTACACCAAGTTTCTGATATTCGTCCTTTAATTTTGAGATGCCACTAATACAAACCATCAACTTGCTACTAGTACTATATAAAGCTTTCATAAACGGTAAATTATAATTCTTCTATTAATTTTGCGAAATTTACGTGCCTGAGTTAAAAGAAAACAAATAAACCATTTGTATATAAACCTTTATGCCATAAATTAAACATAAAGCAACTATAATATTCAAGTCAAACACTACAGGATTTATAAGAATATTTCTGTGACAGTCACTGAATGGTACACGCTTCCTCCGGTATGGTAAAACCAACTGCTTGAATACTGTGTCCCAAGATACTAGCGGAGAGAGAATAACATAAATAAGAGTTACGCAAATAAAATATTAAATAATATTTTAGTATTTTATTTGTGTAATAAATTAAGTCATAGAAAAAAGAAGAGATGGAAAGAGGTATATAGACAGTTTAAATAATAAAAATAAATCATGTTTATGTGTAGGCGTAGTATTAGTTAAATGTTTATATCAGTGGGTTTATCTGCTGCATCGTAGCTGCTAAACGGATGTATCAATTATTTTTCAGAAAACGTTTTCTTCGAAAGTATTATTAGCTATTTACACATGTATTACACACATTTACACACTGTCATTACCTATATAAATAGACACATCAACAGCCTTTAACTGTCCACTGCTGGACATAAGCCTCTTCTTAGAAAGGAGGTTTTGGCCTTTGCAGTGCTGTTGTCCTGCGTAGTTTGCTCCCTTAGTCGGCTCTTACGACACCCACGGGAAGAATAGAGGTGGTGACACTCCGTATTCTTAATCCGTCACCACACGGAAGACAATAGATAATAAATAGATACATATTATCGCTTAAATATCAGTTTGCCAATATTATTTACAAAATAAATATCACTAGATCTAATATAATACGCATCTGTATCTCACGTTGACACATCACATCATTTACCGGATACCAGGAGTTATATATTAGCTTGTAACAAAATAGGTGTTATAAATTTACAGCATTAATTACTTGTTAACGTATGTGCAATATAGTGTAACATTAAAACATGAACGAAAATGATGAAAATATGAGAATAAATTTCAAAAGAATGTAATAGCTCTTTACCTATGAAATTGCCGTTTTGTATGCAATAAGTGAAAGTACTTATTTCTTCAAACTTTTTTCTTTCTGTTATTCGAAGTAATCACCCATGCAATCGACGCATCTTTGCCAACGCATTGGCAGTTTATTGATGCCCTTCTTGTAAAAATCAGCTGGACGGGAGGCAACAAACTCTTCAAAGGCATTTTGTACTGCCTCTCGGGAATTGAATTTTTTACCCACTAAAAAGTTGTCTAAATTTTGGAAAAAGTAATAGTCGGTAGGTGCAAGGTCTGGTGAGTATGGCGGATGAGGTAGAGCTTCCAACCCCAGCTCTTGCAGCTTGGAGACTGTCTGTTGCGCAGTATGGGGTCGCGCGTTGTCGTGAAGGAGCAGTGGGGACGACCGATTGACCAAAGCTGGTTGCTTGGTACTCACCAGACCTTCGTAAAACATATCTTGGCCTTAGATGAGATAATATAAACTTAAGATCTCCTGTACGGCATTCTGATTCCAAACTAAGCCTATACTGTGATAATCAGCCTGCTGATAAACATATTTAAAATTACACCTTGACATAGAAATGATGGTTTTGATCTCACAATAATTTGTACTGCGAAGCAATCGAAACCAAAACCTTTGGCCCAGGAGTTAGAATCACTAACCACTAAAAGAATAGGCCTGTTAAATAATTTGGAACAGTATAATTTATTTATTAAATATTTTCTTAATTCTCACCTCATCATCATCATCATCAAAAGCCTTTAATAGTCCACTGCTGGACATAAGCCTCTCCTTAGAAAGGAGGTTTTGGCCTACTATACCACGCTGGCCAGACGGGTTGGTATAGGGTTTGTGTCAAGTTTTCCTTCTCTCTGCAGTGCTGTTGTTCTGCGTAGTTTTCTCCCTTAGTCGTCTCTTACGACACCCACGGGATGAATAGGGGTGGTGACACTCTGTATTCTTAATCCGTCACCACACGGACGGAATTCTCACCTAAGCTAAAGAAATATTTGTTCATGGAGTTAGGACAATGTCGACTGAACCCAGAACCACATGGCGGCAGGTTTATTACTACTGTCGGTACGCTACCAACACTTAACTTATCCTTAATACTTAATTATTTTGAAGACTAACAAAACAAAAGAATTCACGATCAACAAGACACAAAGCCCACAATAGCTTATATAATTTCTTAGCCCACAAACTTCTTATAACTCAAACCAAAACATGATATAAAAATAAGGTTCGCGTGATCCCCACCATTAATTTAGTGCGTGAAAAGAACGAGACGAGGAACGGAGACGACACGACTCTTTGAATGATAATAGATGCCCTTTGAGCTGAATTATACGGCTAATATTATTACTAGACTATTTTGTGAAGGTCCACCGTTTGTTGTATTATTCTATGGCAGTAAAGCACTTTTTCTTTTGTCTGGTCGTAGATTTATGTATGTATAGTCAACGCTGAAATAAAATTCGTCCATAAAAGTTACATAAAACAGTCTTTTTTGGTGTTTTGATATTTTCGTTTCAGTTGAATTCAAATTTGCCTCATCATCACATCATCATCATTACTTGATTTTACGCGTAGTATAAAACAATTAATCTTAAAAGTACACGTGTTTATGCAAATAAAATATCTTGTAATAAAACAATTTTTTCATCATCATCATTAAGATCTTATAATAGTCCACTGCTGGGCATAGGCCACTCCATAGAATCAAGATTTTGACCTACTTTACCACGCTGGCCAGAAGGGTTGGTATAGGGTTTGTTTCAAGTTTTCTTTCTTCTGGCAGTGCTATTGTCTTGCGTAGTTGGCTCCCTCAGTCGTCTCTTAGGATAACTACGGGATGAATAGTGGTGATAGTCCTTATTCTGAATCCGTCAAAACACGGATTTTTTCTTACTGGTTACTTTCTTTTCTTTTTCTTTTTAAAAAAAGACAACGCCCGCATTAGGAATAAATCCTGTGTCGCGGGGGACTTTACAAACATACATGAAACGGACACAAAGGACACCCAGACTCAGAACAACCATTTGTGGATCACACAAAGTGTCGTCCCATGTGGGGTTTGAACCCACAACACTCGGCGCAGTAGGAAGCGGCGTGGCGACCGCTTAAACCACTACGCCATCCGTGCAGTCAAACAGTACTGTTTGGTTGCTTGGATTATTACTTGTTTAATTAGACATATTAGTAGTGGCATTTAAGTTTTATTAATGAGGGCCTTTCTTACAGCCGTAACCTCATACTTTAAGTAGGACTTTTTTAATATTGCATGGTTTCCTGATAGTAAGCGACTACCACCGTCCACGGAGGTCTGCAACTTAACAATTGCCATAATGATCATAGAAACTCAAATGCAGTCAAAGAAAGACCACTAAGCAAAATTCATGTCGTGACTATCACTAGATGTTACACTGACCACAACGCGTTCTGAGTTATTTTTTGCTAAATAAAGCAGAGGTATCACTCCGGTTGCCCCTTCCCCACCGAAGTATGGCTCTCCCACGGCAACAATGCAACAATAGAATTACTTAACACCGATTTTCTGACTATATCACTTTGAAAAAGGCTCTCGTTTCAAAATTTTAACGCTAATTTAAAAAATCAGACAGTCAAACATAGAACGTCATTCTTTCTGTAGACGAATACGGTTTAAAACAGAGCCATAGGAAACAGTGTGACTTTATTAACTTTCTTTATCTCAATTATAAGGTTTTTTCTATTTCATGAAGTTAAGTGTTGTCGCTGCATCACTCCATGTTGACCAGCAAAAGAATGTCTTTGTTTAATTGCGCATAGTAAAATATAAAAAAAAACCGTATGAAACTTGAGTATTAAAATTTTTGGCAGAAGTTTTACAATAAAACAATGTTAACTAGTTTGGCACAGCACGATGTTTCTATTGCGGGTAACAATATTGTGTTCAAATACGAAGCTGTACTGCGAAGCTACATATATTAGGTAGGGACATAAAGTTTTCAAGTTAACGTAGTTGGCAGAATAATGAATAGTTGGTGGCAATTTTTCTTCATAATATATGTCTAAAATAATCCCCTACATTTTGATTGTGTGATAAAAGTACACGTTTAAATCTACAGGTGAATAATAAATCTCACACATCTCATACACGACCGTCTGATCCCAAACTAGGCAGAGCCTGTACTATGGTATCTAGACTGCTGATAAACGTACTTATATATGTTTTAAATAGATACATATTATAGATAAATTACACCCAGACACAGAACAAATGACCATGCTCATCACACAATATTTGTCCTGGGTGGGAATCGAACCCACGACCTCCGGTTTAGCGTTCAGGGTCACTAACCACTAGACCAACAGGCCCGTGAATGTGAGGTTCTAAAATTGATTTCTAGGTCAGGTAATGTGTATTGGTATAACAGTGATATTTTAGTAGAGACATGAAGTCAGAGCTTAGTAGCAGAGTTGAATCCTTAATAACGGACATACTGGCACACATCAAAACAATGTTGTGGTATATTTAATGGTGCCATTATATCTATCTGTGCAAAAGAGTGGGCATGAGTTTGTTTACCCTTTCTTCTCATAAGGCTCAACCCCTTGGATACGGGCGGTTGTAGATCGGCACAGGCATATCATAGATTTTGTATGGGATTGATTTTTGCTAAATTTATTTGCTTACTATTTGACAAAGCAGAGATTGTTTGAGTTTGAGTTTAGTAAGTAATATTACTTATATGGACCCGGTACCTTTGGTAAAATTATTTTGTAGACCTCTGACGAATGGTCGTTTTGCATTCGATCGAAATGCTGATAGTCGAGGGTGAAAATATTTGTATGTTAACAAATAAATATCCAAAAAATAGTTGTGTATACTGTTGTCTACAGTACCAACGAGCTTAAATTTGTTCGGGTCAGATAACGCTACTTTATATGTACTATTCTACGTTATTATTTATTAATAGTACACCCATAACTTCCTCTTTGGTAATAAGGTGTGTATATTAGTAATGTTAAAAAATCTGAATTATTCAAAGCTTCATATGTAGGTACACGCGTATGAATGTTTTTATTAAAAAATAAAAAAAAACAAGTTACAACTATGTAAACAAGGGCCTTTCTCACCGTGTGGAAACTCCAACGGGTCATCGGGTTTACGGTGAACGGATAGATCTGAATCAAACCGACTAAAACCACATAGTACTATGTAAGTTTGATCACGTTATCAATCATAAAAGTCCCTGTGGTGACTGATTAAGAATACGGAGTGTCACCACCCCTATTTACCCCGTTCAGAGCAACATCACTGCAAAGAAAAGGAAATATACCTTTAACTCTAGGTTTAACTCATGTAACCTTATTACATAACTACAATAACAATATTTACTTATGATGTAGAGGGCTAAAGAGCACACGGATCACCTTATGGTAAGTAACTATCGTCGCCCATTGACATCTACAACTCAAGAGCTACTATAAAATAGTCGACCTTCTTGGCACCCCGGGGAGGGGAGGGGTTACTAAAACCCCCCAAGAGTCAGAGGAAGGGGAAGGCGTGACCTCGTAACGGCCGTCAGAGTGGGCATTTTCTTTTCGGGAGCAGGGTTCCGAGGAAGGCGTCATCTACAACCCGTAGAGCGCCCCAGGTACGTCGGCGTACCAGGGATTTCCTTTCTAGAGCACACTCGATTCTCCGGCTACTGGTAATTCGTGTCCGAAGGGATTTTCGCACAGAAAAAGAGGAAGGAGAAATTTTGGGCTCCGATACTCACTCGGCGAAAAGAAACGAAAGAATTGGTTAACAAAGAATTTCATTGAGGCCGTGGTATAACTCCGGTCGAGCCCACCGACTTGTGTCGAAGCGTGTCTTTTCCACAGTAAAATTTTAGTTGAGTTATTCACGATAATTTTTTAGTTGTTATTCTACCTCATCACTGCATTTATACTAAGTTTAAAATTAACCAAAAATTTATTTTGGGAACCATTTTACACAAAATGGGAACCGTCATCTGCTTGCTATCCCGTATTGTTACATCAAGCGAGACGAACAAGAATCCAATCGATTTCAAACAAAAAATATGACTATTTAAATAGACCCACCTTGTACATTCACTATCAATATTTAAATAGGTCATTACGTTAATAAGAGGGGTTATTTTTGAAGAATGACTCTGATGGGGTGGGCGAGTGTTCATTAAATTAATGACAACTATAGTTAACTGTTTGAAGTTCTCATTAGCGTCGGTTGAAAGATTATCAAGCGTCACGGTTTATATCTGTACAAACTAAAACAAATATCAAAAATACATACAAATGAATGTATTTTTGATTTACTAAAGCAGGTGGTTCAATAAATGACAGAGCATAGAATGCTTTATCATTTATTTACATTTTATTATACTGATTCCCCATGGAAACTTCCACCCCCGTTTCATCCCCTTAAAGGATGATTTCTAAGATAAAAACTATTCTATGTCCTTTCCTGGGATTCAAACTATCCCAATATCAAATTTCATCTAAATCGGCTAAGGTGTTTAAGCGTAAAGAAGTACCAGACAGACAGACAGACAGACAATCTTCTTTCGCATTTATAATATTAGTATGGATTAGTATGGATAGTATGGATTTTTATGTAACTAGTTGACCTCATTCTATTTCATAAAATCGAACCCCGTAAATAGGACATGTCAAATGTTTATTAAAGATAAAAGGCACTTTAAATTAGAAAAGTCCCCTCTTGACGAAGACAAAGGCATATCTTTTACTTGATAAATTCGTCTGCATGTCCTTAATTACGTTTATTTATTATAATTGCATGTTAGATTACAAATGGATTATTGTTTACGTCAAAATTTTTATTTTTCTTGTTTCTTTTGCCAACCGCAACAGAATACCAGTGTTACTTCCTTAAAGTAGCATTACACTAAGCTAACAACCGATTTTGACTCATTCAGAAGAAATAACTATTTTAAAGTTCTAAATTTAACCTTGTTTTGAAAATTTTATTATATACTAGCTTTTCCTTGCGGCTCCGCCCGCGTATTTGTCGGTTATCGCGGTAAAAAGCATAGCAAGCAGGTAGCATATGTTACTCGCTAATAAAGAAGCTTTACATTAGTGAAAGTATTTTTTAAATCTGCTTTTAAAATCGATTGAATAGTTTGGGCGTGAAAGTGTAACAAACAAATACACTTTTTTTCACATTTATAATATAAATATAGTTTTCTTTTTATTGCCCAATTTACTCATTGAATTCCTAAAGTATCCTTTAGATGGCAATAGTCTTGCATTCTATTATGTGTGGTATTAAAATAAACTATAAATGTATTATGATAAAAAAATTGATTATAGAGGCATAGTCTCTGACAAAAAACCTTAAATGAATTATGGTTGAATTTCGACCTCCGGGCGACTACAAAAAGTTAAAAAAAACAGTAAAATATTCATATCATTCTTAATTCATAATAATGATTTCTCTTATTCCGTACTTACGAATGTAAACCCACATACATAGAAATGCTTACGTCGAATAGAATCTGTCAACTCACTCCCTTCCATTTGGAATTCAACAGAGGCGAAATTCAACATTTTAGTGCCGACATTCACTCGCGAATATCATTATAATACGAACAATTACGTGGAGTCGTTGCTTCTGTTGTAAATTTTGTAATTACGCTCTGTGGTAGGCCGTGCCATGTACCGTGAGTATGACCTACCCACGTAGGAAACATTAAATATTATTCAAGATGTAGAGTAGCTAGATATGATAATAATACAGGGGACGATGAGCAGACTTGAGCTGCCACCGAGAACGCCTACAACTCAGGAGTTTTAAGAAAGAAGTACTCTTTTGTGTAGAGTCTCAAGGTCGTATCGTCTGGAAATACCGCTGGTGACATTTGTTCTACAGATTAGTTGTGTGACCGAAGTTTCTTGAAAAGTACGCAGTGGTAAAGTGTCAATTATCCAAGTGATGGGCATGATTTTTTTACCGCATAGAATAATGACGGAAAGCTGCGGCTGGTATTAGTCAATTACTTGGAGCACTGTCCATGATTCAGGAGATAGAGAATGCGGAGTGAAGTGACAACTCTACACAACGTTACTAAAAGCAAAACATTTGAATTATAGTTAATTACTGATGTACACTCTATAGACAAATATATGCATGTCGGACTCGAACCGACTAAAACCGCACGCCGTCTCGGGTACTAATAGCTGGGGAACCAGGTATACCCTAGAAAGGAAGTCCCTGGTGCCCCGACATACCTCGGGTCATCTACAAACGAGTAGTCGACCCCCCCCGTGTGGGAACCCCATGTTCCCTGTGCTCCCTGGAAGCGAGCGCGCTTCGCAACGCGCTCGCCGCCACCCCGGCCTGCTTCTGCTAGGGTGACGGTGTGTTTCCCCCTAACTTTGGCCAGAGTACGTTATGATTACACAACGGCATGCAATCATTTTCATCCCCACTACTTGGATATTTGGCGCTCTACCACTGTGCGCTTTCCAAGACACTTTTAGCCTCGCACTACCAACCTGTGGAACAAGTTCGCGTCTGCCGCATTTCCGGACTGATACGACCCTTAAACCTTTAAGTAAAATAGCGTACTCCTTCCTCAAAGGCTGGCAACGCACTTGTGACTCCTGAGTAGCAGGCGTTCATGGGCGGCTGTAGGCGCTTTCCATCAGGTGACCCGTCTGCTCATTTGCCCCTATCGCATAAAAAAAAAGTCGTGACGGATCATCGCATTGAGAGTTCATTATTACTAATATTTACCAGTGACGCATTATAATGACTTGTTGACTTGACTTGGAAATATTCGTAAATTTATTATAAACGCTACTTAAATACTAACGATATGTTTAATGCCATGTTACTATTGCTAGCAGGAAACATCATCTATTGAACGCCATTGGAGTGTATATTCTCTTGATGGAGATCATGATGTTGGCCCAGAAGGCGTGGTATCCGCCGTGCCGCCTCGTTTTGCGAGGAGGTAATATTAGATGCTAATGAGATTATAAGGTCAATTGTCATAATGAAAAATCGGTCAAAATTCAGTTCTAATCTATTCTCGGTCTCACAAATGTCATATTGCATAGTTCTCTGATCTAAAAATTGCAATAGGGGACCTATTGCATATGTCGGGGCACCAGGGATTTCCTTTCTAGGGTATACCTGGTTCCCCGGCTATTAATACCCGGCGAAGGCGTGCGGTTTTAGTCGGTTCGAGTCCGACATGCCACCGACAGGTGGTATCCGAGGGGATTTCCGCACGGAAAAAAAACCAATAAAAAAAAAAAGGAGACCTATTGCAGTAAGACACCTGTGCACAACAGCCGGTTAAACTGCTAGAGTTAACATGAGTTTTATTCGAGATCAAAGGCATTATAAATGAGCACTTCATATGGTTTTTTTGTTTTTAAATCAAATAGGGCACTTACCAGACTATCTGTAACATGAATTTCTGTAACATGACTTTCCGATAACTGTGTATTTCATGATATTACTCCGACAGATCGCTGGAAATCAATACGAAAGATGTATTGATGACTTGTACACAAAAGACTGCACGGATGGCGTAGTTATTAAAGCGGTCACCTCACCGCTTTCCACTGCGCTGAGTGTTGTGAGATCGATCTCAACATCGACACTTTGTGTGACCCACAATTTGTTTTTCTGACTCTGGGTGTTCTTTGTGTCGTTAACATGAGTGTTTGAAAAGTCCCCCGCGACGCGTTTAAAATATAACACATTAAAAATGTTTCTATATTCTGTAATTTATATAAAAAAAGGTAAACATTTACCCTCACATCTATGTTTATTCAAAAGTCGTTTATACTTCTCTTGTAAAACCTGTCGCGTTGGGACTTCGTTGTATTATATTTGTGCCGTCTAGACGTGCGCACATAAATGTTCTTATACAAACATATTCTGTAATGTTTTCACATACAATTGGGAAATTTAATTTGAACTGTACGCTTGTATTTTTGTATTTTTTGTCTTTTTTCAAATAAGAGTATTAATAAAATTTGCAATGCAAGGAGTAATATAAAAAAAAAAATGGAAGTTTTAATTTAAATCTTCTGTAGAGTAGATATTAGACCAGGCTGTCTGTTTTCATAAGAACAAAAATTATTATTACGACGGATTAAGAATACCTTATGTAACCACTTCTGTTCATCCCGTGGGTGTCGTAAAAGCCGACTAAGGGAGCAAATCACATAGTACAATAGCACTGCAAAAGGGAAGGAAAGTTTGAAACGAACCCTATACCAACCCGTCTGATCAACGTGATATAGTAGGCCAAAACCTCCTTTCTAAGGAGAGGCCTATGTCCAGCAGTGGACTGTTAAAGGCTGTTGATGTTGATGAACCGGTATACTTCCGACCGGACTTCTTATGGAATTCTACCGTACGTGCATATCGGTAAAAAGCAACATCATGATATATGGTGTAAATACTGCATCTCTCAATGGCTATAATAAGAGCACTCGATCCAACTTGTAAAAAGATCTGAAAGTCCGACTTGTAAAAATATCTGAAAAGATTTACTTACAGAAATCATCATCATCATCAACAGCCTATACTAGTCCACTTACAGTTACAGAAATAAATATCATTTATCATTAAATGACGCTGTTCGGTGCTGGCAGCACCGGACCGCTTATTGCGGCGAACCTTACGGATGTTCAGCAGTAGACGTCTTTCCCCTGAGTGATGATGATGATGATGAATTAGATCAAGCACAAGTTAAACGAGTTCTTCATGTTCTCTAAAAATAAATGAACAGTGCGGAATATAATAGCCAGCTTTTTTTTATTTTTCAAAGTGGTATACTTTAGTGCTGTACAGTTTTGAACAGGCGTTGTATTAATGACGGAGATATTTTTGTCTTGCAGACCACGGCCCAATGGTGTTCAGAAGTTGTAACTGTAATAATCGGTGTTAGAATTTTCATTGCGTGATGCAGAATCAGTTGTGACCACTTAGTTTAGTTGCTCTTCACTAGACTGTGTGAATTATATTTCATAAATATAACAGTAGCCAATCGTTAAGTTTTTGAAAAGTAAAGTTAAAATTAAGTACTGTTTATGAAAAATTTCTGATTACAAACTATTTGATATTGTACGAAAGAAAATAGGTAAAGTATTTATTAATGTCCTTCTTATAAATATAAGTTTAAATCAAAACCGGGGAGTAAAAATGTTTTAAAAGTAGTATAATCTTACAGAGAACTTTCTTTCAACCAAAAATGAATGCACATTTGATAGTAAAAAGCTTATTAAAGCTAAGTTAACGGTTTTTTTTTTCTGTGTTTAAATCCCCTCGGATACCACCCACCGGTAGTTATGTCGGACTGAAACCGACCAAAAACCGCACGCCGTTTTGGGTACCAGTTGCCAGGGAACCAGGTATACCCTAGGAAGGAAATAACTGATACCCCAACGTACATTATTACTAATCTCTTATCAAATCGAAATACGAAAATCATCATCATCATCAGCCTATCGTAGTCCACTGCTGGACGTAGGCCTCTCCTATAGCGCGCCACTTAGATCGATTTCAACAATTACAAGAAAATCGTCTTACACTAATTCTTTCGAAATAGTCACTTCACCCTAAACTCAAACTTCTCCCTCTGGACGAAAGAAGAGCGACTCGAATCATCGATAGCCAAAAAAACTCCAACTAGCTCGATCACTTGGCTTTGCGTAGAGATGTAACTTCGCTCTACATTCTCTATATCATGGAAAGTGCTCCGAGGAATTGTTCGGACTAATACCGAACGCAACTTTTTGCCATCATTCCACACCGCAAAATTTTCGTTCCCACCACTTAGATAATTCGCACCCCATCACTGTGCGCTTTTCAAGATACTTTTTGCTTCGTACTACCAACCTATGGAAGAAGTTATCGTCTGTGGTATTTCCGGAACGATACGACTTCCAAACCTTCAAGAAAAGAGCGTACTCCTTCCTCTAAGGTTGGCAAGGTGCTTGTCACTCCTGAGTTGCAGGCGTTCAACCCGTCTGCTCGTTCGCCCCCTATTCTATTTAAAATAAAACTCACACGCAAAATATCTTCATTTCATGAAAAAAATCATGTTTGTCAAATATTTTGGAAAATAAAGTTAATCCATTATATACCTCTGCCGATCTACAACCGCCCGTCTCCAAGATGTTGAGCCTTATGAGAAGAAATGGCAAGCAAACTCACCGCCACCCTTAAAACCGAATCTGGCTGAAAACGAATTGTTGCCAAATTATATAATATATATATATATATAATATAATATATAAAAATATAATATAAATATAACATCACCTTCAAACACATTCCTATCCTGATATGAATTAATCTGTTCAAGAAAACTAAACCAGAAATCAATACGTTTCGTAACATATACAAATAGTACTACGAAAGAGCTACGAAAGACTACGAAGAGAGCTACGAAGGCATTCCCCGAGGACTTTCCGTACAATAAAACATAACATAAACTCTGTTACGGGGCGCCTTCTAAAAGGCTATTTTAATTCCTACAATGCTCATACATGTTATTTATCATTCTGGGTTACTTGTAAATTGTAAGCTTTAGGAGGCTCTTTGTTCGTTGTCATACGTTAATGGTTCGTACAAAAAGTATGTTTCTTTTATTTTTTTAGTAATATTTTAGGAAACCAACTAGATGTCCTTTGTACGATTCATAAGTTAAGCGAATTATTATTCTGTTTTTTTTTTTCATAAAATTTACGAAGTTAACGATATACGACAACGCCCTAGGTCTCTAATGTATTGGCCCTACGTTATAGGTACGTCTGTCTATCTTCAGTTAGTTGGCGACAATTAAGCAAGCCAAATCACTGCAAACATTTAAAAAGCTAGTCAAAAATCATTACTTGGCATCATAGAGGAATTTGCGTATTTATGTACCTCTGCCTGTATGTATTTATATATGTTGTATGTATTTAAATTTGTTAGTTGTATGTATAATATACTGTAAACGTATATAGTAGTAACCTTATGTTTATTATTAGTATTTTTTAATTATTTTTTTAATTTGTTGTAATAGTACATCGCAGGCTACCCTAATTTTTTTGACAATATCCGTATAAAGGTTGTCCGTAAGAGGAGAGCAATAAGACCGCCTATTGTTATACCGAAATGTATTTAATATTTGTATAAATAATACTTCAATGGTGTACAATAAAGAGATAAATAAAGTAAATAAATAATGGAACACATCCCTCCTTTCTGGGCAGTTAGCTCTCAAGAAAAGTAAATTCATTGATAGGAGTTCAAAAATTTGGTGCAGAAATAGAAATACTCCAAACCAAGCCAACAGACCCAAAATAAGTATCATATAGATTATTTTTATTTAGATTTAAAAAAGGAACACATTTTAAAAATGACATTTCAGTGTCACATTCAAAATTAAAACCGTTGCAGAACATGGCATATACAGGGTGTAAATTATCATAGTCTACGCCAGTCATTAGAATATTATAAATCGCAGTATCTTATTAAACGGGGATAGCCTTCAACGTAATGAAACTCCAAGGAAACCGCAAACTACGAACTCTTACCTGGCATAAAGGATAAACGTATACCGACTGTTTCATTTTCTGTAGAGCAAGTTACAAGCTTACAGCGACAAGTAGCAATAGTTTTAGAATCGTAATATTCAATATCAGAACTTTTGAAGCGATTTATGGAAAGTTTTTCTTGAACCTATGAAAAGTTTATTATTCTACTTCATGTTCGTAAATTTGATTTCGACTGAACGGATGGCGTAGTGGTTTAAGCGATCACCTCGCCGCTTACTACTACGCTGAGTGTTGTGGGTCCGATCCCCACATGGGACGACACTTTGTGTGATCCACAAATTGTTGTTCTGAGTCTGGGTGTTCTTTGTGTCCGTTTCATGTATGTTTGTAAAGTCCCCCGCAATGCAAGAGTTGTCTTTTAAAAAAAAAAGTAAGGATATATATACGAGTATTTCTTGTGTGTTTAGAATTTTAAATTCTACAGCAGCAAAATTACTCTTACTTGAAGAATATTGGTTGACCAAAGTCATTATCATTTCGGATCTAAAATATACCTAAAGGCAACGAGGCATAATTATTATACTAATAATTTTATATAAACTGTTTAGAAATCATCGACGCTATCGAAATACTTAAAAAGAGCTGTGTTACTAGGTAAACAGTCTATAAATACTGCAGAATAACATTTTGACTTACAGGTTAGGTCTTGACCTTTTTTTTGGTAGCATTCTAAGAATTAACTGGAGGTAGGTTATAATCGCATAGGCAGTCTCGTACAATGTACTTTGATCAGAAATTACTCGAGTTAAAAAAAAACAATAACAAGACTGTTTTGTACAATAATAACATAAAGAAATCATTTCATTAGTAAGTTGAAAAACAATTGGTGATACATAATATTAACAAAAATTTACAAAGTATTTTGTAATTGAAATGCCAACACTATTATGATCTAAACAGTTGGGCATTACGTGATTATATTTGAGTAATAACTATAATGGAATTTAGACAGTACATTCGCTTTTGGGTTTAAAGAATTTTATTCTCATAAGAACTTACAGTTAGTTCACTCACAATGAGATACACAGTTATTAACTTATGACTAATACAATATTCATCTCTTAGCATATGGGATGCTACAATGTACATACATGTTTCTTAAGCCCGCTTTTAAATGCATTTATATTATTACAATCCTTTAATTCTTTTGGCAGTCTATTATACAGCTGTGCCACCTCGTATAGTATTGTTTTTTTTTCCGTAGTTAGTTCGTACTTTCGTTAGTTGTAATTTATTTATATTTTTTAAATTATGTGTGATTGGGTTTTTGTGTAATTGTATGTTAGTTTGAATGGAATTGTTAGTAATCTTTTTAATTAGAATGCAAGTATGACAGACGTCTGAGATTCAATTATTTAGTTTTTTCATATAGTAGTTTAGTTGGAGTTAAATAATGGTAATAGAATAGCACTTTAATTATTTTGTTTTGTATTCTTTGCAGTGTATTCAAATTGGTTACAGCTGCTGATCCCCATATCTCAATTAGATATTCAAGATGTGACCTAATCAAAGAGTTATAAATAATAGTACGGGTTTTGGTTGGAATGCACTTTGATACTTTACGTAATACCCCCAGTATGGCATACGGCAGCGATATTGCACAAAAATATGCAAAACGCAAACTGCAATCAGGTCTTCGTTGTTCTTTATTGGCATCCAGCTGTCTCAGACGTATTGACTTGCAAGTATACCATACGCTACCTTATAGTGAATTATGTAAGAGTGTATTTAATCTAATCAAATTATTCTACGGTATAATTTACTAATGCCCAAAAATTCCCAAATTTTCTACCCGCAATTTTCTCGTCACTTGTAGCCACATAAACTGCAGAGCACTTAGGTATATAATATTTTTATTGCCGCCCCGACCCCTCGGAGAGGACACGGCTAAATAAAAATATATCCCAAAGAACACTTGTATTGTGGTTACGTCACTGACATTTCTATGGCTTTTTATATGAATGCTTTCATTATTTTATACGGATTTATTACACAATAGGGCGCATGACGAATTTTTTACGTTCAATGAAGTTCCTTACAAAAGAATCACGTAAAAACGTAAACGTATAATTGAGAAATAAGAAAATGTGATTTTATTTAAACAATTGTGTAATTCTGTATATAAATATCGTGAGGAAAATCGAGAAAAGTAAATTTATTTGTGGTATGAGTAATAAATGTTTTTCGTCCATTCTCTTCTTCCATTCGTCCGTTTATTCATCTTTGTTTAGTTGCCCTCTTCTCTTATATCTATCAACTTCCATACTTAAATCTTTTTTTACCATAATTCTCTTATTTTTGCATCCGCATAATCAACTGTTTTGCCTTCCTTTAATATATTTATTCATCACCATATCCGTTCTATTCAACTAGTCATCTATCATCTATCACACATCATCATCATCATCATCAACAGCCTATTACAATCCACTGCTGGAGGCCTCTCGTTAGAAAGGAGGTTTTGGCCTAATATACTACGCTAGCCAGACGGGTTGATATAGAGTTTGTTTCAAGTTTTCCTTCTCTTTGCAGTGCTGTTGTCCTGCGTAGTTAGCACCACCAAGTTACTGGTAGTGATAGGCATGGGCCTATCACTACCAGTAACTTCTTCATCATCATCATCATCCTCTTAAATTAAAGACGTCTACTGCTGGACATAGGCCTCACCTAAGACTCGCCACATCAAACGGTCCTGTGCTGCAATCATCCAACACTAGAGGCCATTTGATTAGTTATAATCAGGATATTAAATATTCAATGACGCAGGATGAATCTTAATTCAGCCGCCTCCATACCTAAGGCCATGTATTAACAGCTTAATTCACATGAATACTGAGGAATCCTAATTAATAACATATTGTAGTTAATACTAAACGGAAGTGAGGCTAATAAATTAGATTCAAGTTGATTTTATTGCGCAGTAGCTCAAGTCGTGGTGTGAGCTATAAACCTCTTTTAAATGAACCATAAAATTGAAATTCAAATACTTTAAATCCAGCTAAGATTCGATTAAGGTCCAACTGGGTGTTAAATTGATGTCTATACATAGCTTAATATATTTTTCTTTGGTAGTCAAAATAATGAAAAGTAAAACATGTGTATTAAGCTTTGTAGGTTTCCGAACCTCAAAAGAAAAAAACGGCACCCTTATAGAATCACTTTCGTGTCCGTCTGAACTCGTGGAGTTATCAAATTTGAAATTAAAACCATATACTCAGATCTACAGTCCTTTGAAGCTGTATAAAAATCAAACTTCTAAGTGAACGTAAAAAAAAGATACGGCCGTTTATGCCGCAAAAACGCATATTTCGACACTGTCAAAGGAATCAAAATTCATGGGGTACCTCCAGTTGACCTATAACTATGAAAATTGACAAGTAATATCGTCTTATACTACAATTACAGGGAAAAATTTAAAAATCATCCTTTTTTAATTTAATCTACACTAATATTTTAAAGCTGAAGAGTTTGTTTGTTTGTTTGAACGCGCTAATCTCAGGAACTACTGGTCCGATTTGAAAAATTATTTCAGTGTTAGATAGCCCATTTATCGAGGAAGGCTATAGGCTATATATCATCACGCTAAGACCAATAGGAGCGGAGCACCAATGAAGAATGTTTCAAAAACGAAGAAAATTTATTACTATTGAGAGACGCAGACGAAGTTGCGTGGGTCAGCTAGTCATAAAATATAGTCTTTATTTAAAGTACGTAATCAATCATCGAGGTACAATTTCACTTATTAAACATAATTTCAGTAATTATAGGTTTTGGAAACTGATTTTGGGAAAAGCTCAGAAAAACAGGGAGAAATTACAACCAGACACAGATTGAATAATCACGCACAGTCTATAATTATCTGTCTTGGGTTGTAATCAAATACACTGCGGAATACACTGCTGCTGAGTCAGAGGTTGTAGATACGATTCGAGACATAATCACCACCCTTTAATGGTTGTCAAAATTAATTTTAAATAATAATTTTGTAAATTTCTAACTTTTGATATTAATTTGAACCGATATTTGCAAATCATCAACAGCCTTTAACAGTCCACTGCTGGACATAAGCCTCTCCTTAGAACCTACTATACCACGCTGGCCAGACGGGTTGGTATAGGGTTTGTGTGCCGCCCTGAGTGTGGCCGCGGGTGGACGGGGTGGGTTTCCCCTCCACCCGCATTAGTTTGGCCAGCCGCGAGGGGGCGGCGTCCGCGTGTGCCGGACGTCGCCTATAAAGAGAGGAAAAACATCGAGACGGAGCCCGCACCAGGAGCGGGCTGGCGCTAGGAGGGGTCCGGATGTCTTAACAACAGCTGTTCCCGGATCCCTCCTGTTACAGGCGCAGAGTGGCACACCGTGTGGTTTTAGTCGGTCCGAGTCCGACACACCACCCCGCCGCAAACCCCGGAGGGGTGACGGTCCGAGGGGATTTCCACACGTTAAAAAAAAAAAAAAAGGGTTTGTGGCAAGTTTTCCTTCTCTCTGAAGTGCTGTTGTTCTGCGTAGTTTTTTCCCTTAGTCGGCTCTTACGACACCCTCGGGATGACTAGGGGTGGTGACACTCTCTATTCTGAATCGTTCACAACACGGACCAACATATTTGCGAATACCCATTCGGTAATTTATTCTAGTATTTAGAGTTTGCCACCGATTCATATTAAAGCCAACAATTCAAAATGTCAAACTTAAATTTACATGATGCTTATAAACGAACACATATATGCTGTACCTACACACATGTATTGTCCACGCCAGCCAATTATAAGCCATCAATCAATCTAAATGAAATATCGTTTTCAACCTGAGCTGAGCTAACAAAGACTCAAACCTATTCACGACTCACCGAACATAATTACTTTGGAACTAGATCACTTGGGCAAACATAGTCCTAGTCTTAAATTAAATTAATTAATTATTATAAAATTATAATTTTTTTAACATACTATGAAAAAACTTGATAGGATATTTCTATTCTGGAGAATGTTTATCCCTGCTTTAGTATTCTCTCAGATTACAGAATACCCAACTGTGGCCTCTTCGAGGTCTCGTTTCCCATCTGGTGCTGGTAGTATAGTTTGCCCTTTTTTTTATTTTATTTTCCGTGCGGAAATCCCCTCGGATACCACCTGTCGGTGGCATGTCGGACTCGAACCGACTAAAACCGCACGCCGTCTCGGGTACTAATAGCCGGGGAACCAGGTATACCCTAGAAAGGAAGTCCCTGGTGCCCCGACATACCTCGGGTCATCTACAGACGAGTAGACAACCCCCCCCCCGTGTGGGAACCCCATGTTCCCTGTGCTCCCTGGAAGCGAGCGCGCTTCGCAACGCGCTCGCCGCCACCCCGGCCTGCTTCTGCTAGGGTGACAGATGGCCTCACCTGTCACCCCCAGGCCTGCGCTTATGGAGGACGGAGGTCGTTCTGCGACCTCCGGCGCCTGAGTCGCCTGCGGTACCTGGCCCGTTCCCGGGCCTGGCGGGCCGGGAGAGTCCTAAACCTCTCCCGGTCCCGCTCCGCCGTCTCCTTCGCGAGCATAACTTGTTCGCAGAAGGAGACGGCAGAGTTCCACGCACTCTCGCTCCGCACGATAGCCGCAATCAGGCTATCGAGCGAGAGAACTCCCACTCCGATGACCGCCACGAGGTCTCGCCTCTGCTCAACCCACGCCGGGCACTCTGCCAGCGTGTGGAGAGCCGTGTCCACGATGGCACTCAGGCAGTATAGTTTGCCCTAACTTTCTCGTCCTAGCCATTTTCTTTACCCAAATTTACTATTTTATGCAATTTTATTTTATAAATGAAGGAGTATCACTGATTCGCAAGTCACAGTGTAAACCTAGTTTAAAAATCAGAGACCCAAATATTGTAAAAACCACATTACTTTATGAAAAAAAAATAGATCTGAATTCTTTTTGAAATAAACAATTATTTAAAAAAAATACTATACCACTGTTTATTTATTATTAAATTAATTAATATGGGCAGCACAGAACCGATTATTATTGCGAATATTGGGGGAGGCCTATGTCTTTTATCTGAGATGACATAATAATGATGATAATAATTTAAATAAATACCAAACAGTGTATTGACAAAAAATTCTCCATTCTTCATATTTTTTTAACTTTTGTTTAATGGCTTCGAAAAAAATACAGCTGAGGTTTTATTTTTCCTTCTGGCTGAATTGCTGCACTGCCGAGCCCCGTATTAAAAATGCAACAATCTCTTCGCTTCTTCTCATAATTATACACTAATTAGAAAGTGTAATATGCTTTAGCATTACCTCACTCTCACTCTATGTACATTTACACAAATAAACCTCAATAGCAACCAGCTTATTCATCTGAAACTAATGGACGCCACAAGTAGATAATTAGCAGTAATTAATTAAACTATTGATATTTCTATTCTGGATACAGAAATAACAAAGTAAGGCTTCGCGGATCAACAGCTGCAAGTCTACAAATATAGAATAAAAGTGAATTAAAAACGGTTTAATTCACTTTTCTATTTTCATTATATTCTTGGTCTATTTTCACCCGACTGCGCCAGCTCTGTAGCCTAAATGGTTTGGAGAATTTTGGCATTCGAGGTGTCGTTGGATTCGTCTTTATTTATTGTACCAATGACATTAGGTATATAAAAAATACCGATTCCGGTTTTTCAATTTTAATGAGATAAACATTTCCTCGCAGGTTTTTTTTTTTTTTTAAATTAATATTTTTCACTCAGATTTTTTTGTTTACTAAATAATTAGCTTCTTACAGGATGTTACACAAAGTTTGTATTCAATATATATAATATACTACTTGTATACGGGTATAAATTTACTTACATATTAGAAGAATAACGTATGTATACTTAACACAACATATGAATTTGACTGCTTTTCTAAGCATTCAGCTCTCAGTTTAATTCCTTCGAAGTCTTTTTTATCATTCGGCTAAGCGGTTCTTACTTGAAGGCTTAACAAACAAATAAACAACAAACTTGCATTTGCGTTAAATACGTAATTAAGAAAACATCCAAACTCAAATCAGAAAACATCATTTTAAAGCTCAATAAAAACCATCGCTCGTAATCACCACTTAACCTCAATGTCCGACTGCGGTGCACACATGCAAATACCACGATCACACAGCCATTCCCCGGTACAGGACAAGTGAACGCAAATGAGAGCAATACAAGGCAATAACGCAACCCTGTTGGATGTCGCGTTGCCTAATGCGTGTGGTTTGTTGTAAATTGCATGCTGATCGTTCGATTCAAAACTGTTTGAATGTTAGCTATGTAGACTCATCAGGTACTGAATTCTATTTGGAATGTGCAGTGTAATAAAAGAAGACTAGTATTTCAGTACTAATAATAAAAAAAGAAAAAAAACCCCAAAACTTGCCGAAAAAGCCAATATTTAATTAAGGTGAGCTGCGTTGTTGGTTAATTTTTTATTTTTGGAATGAAGTTCCTTATCGTGCTTTACACGCTCTAAGCGGATGGGAGCGAGACCGAAACAAGCGTAACAAGACTTTTTTCCGACACTTTTCATATATATAGTCTACCAAAAAGCGAAAGTAACTTCGTTCCGAACGGGCGTCCATAGACCAATAACGCCGTTTTTTAATGATATAGGAAGGAAAACGAGCGGACTGGCCGCTGTTAAGTTGGGAAAACGCCGGACGTGTGTGGGACTCCCGGAGAACCGGTCTACCATCTAAACCCCGCGGAGGCCTGTCTCGGAGTAGCTCCAGGAACGCATCGGCGGCATCTCACATAGTATGAAATTTTTTAAACCATTATACACATGAGAATTGTACAATGGCAGTCTTAATACCTCAGGTATTTTCTCCCAGTCTACTTTAGGGAGGTGCGGAAATATGTGACTAGGTGCGCAAGAAAGTAATGTTTTTTTAAAAGAAATAGAAAATAATTGAGAAGTAGGACAGGAACAATGGGAATAACATAAGTACACACATACTAAATACATAAACATACATATATACTTGCTAACTTACATACATACATATATTTATACATAAATAATTTATAAGACTGAGGCTGTAATGAATTTGCTAAGGTGTCCAGAATGCGAGCTCTAACTTTTATATTGAATAAAAGGCGGCTGGGTGCTATCCTGATTTCTAAAGGGAGAGCGTTTTAGAAGAGGACAGATTGGATCAAGAACCAGGGTTTTTGTAAATATATGTACATTATTGTATGGCTTGCTCGTGTTCTATTGATTTAAAGTTTTTTTACCTGACTGAGCCAAGAGGATATGTTTTTCAAGTGTATGTGTGTAATTTTTTTTGGCACGCTCTGTGGTTTCAATGTCTTAATAGATTTATGCGGTTTGAGGTATCATTAGATTCATCTTAATCGTGAGAATGACACAGTTCGTAAATTTCATTATCCCTTAGTGTATTATTAAACAATTTATTTCGTACAATAACCAACATAGATTTACTGTTCATACTCAATGTGAAAGAAATATTTATATGTACCCGTACCCACAAAATGTTCAATAGATGTGATACTAAAATGAAATTAATAACTTAAGACAACTTAGACAAGGTCGTCTGATCCCTAATTAGGTAAACCTTGTATCATAGTAACTAGACGGTTAATATTTATTTTAGGTACAAATAAATTTCAACCAGACACCGTATAATTAAGCATATTTATAACACACTTATTTTTCTTTGGTTCAACAGTTAGCATAACTAACAGACTAAATGAGATTTAATTGTGGAAAAGTCATGCATTGGATTGGAGTGACACCACAGCCTCGCAGAAAACCAGTGTTAGTAACTCTTTCGTTGCCGAGTGTGATATAACAGAGATCTCAATTTCTAAGAGAGACACAAGACGCCTGTATCTTTTGAGTTGCTGATGTCCATGGGCAGTGGTAGTTATGTGTTGGTAGTAGGCGTTTGGCCATAAAAAGCAGGGTCATTTGGCTCTGTTTTTTTTCTTCTTAAACATATAAAGAATCATCCTACCTTTTTTATACCACCTGTCGGTGGCATGTCGGTCTCGAACTGACTAAAACCGCACGCCGTCTCGGGTACTAATAGCCGGGGAACCAGGTATACCCTAGAAAGGAAGTCCCTGGTGCCCCGACATACCTCGGGTCATCTACAGACGAGTAGACGACCCCCACAGACGAGTGTCGCCCCCCTAGAATCATCCTACCTGGAGTTGATACCACAACAAACAAATTATTGACAGATGTCACCTGTAGTATGCTTGACGTCAAACACCAATCACAAACGCTGTACAATAGTAATTTCAAATCCCAGCCTTTTCTCTCAGCTGAACTTCGTATTTTTTACGTGGAGCGACTGCTAACAGAACTCCACAACTCTATCGCTAGGCGATATCGAAGTTCTGTAGATAGACTGTTGTCGGACTTATTAGGACTCCAACTACTCCCCCCTGGGATAGGGCCTGATTAGGCATGGTGTCAATTCGGGGTGGACCTGAAATAACATGGTCCGGGTCCTCCCCAGAGTAAGACACCTGAGGCCGGCCGTTGGGGTGGTTTTTAGAATCACCACATACTCCTGGCTCATCGTCCCCGAGGAGCAGGAGATCCGAAGGGATTTTCCACCCCGTCAACAAAAAAAAAAAAAAAGGACTCCAACTACTAGTATGTAGCTTAACATGCTCCCCGAGGCACAGAGAGGTCTCAATTTGTTAAGAATAGTTAAATAAAATAAATAAAAATAGCCTTTATTTCTACTACAACTTGTACTATTACAACTTATACCTAAGATTAATATATATATAGGTACTATTACAGCTTTTTCTTTACGATTACTATAATATATTTTATTTTAAGTAGGTATGCAATTGTTTGAAAGGTTAAATTATATATTATTTATTATTATATAAATTTTATATATATTTATTTTTTATAATAAACTATATATTACTAGTAGTAGTCGCCTCTTTGGCGTAGGCCTCTCCTAAACCTTTCCACGTATCACGTTCCAGTGCTTCTCGCATCCATAGGGGTCCACATCTCTGGTTAAAGATGTCATTCCACCTTTTATTTGGTCGTCCTCTTTTTCTTTTCATGTCTCTTGGTATCCATTCTATTAGGCGTTTTGCCCATCTGATATTATTCATCCTACAGATGTGTCCTGCCCAATGCCACTTGAGTAGTCTTGTTCTTTTCATTACATCTATTATTTTAGTTTTTTTCCTAATGCTGACCTTATCTGAAAGTTTTAGACCGAACATACTTCTTTCCATCTTACGTTGGTAAACGGCAATTCTTACTTCGTCTTCTTTTCTTACTGACCACGTCTGACAGCAGTTAAGAATAGTTACTAATCTGTAGACCGACCTGGCTAGGATCGCTTAACTTTGCAATGTGCTAATCTACTCGATTACCACTCGCTAAGGGCCCCTCAGAAACAATATTGATTTGAAAATACTCCGAAATTTATCATCTATGTTGTATCAGCATTATTTTAGCCTGAGATGCAGCATCATCCATCACTTCTATACTTTATAGAGTATTAAGTGACAAAGATTAATATACACCAATTTATTCGGCCAACGCTGCGGGCTGTGGTCTCTTTAATTCGGGCGGTTTACGCGGTTGCCGCACCCGGTTCCTATTTATCAATTCTGGTGAGAATAAAATGTATCGAGTTCCGTCTTTTTAGAGAACATTTTGTTAAAGTAGTGAAGTGTATTTATTGAGTTTCAACAAGGAGTTCAGATTTCTTAGTCAGTTAGTATTTCAGTAGCAGTTTTTTTTTTTACTAGCAGTTTCCTAGACTACTATAAGTAACTTCTAGTCTATTTCTCAGGTACAATATCTTCTCTGTATGTCCGACATGCCACCGATAGGTAGGGGTATCCGAGGGGATGTCCGCATGAAAAAAAAAGGGACAGTAATTTTTCTGTATGAAAATCGTTTTTCACTATCTAACGAAGTCTTTAGAATGATTTAAGGCATTTTGAGTGTAACAAGCCTGCATTGATGACTAAGAAAGCCTTATTTTCCCATTTTCGAGAAGCTAATATCTTAAGTTGATTTAGCCATAAGCATGATTATACCACGTGCAAAAGCATTACTACTAGAACTATATTTATATAAAGGAGCGATCTTGAAGAAGAATTGGTTATTGGAAATGATTTTGAACCTTTCATGAGGAAGGGAATGCCTCATAGGTGACAACGGTGATAATTCAAATTCAAAATATCTTTATTTAATAAAAAAAATATTGTTTTAAATCGCCTTTTATATAGACTCCAAAGTCTGAGATCAACACACAAACTATAGCAAAAATTTCAGTTTTGTCAAATAGTAAGGAAGAAAAAAAAAGAAAATTATGCTGACACACAATCTATAATATGCCTGTGCCGATCAACAACCGCTTATCAGCCTAGTCCATTATCATCAAATAACCCTGCTGCCCGTTTGCTCCCAACACCATAAAATGAAACAAGCTGTGACATAGAGCTGTGTGTCATATTTAAAAGCTGTGTAGAAGAATTATCAGACATAAATATATTATTTCGTAAAGCTATTAAAAAATAATATTTTCGTACTTACACTTATATACTTTTTTTTGTAAATATATACATATTATACATAGAAAACACCCAAACTCCGAAACGAATATTTGCAGATCATACAAACATTTGGTCAAACCCGAAACTTAAAAAACATTATTAAGGTAAGAGGGAGAGTTGACGAGATTGAATTCGAAGAAATTTTTTTTTTTTAATTATCTCAACTACTGACTATTTACTATAGATGATAGATAACGAATCTAAAATAATAATAATAGTAAATATTTTTACTTTACACGTTAATTTGTCAACTATTAAGTAATGCATTAGTAAATAAAAAGCCGTGTGGTGTCGTGGGACACCCGATAGGAACGAAGTTGTGACGATCGAGTAAAACTGATTTGACACGATTTTAATTACAACGCCATCTATGAAAGCGGCTATTACCTACATATTAAAAACAATTAAAACAATTTATACATTGGTAAAATCTCCTTGCGAAATGATTTCCTATCTATTCGATAGATGGCGCTGAATGTCTGACAAGATGACACGAAAATAAAGAGCAAAAAGCCAACATCACGTGGTATTCCCAGGCGGTCACCCATCCAAGTACTAACCACGCCCGATGTTGCTTAACTTCGGTGATCGGACGAGAACCGGTGTATTCAACATGGTATGGACGTTGGCGAACGTTAAAGCAAATTTAATGTATGGTATCCACAGTTAGACGTCAATTTATATTAAAAGTGTCGTGACAAATTTTCGTACGAATTTTTTCCGTCTAGCCCCCTTTCACAACGCGCGATAAGGAACTTCGTTCCAAAAACATTGGGATAAAATAGTCATGACCAATGAAGATATTCACACTATGAGGTGTATGAAAATATTCACATTTATATAAAAAATATGATTACCAAACCTCAATGCGTCAACCCCTCGGGTATTCAATAGTGTTGGCGAAATGTTGTAATCCCGGCGTGAAACGATTTGCCGCAACTTGTCAGTCCCGCGGGCTTGAGTAATATTTTTCGTGTTGTCCTAACATCGATGAATTTTAAATGCAAACTCCTATTTACTTACTAATATTTAATTATACTTTTTATTTAGAATTAAGCAAAGTGAATTCAGGTACAAATAGGTTTTTGTCATTGTGTTTTGTTAAAAAAAAAAGAAAAAATACTTTGGATATTTCTTAGGTACATCTAAAGAAAGAAAGCTGGCGTATAACTATAAATATATAGCTGATATTTGTTTCATCATCATCAACGGCCTTTAACAGTCCACTGCTGGACATAGGCTTTCCTTCTCTTTGCAGTGCTGTTGTCCTCCGTTGTTTTGCGCCCTTAGTCGGCTCTTACAACACCCACGGGATGAATAAAGAGTGGTGACACTCCGTATTCTTAATCCGTCACCACACTTACTTGTTTAAGTTCTTAATAATTACATAATTCGTAATTCTCTTAGCCACACAACTAAAAATTATTTCACTACCAATATAGATAGCGATCAATTCCAACAAAGTTTGTTCGAATAAGCAAAAACGTTGCACAAAATTAAAATCACGAAAATTAAATTCTAAAATTCATATAACAACTAAATACCATTAACTAAATACCATTAAATAAAAACCATTAACTCGTATTCTGCCCACACTCCCTAAATACCGCATTCTCGGTCCCAGGTTTCACAACAACACTATTTTGTCGCCGCTATTGGTTTTTGCTTGAAAGCGCCCCGTGTAATCCGATTTTGGCCGCTTTCGTGTTTGTTTTCATAGTCTTAGCAAAGTTATGCGTTTTGCGGTAGTTTAAGTTTTGAAAATATTACGTTCCTGTTCATGCAGAGGCTTAAATGTGTTCCGACTCTTTCATTTATTAGTTTTGTATGAAGTTTGTAAGGGAAATAAGCACAATATACGCAGTGTGCTTAGTTTTATTCTGGAAAATATATTCCATTGTTTTAATAAAACCGCAGTACTATGGTGGCAGTAAAAATAAAATGGGTAGATTTATTAACTTACTTTTATAAATAACTTTAACCTTGCTTTTACTCATTTTTAATATGATAAACCATTAGAAATAAGCTTTAAGGTGTATCATAGTTGCAAAATCAATGTTCTCCAGCGCTCTAATTAGGTAATTGAATTTAAGGACTCTGTTTTCGTATTGAGAAAAATAGGCGGTCCATTGTGCGTTCAGAAAAGTCTGACTTCATGAGCCAAGCTAGGTCTTTCCAGAAGCACAGAAGAATTCAGGCTTGAGAGACTTCGCAAAAGTGAAAATTGTTGCCAGTACTTGAGAATAAATTGGGTATCTATCACATTGATCTACCACTTTGAGACATTGTTTTATTTTTATGAACACAGTTGACAAGCTGGATGGAACATTTCTCAGTATGTCTAGTAATACATAATATATCTATTTGTCTAGAAATAGAAGACGTTTTCCCTTTAATCTATATTTTGCTATCCTTCACCAACAACTAGTTCAACGGAAATAAAAGATTTTCAATGGATGTTTCGATGAATATATACACACATATATATGTAACATATGTATGTCCGTGTGGTGACGGATTAAGAATACAAATTGTCACCACCCCAATTCATCCCGTGGGTGTCGTAAGAGCCGACTAAGGGAGCAAACTAAGCAGGACAACAGCACTGCAAAGAGAAGGAAAACTTAAAACAAACCCTATACCAACCCGTCTGGCCAGCGTGGTATAGTAGGCCAAAACCTCCTTTCTAGGGAGAGGCCTATGTCCAGCAGTGGACTAGTATAGGCTGTTGATGATGATTGATGATATATGTAACATTATGTATACGTTATGTAAATGTATGTTTATATACATAATTTTACATTTAATCTTTGGGTGATTTCTTTCTTTTTACTGTCAATTTTATTTTGTTCGTTTTTTATTTGGCCAAAAAACATGGTTTATAATACTTAACTGCATCAGATATATACTATATTAACATGAAATTGTATAACTGTGTAACTCTTATAAAAAAAAAAGTGTTCAATATGCCTTACAGGACCCGTATGAAAACTTATTTAAGGAATCAGTTCGATGTTTCCTGTATACAAAATCATATTAACCTCGTTAAATTTTTGGTTGAATAAATTATTATCAAGAAATCGAAAAGTTAGCCAAGTTATCCTTATGCGAGGAGGTATTTAGGTACGATAATTAGTTTTTTACCTTGTAAATACAAATTTACTCACATCTAACACACACACACAAATCACGCAACACGTACACACATTAGGGAATTATTTTTGTAATAACAATAACACCACTTATCTGACACACGGCCCTCTGATCCCAAACTAGGCACAGCCCGCATCACGGCAGCCGGACCGACAAACACACTGATATACTCCCAAACACACACACACCACAGACAAACCACACCCAAACACAGCACAAACTAACCTGCTTATCACACAACTACTCGTAGTTGTGATTTAAGCGGGTTATATTATACGGGCGCGAATCGAACCCCCACCCCCGGCCCACGAGACTAACAGGGCTGTCGTATTGCTATACATATTTTTAACAGCGAATGGCTCAGTATTGTATTAGGGACATAACAATTAAAAAAGTTGTATTGTGTGTCACAAATAAATAAATATAAAATCTTGTTCATCAGACAATTGACGACCGGATGGCGTAGTGGTTTGTGTAATGGACTGCTATTCCAAAGGTCGCGGGTTCGATTCAGGCTCAAGTCAAACATTTGTGTGCATGAACATTTGATGTTTGATTTGGTCTGGGTGTTTCATATAAATATGTATGTATTTACAAAAAAAAAAGTAGATATATTTGTATTTATATCAGTTGTCTAGTACCCATAGTACAAGCTCTGCTTAGTTTGGGACTAGATGGCGATGTGTGTATGTGGTAGAATATTATTATTACTATTATTCTCTTAATTTACTTTATATACATATTATTTACATTTTTAAACATCCACTTTATAAAAAAATATAAAAAAATACATTTAAAAATATAAAAAATAGTAGACCACCGACATCGGGTACAGGGACCAAGACACCGGTGGTTAGGGCTCCAAAGATAGGAACCTCCTCACTATACGAGCCGTGTCAAGGAGGACTGCCTTCTGCATCAGACCCTTGATCCAGCCGTCCAACGTGAGCCTCTTAAGGTGTTGGTCGAGACTCTTGGCTATCAATCCGTGAGCAGATACGACTATCGGAACAATGATCACTGAATCAACATTCCACATATCGACAATCTCGTGAGATAAATCCAAATATTTAATTTGTTTTTCTTTTTCATTATTATTATAATTATTTAACCTGGGTGGGAATCGAACCCACGACCTCTGACTTAGCAGTCAGGATCACTAACCACTAGACCGACAGGCCCGTCGACTAGGTTTACTGATGATATTGATTTATAAAAACCTAGGTATCATCATAAGCATTGATATCGGTCTCCTAGTGTCTTCCCTAAACATAAGACGAACATACGAATATCCAGCCCCCAAATTCTTCGAGATATTGCAGTCTCGTTTCCCAGCCGAGACTTAACTATGGTCCCTTACGTTATCTGCTACAGAAATTTTCCCTTTTCCTGTGTCTCTTCTCAAAATGATTATATTCCGAAAGAAGATAAGTTAAGCTGACAGTTGACAGTACACGAAACCAGTCAAACTCTTTTCAATAGTACAAGTCACGCCAATCCCAAGTATATTCGAAAAAAAGCAAGATGTTGATAAAATTAATAAAAAGACGTTCACACCATAGATATACATACGCGTCTTTATAATTTGTTTTAAAAGTATGAAGGGAATTTTCGTGTTAACAGCAAAAGTTATCCACTCATATTTTAGCAAGCTTATGAAAATATATAAAAGGATTTTTGAGAAAATTTGTAAGACAACTTGGAAAAAAGTACGTTTTGTAGCCAAAAAGGCGCCTTACAATAGTACATGATCGATACATCCGAACAAAGGCAGAGATATCACAACCCATTATTATATGGGACGCGAAGAAAACGCCATAAATTTACATTTTGGTAAAGTGCGAATATCCACCGTGCGATAGCGTCTTTTAGCCGCGCTATCGTTATTTAGTACTGTACCGTGTCGGCAGAAATATAACGCAGTAGAGTCCCATTTAAAACATACATAAAAATATTGAATTTAAGTAGAAAAATGTTAAAATATAAAAATGCAAATATAAAAGAAACAATCATAGAATTTCTTGTATTAATTTACGATACTCTGGGTAGGGTTATTCTCTATTACATGAGTTTTCTTGCGGCACCATTTTTACTTTGTGCTTCTCGTGTCATTTCACATACTCAGATACTCTAAAATAAACAAATCACATTATTAGCATCCATAGAAATATGTGGTGTATAAATATCCGCTAAAAAGAATATTTTTTTTGTAAATTACATTATTATACATGACTTTTTAGTGAAACAATTTTGTAAGGCTATTAAGTTCATGAACTTCATAAAAGGGTCACATATCATCAACAGCCTATAACTGTCCACTGCTGGACATAGGTCATTAGAAAAGGAGGTTTTGGCCTATATATAGACCACAAAAGGGAATTAATTTGAATAGTTATTTAATGATAACTCAAACGTAAATAACTAAAAGCATCTCGCTTATTGAATGCTGTTATTTAGTGCTCATTTACATAACCAAAGACTTAGATGATCAATGCACTTCGCAGATAATCTTAATTACTTAGAATCTGAAACAACGGTTTATTTATTAAATACGTACTGGTAGTGTTCAAGCAGTAGTATAACCCATGAGACGAGTAAATATGGTGTTGGTATGGTCAGTGTCATGAGGTGGGAATATGCTTGTTTGGGTATTTAGTAGTATAAAGAAGATAGAAATAATAACATAATTTGTTCAACTAATTAACACAAAACCTTAACAAATTATACACATAAACATTCTTGATTAATTTCTTTATTTATTTATTTATTTACACATCATGCACATTTGGTGCATTGGTGGACTCGCTCTGTATATTGGAGAAAACAACATCAGAATCTGTTTAGTAGTTTTTGAGTTTATCGTGAATAGACCGAAAGACAGACAGTCATAGTTAGGGACTTGGTTTAACAATATGTAGTGATAAAAGTCCGCGTGATGACGGATTAAGAATACGGAGGGTCACAACCCCTATTCATCCCGTGGGTGTCGTAAGAAGCGACTAAGGGAGCAAACTACGCCGGACAACAGCACTGCAGTGCTGTACAGAAATATACATGAGGGACATCGTTGAAATATGCATGAGGAAAGTGTAAGTGTTTTTGGAAAACATTTTAATGTAAAATGTTGCCAAGATGCAACTATATAGCTCGCACTGTCAAAAAGTTATCAGATCTCATGTAGAGCCAAACTTATAACTTTACATGCCTTACAAGCCCTAACTTCACAAATTCCACACCTTAGTACACCAGTGAATAAAATTTTAGGCAGATGAGACGGTATCGAAGCCGCCCGAAAACTTTTTGTAAGAACAAAACTATCATTCACTTTTTTCTTATTACACCAGTTATTTACTGGCTATACGTAATATTATAAACTATGCTTGATAACATTACAATATGTGTCTGTGTGATTATAATATTATATCATATTTCAAAAGGTTTTGCTATCGTAAACAGTCTAGACGCAGAGATAAGTACTTGCGTTAAAATCTAAGCATAAGACTGATCCTCTCTCGATCAAATCCTAGCTCTGAAAGCAAAGATAAACCAGCTTAATCCGAATGAGTAAAGCGTATTCATATGTGTAGATGATAATCGTAGGTTTGAATAATACTTGAAAGCTTTTATACAAAAACAATGCTTAGTTTAAAAGATCTAAGCATACTATGGCAAGAAGTGTCGGAAAAAAAAACACGTTACACATTTAGTCATAGCCGGAGGTCGTGGGTTCGATTCCCACCCAGGACAAATATTTGTACGATGAACACGATTGTTTATTCTGTGTCTGGGTGTAATTTATCTATAATATTGAGAATTATAGTATAATTATAGCATTTAAAAATATATAAGTATGTTTATCAGCAATCTGATTATCATAGTACAAGCTCTGCCTAGTTTGGGATTAGACTGCCGTGTGTAAGATGTGTGAGGTTTTTATTTAAAAAGTATTAATGAAAAGTTTAGTAACCTTTGTTAAGATAAAACACATTTATATTTAACTTGCTTTTTCCCGCGACTTCGCCTGTTGTATGTCCGCTGTTGCGGTAAAAGTGGCCCAAGTTACTCGCTGATAATGTAGCTTTCCATTGGTGAAGTATTTTTAAAATCGGTTTAGTGGTTTAGGCATAAAAGCGTTACAAACAAATGTCACTTTTACATTTATAATATAAGTATGGAAGTATGAATGTTCTTTTCAAACGAAGTTCTTATTGCGCTCTCTCTGAGTGGATGGGAGCGAGACCGAAAAATTTGTAACAAGACTTTTTTGCGATACTTCTTGCTATAGTACGCTTAGATCTTTTAAACTAAGCAACGGATTTTTATACAGTTTTCACCAATAGAGAGGGTGATTCGAGAGGAAGGTTTATCTGTATTATACATGCATATTATAGTAGAGAAAACCAGGCATTTCAAAGATTTGTCGTAAAAAAACATGTTTTTGCAAATGCTGGCTAAACCTTACGAGATTGATCAAAATAATGTACCACGCAGATATTTATCTTAAAAAAATCTACAAAAGAGTCTAAATTTTATATATCTATCTCCTAAGAATAAACCACAGTAACCAATTTATCTTTTAAATATTACAAAAACAAAATCGTTTATTTACGAAGCTATTTTAAACAATACATTATTATTCCTTATCCAATTAAATACGTTATGCGTTAAATGTTAATTAAAATTGGTCTTTGCAGCTTATCAATAAAATGAAAAATGTAGAAGATATTAGAGGTTCAAAATGCGGGGGCAAAGCGGCCGTTGCCATTGGGCCGTACGACCGTCCCGAGTGGCAACGGCCGGCAGGAACGGAGCGGGCCTATATAGTCATATAGCTTATAACGATATCCTGTAGTATTGTCTTATAAACGTCTAACAAAAAATCAAAGGAACTTCGTTCCAACCGTGTGTACATAGATTTTTTATTTTAAAATATCACAAGCATAGATTTCTGCTAATGCTTGTAAGTATTGTACTACAACATCCTTGACGGTCGGTAAGCGCACGTCTCGCCTTAATTTGTTTAAATCGTTTACTATTATAAGGTTTCATAAATTATAAGAATTTTACAAATGTTAGGTTTAATCCACACGTTAGTGAAAGCAATAGTAATGTGACAATGACCGCCCTGCAGAAAAAGTGCTGTAAAGTTGTTTGGTTTTACTATAGAAAAACCCTGGGTGTTTGGAATTCCGTTGGAATAAAGTTCAGTTGTAGTTGTAAGTTATTTGTATCGTGTTTTGTACGACGAAACTGAGTTAGGAAAATGATTAGGTACATTTCATTTGGGCACGCCGTCATTGCGGCGGTAAGACCCGTTATGGAGGATTGGCTCGAGAGGCGTCACGGGACCCTCTCATACCGATTGACGCAGGTGATCACTGGGAAGGGATGTTTCGGAGATCACCTGTGTCTGATCCGCAAGGAGCCAACGCCTGAGTGCCACCACTGCGATGGCCAGACCGTGGACACGGCTCTCCACACGCAGGCAGAGTGCCCGGCGTGGGTTGAGCAGAGGCGAGACCTCGTGGCGGCCATCGGAGTGGGAGTTCTCTCGCTCGATAGCCTGATTGCGGCTATCGTGCGGAGCGAGAGTGCGTGGAACTCTGGCGTCTCCTTCTGCGAGCAAGTTATGCTCGCGAAGGAGACGGCGGAGCGGGACCGGGAGAGGTTTAGAACTCTCCCGGCCCGCCAGGCCCGGGCACGGGCCAGGCAGCGCAGGCGACTCAGGCGCCGGAGGTCGCAGAACGACCTCCGTCCTCCATAAGCGCAGGCCTGGGGGTGACAGGTGAGGCCATCTGTCACCCTAGCAGAAGCAGGCCGGGGTGGCGGCGAGCGCGTTGCGAAGCGCGCTCGCTTCCAGGGAGCACAGGGAACATGGGGTTCCCACACGGGGCGGGGGTCGTCTACTCGTCTGTAGATGACCCGAGGTATGTCGGGGCACCAGGGCCTTCCTTTCTAGGGTATACCTGGTTCCCCGGCTATTAGTACCCGGCGAAGGCGTGCGGTTTTAGTCGGTTCGAGTCCGACATGCCACCGACAGGTGGTATCCGAGGGGATTTCCGCACGGAAAAAAAAAAAAAAAGGTACATTTCATTTAAAATATACATACTTCTACGCTAGGTTCTCTAATCTCTTGTTTATACACACAGACTCTACAAACTAAAGCTTATTTGAATGTTTAGAGTTGTTTGTGTATATTCAGTGTAACAATAAGCATATTCTGAAACATACTTACGTTACATAGCACAACCCGTGAATAATTTGAAAGTAATAAAATATGGAGTGTTACTACCCCCATTCATTCCGTGGGTGTCCCAGCCGACTAAGGGAGCAACTCTGCAGGATATAAGCACTAAAAAAAAAGAAGGAAAACTAGAAACAAATCCTATACCAACCCGTCTGGCCAGCGTGGTATAGTAGACCGAAACCTCCTTTCTAAATAGAGGCCTATATCCAGGGGTGGACTATTAAATGCAGTTGAAGATGAATAACTATTTAAGCCTGCTTAAATCACTGGGAGATGGGGTTAGGCTCCTGCAATCCCACTCTTTCGGTGAAAAGCAATATTATAATTTCTTAACACTGGTTTTCTGTGAGGCCGTGGAAACTCCATTTGAGCCATATGTGACAAAGCGTAGCCCTCCGTGGTAAACTATAATTTAGTAATAGGAGACCTTCTTCCTCCGAGCCTTTTTTCCAAATCAAGTTCAGGTGAGCTTTATGTCTACTAAAATACGCTTAAAATTGTTTTTTTTACTACGACTACCGTCAAACCTCCACAACCCAAGCAATAGACGATATTGAAGTTCTGTAGAAAGACTGTTTTCGGATTTTTCAGGGCTCCCGTAACGATTTTCACAGATGTTCGTATGGCAACTGAGACGGGCTGAGCCGTGAGCAAAAACTAGTTTTCTCATAAATGACGAAGTTTTCAAGTAACAATTTAAGAAAAAAAAAATTACACTGAGATAAATAGAGATAAAGTCAATTAAGTACCGGATATCAATTATACAAAAAAAAAACAGTGGTACTCCGGGAGTGCCGACAGAAGTGAAAACTGTTTTTTTTTTAGTAAAACAGGTTGTATATACTCGTATATACATTTACATTATGTTCACATTATATATAGTGACGGGCCTGTTGGTCGAGTGGTTAGTGCCCCTGACTGCTAAGCCGGAGGTCGTGGGTTCGATTCCCACCCAGGACAAATATTGTGTGATGAGCATGATCATTTGTTCTGTGTCTGGGTGTAATTTATCTATAATATGTATGTATTTAAAATATTTAAGTATGTTTATCAGCAGTCTGGTCACCATAGCACAGGCTCTGCCTAGTTTGGGATCAGACGGCCGTGTGTGAAATGTGTGAGGTGAGGTATATATAGTTATATTATCTATGTATTTCAACCCAAAGTCAACTCTTGTGTTAACGGAGCCCATATGAAGATACTTATATACAGAGGTGTAGGTGTGAGACATCTCAAAAAATACATTCATTTGTTTGTTGTTCAAAAATGCCTTACGCGCCTAAAGAAGTTTTCCCTTCAAAAAAATACAGAAAGCTAAGACGTAAGTAAAAAGCTAGTACTGAATAAATTAACTGTCGACAAGTAAACAAGATACGAAATAAGCTGACGACAATTCATCAATTATTTATGTATATACATCGCCGCCGGGCTTTGGCGCTTATTATTATGTTAACACTGAAATGTCTTTAATGAAGTAACTCCGTGACTGTGCAAAATATTAAAAGCTTGCACTAAATGTTTCAGGAGCAGTTGAAAAAGCATTTTAGCTATCCGAAACATGAGCTGTTGACTAAATAAAATAAGTGAATAAATTAAATGTAGTATGTGTAAAAAGGTTCCTTGAATTTAGTATATGTTTTATGCAACTCCTGTTTTGTTATATACTAAATCTCCAATCCTTATGGATTTATTATTATTATTAGTCCTAAGGATTGGTACATTTATTCGATTCCTATAATAATTCAAATATCCAAAGCGGCATTGCTAGGCTCGTATCAAATATGGTTAGGTAGAGGGAGTAAAATAGCAGACAGTGGAGGTGAGCGCCGACGCGTCACAAGGAGTACTCCCTAAACCTATACCTGTGTCGCAATTCCCAGCCACTTTCGAAGTCGCTTGTGGTACTTCTATCACGCGATGGACACGGCACCCTCATGGAGAATCCATGGAACGCGAAATAGGTCTATGGCAGAATCGCCCAAACGCACGGCAATTCACCCTATTTGATACAAGATCGCCATAGCATAACGCTCCATGAGCCATGATAGTCTGACAAGTTCTATCTAATTTAATATAATCACACACGTAAATGTTTAAAAATCATTGTCAATAACATAGTTAATTCCACCTACGAGTAAATATTAAAAGGAATTCTATGATATACACTCATTTTTGCTCGCAGATAAATAATGCGATACCCAGTTTTACTAACTGCTTAGGAAATCTTAAGCACTTTTCATGTGAGGATATTCAAAAAAATACTCACCGAAATGACAGCGTAGTCAGCGGCCTGTAGGACTTATGACTGTTTGCATCAGCCATCGGCATCCCCCAGTAGTCGTCCAGGAACAGCTGCCTCAGCGAATTCGTTCCAACAACGTCCCCATTCGTGACAATTGCTGGTATGTCATCATGTACGAAATCACCATTTAAAGCGTTGACATAACTGAGCACTGCTGTGGTCGTCACCATCGTGTATATAGCAAAATCGCTGCAGTACGTTCTAGGCTGAGGGTCCTCCCGAACAGTGGTGAGCAATCGCCTCTTCATTTTTGGTGCTTTTAATTTAAGCGTTACATTTCTACATCTGCACATTTGTTCCTGAAACAAAAGAAAAATTGGTCAATGGATGGATTTTCGCAGCTAAGTCTTCAGTAGACACTAAACCATGCATGCGAATTAGAGCCGAATTAATGCAAATACAGTCGTAAACTTAAATCATACACAAACTAGTATAATTTATAGGGTAACTCTGTTTCTCCTTCTGCGAGCAAGTTATGCTCGCGAAGGAGACGGCGGAGCGGGACCGGGAGAGGTTTAGGACTCTCCCGGCCCGCCAGGCCTGGGAACGGGCCAGGTACCGCAGGCGACTTAGGCGCCGGAGGTCGCAGAACGACCTCCGTCCTCCATAAGCGCAGGCCTGGGGATGACAGGTGAGGCCATCTGTCACTTCCAGGGAGCAGAGGGAACATGGGGTTCCCACACGGGGGGGGTCGTCTACCTGTTGTTGTAGATGGCCCGAGGTATGTCGGGGCACCAGGGACTTCCTTTCTAGGGTATACCTGGTTCCCCGGCTATTAGTACCCGAGACGGCGTGCGGTTTTAGTCGGTTCGGGTCCGACATGCCACCGATAGGTGGTATCCGAGGGGATTTCCGCACGGAAAAAAAAAAAAAGGGTAACTCTGTTATCAACCAGTCCACTGCTGGACATAGGTCTCTCCTTAGAAAGGAGGTTTTGGCCTACTATATCACGCTGGCCAGACAGGTTGGTATAGGGTTTGTTTCAAGTTTTCCTTCTCTTTGCAGTGCTGTTGTCCTGCGTAGTTTGCTCCCTTAGTCGGCTCTTACGACACCTACGGGATGAATAGGGGTTGTAACATTCCGTATTCTGTGACTCGTATGTGACTCTGTTATACAGACAGAGAATTATTTGTTTTTGAATTTTAATATATTCAAGATTGGAATATAAATAAAAAAAAACATATGTAATATGTACAAATAATATAATATTCGTATGAATCGTATGAAACTATATGCAATATTTTAAAATATCATTATATCGTTTTCATACACATGCATAAGTATTACGTTGCGAGGAAGTTGGTATTAAACAAGAGGCCGTCCGTAAAAGAAACCAGCTAAAAAGCCTCTTGTAAAGTTATACATCGCGATGTCCCCAAATAAAATTGTACCTTATGACGTTATATATTAAGCACTTTTAATTTTCATATGTTGTATCCTTAAGTTGTGTCATTTCGCTTTTCAAATATTAGTATCAGTCTCATCAGTATTTAAGCTTTGTTAATACTAAAAAAGATATTTAGCAAAGTATTCAAATAACAATTGAGCTTAGATAAAAATCAAGTAATCCTACGTAAATTCAAACTGTTGAACGGAACAATTCTAAGAAAGTATTCGCCCATGTACTTGATTTACCGTATCTACTCGTATTAAGGGAAAGACATTGTGTTTTTGTGTTCTTTACGAGTGGCACTCATTACGTCACACTTGGATTACTGTCCAAACTCAAAGGTTTTGTACTTTTCAGTATTTCTATATCGGCCACGATGAGGGGCGACGTTGCTTTGAGATCACGTATGGTTTTTTATTGTAAGCGGAATGTAGTGTTAGGTTTTTGTACAGAAAGATTAAATTTTGAAGCAGATATTTTACTCCATTACATCTGGGTTTCTTCCAAATTTTTGTAAACCAGCTTTTGCCTGAGGCTCCACTGGTGGGTATATCGGTGATTGGTGTAAATAGTAACCTATATCTGTCCTTCCTTTTCAAAGTATCTCCTTGCCAAATTTTATACAAATCGGTTTAGGGGTTTAGCAGTGTAAGCGTGACAGACACACAAAGTTACTTTCACATTTATTATATTAGTAGAATTTTAAGGTTTTGTAAAATTGCCCATTTTTTGTTTAATATAGACACGAGACGTTCACTGGTATTTATTCATAAAAAATCTATTTCACAAATGCGGACAAAAATATTGAGGTACACTGACTTCTTACCTGTGGTGTGACTAGAACAAGTTAAGGAATTAATACATGAAAGAGTAGAAGGACTAGTTAGAGACGTGATACGAAGAGATAAGCGTAATTTGGTGGAAAGAGACAATAGTGGAGACCATATTATTATAAGTATCAACAAGAAAAAGAGAAAATAGGTAAGAAAAAGCCTTTTAAATTTACACATAATAACGCTAGTTAGTTATATATAAGTATTAAATGATCATACGCCAAACCACTGCGTGGGTTTGCTGTAAAAATAAAATCAAATATTCATGACAAATTTTATTACAAGTACCCCAAGAATGTTATCAGAAATAAAACCAGCGAATACCATTCGTCTCCCGGCATGGTTTCAACGGTAATCTAAATAACTATTTTTCAATATAGCCTCCGCAATATTGCCGAGTTATGAATTTTCGTGTGGCCTACTCTGAGAGGGACGTGCCCAAAATATGATATTAAAGGGAAAAAATCCGACCGCAGAATTCGGATAGTACTAAATATAAATAATTCGAGTTCCGACGGATGTGGTGAAATATTTTACTGCTTTCTTTGTTATTGTATAAGTAAAATAATATGTCATTGTGCCGATGTCAGTTTTTCTATTCAAATTTCTTTGTCAAAATAAATACACAAAGTCTAGTAGGATTGACGTCCTCATAAAACACTAGAAACTAAGTTAGATGTAGCCAAATTATACAAACGAATATGGCCTTTATTGTTTATAAATTTCGGAAATGTAATTGTTTGCGTTCAAAGAAAAACGGTGCCTGTAATCTGATGCTTCATAAGTTAAACATGATTATTGTTGGTTGGTAATGTTTGTAAGTAAAAGAGAGAAAGACAGAAAGAGGGAGAGAGTGAGAGCATCATCTACATTGCTATCAATTTCCTAATTATATTTGAGGTTAACATTGCAAAGAGTTTTGAATAGTTTTCTTTATAGTCGGCCGAATGCTTGAGAATAAAACTATGTTCAGACGGGACAGAAAAACAATTAGTTTTTCTTTGGTATAAGGAGGCAAACGAGCAGACTGGTCACCTGATGGTAAGCGACTACCACCGCTCATGGACACCTGCAACTCAAAAGTCACAAGTGCATTGCCGCCCTTGGAGTCCCTTTCGCTCGAGTCAGCGGGAGAGGGGATTTGGGCTCCGGTAACCTCACTCACTCGGTGAAAGGCCACGAAAGAATTGCTTAACACCGATTTTCTGTGAGGCCATAATCCCATTCGTGCCGAAGCATGGCTCTCCCACAAAAGTAGGTAATGCAAGTTTTAAATGGGTAATCGGAATTGAGTCCGCTTCTGAGTGAGCTTCTGAGTGAACTTCATAAATTACTAAAATGTAATAACGCTCTACCAATATTACCCGCTAACACTCACCACAGACGAGCATATTCTTAGTTTAATAGTTCACAAGACTACAAACAGCTGTACTATATTAGAATCCAGGCCACACATTTCATCCACCCCGCTCATATTACAGTTTAATAATTACAAGAGGCTAATTCACAGGTTGCTTTTACTGAATTTATAGCGCTTTAGAAGTGTATTAGGTTCATAAAATTAATGTACACTCCAGTTGACGAAGTGCGCTCATAACTTTGTTCTGTGTTGGAAGAAAAATTACGTAAATTGACGACACTGAGCGATGAAATACATCGTTTTTATAAAGATGCTTAAGTTATTTTAACAGTTTTTATGGTACAAAATGCAAATAGTGATATAAATTTATTTATAAAATATCAACCTTACTCTCAAGTTAAGATGGTAAGTGACTAATTGAGTGTTTAATTACTTACACGATCTTAACCAAACAGGATGTTTTGACCTAACTTACCAGTAAAAATACTTGAATTTTGTTACATGCTTTAATTTTGTCACTACAACATCATCACACATCATCAACAACCTATTTAATAGTCCACTGCTGGCCATAAGCCTCTCCTTAGAAAGGAGGTTTTGACCTACTATTTTGGTCACTACAACATTAAGTGTAATAAGAGTGATAGACAATGGTCTATAAAATTGTTGCCAAGAAGATTTTTCTTAATATTTTAACTAAAATTAACCTTTTTCATTTTAAGTTAATTTAACCAGTGGGTAATTCTCCCACGATAAGCTTTTGTGAATATAGATATGTACAAAATCTACAGCAATGCCTCCAAACACCAAGTCCCTTAATATACAATTCAATGCCACACTGAAACATGACTGCCAGGCGTCATGTTTGCGCGCAAAGCTCTTTAAATTTAAATATTAATAGCTTTATCTGAACGTACGAATATGCGAATAATTTAAAAAATATATATTCCCATTGCTACACAGCACACATATGTATATACACGTCGTAGATCCCTGACAGCCACAAATCAAATGCAAATGCATGGACCCGGAAGAAATACGGATAAAACATTTTTTTACATTAAAATTAACAATTCGACCAAATATCCTTCCAGGTAGAAAATGAATAAAGTTGATACGATGGTAAAGTATTTATCCATGGTAAAAAATACGTATGATTACAACTGTATAACCTTAATAATTATGTGAGTATGAATTATTACAGGACTTATTTTGATGTTCTGATACAGATTACTTTTTTTTATGTTAGAGGGGGCAGACGAGCAGACGGGTCAACTGATGGTAAGTGACTATCGCCGCCCATGAACGTCTGCAACTCAGGAGTCACAAACGCGTTTCCGGCCTTTTAGGAAGGAGTACGCTCTTTTCTTGAAGGTTTGAAGGTCGTATCGGTCCGGAAATACCGCAGACGATAACCCGTTCCACAGATTGGGTGTGCGGGGCAAAAAGTGTCTCGAAAAGCGCACAGTAGTGGAGCGCCCACTATCCTTTTATATTAATCCTTAATTACTTTTATGTTAATAATGATTATCGTCCGACTTATCCAAAATTAGTCATAGCCTGTACTACTTTACCCAGACTGTTGATAAACATACAATCGCATAATTGTTTGTCCTAGATGGCAATTACATAACCTCTAGTTTAGCAGTTACCATATACCCAGTTAACCCCTTTTTTTTTTCTTTTTTTTTTTTTTTTTTTCCGTGCGGAAATCCCCTCGGATACCACCTGTCGGTGGCATGTCGGAACCGACTAAAACCGCACGCCGTCGCCGGGTACTAATAGCCGGGGAACCAGGAATACCCAGTTAACCCCTAAATCAACAGGTACGTTACAAGTTATTGTTCTCCTACAGAAATTCAATGTATCGTTGATCCGCATTTTATCGTACGTTTTGTTTAAAAAAATATATTGTTTCAGCTCTAGACATTTTACCTGATTGAGTGCTTAAATTTATCAGTGACTTTAGAGTTAATTTTGCTAAAAATTCATCATCATCACATCAACAGCCTATACTAGTCCACTGCTGGACATAGGCCTCTCCTCAGAAAGGAGATTTTGGCCTACTTTACCACGCTGGCCAGACGGGTTGGTATAGGGTTTGTTTCAAGTTTTCCTTCTCTTTGCAGTGCTGTTGTCCTGCTTAGTTTGCTCCCTTAGTCGGCTCTTACAACACCCACGGGATGAATTGGGGTGGTGACAATTTGTATTCTTAATCCGTCACCACACGGACTAAAAATTAAATTTGCTAAAAATTACCCAATATTAAAAATATAAAGTCAAAAATTTGAAACGTCATAGATATGACAGCTAATACTTCGATAATACTCTATTTTGAATTTATTTTTACAAAAGTAGTAGCATTATCTATATCAACAAAAAGTCAGCTTACTAAGTGTGATGAGTACATTCAAAGTAATACGCAGTCTTCCATTGGCTCGACTCCGACACGTGTTCCGCCTTAACAATAGGGAACTTCAAGTACAACTGTACCTAAAGAAGACCTAGTTTTAATATAATCTAACAACAAATTGCCTTCAAAACCTTATTTAATTAATGAAAATCAAAATTTGTAGTTTCTAAATTCCATATTTAATATCGTTAACTTCTTTATTGAAAAGAACCGTATTGTTATGTTCTAATTCCGTCGCCACATCTCTCTGTCCTCGTTATTACATAAAACCGTAACACGTACATCAATTACTGAAAAGCATCTCAAAAATTAATACACGAACCGACGCATTTTTGTAACAAGCTCAATTCCCATGTCGCAGGTATTGGGAGGCTGCGGCCGTAACGCCGTACATGCTTATGAATTTAATTTAGCTGTCAGCTTTATGATCTTCACGTGACTTACATAACGGCAAAGGTTCGACCAGATGTGTTCAGTCTCGGCAAAGTTAGGTCATATTAAAAATAAAAAGTAACTTCAAGGATGAAAAGGTAGTGTAGCTTCTCTCTTAAAATATAAATAAAAAATAAACATCATTCCTCCTGCTCACAGAATCGCAAGCATACAATTCACAGTCGGGATTAGCACGCAGGAGAGCGTTGAGTGCAGAAAGAGTGTACGGTATGGGTGACTTGCAAGTTGGTGCATCTCCCGTCTGACTTCCAATGAATTATAGCCTAGACAACCTAGAAGAAAATTTGTTGGATACATATATTAATAGTATCCGTAGAAACACTTGTAAAGATTTCTAAGAAAAGCTTTTTGTACTTTTACAAGCAGAAGAGCGTATGCGCCCTCGTGTGGATCCCACACATATATAGTACTTTCGAGCTTGCAGTGAACCAATGCCCCATCAATTACTGTCATAACATGATGGTTACTAAACTCTCGAGAATTTCTTAGGATGAAACACGCGTCCAAAAGATTCCTTTGCTAGTGAAATTATGTGGTCGTGAACCCTTATGGAGGTTGATTTTTCGTTAATTTATGTTTTTGGTTTAAAATTATTTATTCTCATTAAGAATTATGATACAATTCACTTAACATGAGAACATAATACTAATACACAACATATTTTATTTGTGAGCACACATAAAAGCGGTATCAAAATAATAATGTTTTTGACGGTTACCAACACTAACTTCGAGCGTAGACGGAGTGAACATCACACTACAAAGATGTAAGATTTTAGTGCGCCTCACTGGAAACGATATTTTAATTTTTGTCATCAATATTTGTAAGATGAAAATTATTTTTAAGTGTGTTTCACTTTATTCTATATTTATTTAGCTTAATAGCTTGTTTGTCTGATTAATATTAAGATTCATACTTTTAGTAATTACTTGTAGTTTTTAATTACATGATCTTTAAGCATTTTTTTGAAAGAAGCGATGGATCGCGATTCCTTAATATCTTTAGGAAGCCTGTTATATAACTGCGCGCCTTCATACATGAGATTCTTTTTGCCATAGTTGGTGCGCGGTGGTTTCAAAACTATATTATTAGCACTTCTTAATTGAGTCTTTTGAACGTCTCTTTTTATGGTGAAACTTATTTGTGTATGGATATCGCCGCCCAATACTTTACGCACCAATAAACAGGTATAGTATACGTAAGTCTGGGTTAGATTTAGTATTTTTGTGTTTCTATACACTATTTCCGTAGGCGTTAGATAATCAAAGTGAAAAAGGACCTTTATTAGCCTATTTTGGGCTCTTTGTAGTAAGTTTAAGTTAGTTTTGGAGGATGTGCCCCAAATCTCTATTAAATAATCAATATGGGACTTTACCAGAGAGTTATATATAAAGTAACGCACTTTACGGGGCAGACATCGTGAGATGGGTCTTAAGATTCCAGTGAGAGATGATAGTTTGGATTTAAGTTTTTCTATGTGACTTTGCCATGTAAGGTTGCTATCAATAATTAATGTAATTAATGTAATATATACATATAATCATGTAATGATGTTATTAATAAAAATATAATGTGAAATATATCAAGCCATACGCGTTGCCGAGCACTAAAAAAAAACCGTTTACAGTGTTGATCGTCATCGACACACACACACACTCATACTCTATTGCTTTTTGAATCGTTAGAGATAGAGCTGAAAAAACGCAATTCGTCTTCAGAAGTCTTCAGATGTAGTTTTTAGGTGAGTAGGTTATTTTTATTTGCGGACCCTTTTGAAAAATCAGGATGTTCTATTGACATCGTAAGAGACTATTCGATATTCATTGGGTAGTTCTGTTCACGGCATAAATATTCAAACGGGTTGTTCTCCATTATAGCGTTGACTAAGTTAATTTATGTTGATAATGTTACCTGAAGGAAAGAGGAGGTAAGTTGTAAAGTACTCTCAGTTTTAATGTACATGCACTAAAACTATATGGTCTTAACATAAACAAAGATGTCACCGTTTTATGACCTATTAAATGAATGTGTTTAACAATGACGACGTGGCTTATTTTATTTTGTAATAAGAATTAAGTTAATTCCAGATGTTGTTTCAATATTGTAGAAAAATAATAACTTAACACATCTCACACACGGTCAAAAACTAGGCAGTGTCTATTTTTTTTTTAAATACGTGCCATACGCTCCGTTGGGGAAACTAAGGACTTGTGTGGGACAGTCGAGAGGAGCTCCAGGAACGCATCGACGGCTTCTAGAGTCATCCCTGCCGTACCCCACGATTGAGTCACATTTCAGGGTGACCAAATTCATCCCTAGATCACCGTTCTACACCGTAAGAGGCGCAACAGCTCCCCGCCTTGCGCGACACCTGGCAGAGCCTGTACTATGGTAACCAGATTGATGATATATTTCTAAAAACACACATATAATAAATAGAAAAAAATACGCAAAAAATAATCATACAATTATTTGTCCTGGGTGGGAATCGAACCTAGCTGAGCCTTTAGGGTCACTAGCCATTAGACCACCAGGCCTAATAAAGATACCTGTATATTATTTTACTTTGTTTTAGTAAGAGCCAGTACGTTTTTCGTAGGGGATATATATATATATATATATATTATTTCCTTTTTGAATATTTGGATGTTTATTCAAGCACGCGATGTGATTCTTTCTGAAAGTTATGCCTGTGATTGACGTTAAACGAGCAGCTAAATTCCTGTTTTTTTTTTGGTGAGATTTGAATTTTGTACACAAATCATTAGTAAATAAAACGATTAAGGGAAAACTTGAGTCTTTTTCTTTCTACACATCACACACATCACACATCAACAGCCTTTAATAGTCCACTGCTGGACATAGACCTCTCCTTAGTAAGGAGGACTACACATAGCATCATACTATACACAGTTAAGTTAAATTTTCAAGTCACACAAGAAGCTTTTTAGCTTTGTTAACAAGAATGACCGAGCAATTATTTATACCGATATTTTTTTTGTACTATTAATATTTTTATGTATTGTACATGTTATAAGATATATTGCTGACTAGATATAGTTTGTGGATCTTGGATTTTATGTTTCCTATACGACAGAAACAAGGGTGAATCCCATCGCTACAATAGAAATGATGGATCAAAGCGGTCATGTACCTAGTGGTGAATCTTCCCCACTGCTCTCTATTTACGATAACAATCAGTTTTCTCATATTGTTACATTTCTATTTTATATTTTTGTTAACGGGTTAGAAGATCTTTATGGATGTATATCCATAAAGATCACACACATAACACACTAAACTTCACACATTATGGGAAGAAGGGGTTTTATCGACTAAAAACCACCCTAGTGTTCCTCTGCTTGTCAGTGGTCGGAGAAACGAGAATCGTAATTGCATTCTTCTACCACAAAAGCCTGCAGGCACTGAGGTTCAAACCACCACTCATGATCAGTGATTAATCACACAGTAGAAGCGAGTTTATCGTACGAAATAATTATACGGTTCCACCGGTTTCCATCTTGTATTCTTTTTTAACTTTGCTGTAGTTATTTCTTTAAATTATATCATTTACTGTTTTTACTGTTCTAAAAAAGACAACTCCCGCATTAAGAATATATCCTGTGTCGCAGAGGAATTTACAAATATACGTGAAACGGACACAAAGAACACCCAGAGAGTCAGTTCTGAGAACAACAATTTGTGGATCACACAAAGTGTCGTCCCATGTAAGGTTTGAATCCACAGCACTTGGCGTTGTAGGAAGTGCCGTGGCGACCGCTTAAACCACTACGCCATCCGTGCAATCAGTGAGTCGCCATTGATCAATGTGTGATTGAATTTGGCTTAATCCAGACAAATATCGTTCCATGAATTCATACAAATTCGAACACCATGTGTAATATAAATAAATATAGCACGAGCATTAAGGTCTGCATGTAAATTAAGCTTGTTGAGTTTTGATGACCTACTGTGACGTCACATTCAGAATTTTGTAATCTATAACAAGGACGCCTCTCCACAATTCATCGACATACGAATTCGAATAAAACTCCCAACTCAAGCATAAAAACTCACATCAATTCGATTTCTTTTTGGACTCTTTCATAGAATTTGCGAGAGAAAAAAATATATTTTTATGATGTCCTTGAGTACATCAGTGACACCATTTTCAATACCGTTTTGTCAGCTTCTCAACGTTACGCTAAGATTATTTCTCTTTCTTAATTACCCAATGCTGTACCTGACAGTGTCTACGAAGTTACATATTTATAAGTTTTCTAGCAATAGTTATGAAATGGCAACAAACATCTTACTACTATTAAAATGTCGAAAGCTTGTATTAATGTTTTTTCTTCAATTTTGGCGAAATCCCTGTTCTATGGGACTTTTGGTACAACGATAGATGATAGTGTGAAATAGCACATAGGTTGCAATTTTTTTATTATTATTATTATGAAAAGACAACTCCCGCACTAGGAATAAATCCTATGCCGCGGGGGACTTTACAAACATACGTGACGCGGACACAAAAACACCCAGACTAAGAACAACAATTTGTGAATCACACAAAGTGTCGTCCCATGTGGGGATCGGACCCACAGCACTCAGCGTAGTAGTGAGCGGCGTTGCGGCTGCTTGAACCACTACGCTATCCGTGCCAAATTGACATTACCCTAGAATTTATATCAAAGCTAGTTGAGTTTTTGGTTCGGTTTAAACGGGCTGATTATCGCAACTCTACGTCAAATAACCTCGTTAAGTATACAGATTTTCATACATTGTTATCCTCGTAAAACAATCCTCAATTATTGTGATTTCACTAACTGTCACTTGAATAAACAAACCAGTACAAAGCAAAGCAAATCACATAAGCAAATTTGTGTTTATAAATACTGAACGCGAATACAACACTGTTCCGTTGAATTTGTCCCAGCTAATCCAATTATTCATTAACGTTACATTTTGTCTGGCAATCGCAACAGGGGCATGCTTAGAGTCCGTTAAAATATAATCATTTACTTCATAGATTTTACTGAGAATGATGATTCATGCGGTCAAATTTTAGAAATGTTCTACTTAGTATACATTTGACGGGCCTGTTGGTTCAGTGGCAGTGGTCCTAACTGCTAAATTGGAGCTCGGGGGCTCAAAAATTAAACAATTGTGTGATGAGCATGATCATTTCTTTTGTGTTTAGGTGTAATTCACATCACATCATCACTTCAACAGCCTTTGTTAGTCCACTCTTGGACATAGGTCTCTCCTTAGAAAGAAGGTTTTGGCCTTCTATACCACGCTGGTCAGACGGGTTGGTATAAGGTTTGTTTCAAGTTTTCCTTCTCTTTGCAGTGCGGTTGTCCTGCGTAGTTTGCTCCCTTAGTCAGTTTTTACGACACCCACGGGATGAATAGGGGTGGTGACACTCTGTATTCTTAATCCGTCACCACACGGAAATCTTCTTGTATTACTGAACAATATTCGCGGTTGCCTACGGCATTTATTTTGTCCGTTTCTGTTATCATTTGTAGTTAAATTGTGCAAATCTGTAGGCATCCACAACCATTGTGTTAAACAAACGCATATGTAAATTAACAAGTTGAAACGAGTCAAGCTCTCGCAATTTAGTCGCGGCCGAGATAAAATATTTATGGTGATTAGACTGTGACAAAGGAATGTCTGTTAATGTGGCCAATGTGTACGAGTGAGTTTCCGAACCAATTTGCGTTGTAAATTTTAATCAAATATAAACCTTTCTGTTAAAAGGATTAAATTTAAATTTACTTAAACATTGTATTGTTTTATTTAATAAATTATAGATTATTTTTTGTAATCATAAAACTGCAATTGTATTATTGCGCCGACTACACATTTATTGGAGCTCGGCGCAATGATTCAAAACGTATTTCAAAAAAAAATTAGTCAGTATACACATATATTTACGGAATGTGTGCCCAAAGAATAGACAGAGATGCAATAAACGCCTAAATTTACCGACTACCATTTTAATCCCACTAAAGTTATTAGTCAGTTCAAAGTCAATTTTAATTAATTAAACAAATAGATGACTAAATTAAATGAAAATTCAAATCGAATTCTTAGAAATCAACTTTGTTCTATAGTAAGAAGAATAAGAAAAAATGGTTTTGAACGAAATTTTTAGATAAGTACAAAGAATATTTGCTTGCTACGTTACAGAGCATAAAAGTTTACTTCGGTTGTAACGAACGTAGTCAAGTGCCTGTCGGCTGTAATCTCTACACCTGGTTTAGTACACAGCTATTCAAGTATTTTGTATAAGGGATTATTGGAGAGAAAAAGAAAATTATATAAATCTTACAGAGATAAAATCGCTTTCTCGTTCTCTCCATGGAATAACTACGATGACGGCTTCCTAGGATGTACTAAATATAGTTTGTAAATTTAGATAGATATACATAATAAATAGGAAGTCACTCAATACATTTCCACTTAAACCACAGCTGTCATTAAGTCCTTTAGCTAATTACTGCAGAATACCTACCTATAGAACATTTAGAAGCAAATTACAGTCTGTTTTAAAAGCCCCAACGTATGAATGTGGTCTAATAGTGGCTCAGTTAAAGCGTTTCCGTGTTGTGTATACGTGTGATGACCACACTTTTTGTTGTAGCGTTTAAATTGTGGTTGTAAGTGCACCACTTACTCCTGTCACGAACACATATACCCAACACCAAAACTACACTAACTACACTACACTACACTAACTATACTATACACTTACGTAATTTTTTTTATTTCCAATTTTATATAGCTCATTCATTTGCCTGAATTAGAGTATTTACTTTATAAAATAACTATATTCATAAATGTCAATTTTTTTTTTGGGTTTTGATATTTTTTTGCGAATGAAATTATACAGATAGTGTGGTTTTAAGGAATAAGAGTTTTAAAAATTGATATACTAAAGTCGTATGACAAGTTCTTTTGCTATTACTTGACACTTGTCACGAAAATTAAAGGCATTAAATCTGAGTCTTTTACTCTGAGGTTAACGTTGATAATCGTATAGGATACTTAACACAATGCTAGAAGGTCAATTCTCGTAAGAAAAATTCGGTCAAAATTTCCGATCTACTGGCGATCCCACAAATGTCATAAATTAAGTTGAATTCTTTATTAGGGGAATACCCTAATAAAGAATTCAACTTAATTCAACGAATTCATTAACAAAGTCAAATGTCGATCACAATCTATACTAATATATAAAACTGAAGAGTTTGTTTGTTTGTTTGTTTGAACGCGCTAATCTCAGGAACTACTTTTCCGATTTGAAAAATTCTTTCAGTGTTAGATAGCCCATTTATCGAGGAAAGCTATAGGCTATATATCATCACGCTAAGGCCAATAGGAGCGGAGCACCAATGAAGAATGTTTCAAAAACGGGGAAAATTTATTACTATTGAGAGACGCAGACGAAGTTGCGCGGGTCAGCTAGTATGATATAATCACATATTACCGTCAAAGTTGGATGTTTAATACTTTGCTACGAGCATAACTTTTATGACATTTGTAAGATCGAGAGCGGATCAGAACGGAATTTTGGACCGATTTTTATTACGATAATTGACCTTCTGATAGCATGTGTAATTTAAACTAAAGTACAATGAGCAGGTTATCAAAAATGAATTCGAAAAAAATTATAGTTTTAAAAAACTAAAAATAGCATTGGGTGCCTGTTGTCAATAGTAAAAAGTACCCCACGCTTTTTTTCAAATTTATTTTCTATTTTTTAGTTTGGTTTTCTATAGTAAGCGTGTTTTTTAGTTTTTTAAAAGTATATTTTTTTTTAAGTTAGTGTATTGTCATCGGTCCTCGATATATCTACAAAGTTTGAACGAATTCTGACTGTTTAAAGTCAGTCAAAATCACGCCCAAAGGAGTCGGTTACAAACATACAAACAAACATACAAGTGAAGCTAATATAAAGCGTGTAAAAAATATAGTTCGACCAAATTGATCACTTTTAAAAGTTTTAGCCGCACATTTTAATTTCATACGTTTGTCATCTCTATGCCACCGCATTAACTTAACTAATCAAATCGATTGACTGAACTGCGTGGAGCTTATTAGTATGAAATAGTTTTTTTTTTTAAATTCAATCTTTACCCACTTAAGGGTTAAATGGTTTTCTATCTGTATTTTTAAATTTGAAACATTAAATAGAGACAGAAATATCTTAAACTGACGCATAGCGTTTAAGTCTGTTTGACCTAACTCTGTCTAAAGTACGTTTAAGTGTCTCAGATTTAAGGTAGTCAGTTTAGCTCTGTTCAAGTTTTATTACATCAAAGATAGCGATAAGTCTACTTATATTAAATGAGCAGTGCTCAGCTGTGACGTTCACTCGGCTCAGGCTCGCTCTATCAACCGCAGTTCATCTTAGTGATGTCATATTTTTTATACTTATGTCTCGACTCGAGAATAACCTTAAAATATTACTAAAATTTTAAGAAAATTAGACAGAGATATACACTGATACTGACATGGCTGGTCGCTAAGTTAGTCGTAGTGTTGATCAGTGATTTTAAGTTGAAAATATAGAAACTTATCCCGTGAAATGGAAAAATACCATTATGACTAGCGGTGCCGTTAGTAATCGATGAATAATGTTAACTGTTGGATAAAGTTACAAAACGAGTGGTGATCCTTTAGATAAGACAGTCAATCAGTCATACTGCACTCGACGGGCTTCCAATTTACAAGGTGACAAGGTTTAAGCGGTCGCCACGCCGCTTCCTACTATGCCCAGTGTTGTGGGTTCAAATCCCACATGGGACGACACTTTGTGTGATCCACAAATTGTTGTTCTGAGTCTGGGTGTTTTTTGTGTCCGTTTCATGTATGTTTGTAAAGTCCCCCGCGACACAGGATTTAATCCTAATGCGGGCGTTGTCTTTTTGAAAACAAAAAAAAATATTTGATGAGCACCAAATTACTTCCCTGAAGGTCAGGTTGAAATTTATGACAAATATACAGCTCCAGGAAAGTGATTTATATACCACTGAACACGGATATAAGGCCGCATGTTTTTATGTAACTCAACTAACAACGAGACATAAACTTGTCGTGGTGAAAATATATATAAAATAAACTGTCGCCTATTTTCACATTTATCTTCGTTAGTGTAAATATTTTGTAATGCTGGTTTGAGATCAGTAGTAAGTAGGATGTAGTTATTATAATAGTTATTTGGTATCGTTTCAAATATCAATTCTGTTTAATAAAGTCTGCGAAGTTTTAAATCACGACAATGTCTTGGCACAATAAATTAGATTTAATTATTAAATCTAATAAAAAGTTTGTAATTTATTGCGCAATTAATTAGGCGTTTTTTTAATGGTATAAGGAGGCAAACGAACAGACAGGCCACCTGATGGTACATAACTACCGCCCATGGACACCTGTAACTCAAAAGTCACAAGTGCGTTGCCGCCCTTGGAGTCCCTCTCGTTCGAGTCAGCGGGAGGGGGGATTTGGGCTCCGGTAACCTCGCTCAAACAGTGAAAGGCAACGAAAGAATTGAACGTCAGAGATTATGTTGATAAGTGTTTGAATAACACTTACTAATTACTAAATAATACTATATAGTTTTGTCTTTGTAAAGAACATTTGTTAAATAACCAGTTTTATGATTACCTATGCTTCGAATATGCCCTAAAATAATGGGCCCATTTTATTAAACTAGTGTGCGTGTAAATCAAGCACTTATCCTGACAATACAGCTAACGCACACATCGACAGTTTAAAAGGAATTTAGCAGAAAATGGTTGGACACAAATTTTTTTAACGCTTTCAAAGAGTTGACAGTCTATTTAGAATTTTTTTAATGTCATAAAATTATTAATCTCTAATTGTAGATTGATGACGGGTCAGCTCGTTCTAAGTCATAAAGAAAAAACCTTGTAATAGCTGTAATTTACTCGTAACACATTGTTACCTACCTTTTTTTTTGTTGACGGGGTAGAAAATCTCTTCGGATCTCCGACTCCTCGGGGGCGCAGGAGCCAGGAGTATGTGGTGTTTCCACTAAATCAAACCAGGCCCAATCATTTTATGTTGCGGTTCGATCGCATTTTTGCGACCAAGCCGCTATCCTATTGCCTACCGCAGCAGTTAATCTGCCACCAAAGGTCCCCACTCTCTGGCAGGCTGCGGCCCCTTCGACGTCTGGTATCGAAGGATGGGTTTGCTTAGATATCGTTTTTAGATATTTCAATTATTGCACAAATGGCGTCTGCCCTGACGGCCAAATGTTGTAAGCAGTCACCGGCAAAGTGTTGTATCATGTGGGGATCACGGTGAGTTTGATCCCCACATGGTACAACACTTTGTGTGATCTACAAATTGTTGTTGAATAAATGTTTGTCTCCCACGACACAGAATATATTCCTAGTGCGGGCATTGTCTATTAAAAATTTAAAAAGTTTATTATGTTTGTTAGAATCTAATAAGGCATGATCAGTCTTAGTCTAGTCCTGTCTTTGTAGAGAAAACCATTGAGAATGAGAAAAATAGAAAGAGATACCGCCTAAATTACGTGATAGACATTTCCTTATGACATCATGTTGAACAAATATTACCTTTTCAATTAACGAAATTGAATTAATATCGACTATTGGTGTTTCATATTTTGAACGATATTGATAATTACATCGAAAAGGTAATCAGTTTGATGGATAGATAGTATAACTTCAAGGGAACAGTTGTTTAAATAGGAATCGTAATTAATTACTAGGATAGCTATTTATATATTTCTGTAAAATAAATAAATAAATTACTGGAATGCTAAAGTTTAAATTATATTTATCGGTTTGTTAATCTTTGCTCGATAACAAGGCAAAATAAAGCCTTTTAATTGCTTCTTTTTATAACCTTTTTGCAGATAAATAATTATAGTCTTAGAATGTTCAAAGTATACAGTTTTTTTGGGATAAGCGTTTGCAATCTTCGCCTCTATTGTGTCTTTTATTCACTATTCAATAAATTATTCACAAAAAATCTCATTCTATTTTATACATTGAACTACATGGAGAATGCATTAACTGAATATAGTTAAGTAAAAAATGTGGCAACTCTATTGTCACATGTACGTAGTTCTATTAAAATATTCAACGTTGCAATAAATCACTGTCCGACAAAATGCAATTGCCACCGCTAACAATATTTTTGTAGACCCTGCCCGCCTGACACCACAAACTTTAGAAATTTAATTAATTTATGAGTCTAGCCATCTGTTCTCTGGAATAACATCACACTAAAAACTCTTATAGTACCTATTTGATAAAAGGAATGTATGTGGTTTGTTTTATATTTAATACTTTGTGAAATCTCATCAACACCTAAAGACAGTTTTCAAACTCCATATCTAGTGTTACTACATACCAAACGACAAGCCAAACTACTTACCTAGAAAACAAATCCACAAGTATATAAAACATAAATTATGTGTGGTCATTCGGTAGCCATTCCGCACAGATAAACAATATTTTATGTGACCGCCTTAACGTCCAGTTCATTCAGTTAGTTGAATTAGTTTCTTTATACAATTCTTTAAAAATACAAACGTACATTTAATACATGGTTATTACCGTCTTTGGTCTGCAACCTCGCTCACTTTTGTGTAGATTTTGTCAATGTATTCACTGTCTGTCAAAAAATTGTTCTTCATTACGAAGTTTACAAGGATAACTATGGATCAAAGGAGATCTGGTAATTGGTGATTCTGGCTACTAACCCAGAGATCGTGGATTCTATTCTCATCCCGGTGAGCACGATCACTTGTTCTATTTCCGAATCTAGTTTACCTTTAATATTTATGTATTTATTGTTAAGTATGTGTCAGTATGTTTATCATTTTGATAATCAGAGATATAATATTCTTCTCTTCTAGACATAAATATGTAGAGTTATAAAATTTGTCTATTGAGGGTTAACTTAATAAAGGGTTCCTCGAACTGCTTTCATGAGGGCAATGTTCACCCCTGTTGGTCCCCTGTCCACCATTTATAAGCCCCGAGCTATCAAAAAACCGCCGTCCACAAGCGGAACATTATTTAATCCGGTACCCATAGCAGTAGTCGTAAAGTGGTACCTTAATGAGGTGCGGAAGGGTCCAACTATCATCGTTTTTATGTGACCGATAAACGCGGGGATAAAGTTACCTCCGATGGATGGGGCAGTTTCCTCTCTAGAGATAACTGGAGCTCGTTCGAAGAGAAAAAATGTTACTTGTGTATATGCGACGCAGCGACGGTTGAAAAAGAATATTAATGTTTTCAGGGTCCATGCACGTATGCATGTGCGTTTTTCCTGTCACCAAGCCTTTTAGTATAAGCCTGGATACAATTGGATGCAAGTATTGTGAAAATCATTAAACAATCCCAGTGGTACTAGCATGTGTTACTTTTTTAAGTCAATATGTCGGCTGGTCGATGCTCAATTGTTTTTTGACAGGGCAGTTATGTGTTTTAATTGTGGTTACAAAAATAGTGTAAAATAGTAAAATATTAACTTAAGAATGCATGTGTTGGAAAAAATAATTAATGTTAAAATTTATGAAGATTGTTTAAATCACCAACAGCCTTCACTGCTGTACATAGGCCTTTTCTTAGAAAAGAGGTTTTGGTCTACTATACCACGCTGGCCAGACGGGTCGACTTGACACAATAGGGCTGGTGTTAAGTCTTCTCTTTGCAGTGCTGCAGTTGTCCTGCATAATTTGCTCTCTTAGTCGTTTTTTTACAAATAAAATAAATCGTATAATTGACAATACTTGGTGGTGGCTTAGTGGTCGTAAAGTCAAGTTAAAGATGTTGAAGAGTTATGCGGCTTATTATATTTTTAGATATCAAAATTGACTTGCATCATGTCTGCGCCATTGCTCACAAGAGACACGAATCACGAACACGTAGTAGAACAGTAGAAATATATTAAAAGGAAGCCAATTCAGTAAGATTCAGGGATATTAAAATATTGAAAATTTCCGTGTGGTGACGGATTAAGAATACGGAGTGTGTCGCCACCCCTATTCATGCGGTGTTATAAGAGGCGACCTCCTATACTAACCCGTCTGAGGCTTATGTCTAGTTGTGGACTACTAAAGGCTGTTGATGTGATGATAATGTATTTTTTTTTTACTGGAGTACTTTAATGTTACCTTATATTACTCGAATTGACGTTATCGCTTACACAGAGTATAATATAAGTTAGACGACCGCATTAAAGTTATCTTCTAACCTTGCCTATTTCTTTATGAAAAACACTGAAAAAATGTTTTTATTTTTATGTTATAGGGGGCAGACGAGCAGACGGTTCACCTGATGGAAAGTGACTATCGCCGCCCATGAACGTCTGCAACTCAGGAGTCACAAACGCGTTGCCGGCCTTTATCAAAAAAATATTCGTTCCTACAAAAAAATAAAGAGCCCTCCGAAAGCTATGCTCCGTCGTATTATGTTTTTATAAATACGTAGATAAAAAGAAATAATATTTCGTTACATTTTCAATAATGAATAGCTCCTTTTATATAAATATTTCCTTTCCACTTAACGAAATTAAATATTAACGGACCTGAGTCTCAACAAATCGATAATTTTGATTCCATTTGATATCGAAAATGTTATTTATTTAATGGATGAATGTTATGTCTCCACAGCAGACAGTGGAGGTGGGCGCTGACGCGTCGCAAGGAGTACTCCCTAAACCTATTCCTAGGTCGTAATACCCAGGCGCTGTCGAAGTCGCATGTGTAGGTATTTACAAAGATACTGGTATTTTAAAACATAGACACATGTTGTACATTGGAGAGACAAATAAGTTATTTTTTAATAATATTTTCACACATCTCACACACGATGGTCTGATCCCAAACTAGACAGAGCCTGTGTGCTATGGTAACCAGACTGCTGATAAACATACTTATATATTTCTAAACACATACACATTATAGATAAAGTGCACATGGCCGTGCTCAGCACACAATTATTTGTTCTGAGTAGGAATCGAACCCACGACCTCTGGCGTACCAGTCAGGGTCACTAACCACTAGACCAACAGGCCAACTTTAAATAAATAATTTAATAGGTAATAGTTGCAATCTGCTCAGTTGGACTATTTAAGATTGAAATTTCACAGAGTAAGTGAGGTATCAGAGGAAAACCCTACCTCTTCCCTAATTCTGGGGGACGAGAGGAGTCACTTAAAAAGTGGCAGTTCCCTTGTGACTCTTACAGGCTCAGTTGCAGGTGTCCGTGGATGGCGGTAATCACTTACCATTCGGTGACACGTCTGCTCCATTGCTTTCTATTTCATAATAAAAGTGTAGAAATGTTTGAAAGGTTGAAAAAATGTTTAAGGTGAAGACAATGCAAAACCACCCATAAGGTGGTTCGTGTACTTCTGTATTTATAATACACACTGAGCAATCAAAAAGGGGTAAAATTTTATGGAAATTTTAATGAGAGCTTAACACTTTAATGCGAGTTAAACACATTGCGTGTTATGTTGCTTGGCTTTATAAAGCTGTCAGAAAATATTTAGTTTATGTGTATGCCACCATTTTTTAAAAAGTTTTTTTTATGTTAGAGGGGGCAGACGAGCAGACGGGTCACCTGATGGAAAGTGACTATCGCCGCCCATGAACGTCTGCAACTTAGAACTTTTTTAATAACTTCTTAGTCTCTGAGAAGTTATTAAAAAAAACTGTAAATAAATATTTCAATGTCAACTCTATGAGTAAAAGAATTATAATTCATATAATACTGATTATTTTGTCACTTAGAGTTAATTACTTTACATAATACATGCTTCCATACTCATTTTATAAATGTTCAAGAAAGTGAAAAATAAGGGAGGAAAATCTAGTATTCAATAATAAATCTAGTATCTAACAGAATACTACTTAAAATGATATATTTTTTTTTAATATTTATTTAATTATAACACAATCATAATGTAATTATTATCTAGAAACTCTCTCAATTTTATTTTTCATGAGTGCCAAATGTAATATTGAAATCGTTTTTTTTTTTGTAACCAGACAACTGCTTGAAGCCAGTCCTCCCTGGGAATATAGTTTTTTAGAAGAAACAGAAGGAGAAGGCAATATGAGACGAGGCAATGAAAATGGAAACCAGAGATGGTAGCAGCTCTAAGATTAGAGATGCAACTATTATACAGTATAGTACATAGTGGAGGGGCTCGTGGCTAAGTGGTAACCGAGTAAGTTATCACATAGCAAAGTTAAACAATACTAGCCAGGTGAGTCCATGGATGGGTGACCATTTTTAACACATTAAGACCCATCCGTGTCTCGGCGAGCACATTAAGCCACGATTCTTGGTCGGAAAACTTTAAACAAACTCTATACCAACCTGTCTGGCTAGTGTAGTATAGTAGGCCTAAACCTCTTTTATAAAAAGAGACCTATGTTTCACATCACATCACATCACATCAACAGCCTTTAATAGTCCACTGCTGGACATAGGCCTCTCCTTAGAAAGAAGGTTTTGGCCTACTATACCACGCTGGCCAGGCGGGTTGGTATAGGGTTTGTATCAAGTTTTCCGTCTTTTTGCAGTGCTGGTGCCCTGCGTTGTTTTGCGCCCTTAGTCGGTTCTTACGACACCCACGGGATGAATTGGGATAGTGACATTCCGTATTCTTAATCCGTCACTACACGGACAATGTTTAGCAGTGGACTACTAAAGGTTGTTGATGATGATGACATTGCAATATTTATATGATTATAACCTTTTCAAAGACCACTTGCAAAATGCTATAATTGTTGTGGATAGTTCAAATCATTAAAGCAATCTCTTTCAGTAAACTCAGAAATAACTAGAATGTTTTTTTCTATAAGTAATTCGTTTTAATCTACGCAGTCTATCGAAACGCTTGACTAAGCGTATTAGTTACACAATCAACCTAAATCAACAAAAATAAATGCTGAAAGAGTGTTGTATACATTTCAATTTATTTAGACATGGTATTACGTTTCAAGCCATCAACTTCGGAGGTTTCTTGTGGTATCGAATGGCGCTAAATAAATTTGACTCGCGGCCTTCGTACTGGTGTATGATTACAGTTTTATACCATTCATCGTTAACTAGATTCGACACAAATCTAGGTTTTTAAAAGCTCATCTTTTTACCCGTGATTTCTCATTACATAGTACAAAATTACTGTTAGTGAGAAGGCTTACATTATGAGAGTCATGGTTTATTCGTCTCAAGGCTGTTACATATAACCAGTGTTAAACATAATTTTTTAACACCGGTTTTATGCATTAATTTACGTTACTTTTCACTAGTGAGTTGGACCACTAAAGTTAAAAAATCCCCTCCTCTTAAAGTTAGGAAATTTAAAAGACAACGGGCTTGTTGCTCGTTAGCTATATGTGTTCATGGTCGGTGGTAGTCCCTTACTATCAGGTGGAGGCGTCTGCTCTATTGCCTCATATTAAAAAAAAACTTAACCTGGCAACTTTATAAAGGCAATTCTAGATGCAAAATCTTTATTCACAGGGTAATATTCGACAGTAAAATGTAGCCACTCCTTTCACGGAGTGTAAGAATAAGTTTAAGCTGTCTTCTCGACCAAATCTATTCAACCAACACGTAGGTCCCAGCTTTAAAACTTTTGGAAGCCACCCTATGCAGTTCTGCAAAAGTTTCTTTCACAACAGACTTTAGAAAATAAATCGCATGTTTTAAAATACTGTTATGTAACTATACAGTGAGGTTTTTAAGTATAACTTAAGTATAACAAGTATCATCATCAACAGCCTTTTATAGTCCACTGCTGGACATAAGCCTTTCCTTAGAAAGGAGGTTTTGGCCTACTATACCACGCTGGCCAGACGGTTTGGTAACAAGTATAAGCCTCTTTAAAACAACGGTAGAGATGCACTATCTTTCGTCAAAGACGTATCAAACAAAAATTTTACTACCCGAATTTTCATGTATAAAAAAAACCAAAGCAGATTGAGATTTTCATTTCACATACTTCTAAACAAATGCGATTTTCTATTGTATTATCAGACTAGAGCAAGCGAGCGAGCGATAGTGGTCAACAAGAACAGCCGAAGATTAGTTTAGCTTCATATTAATTTATAATATTAATGTATTTGTGATTACGAATAGCAATTCATGTGATTGCAAGTTTCGCAGTAGTCTGTAGCTACAGTAAAGATATTAAAAAGACCTATCATATGCTTGTACACATATCTTAGTATAAATCAGTGAATTAATAAAAAATAAAACCATTTGAGATGTGTTACATTTCATTCTTACTACATCCATCGTTATCTACTTTGAAAAAACCCAAATTGATAATTCACACGTCAAGTCTATGAGTATTTTTACCCTTTTTGAATTCGAGTCCGCAACTCAGTATGAAAATTTTTGAATATAACTTCAAAGTCTTCTTACTAAAAAGATGTATAAGAGGACAATAAAACAAGCAGATTAAACTGGAAAAGGATAATATATCTTTTTGTTTATCTATGTCGATTCAAATTAGATCTCTTAGATCGATGTTCTTGTAATCTACCTATAGTATAATCTTCAACTGTGTTCCTTCAGACTTTTAAAGATAGATATCTACCCCAAAACACCTCAAATACCCGAGCCACAACTCACCTAATTTACGAGCAGACACCACGCGCAATCTTACCAAGGCTCTCACCACTTCCAATTAGTGTAATACTCGTTTATTAACATGGTGGAGACACGTAAAAACTTCAAATATTATGTGATGGAATAATCTTAATAAGTGTCTCGAATGTTCACTTTTATCGCTTAGTAAACTGCGAAGTTAATAACTTGCCGGTTCCCGCAATACGAGTATAAAGGTCTCGTAGGGAACCCGCAAATAACTTTGTACAAATAAAGTCGATTGGCTAAATATTATTAAAGTTATGTTTGGAAATGTTTGCTTTATATTTAGATCGGATATTAGTAAAGTTACTATTTATATTTCATCAACAAATTTAATTTAAACGTTATCATCGTCTTTCCTATTTACTTATATAAAACTCTTTTTGTGTAACAACTTACTTCTTGCTTTCTTGCATTTTGTGGAAATAATTTCATGTAAGTCGGGCACGCACTATTTGATTTAATAAACGTAGTATTAATGACGAGTTAAAAAACATAAAAAATATTAGTATCATTATTTTTATAAACAACGCAAACATTGTGAATACTTCGACAGTAAAAAGCAGTCTCAGCCAGCCAATATCTTTACAGTCAAAGGCGCAGCACGCTACCGTTTTAATCACCTGATTAAATCTTAGAGTTTTGGGCAAATAAGTTAGTAAAGAAGGCTTACGAGTACGAGTAATTCTGTGTTTCTAGAGTACTGTGCCGTTCAAAGGCAGTCTTCTGTCAGGTAAGATACATTAACTTATCCAGGCTAACTCTTGTCATTTTAAATTCTCTTGTCAATATTTAAGTTGAAATATTTTTTTTCGTATTTGTTACCTACAGACAAAACCGGACCTACACACTGTGTGTAATCAAAATTCCCATTTGAATATTAAATGACTTTAGGAGGTCATGAACTAAGCAATGTAATCTTGGAGCACAACATCTTCGAGCGTCTGTACTTAAAATAATACTTAAACTCTAAACATTCTCTCTCACAGTGTTTAGTAGGAGTCATAAATCTGAGGCAGGAATGTGTCTCGACCCTACCTTGGTATAGGTGCTAATACCACCTAAATAAACCATAAAAGTAACATTTGTTTGTGTGCATAATTTATGTGTGTGTACAGAGGTTTCCCATTTGTTTGTACGCACACAAACACAAATTACTCAAAGTTTCTGATAGTGTCTGTGTGTGTGACTCCACAGTTCAGGTGTCTTTTAGTTCTGTTTACAGAAGTAACTTATTTGTACATCATTGTTTATGTATGCTGTGTTAGTGTTTGTAAAGTTTAGTTAAGTTTTTCTATTTGTGTTTCGATGGGTTTCCATTGAAATGTTAATTAAAATAAAATACCTAAATGTTATGTTTTCTTGAGCTGCCTTATAGTAGTGGTTGGACTAGCTATCTAGAGATTACAGTTTGCACTCACACTTCTCACTTTAAGCTTTATTTAAAATGGTTATAATAATGAGTGAAATTTTTAAGAAACATTAAAAATGTTTCAAGAACAATTTTATTAGCCGTTAATATCGATATTTTCAATCAACCTTAGGATACGAATGACGGATTCTTAGATAGGTTGTTCTAAACTTGTTGCTATAATGTTCCTATTTGACCTTTACATTGATTTTTGTGTAAAAGTAGATAGTTATTTGTATGCCAGGAATCGACAGAGAAAATGAGACATGGACAATGTCTATTTTTTTGGACTTTCAAAAATTTGCAGTTTAGTTTTACTATAGGAGAACCATGCTCGCTACACGTAGGTAGGCTCCTCCAGCGTGTCACCACGGCCTCTCAGAAAACAGATTACGACTACCAATGTTAACCTATTCTTTCGTTGTACATCACCGAGACAATGAGTTTACTGGTGGTTGGTTCCCAGGTAAACTCCTTCACCTTCAAGTCTAGGGGGACTCGCCCTTACTTCTGTAGGTCTTTGTAGTCACTTCAGGTGAATCGTCTACACATTTACCCTTAAACCATATAAAATCACACTTATTTTTAATAATAGATAATAATAACTTCATACATCTCACACACGGCTTGATTGCAAACTAGGCAGAGCCTGTGCTATAGTAACCAGTCTGCTGATTAACATACTTATATATTTCTAAATACATACATATTGTAGATAAATAACACCTAATTACAGAGCAAATCATCGTGTTCATCACACAATTATTTGTCCTCCGTGGGAATCGAACCCACGACCTCCGGCTTCGGAGTCAGGGTCACCACTAGACCAACGAGCCTGTCGAAGGGATCGTCGTAATGATTTTGCAATATAATTATATTAATTAACTCAGATTTGATTAGGTTATGGAAATCAAACACGCTTTTATTAATATATTTTTTATTATCCAGAATAATTCAGAAACAATGCTTATAGCTGTTGTACAGTCTTGGTATCTTGTTCAACTCGAAGTCCAAATGATTCCCATCACATTAGCGCCATGGTCCTTCAGCCAAGATTACATCTTGACACTATTGATTTTCTTTTCATAACTGCAATAAAGTTTATCATGTTAAAAAACTGTACTTTATATTTTTTCTTTACTTTACTACTACTTAACTAATACTACTACTATCTATGTATAATATGTATGTATTTAAAACAAAAAAGTATGAAAGTATTCCATCAGTCAATCTAGCTTTTATAGTACAAACTCTGCTTAGTTTGAAACTAGATGGCGTTGTGTGTCAGATGTCCAAATATTATTATTTACTACTTTACTACTAAAACACACCTAAATAGAGACAAATCAGGCACTAAATTTGGCTCAGAAGCCGAAACCCAGAATCGCTAAATCCAAATAAATCAGAGCCCTAAATATTACTGGAGTTTCAAGCTCGCTGGACAAAGCTCTTTTAACAAACAAGTTTCTGCTATAGGCACTACCGAAAGCCTACTTTGCAGAGCATGCATGGAGGCAGAGGAAACTGTAACACCTGATGCACTGTCAGGGAGTTGCTACTGCAGCTCGCCAGGGTCACTCACGGAGATTGTAACGTAAAGGGATTACTGAGATAGGTGGTTCGAATATCTTATTCGCCAAAATACAGCTCGTGTAATCATTTTATTACTAGTCATATGATTGAGATCCCGTCATTTTTATACACACAATACATAGCGTTATCAATTGCACTAGCATTTATCGTTGTATATAAGATTTAAAGGTTATTTCTTGTAGCATATTAGTTACAATGTTATTAAGTATAAAATTGAAAAAAGTATTTTATTTTATAGTAAAATAATCTGAAATGAATGATACTACTTTATTAAGTTTCAAAATAGTAAGATTTTTTTTTTATTTAGGATTGAAATACTTTTTGAATCCTTGAAATAAAAACTTATTTTTAAAACTTGAATCAGGCTATTGACTCTTTAAATAACTATCATTTAATATAATCGTTAACTCCAATTACACAAATGTTATACAAACACAGAGCCAAATACTCGTATATATGTGCTGTATTCTACGGCCTGTAGCCATTTATCAAGGCTTACGGGCCTCACACATTGTAAACATTTAATTAACAACCTCACCGCAGATAACCTTGAACTAACCTTGTACCAAAGGTTGATAGTTTCTCTATCAAAGGTGATGGAGAAACTATCAATCTTTGTGATAGGTAACATAATGCTGTTTTCACGTACTCTCGAGTTCGTAAACTAATCGGAGTTTTTATATTGTGCGTCACAAGGAGACACTTGGGAAGGTACGAGTTTTAATGTATTGTTAGATTTGTGGAAAAGTGAATTTGATTGATAGACCATAGGTGAAAGAAACTTGTAAATGTTTGAACATTTTCATTGAATGTTCTAAAAATTCTTTCTCTAACATCGAAACGTCACAGTTAATTATTCGAGAGCAAAATGGCATTTGTAATCGTTATAAGTCTTGAACGTTAATTTCAACTTGAATACAAGTTTACTACAAGAAATCTCTAATAACACAAACTGAGTATTTAAAAACATTAATGTTCACAACAAAAAGTTAGGTTAATGCAATACTATTAACATGCATGTATGCTACGCGTAAACAAATAACACATTTGTACATTTAGGTAAAAAAACTAATATAAGCAAAGCGCTATTTTAGGAATGTTCATAATTTTTGAAAGGAAGTCTTATGAACTGAAAATGACTTAAATGTTTTCGATAAATCTAATATTAAGAGAAACAGCTGATCTGAACACATAATATACATAATAATAATAACACAGAGAATGTATTTGTGAAACTGTGTATTTACACAAAGAAATTGTGTCAAAAATACTCTTTGAGAGATTCTTTAGACTTATTTTTAAGCATTCTTTGTCAATGTTGTTCATTGAAATTATTACATATACATTCTATAAATAAAATTTCATTAGTAAAATATACATTTGATATTTATTGAAGAAAATAAGCAAGCATGCAATAAATAAACAACACAAAATCAATCTAACATTTTTGGGGTTTCGTCCTTCAAAGGGAGAAGCGAAACCTTAATACATACATATATTTGTTCTAAAGAATAGGTAGACTTTTACACTCATTTCAAATGTATAAGCCTACACATTGTTGAGTTTCTAATGTATAAAAATAAAAATAAGTTTGAATATAAAATAAGATTAATAATAACAGGCCTCATTTTCCAAAGAGCAGTCAGATTTCAAAACTGAACTGCTACTAAACATACACATATATATTAATATATATCTTAAAATATAAGTGTTGTACAAAAATTACACAAAACAAATTATAAGTCTTTTTCAATGTACCTTACTATTTGAAATTCACTTATTATAAACTAGACACTTACCAAGATAATATAAAAGTAATGCTTATAATCATGTGTATATTATTTTAACTAGTCTACAATCAGCAGTAGTATCAACTAAAGCTACCTATAACATTTTTTGTAGCTTGCTCGACAAATGTTTGGTATTTGATTAATGTGAATCGGCTCCGCCCTAAGTCAACAAATCAGTTTCCATTACGTAAATATAATTATTTTTAAACTGATAGTTATTAGTTATTACGGATTACAGACCAATTACTATGTTATTTTCAATCACTTTGCGGACTAAGGTTCTATTATATTCGCCTATTTCAACCCCAGAGAGATTTTGCCACCCTCATAAAAAAACGTAATTCAAGGGCACGTTAAGTTTGCGCTTTTAAGTATCTGTCTCCACTTTCGTTAGAACTCGTACCACAAGAATTGGTGCAATCAGTGCGCGGAAGATCTATAGGTGAGTTAAAAGAACCCAATTGAATTGTTACATTTTCATAAAAAATATATTTTTATTGTACCTATGCTCATGAAACAGAGCTTTTTAAATATATTGATTTCTAATAAAATATTTATGTGTTAGTGAAATACTAAAACAATACATTCATTTAATTGCTGTATTTCGACTTAAAATGGTTAAAAGCAGCGACAAAATGCTCCCACACCCCTACAGACGTTTAGCGGAAAGATGCTCCATCTTTAGGTTTAAGAAACGACACGAATTTGACTGGGGATCCGAACACATTTTGGTTTAATTAAAATATTTTGATTTATTTGATCACCATTTTTTAAACCATAAAATACATCTAAACAGTAAGACTACTTAGTACCAAACACGAAATTTGATATTGAACACAGACACAGGTTTTGCTGATGTGATGTGACAGATTTTGCAGGCACTATAAGCCGAGTGAATCGACCGTTTCTTTTTAGTAAAAAATTGTCTACATAACAGTAGTGTGCATCGAATATAAAAGCAATTATAATTTATTATACACCACTAATAAAAATAAAACGTTTTAATCTCATATTATGAAATAATATGTAGTGCAGCCACAATTCTAGCCATAAAACTACGAAAAGCGCTCTATATATGACACGCTGTGAACTACATAACATACGAATACATTGATATTTATAAAACAATTATTAGAAACAATATTCGAAGTTTATCCGTAAATCTATCCGTTGATTGAAGACGAGAAGTACGACTTCAATCAACAAACAGACGTACGAAAACGCGAAGCATCCTCTTCAAGCTTGTGTCACTGTCGTTCTATCAGAAGATAATTATATGATACATAGTGAAACATATAATACACTTATACATTGATATTTACAGGACAATTATTAGAAACAATCTTCGAAGTTCATCCGTAAATCTATCCGTTGATTGAAGACGAGAAGTACGACTTCAATCAACAAACAGACGTACGAAAAAGCGAAGCATCCTCTTCAAGCTTGTGTTACTGTCGTTCTGTCAGAAAACGATTAAATGATACATAGTGAAACATATAATACACTTATACATTGATATTTACAAGACAATTATTAGAAACAATCTTCGAAGTTCATCCGTAAATCTATCCGTTGATTGAAGACGAGAAGTACGACTTCAATCAACAAACAGACGTACGAAAAAGCGAAGCATCCTCTTCAAGCTTGTGTTACTGTCGTTCTGACAGAAAACGATTAAATGATACATAGTGAAACATATAATACACTTATACATTGATATTTACAAGACAATTATTAGAAACAATCTTCGAAGTTCATCCGTAAATCTATCCGTTGATTGAAGACGAGAAGTACGACTTCAATCAACAAACAGACGTACGAAAACGCGAAGCATCCTCTTCAAGCTTGTGTCACTGTCGTTCTATCAGAAGACAATTATATGATACATAGTGAAACATATAATACACTTATACATTGATATTTACAAGACAATTATTAGAAAAAATCTTCGAAGTTCATCCGTAAATCCATCCGTTGATTGAAGACGAGAAGTACGACTTCAATCAACAAACAGACGTACGAAAATGCGAAGCATCCTCTTCAAGCTTGCGTCACTTTCGTTCTGTCAGAAAACGATTATATGATACATTGTGAAACACATTAAATATTTATACATTGATATTTGTAAGATAGCTATAACAAATAATCTTCGAAGCTCATCCGTAAATCTATCCGTTGATTGAAGACGAGAAGTACGACTTCAATCAACAAACAGACGTACGAAAACGTGAAGCATCCTCTTCAAGCTTGCGTCACTTTCCTTCTGTCAGAAAACGATTATAATATGACACATTGTAAAACACATAACATACTTATACATTGATATTTACAAGAGAATTATTAGAAACAATCTTCGAAGTTCATCCGTAAATCTATCCGTTGATTGAAGACGAGAAGTACGACTTCAATCAACAAACAGACGTACGAAAACGCGAAGCATCCTCTTCCAGTTTGTGTCACTGTCGTTCTGTCAGAAAACGATTATATGATACATAGTGAAACATATAATACACTTATACATTGATATTTACAAGACAATTATTAGAAAAAATCTTTGAAGTTCATCCGTAAATCTATCCGTTGATTGAAGACGAGAAGTACGACTTCAATCAACAAACAGACGTACGAAAAAGCGAAGCATCCTCTTCAAGCTTGTGTTACTGTCGTTCTGTCAGAAAACGATTAAATGATACATAGTGAAACATATAATACACTTATACATTGATATTTACAAGACAATTATTAGAAACAATCTTCGAAGTTCATCCGTAAATCTATCCGTTGATTGAAGACGAGAAGTACGACTTCAATCAACAAACAGACGTACGAAAACGCGAAGCATCCTCTTCAAGCTTGTGTCAATTTCGTTCTGTCAGAAAACAATTATATGATACATTGTGAAACACATAACATACTTTTACATTGATATTTGTAAGATAGCTATAACAAATAATCTTCGAAGTTCATCCGTAAATCTATCCGTTGATTGAAGACGAGAAGTACGACTTCAATCAACAAACAGACGTACGAAAACGTGAAGCATCCTCTTCAAGCTTGCGTCACTTTCCTTCTGTCAGAAAACGATTATATGATACATAGTGAAACATATAATACACTTATACATTGATATTTACAAGACATTTATTAGAAAAAATCTTCGAAGGTCATCCGTAAATCCATCCGTTGATTGAAGACGAGAAGTACGACTTCAATCAACAAACAGACGTACGAAAATGCGAAGCATCCTCTTCAAGCTTGCGTCACTTTCGTTCTGTCAGAAAACGATTATATGATACATTGTGAAACACATTAAATATTTATACATTGATATTTATAAAACAACTATAACAAATACTCTTCGAAGTTCATCCGTAAATCTATCCGTTGATTGAAGACGAGAAGTACGACTTCAATCAACAAAGAGACGTACGAAAACGCGAAGCATCCTCTTCAAGCTTGTGTCAATTTCGTTCTGTCAAAAAACAATTATATGATACATTGTGAAACACATAACATACTTTTACATTGATATTTGTAAGATAGCTATAACAAATAATCTTCGAAGTTCATCCGTAAATCTATCCGTTGATTGAAGACGAGAAGTACGACTTCAATCAACAAACAGACGTACGACAACGCGAAGCATCCTCTTCAAGCTTGCGTCACTTTCGTTCTGTCAGAAAACAATTATATGATACCCAGTGAAACATATAATATATTTATACATTGATATTTATAAAACAACTATAACAAATACTCTTCGAAGTTCATCCGTAAATCTATCCGTTGATTGAAGACGAGAAGTACGACTTCAATCAACAAACAGACGTACGAAAACGCGAAGCATCCTCTTCAAGCTAGCGTCACTTTTGTTCTGTCAGAAAACGATTATTATGATACATAGTGAAACATATAACATATACATTGATATTTACAAGACAATTATTAGAAACAATCTTCGATGTTAATCCGTAAATCCATCCGTTGATTGAAGACGAGAAGTACGACTTCAATCAACAAATAGACGTACGAAAACGCGAAGCATCCTCTTCAAGCTTGTGTCACTGTCGTTCTATAAGAAGACAATTATATGATACATAGTGAAACATATAATACACTTATACATTGATATTTACAAGACAATTATTAGAAAAAATCTTCGAAGTTCATCCGTAAATCTATCCGTTGATTGAAGACGAGAAGTACGACTTCAATCAACAAACAGACTTACGAAAACGCGAAGCATCCTCTTTAAGCTTGTGTCACTGTCGTATATGATACATAGTGAAACATATAATACACTTATACATTGATATTTACAAGACAATTATTAGAAAAAATCTTCGAAGTTCATTTGTAAATCTATCCGTTGATTGAAGACGAGAAGTACGACTTCAATCAACAAACAGACGTACGAAAACGCGAAGCATCCTCTTCAAGCTTGCGTCACTTTCGTTCTGTCAGAAAACAATTATATGATACCCAGTGAAACATATAATATATTTATACATTGATATTTACAAGACAATTATTAAAAAAAATCTTCGAAGTTCATCCGTAAATCTATCCGTTGATTGAAGACGAGAAGTACGACTTCAATCAACAAACAGACGTACGAAAACGCGAAGCATCCTCTTCAAGCTTGTGTCACTGTCGTTCTATCAGAAGACAATTATATGATACATAGTGAAACATATAATACACTTATACATTGATATTTACAAGACAATTATTAGAAAAAATCTTCGAAGTTCATCCGTAAATCTATCCGTTGATTGAAGACGAGAAGTACGACTTCAATCAACAAACAGACGTACGAAAACGCGAAGTATCCTCTTCAAGCTTGCATCACTTTCGTTCTGTCAGAAAACGATTATATGATACATTGTGAAACACATTAAATATTTATACATTGATATTTATAAAACAATTATAACAAATACTCTTCGATGTTAATCCGTAAATCCATCCGTTGATTGAAGACGAGAAGTACGACTTCAATCAACAAACAGACGTACGAAAACGCGAAGCATCCTCTTCAAGCTTGCGTCACTTTCGTTCTGTCAGAAAACAATTATATGATACCTAGTGAAACATGTAATATATTTATACATTGATATTTACAAGACAATTATTAAAAAAAATCTTCGAAGTTCATCCGTAAATCTATCCGTTGATTGAAGACGAGAAGTACGACTTCAATCAACAAAGAGACGTACGAAAACGCGAAGCATCCTCTTCAAGCTTGTGTCAATTTCGTTCTGTCAGAAAACAATTATATGATACATTGTGAAACACATAACATACTTTTGCATTGATATTTGTATGTTGTCCGTTTGTTTTAGTTTTTATTTGGTGAGACACTCTATGTAGACATAAACGACCTAAGTAGGCATTTTTTTCTGTAATATTTCAGCAATTGTGACGTTTGAATTAGAAACTTAAGTTCTAGTTTAGAAATAATTATATTTACGAAACAGATTGAGTTGTTGGCTCAGAGGGGAGACGATTCACGTTAGTCGAGTGACAAACATTGGTCCAACAATCCACCACCAAAGATCGGATGGCATAGTGGTTTGTGTAACGGACTGCTATTCCAAAGGTCGCTGGTTTGATTCCCGCTCAAGTCAAACATTTGTGTGCATGAACATTTAATGTTTGATTTGGTCTGAGTGTTTCTATGTATAATATGTATGTATTTAAAAAAAAAAGTATATATGTATTTATATCAGTTGTCTAGAAGCCATAGTACAAGCTCTGCTTAGTTTGGGACTAGATGGCGTTGTGTAAATCTGGTAGAATATTATATTATATTATATATATATAGATAGAGAGGTGTCGGTAACTGTGGTGTCGTATTACAGGGGTATGGCGGTAACTGTGTCCATGACGCTGGGTATGACGGGTTCCATCGTCGGCAGCACCATGGCTTGATACATGATCAAAGACGCTTGCGAACCAATGTTCTATACATTTGGCGGATTATTAATACGTAAGTATACAATATGTTAAAATTTCGCTGTTTGGTTTGTGCTTCTGGAAACTTCCTTGAGTTATCACTCTACCGGAGTTTTCGGAAGAAGGTATGACGGTATCGAACCGGCTAAAAACCACGTGTTTTGCCACACTGTGCCTATAATTGGAAGGATTCGGCAACGGTTTTTAATCTGTAGTTTCTAGTTCCCTACCTCAACGAAATCACATTAAATTTTAAAAACCTCTCTGTAACTCCGAAATTCTAAATATTATCTTTACATATTCGCTGGTTTGATTCCCGCTCAAGTCAAACATGAAGATGAACATTTAATGTTTGATTTGGTCTGGGTGTTCCTATTTATAACACGTATGTGTTTACAAAAAAAGGATATATGTGTTTATATTAACTGTTTAGTACCCATAGTACAAGCTCTGCTTTGCATTTTTTTTGACTAGATTGCGTTGTGTGGATGTGGTAGAATATTATTATATTATTATTAAAGTATACGTAACCGATAACACTGCTGATTGCGTACTACATAGTTAAGAATTGTCTACATATGATTACAACAATTACTTTTTATAACTAGGCAAGTGTATGTCTACTGACAAATTAACATATTTCAATATCTCTTCTATATTTAAATTAGTTCTAGTTATTATTAATTGTTTATTTGACTTAATTTTATGAAATAAATAATATAGCTCTTATCACAAATTTCTTGAATCGGTCATGCCGTTTTGAAGATTACCCGTAACAAACGGACAGATAGACAGACAAAGGATATTTAAACTGGTTTTTAGGCATAGGTATAATGCAAATAACCATGTGAGCATAACAAAAACCAATTATTTTGACATTATAGATAGATAAATTACACCAAGACACAATCAAAATCATGCTTATTATACAATAATCGATCCTTGGGGGATTAAACCCCTAATCACTTAATAAGACTAAATTTGAAAAAAAAACATGCAAAACCTCAAGCATATCTCTTAGTAAAGTCACTTACTCACTATTATTAATTGTAACGGCAGCATGTGATCCTGTTAAAGTAAGACCTGAGCGCTCTAACAAGAGTCTGGTTTCTTTGCTAACCTTACTTCGGTCAATCCTTTGAAACAAGCTTTATGTACAGAAAGCAAGATTTGTACAAAATTAATGAACATTGTTTATATTATTTTCAGTTCCAAAATTTCTTATCCTGATTTTTTAAACAGATAGTTAATTACACAAGCTAGGGTGACAGGTGATTCCATCTGTCACCTTAGCAGAAGCAGTCCGGGGTGGCGGTGTGACGCCCTGCGGAGCGCGTGCGCCCTTTTGGGAGTACAAAGGGGGTCCACATATGAGGGGTCATCTATACGCCGTGGATGGTCCGAGGGACGTCTTGGTATCAGGGATTTCCTTATAGCGTACGCCTGGTTACCCGGCAATTGGTACCCGAGACGGCATAAGGCTTTTGATCGATTCGAGTCCGTCATAACCACCCCACCGGTGGGTTGTTATGACGGCGATATATCCGAGGGGATATCCGCACAGAAAAAAAGGGGGCGGCAAACAAGCATATAGGTATGTTTGCTTGCCCCCTCCCCTTAGCTATAGATGTAAAAAAATAAAAAATGTACATAACTAGAAATTAATGTGATCAGAATAGATATTACATACCTTTGAACTGCTTGCGGCTTCGATCAGGTTTCACTGGCCATGGTTGAGCTGAATGCTATAGTGTTGCATCAGTTTTTCTTTCAGCGCTAAAAATAAAAAATAAATAATAATGTAAAGTCCTTACTCAATAAGTTAATTAAATAATACCTAAATCAGTTAAACTACAGTTAATAAAGTTTGCCAGTGTTACTGCGGACTATTTTGTTTTAAAAATAAAAAGTTGAAAAATTTGGAACCTACGACTTTAATTTCAAAATGGCCGACTTACGTGAAATTGATTCACACAAAGGAATCTCAAATAAAGGTTTTTTAAAAGTATGAAAGACTTTTAAGGATAAATCCAAAGCAGTTTACTTACTCAGCAAGGATACACTGGAGATGAGCCACGCCTTTGATGTGAGCTCCTGCGCTTCTTCCATAGCTAAGTCAACGGGTGTTCAACGCCAAGGCATCTTCTCCTCCAGGATGTTTTTCACAATATCTTATTTTGGAGTAACAGAACATTGTTATATGCCCGAGTTCTGGTCTTAGTATGAAATACGACGTCACGATATCGATTTTCTGACGCAACTGAAGTATACTGGAAATTTTGGCAACAAATAAACAAAACTGTCAAGTTGTCTTCAAAATCGAACGTAGTGACAGTTGCGTTTCGAATATTTGCGTTTACTATGTTGATATTTGACATTATTATATTTAATACAAAAATTTTCGGCGGAGAGACTTGTTCGTGGACAATTTACCGCACTGAATGTCCCAGACCTGCGCGCTATAGCTCAGAAAGCTGCTGGAGCGAGCTCTAATGCGCATGTGTAAGACATTCGCGCATGCGCTCAACCAATGGACCTTTCTAGAACATTTCTGGCACACACACATAGAGATTGTTACATAAACATAGTACATCTTCTTTGGCGTGTGTGATTATTTTTATATCTCACCAGCTCTGAATTATATACCTATGTGAATTCTGGAACATATTTTTTATTTTTATGGTTTTTGGCAATAATTAGCTTGGTTATTTAATATTTACTATCTAACGTTTAATTAATTCACAATACAATATTTTGAAACAACATTTAGTTGATAAATTTGCAGGTGATTATTGTGACATTATTTATGATAGGAACGGGTGTCATGTCCCTCCAACACAAAGGGAGGATCCTCCGACCAGGCGAGGTGATCATGCCTGGCGGACCGCGGCCCTACGGTTGATGTTGGGAAGTTGTATTTATGCTAATTTTCGAAAGAATTCTTCACATCGCGATACAGAATTAGCAATTCTCATTCAGGAGTTACTCCGTAGTTCGGTGTATCTGTAGGAGGTTAAGAACCAAAAAACACATTGATACTTCTGAATATTATTTGTTTATTTAATATAAGACACAAGGAAGGTAAGTGCGTCTTGCCTAGCACATGATCACAGGTCAAGTGAAGTGGGCGAGAGAATGCTGAACGATTATACTATCGGATTGACAACACAACATATCGATTATAACTATTCGATTAATATCTATTTATAATGTATTTATTTTTGCATTATATTTAAATATTCAACAGTGTCTCCGTTAGATGGTGCTGTAGTATGTTTCTGTTTCTTTTGTATGTGTGTGTAATTATACGAGTATGAAATACAGTAAAATCCAGTAGATCAACAAACTTCTTTAAGCTGGTAACAATTTTACATAAAATATGTCATAATCATCATCTGCCTTCCTTATAGCGAAATTTACAAGGGGTTTTACATCATGGTTTCACTATCTTCCCAGAGCGCATCTACTTTCATGTCCATTAATGGTTTCTTTGCCTTTCTTCTACTCAAGTAAATAACATATATTATGTATAGGCCCGCTCGATTGGAGTGATGTCACGACTTGTATTCATCGTTGGGTTTCATCAAGTGAGCTTACCGGAGCAATCAGAGGCCGGCAACGCGTTTGTACCTTGAGTTTTAGGTGTCCATGGGCAGGTACTTATTATTAGGTGACCCGTCTGCTAGCTTATCCCTTAAATCATAAAAAAATACTAATTTCTTAGCCTTTCATGCATTTACCGTGCTGGTGACAAATTCGTCGCATGATTGATGGATACCCGATGCGACCCAGGAGTAGGTTTAGGGAGTATTTCTTGTGACGCGTCGGCGCTCCACTGTCTGTTGCGTTACCCCCTCTACCTAACCATATTTGAAATGATCCTAACAATGTCGCTTTGGATATTCATTCAAGAAAAGAGCTCGATGAAGCTCTTGGCGATTCAAGGTCTTTAAGCAGGGTTTTTTTTTGTAAAAGTACGTAATAAATATTAATGTTCGTAGTGTTTAATAGTAAAAACTTGTATTCTTGTAACTTGTCTAACATATAAAAATGTTATAGGCAAATCATATGAATACCAAGAATTGTCAATAAAATTATCGACATTAATATAATTTCAATTACAAATTGTCTAACTATCACGCTACAATAGTTTTCCCAATGAACTATTAGTGGACTGCAAAACCTCACCTATGGAACGAAACTTTTATTCTCATTCGAGAATTGAGCGACGGGTAATTGAGTAATCCCGGGTACGGAATGCGGTGGCGGTTTCATATGACGAAATGTACGTTTGACACGCCATTTGGTTCAGCGTAATGACGGTATTAAGGCCCCGGGGATTATGGCGGGAAACTAATACTGTAAAGGGTTCTTGCTCGTGATTTTTTTTTAGATTTAAACTTTTTATTCTAGTCTATGAATATTTGGAACGTGGTTTCAGTTCTTGAATTTATAAATAAATTTAAGTCTAAGGTTTTACTTCTTTTCTCATTTCTTTTACGTTAAATAGGGGATTTTATCTATCTTATTATTAAGGAATAATGGATTTCTTCTGTGATTCAAGAAAATTCAAAGATACTGGATTTCTTCTGTGATTCAAGAAAAGGTTAGGATTATATCTACTACAAAACTTGATATTTAGAAAAAAAAAATATTGACACTTACGACATATAATAACTCCTAATTAACAATAATTAAACTCAAGTTAGGAACAGGAACAAAACCATACAACATACGAGCAAAAAAAATTAAATGGTCGAAGCAGCAATAAGCTATGGAATAATAATATTCCTCAAGAAATAATTTATTCCTATTTCTTATATTATGTAAATTCTTGTAGCCAAAAGTTTGTGTAAAGAAACGGTGAAGGCTAAGCAACAGGTTCATAATACACACAATCCGAGGGCTCGGGGCTGTTTTTGCCGTAATCCGTAACCATGGCAACGGAGAAATATTGCGATAGTAATTATTGTTTGTAATATCTTTGATGTAGTTACTCTAATATTATACATGTTATAATGTTAATATACTGTAGGTTTTTAATGTACCGAAATTTTGAATTAGGCTTCAAATCAGTAAGATTTACTCGAGAAGAATAGATGTATTAGAATAGCACATAAACCCAAATAGCAGGATCACTCAGCTATTCGTGATCACAGATGTTTTTAATTTTGTTAATGTGTGGTCCTTTCTAAGGAGAGGCTTATGTCTAGCAGTGGACTATTATAGGCTGTTGAAGTGATGATGTGATGTTGTGTAGAAAAATGTTGAATATCATATGGAATTGACCACGCTTTTATAATAATAGGTTACTTTATATTGTTATTTTTGATACTATAAGAGATAAGTGGGCAAACGGGTGACCTGTGAGCAGTAGGCACTTGCTAGGTGACCACCACCAAGTCCACCATCACCACCAAGTGAGTGACTATCGACATAGATAGCGTGTAAGTGACGGATTAAGAATACAAATTGTCACCACCCCAATTCATCCCGTGGGTGTCGTAAGAGCCGACTAAGGGAGCAAACTAAGCAGGACAACAGCACTGCAAAGAGAAGGAAAACTTGAAACAAATCCTATACCAACCCATCTGGCCAGCGTAGTATAGTAGGCCAAAACCTCCTTTCTAAGGAGAGGCCTATGTCTAGCAGTGGACTAATATAGGCTATTAAGTGCCCCCGTCAGAATTACAGAGGTTATATTGTCCCTATAAATACAATTACAATGAGGTCTAAGACAACTATCATGTTAACCTGAATTCTAATAATCTGGGCAAACGAAAAGTCTCTATAACTGACAAAAAAATCAGGTCCCTGCCCATCCTAGTTGTACAGGTTTCACTGTATTTAGAAATATCATCCTCCGAGCGTTTTTCGCGAACTAGGTCGGGGTCGGCTTCCCGTCTACTACTGTGCGGGTAAACTACAATTTTTTACGTGGAATTACTGGCATATGACCTCCACAACCCGAGTAGGTACTAAATGATATCGAAGTTCCGTAAATAGACTGCAGTCGGAATTTTTAGGGTTGCAATTACCCGTAACGATTGCCACATACGTTCGTATGGTAAACTTGACCAACACCTTGACGTGCTCTCCGAGGCACGGAGGTGTCTCAAAATGGTCACCCATCCATGGCCTGACCTAGCTTTGGTTGCTTAACTTTGCAATGTACTAACCTACTTGGTTACCACTTAGCCACCATTCCCTATTTTTTTTTACGTGCGGAAATCCCCTCGGTTACCCCCTATCAGTGGCATGTCGGACTCGAACCGACTAAAACCGCACTCCGTCTCGGGTACTAATAGCCGGGGAACCAGGTATACCCTAGAAAGGAAGTCCCTGATGCAGCCACCATTCCCTTAATATATTTCCTCGTGTATCTAGAAATATAGAAGTATATATAAAATAGGCCAGACTCTTCCTAGTACTAGTAGTAACTACAGTGTTACCAACTATCAGTTTTAAAATCGAAATGATATATTTTGTACGGGTACCTTATTTCGAAATAGTTTTATACAGAAGAGTGCAACATTTCCGAGCGTAATTTTTTTACAATGTATTCTCAGAAATCCTTGGTTTTTATTTGTTTATACATTTTTTTTGTCCATGAGTAGTTTTTTATATAAATTTAGAAATATATGAAATGTATTCGTATGTAGTAAGACTGTCAAGTTGAGTTCTTATGGATTTATATGGTTTCTTATGCCAGAAAAATGTCTGGACACGAAGTTAGTATTGGTGGTATTTAAGTTAGTATTTATAATAAATGATAACTTCGCACATCACTCTCTCTCTCTCGCACACTTCATTCTCCCTTGATTAAGTAATCGTGGAGACTATTACAGACAAACAGATATATATCATTATTACGTGGGAGAGCCATGCTTCGGCAGAAAAAGGCCACTTCGACCAGAATGAGACCATAATGACCACGGTCTTACGGAAAAACCGGTGTTAAAGAAATATTTCGATGCTTTTTTCCCAATCGCCCCTTTTGATTCTAAGGGGAGACTGAGTTGAGTTGACTGCACGGCGTAGTGGTTCAAGCGGTCACCTCGCTACTTCCTACTGCGCTGAGTGTTGTTGGTTCGATTCCCACATGAGGCAACACTTTGTATGATCTACAAATTGTTGATCTGAGTTTGGATGTTCTTTATGATCGTTTAAATTAATGTTTGTAAAGTCCATCACATGTCCATCAATGATTCCTAGTAATCCTAAAACTACAAGGAGTATGTGAGAATTTTACAAGGGTCTCGATTGTTAAACAAATCATTTTAGGAGGTAAAAGCTAGCCATAATAAGTAGACCTCTGTAATTATAATAAACGACATGACTTCTCTTTATTATAACGTCAGGTACAATCTTATTATAAGCCAATCGTACTCAAATATGAGCATGGTGTACACACGCAATCATTTGGTACAATTACGAGGCACGTCCGCGGTTTATGTCCCGCCCGCACGTGTGCAGGCTGCCTTACATCGAACCGTTTATTTATTCATACAAAAGTTCATATCTACACGCAATCGTGAATCAGTCTTTATAATAGCTTTAAAGTGGTTTTTAATATTGATTGAAGTTATTGAGGGTACACTTAGTTTGATTTTAAGGTGAATGATATAATATTTGCTTAGGATTTTATTGATATGATTGTAATGGTGTTCCGAGTAATCGAATTTGGATATTTATATGAAGCTTTTATTAATTTATGTGATGAACACGATTATTTGTTCTGTATCTGGTTTTATTTAAATAGAAACTAGTTTTTGCTCTTGCTTTGCGCTTTGCCCGCATGTATGTCGGTTACCACGGCAGCCTATGTTACTTACTGACAATGTGGCTTTCCATTGGTCAAATTTATAATATATATAAGTCCTCCGTGTGGTGGCCCCCTATTTATTTCGGAGCATACGGAAGAAAAAACTTCTTAAGGTGTGTGTGCATTTTTGAACAACAAACAACAAAAATAATGTATTTTATAGGAAAAAACCATAGAGCTCGCGACACTGTTACCGTTACTAACACCACTGTTGAAGTAAAAACTTCTTAAGGCGTATTGGGCATTTTTTTTAAATAGAAAAGACAACTGAACTCGCAACACTGTTACTGTTACCGCTACCGACACCTCTGTATATAAGTTTCACTTCTGTCAGCACTCCCGGAGCGACACTGTTTTTTTCTCGTAAATATTCTGGATGGAAATAACCTGGTGACAAAATCGGCACAGCTGTGACATTGCTCGCTTAATGGGACAGAGAAAGCCTTTTATAGGCGCTGGAACTAAAATAGAGATGAAAGTTCGAATCAAAATACTAATATATTCATTTGAGTCGAGATAATTAAAATGTCGATAACGAATTACCGATTGTCAAATTAATTATAAAGAAATTTTATTTCCGTGGATGAATTTATTTCTCAGTAGTAACATAGTTTTACTCAAAGTTAAAACCTGATTTTAGTAGTTATTTATACTTCCATACCTCTAGTATAAATGTTAAAGTGAGTTTGTTTGTTTGTAACGCTTTCACGCTTAAACCACTATATCGATTTTAAATATTCTTTCACCAATGTTAAGCTAAATTATCATCGAGTAACATAAGCTACTTTTGTACTGCGATAACCGACATAACTGGCAAAACCGCTAAAAGCTAGTTAAGTATAAAAGTTAAAACTGATAATTAAAAAATCCCTAATCGGGACTATTCAGAAAAAAAGATGCTAAAATTAACGGAACTCTGCAGATAATTATTAGTTCGGATATTCGCGCGGCTCTGCTCGCGTAAATATTGGTTTCCGCGGTAAAAATTAAAGTCTTTTCCCAAGAATCAAAGTCTCTCCATACCAAATTTAATCTAAATCAGTACAGCGGTTCTTGGTTCCCCATACAAACTGCCACCCCTCTTTTACTATTTTATTTCTGGGATAAAACCTAGGGGGTCTAATCGTCGCAGAACGACCTTCGTCCTCCATAAGCGCAGGCCTGGGGGTGACAGGTGAGGCCATCTGTCACCCTAGCAGAAGCAGGCCGGGGTGGCGGCGAGCGCGTTGCGAAGCGCGCTCGCCTCTAGGGAGCACAGGGAACATGGGGTTCCCACACGGGGGGGGGGTCGTCTACTCGTCTGTAGATGCCCCGAGGTATGTCGGGGCACCAGGGACTTCCTTTCTAGGGTATGCCTGGTTCCCCGGCTATTAGTACCCGAGACGGCGTGCGGTTTTAGTCGGTTCGAGTCCGACATGCCACCGACAGGTGGTATCCGAGGGGATTTCCGCACGAAAAAAAAAAAAAAAAAAAATGGGGCCTAATCGTGCTCTACCCTCGAAAGGAGGCCCAATCGTGATCTACCCTCTAAAAGAGGCCCCAATCCTGCTCTGCCCTTTAAAGGAGGCCCAATCCTGCTTTACCCACTAAACCTGGGAAGGGGTTTCAAAGACCGTCAATGCTCTTGTGTCTCTTAACTTGCTTCAAAAATTAAGTAACTCTTCTATTCTTTTGCCACTATGACGTAAAATATATGTTAGTTTAAGTTATAGTGTCCTTTGTGTTTAAATATTTATTAGGTCTGGGACAGGGGTTCTTAGAGGGGTATTTTTTTAATTCATCATCGTCATCATCTCAATCAAAAGACATCCAACGGTTTCCTGCGACCTTTACTAGGTCATCATAACACCTTGGGGGGGGGGGGGGGGGGGGGGGGGCGCTAACGTTGTGTTTTGCGGTATGCGGTGGCCATTCAAGAACTTTGTGGCCTCATCGGCTATCGTTTCTACGAGCGATGCGCCCCGCCCACTGCCACTTAAATTTGGCAATTCTCCGTGCACTTATTCTTCTTCCTGATTTGATCACGCAGAGATACTCCGAATAATACCTTCTCCATTGATCTTTGGGTGACTTGAAGCCTTTTCATGAGGCCCATTTTTTTAATTGCCTTTTAACTTTTGATAATATTTGACTCTCACTCTGTGTAAATACATAACGACGATTTAAGAGTATCACTATAAATTAATTCTGTAACATAAAGAAGTAACACAAATGAAATAACTGCATTGCGCTCGTAAATGACTAATAAATGACTGATATATATGACGCTGTTGTTTTATCTGTATAGTCCAAGTTATAAGAAATAAATCCATCGAAGATTGCAGAATAGTTAACTAACTAGGCATTGATAAATAAAGACATACACATCACACATCACATCAACAGCCTTTAATAGTCCACTGCTGGATATAGGCCTCTCCTTAGAAAGAAGGTTTTGGCCTACTATACCACGCTGGCCAGGCGGGTTGGTATAGGGTTTGTGTCAAGTTTTCCGTCTTTTTGCAGTGCTGGTGTCCTGCGTTGTTTTGCGCCCTTAGTCGGTTCTTCTTAGTTAAGTACTTTATAGATTAGATATTTTACTTAAACGCTAGCAGGTGGCTTGGACTTACATGTATGAGTCTGACCTGCTTGCTGAGTTGTTTACACCATCTCACCCATTCTCTAAAAAAAAACCCTTAATTCATGTTGTCTTTTTATCTTAACTACCTTTCTCATACAGTATGCTCCTAATTTTTACATTTTTAATGCCCTAAATCCTGATTGACAGAGAAGTTTTATTATTTTAGTGAGACTAAATTATAGCACCTCTGCCTACCTCTTTGGGGACATTTCGGGGACATAGGCATGAATAATGTATGTACGAGTATGTTATATAAATTACTATGTGAAAAAATATTTATTCGACATAACATTTTTTTTAATACTACTAAATTGAAAATAAGCTCACGGATGGATAAATTATAGTTTGTAATTAGAACTCACAAGATTTCTACTGAAATCTCAATTCTCAAAGCAGATTCCCTTAAGAAGCATTTGCCGAAAAGAGAATATCTGGAATGCTGCTGTTTTTCTAGTCACAAAAATTACGAGAAGAAGAATACATCCTCCATCCATCCATAAAATAATTAGTACGACAAATTAATTAAAATACTAATTTTAAAAAATTCAATAATATACTATTGTATTTAATAGCTATTTCTTATGATATGCACCACACACCAAAATATAATGATTACCTAGTAAATGAATACTACATTTGTTCTAACACTAAATGGAAATAGCCTGACAGGTGACAGTACAAAAAGAGCAATGTATGCCGCGATAATTGCGGTCGGCCAACATGCGCGCTGACATGTTGGAAATCATTAGCTTTGACGATAGCTCGTATATGACATTATTATGTGTGGTATTAATGACACGAGAGATTGCGTTTATGGTATTAGATTCAGATTTGAGGGGTAGATAAATATATTTTAACCGACTTTAAATAAAAGAGGTTCTTTATTTAGTTGTATTTTGTTGTGGTATTAGGGAGCAAACGAGCCTACGGGTTACCTGATGGTAAGGCACTACCCGCGCACATGGTCACCTGCAACTTAAAAGCCACAAGTGCGTTATTACCCTTTGAGTACCTCCCGCTAGAGTCAGGGGGTGATGAGGTTTTGTCTCCGGTAACCTAACGAGCCGGCCTATTTGTGACTAAGCATGGCTCTTCTATACTTACTTGATTAAGTAAAGTTATCTTATGTTTGTTACTTATAACCCATTTAGGATTATTTTTTTTTGAGGGAGTAGGAAACTTAAAAAAGAGAAAACTTGACAGAAACCCTTTACTTTAGGTTTGGAAACCATCCCGTCTGGCGAGCGTGGTATAGTAGGTCAAAACCTTTTTACTAAGGAGGCCTTTGTCTAGCAGTGGACTAGTAAAGGCTGTTGATGATGATGATTATAAAACCAACAACCAGTACGATCAGTGGTAAGGCTCACTAAACCAGTAGATAACTTTGTTTCCCACAATGTAAGAAAAGTAAATTTATATTTATTTGTTGTGTATTTTTTTATTTATTCTACTTCCAAAAACTTTCCTGTCCTGAAGTACTCTAAAGTACAATATCTTCATTAGGTCATGATTAAATCGTCAACTGCCAACGTAAAGCTACGAACGTATACATTTACGCGTAGCTCCTCTACGGACATTCTACGATTTACAAAACACAAAACGTGTTTACTCCTTCAGTTATATTTATCTACTCGTTATTGAAATGTAAAAACATATATTTGTGAGGTTAAAGTATACGTGTATATATAGATATGTGATAGTTCATTTCTTCTGTAAACATCTCATTTAAACGATACGTTTTGTCTGAAGGATCGCATTATTATATACTGCTAGCTGTATTTTATTCTGACCCCAAATATAATTTTGGAGATGAACAGACGAATGTTTTTTTTTTTTTTTACCCGTATGAGAATGTGATTGACCACGGCCTCACAGAAAACCGGTGTTAAGCAGTTCTTTCATTGATTGTCACCGATTAACTGAAGTTGCCGGAGCCCAAACCCTCCCCTAATCCTTTATTCTGAGTGTGAATGGGTAGCAACGTACGTACGTACTTGTGACTCTATAATTGCAGATGTCTTCGGATGGGAGCATTCAGCAGTCACTTATCATCTGGTGATCGGGTCTGCTCGTTAGCCCCCTTCTACCATAAAGAAAAATACGCATTTTTATCTACTTAATACAAAGAGAATATTATTTTATGATGTCCATATATTTGCATATATTTGCAGTTGAGATTGAGATCTCAACTATTATCTGACGTCCAACCACGTCTACCAGGCGCGCTCATTGGTGACATCAAATAGCGCGAGCTGCCCAGCTTCCTGTTACAAACTGCCGTCCCTTTTGCCAAATTCACTCTTACATATTACTATCCGTGTGGTGATAGATTAAGAATACGGCGTGTTACCACTCCTTTTCATGGGTGTCGTAAAAGCCAACTAAGTGAGCAAACTACGCAAGATAACAGCACAGCACTTATTAAAGGACGTTGATGATAATGATGCTTACAGCAAAGAGAAAAGATTTACACAGAAAAAAAATATAATCTTGAACCAGCTTGAACACGAACGTTGCTAAGCAAAAACAGTATCAAGTTCGTCCAGTAACTTGAAAGGCTTGTTTCTTACATCGTGCACTCCTTAACTAATTAAACGGAGCCTTGTTTTTCCAAATAAGCTTTGTCAAGCGAGGTTGATAACTGCCCCCGAGTAAAAGGGCCGAGAGTTAGAAACTTCGAGAAACAAAAGCGCGGATCATTTGTCATGTTTTTGTTCGAGAGACTTAAATTAGACGGGTCCAAATGAAAAGGGATATTTTTGTGTAATAGCACTAAATAATTTAGGGTTAATGTAGTCACCGGGTTTTATTCTCGAGAACTTTGTAATTAATTATTTTGAAGGCATATTAAAGTCAGTTATAAATTTGCAGACTCATTGGATAGCTGCTGGCTATCTCGTGGTCCGTGATTTTTAATTAAGTTTGGTGAAAACACGATTTTTACATTATTAATTTTGGAACAAAGTGTGCCTGTGTGCATAAAATTAATTGAAAAATTGTGTTCAAAAATTTTAGATAGAAGAAAAAAATTGTTTTACTAATTTTTTTTAACGCTAGCTAGCTAAATGCTTTTATATATTACGTATGAATTCGTATTTACATAGACTGTTAGTGTTTACTTTTGATCGCTAAACGAATCGCTAGCATTGAATTAAATTGCACTCTGCTCGAAGTAACTTATTAAATGTCCTATACAATAAATATTAATATTATTTTTTTGTGTGAAAATTGTTTAGACAATCCGACAAAAATCATCATCATCATCATCAGCAGCCTATACTAGTCTTCTGCTGGACATAGGCCTCTCCTTAGAAAGGAGGTTTTGGCCTACTATACCACGCTGGCCTGACGGGTTGGTATAGGGTTTGTTTCAAGTTTTCCTTCTCTTTGCAGTGCTGTTGTCCTGCTTAGTTTGCTCCCTTAGATGACAATTTGTATTCTTTATCCGTCACCACACGGACAAAATATATACATATATTAGTTTTAGATCCCAGTTGCAACGCTATCTACAGTGTTAAATTGTGAATCTCAACTATTTGAGGGACTTACTCAAATATTGTGTGTATTTGAGTAAGTCTCTCAAATAGTTGAAATCAATAAAATGGGTCCATCAGTTTAGTAAGAAAACATTTTTTTTATGACATGGGGTTCCAACGAACAGGTCACCTGATTATATGTGATCACATCTACCTTCACCTCAAGAATCACGAGTGACTTGCCTGCCTCGTTTCCCGAAGGGGGATACGCTCGATGCTTGAAGCTATACCACGGCCTATGAACGTCGTATCGGTCCTATATAGGAATACAAAATACTCATAAATGTCACGTTGCTGTGTATGTCACGTTGAACAGTAACAACGTGTAGATTAATTAATTAATAACATTAAATACATCCTCCAATCACTCCGTGGGTTGTCAACGTCAAAATTTCAGTTGTGTAGCAACATTACTTTTGACATAAGACGTTTTGTCAACAAGTGTGAGTTGATAAACAGGCTGTCAGATTATATTGTTTTAACAAGTGCGCCTGTTAACCTTTCGCCTGCCATCCACTTTTATTGTTTTGAGTACGGTAGTATTGACTGTCAAGTAATATGAATCCTTCCTTATTAAACGTTAAAACGATATTTTCTTTAGAATTGAACAAAAAAAATTATAAATAAAAACGTTATACCACTTTATACACAATATACGTCCGTATGGCGACGGATTAAGAATATGAAATGTCACCACCCCTATTCATCCCGTGGGTGTCGTAAGAGCCGAATACTGCACAGGACTGCAAAAAGAAGGAAACTTGAAACAATACCTATACCAACCCGTCTGGCCAAAACCTCCTTTCTAAGGAGAGGCCTATGTCCAGCAGTGGACTATTATAGGCTGTTGATGATGACACAATATACATAAAACGTTTCTTTTAACTTTTATGTTGTGGTATGATCACCTTGCCTGATAAGACGTTGGTCTCCTTGCTTGGAGGAACATAAAATCTATAAATTTCTCAACAAGATAGTTATTTAAACAGATTGAAGTTACTACTAGATGTTAGTATTAATTAAATAGCAGTTATCAGTTTTATAAACAACAACAATTTACAAGTAAAACTGTCAAACAAACACGATTGGTTCCGTGTAATTTATATTCCATGAGCCAAATATAAAATACATATTTTTTTCTCTCCGTCAGTAACATTTGTGTGCGTTCTTATGAGATTCGCATTAGGCACTCGCTGAATTGAAAACTTATTTATGTTTCAGTATAAAAGTTTGACACAAACCCTATACCAACCCGTCTGGCCAGCGTGGTATAGTAGGCCAAAACCTCCTTTCTAAGGAGAGGCCTATGTCCAGCAGTGGACTAGTATAGGCTGTTGATGATGTTGATGATAAAAGTTTGAAAAGTGTTAATTTTGCCAAAAGCTTCTATATAACCGTATTCCATTTGTAAACAGAAATCAATGACGGGCCTGTTGGTCTAGTGGTTAGTGACCCTGACTGCTAAACCGGAGGTCGTGGGTTCGATTCCCACCCAGGACAAATATTGTGTGATGTGTACGGTCATTTGTTCTGTGTCTGGGTGTAATTTATCTATAATATGTATCTATTTAAATATATATAAGTATGTTTATCAGCTGTCTGGTTACCATAGTACAGGCTCTGCCTAGTTTCAACATGTGTGAAAAAAATAAAAAAAACCCTTTTTTTTAAATCGTTGTTCGCGTTTTAATAATTCGACCAATATCACTGGTGAAAAATATGCCTGTATATATCTAAATACATATATTTTACTAATAAATTACACTTATGCATATAATAAATGATCCTGTCAATCGGGAACCGAACCCACGACCGTCAAGATTACTAGCCACTAAACCAACAAGCCTGTTAAAATTTAATATTACTATTTTATTTTTTAGGTACATACATTTTTTAATGATTTTAAAAATGTGTTTAATTTGCGTAGTAATTTAAAATTTATCTAATTCATGGCACAATGTATCTCAAAACCCCGATGAGGGACTAGGAGTTGATTTCACTAATACATATTCACTACGTTAGCGAGGACACTTTATCGAGAGGTTGTGCGAAGGCTTGGCACTCGCTGCAACCAGGTCGAGCCAACGCGACTTGACACAATATATTTTATTAAGGACCCGCTTTATACATGTATATGTATATCTAACTTGTTTACAGCCGTTCGTACCGCTAGTATAAGTAGGAAAGCACAGTACTTATCTATACTAATATTATAAAGCTGAAGAGTTTGTTTGTTTGTTTGTTGAACGCGCTAATCTCAGGAACTACTGGTCCGATTTGAAAAATTATTTCGGTGTTAGATAGCCCATTTATCGAGGAAGGCTATAGGCTATATATCATCACGCTAAGACCAATAGGAGCGGAGCACCAATGAAGAATGTTTCAAAAACGGAGAAAATTTATTACTATTGAGAGACGCAGACGAAGTTGCGCGGGTCAGCTAGTTAATTATAAACATACATTTGTAGTGGAAATATTCTAATGGACTGGATTGTTAGTCTAGCGGTTAGTGTTTTTGTCGTGGGTTTAATTCCCAAACAGAGTAGATTATGTTAGCAAGATTGTTTATCAGGGTGTAATTTATACATAAAATGTAGATATTTAGAAATATGTAAGAATGTTTTTAAGTATGCTATTTGTCACAGCACATGGTTAGTTTAGTTTAAGAGCAGAAACTCTTCTGTGTAGGACATTTCAAGACTTATCATGGCTAACGGCCCAGCAGTTGTTCTACAGAAGTTGTATCTATACTAATCGGCCTGAGAACTTTTTATATTATTTTAGCTAACTATATTATTTTAGGATTAGTAGTTACTCAGTAGTCCAGTGTGCCTTCGTTGGTGGCACTGAAGTATGTTTTTGTTTCACTGTATTCGGAAGTAGCTACCGTTACCGTTACCGACACCTCTGTTGAAGTGAACACTTCTTTAGGCGCGTTGGACATTTTTTGAAATGGGAAAAAAACAATTGAACTCGCGACACTGTTACCGTTACCGACACCTCTGTTTATAAGATTTCACTTCTGTCGGCACACCAGAGTTCCACTGGTTTTTTGAAATATTATTTTTAATTTTTTAACCAAATGGCCGGCTTGACCGGAGTGATGGCACGGCTTCACAGAGAACCGCTGCTAAGCAGTTCTTTTGTTATTTTTCGCCGAGTGAGTCAAGTTACCGAAGCCCAAACCCTCTCATTCTGGGAGGGAACTCAAAATGCGCTAACGCTTTTGTATTCTTAAGTTACAGGGCAAATGGGCCCTGTAACTTAAACCCCCTCATTCTGAGAGGGAGGGACCCCAAAATTCGCCAACGCCTTAACTTAAGAATACGATAGTACTGTAATGGGTGGCAGAAGTCACTTACTATGAGGTGACCTGTGTGGTACGGTATGTCCCTGTGGTGACGGATGAAGAATACGGAGTGTCACCACACCTGTTCATCCCGTGGGTGTTGTAAGAGCCGACTAAGGACAAGCAGGACAACAGCTCTGCAGAGAGAAGGAAAACTCGACAAAAACCCTATAAGAACCCGCCTGGCCAGCGTGGTATGGTAAGCCAAAACCTCCTTTCTAAGGAGATGTCTATGTCTAGCAGATGACTATTAAAGGCTGTTGATGATGATAATGTTGATGACCTGTATGTTTCTTTGTGAACAATAAAAAAATTAATCACTAAACTTTGTATTGCTTATACAAAACGACGCTTATCTTGGAGTAACACTTTACACAATTTTACTTAAAAATATTTGCTAACCGGCCCCCACACAGAATATACAATATTATTATAATATATCATTCAAACTGTCCGCTCACACATCAGCTTGTGAAACATTCACATCGGTGAACTCTTCGCGGAATTTACCTTTAAAAGGAGTTTGTTTATTTCTCAGGAACCCGTCGTTGTCGTTTGACAAATGGTGTTGTGACGATTTGTCACGGTCGCCTACATAATCATACTAAAACGTGTATCTATGAGTTATGTAACCGTGTTTGAACACCATACATTTGCCGACACGTTTGTCGGCGTTTACTTGGTACAATAACACGCTTAGTATTGGAAACCTTTTTTTAAATTATCGTAATGGGTTAAAATTGTGGTTATATCAAAAAAACATAAAATTTTATGACTCTAGTGATTGAATAGGGAAATAATATACAATGTATCACATGATGTATACAATGAAAATGATGTAAAAATACAAAAACGTAAGTTACATGTTTTCTATATGTAATGTGTATGGGTTTACAAAAAAAAAGTATGAGTCTCCTATCAGTCAATCTAGCTTTCATAGCACAAGTTTTACTTAGTTTGAAACTAGATGGCGTTATGTGTCAGATTTCCGAACATATTATTATTATTTTATTCGTATTTATAGTTTTGTGGCATAGAAGCACGCAAGCAAATGGAATTCTTGATGATGCAAATAAAAAATCATGTAAGCGTCTACTGCCGTGTATGGAGCCTGTTGATCGAAGATGGAGCCCAACTTAAGAGTCACAACTGCGTCACCGGCCTTTGGATGCAGGAGGAGGTGGTCATAATTAGGTGGGGAAGAAGGGTTAGTCGGATTGCCGGTAGCATCATCACTCGAAGAAAGGTAACGAAGAATTGCACACTGGTGTTCTGTGAAGCCGTATTTAGTTGAGCCGATCAATGAACTTTCAACATCATCAACAGCCTTTGGTAGTACTCTGCTGGACATAGGCCTCTCCTTAGAAAGGAGGTTTTGGCCTATTATCCTCGCCAGGCGGGCAAATATATATTTATTATGAACCTATTTAACTTTAAAACCACTTTAAAATACCTGGTATTTGGTATTTCAAATTCAATATCTAAAAGTTCATACTTTTGAAGTTATTTTGTATTGATAAAATGTATTAGTCTGCTATGTTTTTGATAAGTCTCAATTCTTCCTTTAATTCTTGTAGTTAGTTTATAATTTTTCTCTTAAAATAAAACCCGTAATTATATTTTTCAATAGATTTCTTTGTAGTAATAAAAGTTTACTAAAACAGGTTTTACTAATTGTGTTTCTGTTTGAAAACCAGCAATTAATAATACTAATCAATTGCCTTTTCGAGGCTGAGCTATGTTTCAGCATAAATGGCTTGACTAGACTGGCGTAATACTACGTCATCGCAAAACACAGGTGTTTAGCTATTATTTTGTTGGTGTATTTATCACCGAGTGAGTGAGGTTGAAAAAAAATAAGACTTCTGGAAAAAAACTATAAAATGAAAACATACAAAATAAGTATTAAACGAATGTCAGTTTTTATCAGTCAGATATAAGATAGATGAGTGAGCACATTAAAAACGATCAATCACATCTGGTGAGAGGCGCTAGTCCAAACTTTGGTTATTAAGCAATCATATTTTGAAGAATATATTTCATACTTCAGTAATCATAAAAAGTTATTATTATGAGAATTTTGAAAAATATACCTTATAACGTGCGTCCCTGGTACCCCTCTTACCCCGTCGTGCGACACCCCGCGACCCTCCGTGGCTCGCCCGCGCGCATGCCCAGTAGTGGCGGTAGTACCCGAAAATCCTTTGCGCGCGACACCCGTGTCACTCTTGGTTGCGCCCGCGCTCCTAAGTTTAAGGCCCTTATGTATTCTCGTTTATGTAATGTTTAGTGTGTAATGTGTTTTTTTGATAAAGTAATTAAAACCTACCTGTTACGAGTCACGCGTTTCATTATACTAACATTATAACCTCTCTTTATCCCATGGGTGTCGTAAGAGCCGACTAAGGGAGCAAATTACGCAGGACAACTGCACTGCAAAGAGAAGGAAAACTAAAAACAAACCCTATACCTACCGGTCTGGTCGTGGTATAGTAGGCCAACACCTCTTTCTAAAGGAAAGGCCTATGTTTAACAGTGGACTATTAAAGGTTGTTGTTGTATGATGATTCAAAACGCTACTTAACTATTACTTGACTAATTGACTGTACGGATGGCGTAGTGGTTGAAGCGGTCACCTGAAGCGGCGCTGAGTGTTGAGGGTCCGATCCCCACATGGGACAACACTTTGTGTGAGTCAGAAATTCTGGGTCACTCATCAAAGTCTGAGTGTTCTTTGTGTCCGTTTCATATGTGTTTGTAAAGTCCCCCGCGACACAGGATTTCTAGTGCGGGAGTTGTCTTTTAAAAAGAAAAGAAGAGAAAAAAATAATTACTATTTACCGTGGGAGACCCATGTTTTGGCAATTGTGAGCCGACTCGACCGGTGTAATACCACGGCCTAACAGAAAAGTAGAGTCGCAGTTTTAGGGTGCGACTGCTGTGCTGAGGTCTCGGGTTCGATTCCTGAGTCGGAACAAATGATTGAATGATCTGCCAGTATTTGTTTCGGAGTTTAGGTGTTTTCCATGTACAATATGTATGTTTTTACAAAAAAAGTATTTAAGTATTCTATCAGTCACTCTAGCTTTCATGGTATAAGCTTTGCTTAGTTTGAAACTAGATGGCGCTGTGTGACAGATGTCCGAATTATTATAATTATTTATTTATTTAGTTTTTTTGCCGTGTGAGTTAAGTTACCGGGGGCCTATACCATTGTCTTTAATTCTGGATGAGGCACTCAGAGGCTATCAACACAATTGTAACTCTTGAGTTATAATTGTAAATAAGTCATGCGCTAAAAGTATCACTACTTCAAAGTAACTAAATCACAATGTAAACTAAAAAGATATATTCTTACATTGACTCTATTTTTCAATCACCAATTTTTCACCCTTACGGGTAGAATTTTATCTTAAAATTTGAATTGACAAGATTTGATATATTTAAATAACCATGTAAAAAGATAAATCATACCATGCACAATCTAAATAGAATACACGAATCATTCTCATATTTAGATTACTTAGAAACTAGCAGATACGCGCCATTTCGTCTGCCAATCTCAAAAATAATTTTCTCGGATTTTGTAACATTTTTCATTGACGCTCGTAGTGTGATCGTGATGCTTTATAGGTCGTAGCCTTCCTCGATGAATGAGCTATCCAACACTATATGAATTGTTCAATTCAGACCAGTAGTTCCTAAGATTAGTGCATTCAACCGAACAAACAAAAAAACGCTTCATCTTCATAATATTAGTACAGGTAGATGTAAAGCAAAAAACAATTGCAAAAATATTTTTCGTAAACACACATAAGTAAAAATTTAGAAAAACAAAACACATGCACAAAAACTTTTCATAGTTTTCTTTATACTATAGTTTACTCATAAAGGTGTCCATTAAACCTTCCCACGATGCGTTTCAGATAACATTTATTCAGATTCACAGCCGTATCACACGACGGAGAACTTTCACCTAATACATTGTTAATTTATCATACGTCACCAAACAAAACACAACCTTCATTCACCGCCGCAAGGTTAAAAGTCTTTTGTATGCTGAACACCCTAGCTAACAGTTTGAAAGGCGAGAATGGTAAGAAAGCGCGAATAACAACATTGTTATCGCTAATAAGTCATCGTTAGCCATAAGCGGTGTTCTTTTGACCCCACATTAATGGAAAGGGATCTGGAAAATAGACCGTTAACAGTTCTAATAAAGTCTATTGTTGTATAGTGTAATTTTTAGAAGCATAAAAATAACTTTGGATTAGGATTTTCTTCGTAATTCGGTTAATTCTTAAGTAATATTGTGTAATATGGGAACAGGGGAAGTCGTTTATTCCTAGATGTTTATTATTTTTATTATTAAATTAAATAAGCTTCATCTGATGATCAGATGATGATGACCAGTGGACTGCGACAGGCTGATTTCTGTGTCCACTGGTGGATATAAGCACAAAGGGTGTTTCTATGTATAATAAGTATGTATTTACAAAAAAAAAAGTATATATGTATTTATATCAGTTGTCTAGTACCCATAGTACAAGCTCTGCTTAGTTTGAGACTAGATGGCGTTGTGTGAATGTGGTACAATATAAAAAAATAAAAAGAAATAAAAATAATTAAATAAGCTTATTTAGATTTTATTAGCTTGGTATACGGTAGTTATCACGTGTGCGTTTTTTATATTAGGGTATTCAGACTTTTTTAGGGTTCAATAGTCCCTTTAATTATGTACTTTTACGGAAGTCATCATCAACATAATTTTACTCTTTCCCGAAATTTATCTTGGGTCTATAACTCTATACCATTAGCTTCTTCCATTCTCCTCTACTACTCGTCATCTTATTTCACACAGTCTTTTAAATACTTGTAAAATGATTTTAGCTTTTCCTTTTATGATCCGGCTAAACGGCTGACGCGATCCCTCTTTTTTTTTAAATTTATACTGTTAACCTCTTGCATGACAAGAGTCGATTGTAATCTTAATTTCTAGTGTGCTAGTAAAAAGTTTTTTTTTTTGTTTTTTTTCTTAATAGATTGTTTATTTTTCAGACATCTTACACACAACGCCATTTAGTTTCAAACTAAGCAGAGCTTGTACTATGAAAGCTAGATTAAGTGATAGAATACTTTGCCCCCTTTTTTAAATACTTTACTGTTTTTAGTAAATACATTGTTATTCCAGGTTGTAAGATACATAGAAAACATCCAAACTCCGAAACAAATATTTGCAGATCATACCAACATTTGGTCCAACCCGGGAATCGAACCAAAGACCTTAGCACAGCAGTCGCATAAACTACTACTGCGCCACTAAGGCGGTAAAATTATCGAAAGGCGATTTATCTGATTCTATCTATGGTCTTTCGGCATATAACTTTCGCATACTGCAGGAATTTTTTCGCGTTTCTGTGCCAATTTCGTGCCAAGGCGTTGCTTAGCCTCGTACCTCTGAGTCCCGAATACTGGGCACTCAAATACATGACGGGCTCTCCCGACATTTGAAGCGATGCATGTATTGGGAGAGCCTCCTATGTCCCGTCAACATCTGCGTAACAACGCCTTTGGGTCGGATCTTACGCACCAAGCAGTATGTATCCTTGGCGTTTGGGAAGAACACTCTCGTGAAACGATTGGTATCTCCGGTTCCATTCGTCGAGGGAGTCGCTACGTATCTGTCGCTTAACAAATGAAACCGGATACAGGTCGTAGTCGGCCTTCCTTCGACTCAAGAGTGCCACCTCCTTTGTCAGCTGGTCGGCGCACTCGTTGCCTTGACCCAGAACAAAGATACAACTATGCCCTGAGTCAAGGCCTCGCTAAGGTTACGGCGCGCCTGGATCGCGAGAGGATGCAGGGTCCCGGGCTTCGTCACCGTCTCCAGCGCTGCCCTCGAATCGCTGTACGTTACGTGCTCAGATCAAGTTTGAAGTCAAATTTAGACATGAAAATTGATACGTTGTCAAAAGACTTCAAATTTCCAATGTTACACGTTATTTTCATCAGAAAAAAACTTCCTTAATCTCCCTTATTATATATAAGAATTTTGAGAAGAAATCAAGCAAATACACTCATTGCCACTATTAATTAACACGATAGTTTAACAATATTCAGCAATTTGTACACCAGCTCATTTTACTCATTTATTACCATTAAAACTTACTAGAAAAGTACATTACCGCTAATCCTAATATACTGTAAAAAGTCAATATTTTACTATTGACGTTAGTTAATTTTATTACCTCTCTAATAACCTCGTCACAAGACCCGATCGTAAATGGTTACTATCACTAATGACCCGCCGTAAACCACTGTCAACCGTCCACATAATTCGTTTTTTACAGCTTAAACATGGCTTATCGAATAACACATCGATTTACGAGGTTATATGACAATTTCAAATGCTAAGTGGCCAAAGTATTAAGGTTAAAAGTATTGTAAAGACTTTACTTAGTACACACATACATACCAAATACTGAAAAAATGTTTTGAAATAAAATTTCAAAGGAAAATATCTGTATAATGTTTCGACATCACATACAACAACCATTATTCAATGTCACATTGATAAGCGGAGCTACTTCGGTAAGCACCAGTTCTGCTTCGTACAATAAAAGTTTTCACGAGAATGTTTTGGGGCTAGGTCCGGACCGTTTTATTATCTAACACTAGCGTAGTTCCTCTGATATTTCTTTGACAGTTATCTGTAAGTTCATTATTATTACTATTCAATTATTCAAGTGCAGTATAATTAAATCATTAAATGTAAATAAAAAAAAAACACTGGACGCCTCTCTGCTTCGGGTAGGTCAGTATCGTGTTAAGGAAAACATTTAGAGAGCTCTCTGTCTGCTTTAAGTAAATTAAAAAGGACAAGTTTCAGAACGTATTTTTGAGAGTGATGAAATTGAACGTTACCTGTCCTGAAGTCAGTTTGTTTCAACGCATCTCAAGGCTAGGTAATAGGAAACATCTAAACCATCTTTCACAATCTAGTTATTTCAGACGAGTTCGCAGTCGTCGTATTTAATTTCGACTTTATAATTAAATCTTTCGGAATAAAAAGTTACCTATGTTTAATTCCAGATTATTATATAATCTATCTCTGTGCCAAATTTTATCCAGATTCTTTGCACCGTTCCGGTGTGATGGACGCATACATTCAAATCATCGCATTCATAATAGCAGTAAAATTCAAACTTATTTATTTATTAATCAGAACTACCGCATCATAAATATTATACTTACAACTTCTGGAATATTCTCGAACATCATAACATACGCAGTCCAAATCTAAATCTGTACCCTTAAAAATTCGCAAATACGTCACAGATCGATATTCATGCATAAAATATTATAAATGAATGTATCAATCATTTATTTATGCCGTGGGGTTGGACGATTCGATACAATCAGGGTGGGCAGTAGTCGAACACTAAACGCCTTTTTATGCACCCACTTTAGGGGTGGCACTCTGATTTGAATTCGCACTGCAATGGTCGTTAATTATTCAGAGTACTGGTATTAACTTTGGCTATGTAATTGTACTATAATAATGGTGGTGTATTGTAAGAATAGGTTCGCCAATAACGTTATATTGCTTTAGTTTTAATGGCGCGAGCATAATAGGCGTTGTACAATTGTTTAGTAACAAGACGGTTATAGAACTTCATCGTTCCCGCAATTAGTTGTAAATTCATTATTCTATATGGTATTTTATTAATATGATTCATTATAAACCATACGTTAAACTATTTATGTTATGTTATTTATCAACAGCCTTTAGTAGTCCACTGCTGAATATAGGCCTTTCCTTAGAAAGGAGGTTTCGGCTTACTATACCACGCTGGCCAGACGGATTGGTATCGGGTTTTTCTCACATTTTCATTCTCTTTGCAGTACTATTGTCCTGCGTACTTAGCTCCCTCAGTCGGCTCTTATAACACTATAAATGTGCTATATATGAAATATAAAGTCATGTCTATTTTTCAGAAAGGTATACGCATGTCTACACATGCGTATTAAACGCTCGCATTTTGTCCACTAAAAATTTAGTCTCACTTACGTAATAGGTGCCTTAACTGGGCGTTTGGGGAATTAGATGGGACAGTGTGGTATATGTGTTTATCTGTATATGTTGTAGGCCATAATATGGTAGAAGTATTCCACATCCATCCGATTGGGGAGTGTGAGAAAAAGCTCGAGCATATCTGTGTCCCTTTCTTGTAAGAAAGATAGAAAGAAAATACGTTTATTAACCACAACACAAAAAAAATTGTTAGAGATACAACATAAATAAAACCGGTCAGGTACGAGTCGAACTCTTGTGCCGAGGGTTCCGTACCCAACCTGATTTTACGTTTTTTTTTGGAATTATGCCTTTATTTGTGCTGTAAGACGTTTCTTTTTGCGAAATTTCGTGATTCCAGGTCAACGGTAACTACCATATAGGTTTTCGACCCAAAACCGGATACTTCTGGTTTACCTAGAATTGAAAATTTTGGTTAAAAGCAATGTCTTACAGCACAAGTAAAAAGAAAATTCTAAAAAATAAAAAAAAAGTATTAAATTTTGGTACTTACAAGTTTTCCCGAAAATCGACCATATATTTTTATTGTGTTGACTCAGGACCTTGATTTTTACACATCTAATAGGGACCATAGACCTCAGTATCTGGTATAAATTTCAACTTGTAAGGTCTACCCCTTCCTGAGAAAATCCGTGGTGAGACACGGACAGACGGACAAGAAACTTTTCAAAAAAAAACTTTTCAATACATTAAACTAAAAAATAAACAAAAACATGACGAAACAGTAAAATGTTCTAATTGTGTGACTCAAAGGCCACTCCTCAACCTATGCTATGGCCCCCAAAAAGTGACAACAGCGCTGATTGTCAGTCTAAGCCCAACTACTGTTTTCAGTTGCTGCCGGCTGTTGCCGGAAACCCCTAAGCTCTCTAAGCAAATGATTTCTAATAGAAAAGTTTTAATCAAAGAAATTTGTAAATATGAAAAGCATAAATGGATTACCTTGTAAGTAGAAAACTGGAAAATTATGAAGTTGACTACGATTTGCAATTTCTTTTACTACATAAGATAATTAAAAATAAAAAAGTTGTCGAAAATGTGTTAATAACAAATACATGGTATTCAGAAATATTTTGATCAAAGGCAATTTTCAAGAGTTCGAGATAAAAGCGATACAAATATTTCTTTTGAACTTTAAGACTCACCAGAAAGTCTAAATTTCGACAAAATTACTACTCGACAAAATTAGCTTCTCAATAAATAATTTCAACTACTGAGAGTTGTTAATTTTAAAGCAAATATTATTGAAAATATTAGTCTCTAAAATTTACAAAATATCGAAAATGCTAATAAATTAATCAACAAACTAACTAAATCTCTTTTCACCTTTGCATGTCTGGAGGTTGAACGAGTGTATCCAAAAATTTGTAATTGTTCTAATCGTCAACTAACTAAATAAATATAAATTACCAAAGTTAGTAAAAATGGATTGAACCATTTTAATTTGTGCTTACTTCAAAAACTATAATTGGGAGTGTCGTATCATTGTTTATTTTAAAGCATTCATTTTAATTCTTTACATTTAGTTACGAAAGAGCGGAGTCTCTTAACATAGGCAATGTTTGCTTAAAAGGAAGCTCTTATCACAAATTAAAGCTAAAGGCGTTATTTTATTAATAATAGAGATATTTGGATTTCGATAAAGGGGATCCCCCCTTTATTTGCTTCATCGTAACTGTCAGATTTTTACAAGTACTTCTGAAAAATAAAAAAAATGATTCTGATTACGTAAACCTAATATATATAAATACATAATAATATAATATTTTATTTTCACACATCTCACACACGGCTGTCTGGTCTCAAACTAGGCAGAGCCTGTACTATGGTAACCAGACTGCTGATAAACATACTTATATATTTCTAAATAAATACATATTATAAATAAAGTACACCCAGACACAGAACAAAGGACCGTGTTCATCACACAATTATTTGTCCTGGGTGGGAATCAAACCCACGACCTCTGGTTCACTAACTACTAGACCAACAGGCCAGTCTAAGGTCTACGTTACATGTATGTAACGTGTTACTAAAGTAATGGTTAGTTTCTATTATCGATTAAAATTATATACAGTCCATGGGTAAAAAGAAGCATTTATCTATAATACGTATGTATTAAGAAATCACATCATCACATCAACAGCCTTTAAAGGTCCACTGCTGGACATAGGGCTCTCCTTAGAAAGGAGGGTTTGGCCTACTATACCTCGCTGGCCAGACGGGTTGGTATAGGGTTTGTTTCAAGTTTTCCTTCGCTTTGCTCCCTTAGTCGTCTCTTACGACACCCACGGGATGAATAGGGGTGGTGGCACTCCGTATTCTTAATCCGTCACCACACGGACTCTGCATAGTGCGATAAAAATTACGCTGATTAATATATAAATATATTTCGAAGCACAACTAAATACTTAATTGTGTAAATTATTTAATAAACAATCCCAGTCCGTTAATTTCGGAGATGACTTGAAAAAGATCATAAAAAGGGAAAAAAGCTCAACAAAATCTAGCAGCAACAAAATTTTAATTCATGGTTATAAATTTAAATTCAGCTATATTGACACCCGACCGCATCCATTTTAACAATATCCCTACAATTTTACATAATTAAGTGCTGCTTTGCATGCATTGCTACTTCTACTTAACATATTAAATGAGCCTGCGCATATTTCAACGAAGACTTTATACCATCTCCAGTGAACTTTAAAATATATAATTTTTTACATAATTTATTATTCATACAGCCATGTTTATAACTTGATCTTAAAAATTCTTTAGATAACTGCTCTGAGCAAAACTATTACTCAAGTGCAATGTTGAACAGTACAAGCAGATATCTTTTTATTACTTATGTACAAATACGTTTATGTGTTACTAAAAAAAGTGAATTATTGGTAAACAAATGCTTTTATACTCTAACGGATTATCTAAACGACATATTACATGATGACATTTAAGCTAATTTATATTACTAAGAATATTAGATTAACGTATCTTTGCGAACAATACTCTTAATTTTCATGAGGCCTCGTTGCTTTGGTTGTAATAGCAAAACATTTATTAATTATATTATTCATTTGGATGAAAATTGACTTACTATTTTTATTTTATAATGGACTAAGCTTGTAACTATTATTAAATTTTTTCTGCCCTATGACATATTATTTAATTGTTTGTATTGACCTAATTTTTTTTTTTTTTTAACGCTGCTTGACATAAATATTTGATTTTATTTAATGTTATTGCATGCCACTATTCAGGTAAAAAATATTTGTACTTACTACTACCCATTGTAACACCATTTGTCACAATATTTTTGCAAATAAGAATGATTTGAATTTCTGATACGTACGTTACGGTCAGAGAACCAACACTTCTTAAAAGAGTAGCTTTCCAAGACGATACAAAAAGAGTGAGGTATTTCGCTAACGTATTCGATGACGAGGGCTGAGGAAGACAATAAGAAGTTCTATCTAAAGACGATCCATTGAAACTAGTGATGCAGGATCAGGTTTAAGAAACCTATCTCGAGAAACAGTTAGAGGAAGATTTTGGTTAGGAAAATTAGACTGCAGGACATTCACAACAGAAGCTTATGTTTAAACAAATTCAGAAATAAAGTGATTATGTAACGTGGGAGAGCTATGCTTGCTACGACTGATGAGATATCACTGCCTTATAAAAATCGTTTTTAAAATAATTATTTCGTTACTGTCCAGTGAATTATGTTACTGGAGCTCTAAAACCTCACTTCGGTCCAGCCGGCCCATTTGTGCCTAAGGATAGGATTTTTATAATATACCCAGCAACCAATCTATGGAACGGGCTATCATCTGCGGTATTTCCAGACCGATACGACCTTCAAACCTTCAAGAAAAGAGTGTACTCCTTCCTAAAAAGCCGGCAACGCGTTTGTGACTCCTGAGTTGCAGACGATCATGGGCGGCGATAGTCACTTTCCATCAGGTGACCCGTCTGCTCGTCTGCCCCCTCTAACATAAAAAAAAACACATCTCACACATGGCTGTCTAATCTCAAACTAGGAAGAGCCTGTGCTATGGTAACCAGACTGCTGATAAACATACTTATATACTCGTAGTTTTAAAAACATACATAATATAGATAAGTTACACCCAGACACAAAACAAATGATCGTGCTCATCACAAAATATTTGTCCTGGGTGGGAATCGAACCCACGACCTCCGGCTTAGCAGTCACTAACCACTAAACCAACAGGCAAGTCAATTCGACCCATTTTTGTATACAGAAGATATAAAAAGGCCTTAAATACGCAGAATAAAAGAAGAGAATAAAAAATAAAACCCGCATACTAATCAAATTCATTATTGAAAGTAAACAGCTCATTGTAAGAGTATATCTGAAGAATGAAAGCCTATTTATGAAAGTCTTTGTTAGGCTAATGCAACTTATTGTTGTGGTCGCGCCCTAATCTATACAATTTCCATTAGTTACTTTGAAACACAATGCTCTGTTTAAAAGGATTCTTCGCTGGAAAAACGTTGCTACAGCGGTAGATTTTCCAAAGCTTTTTACTGCATTTTTGGGAAAGTTTTAAAGATAAAATTATCTCTGTTTAATCAACTAAACTTATTTATTTATTTATGGTAATTTTTTTAACTGTTATGGTAACATGAAGTAAGAAGAAAGAAATAATTATATGGCTTTTTACATTACATTATCAGCCAAAATTGTTATAGTTTTATAACAGTAACAAAAATTCCATCCTCATCACTAAGATAACTGCTACTCCAACACTGTAATCATCGTCATCAATAACCTTTAGTAGTCCACTGCTGAACATAAGCCTCTCCTTAGAAAGGAGGTTTTGGCCTTCTATATCACGCTGGCCAAACGGGTTGGTATAGGGCTTGAGTCAAGTTCTCCTTCTCTTGTGTGCTACTCTCCTTCATTTTATCGGTTCGATTCTCATATAAAAGTATAGTTACATAAGGAGGGGAAAGACCCAATAATAATTTTTCTGAATCATGAACTGAACCTCACAATCGTTTGTAAGAAGAAGACAACTTATCCATGCAACGAAAACAAACTAGGAACTTACCTTATCAACAATAAAATAACAACCATTAATAATAATAGGTAACCATTGATAACAATATAGGTTCTAATTCCTTCTTCCTCCGAGTCTTTTTTTCCAAAACTAGTTTGGGGTAGGCTTTAAAATAGCTAAATCTCTAAAACTCAAGGACCAGTCGATATATATCGAATCTCGGTAGAAAGACTGTTGTTGAACTTTGAACCCGTAACGATTGCTACAGATGTTTAAATGGCACCAACAATGGCACAATGGCATGTCTTAACCTGCTCTCAGAGAGACTCTCAATATTTTAAGAATGGCCACCCATCTATACACTGTTCTGTCTAGGATTGCTTAACTTTGCAATGTGTGAGTGATGACGTCCGTCTACTTGTACAGTTACGTCCTTGGTTTCATTAGTTGGCGTAGTAATCATACGTCAGGGTCCGGATGTCTTATAACAGCAGTCCCCGGATCCCTCCTATTGCAGGCTCAGAGATCACCCCGCCGCAACCCGGAGGGGTGACGGCCGGGGGTTCCCACAAGTAAAAAAAAAGTACTCATACATCAGTAGATTCTTCTGCGTCGAGCAATCTAAACTACCAGAGCTGTGATTAAGACTTATTTCCTTAAGAAATAATAAACCAGGACATATGTATTAGTAACGTATATCGGCGTGGGCTCCCGTTAATGTTTCCCTATGTCACTTTGAAGTTCTATGGCAGCTCCTTAGAGATTTACCATCTGCCGCAACATTCATCATAAAACTTTGTATCTTTGACGATAATATTTTACCTTTTTTAGAGTCTGATTGGGATACAATTTTCTTCAATACATGTTGAAAAATAACATAATAAAGTCGTATTTGGACCGTTTTACTCTGAAAGAACGTAGGGAAACCGTAATCTAGGATCACAAAGTTACAGAAAGATTACGGCAAAAAAAGTTGTACGAAATTCCACTTAGAGTCATTTCTAAAACAGGGATGGTTAGAAGCCTATACTTAGTACTATGACAGTTATCAACATTTTGCCTTCTTTTTTATTGCATAGAATACAAACAAGCAGTCGGCTCATTTGATGGTAAGTAACCACCGCTGCTTAAAGACATCTGGAACTCAAGAGTCACAAATGTGTTGCTAGTCTTTGAGTGATTCCCAGAATTTTAGAGGGGAAGGGGGAGACATAAATAGGCTGACTCAGTCAGAGTGATACCACGGCCTCACAGAATAGCAATTCTTTCGTTCCTTTTCTTCCAGTGGGTGAAGTGACCAGAGTCCCACACCTATAATTCAGGGGAGAAGGGACTCAAGGGACGGTTATACACTTGTGACTTTTGAGCTGCAGATGTCTGTTCGTCTTCTCCCTATACCAGAAAAAGAAAAATTAAACCTCATGTAACTTCTTTTCTTTTCTTTTTTAAAGACAACGCCCGCACTATGCCCGTATACATTAAACCTATCTTTATCTCTCAAGGTCTACAAACAGGACACGTTTACATGGTTTTATCGTATTTACCCAGTGTTCGAAATATTTGATTACATCAACAATCAAATACGTCAACAGTGCTACGGGAAATCATATGGTAAAATATCGTTTTATGTCAAAAACTAGCAATGGAACTAAAACTAAATTCTGCATTCACATTAGCACCCAGTTTAGTTGTAAAACTCGTTATTCTAACATCAAATTTTCATCATCATCATTATCATCATCAACCGCCCTTAATAGTCCACTGCTGGACTTGGAAAACCTCTCCTTACAACCCTTACTCAGTGCCATAATAAAACCTGCACCTGAGACGGAATCGAGAACCTGAAACTTAGAGTTCATGTGGTGACGGATACGGCGTTTCGCTACCCCTTATTATCCCGTAGGTGTCGTAAGATCTGACTAAGGGAGCAAACTACGCAGGATAACAGCACTTCAAAGAGAGGAACTTGAAACAAACCCTATACCAACCCTTCTGGCCAGCGTAGTATAGTAGGCCAAAACCTTATTTCTAAGGAGAGACCTATTTCAAGCAGTTGTCTATTGAAATAATTTTAGGCGATTTTGACCAATTAACTACCAACATACTAATTGACACTTTAACCTATTTTTGGTAACAATGAAGTAATAGTAAGCATTGATTAAAGCTTTATAAATAATAAACATTGGGTTTTGTGTTTGGACTGCTCATTAGGACAATCGATTGTGGATAAGCTGTCCTTATTGAGGCTTTGTGGCAGATTGAAATGTTTATTACATTCTGATGTCCTTTTGTGCGGCTTTCATGCGGCTTTCCTACTGTATTTTACTTTTAAACTTTTTTTAAGTGTTAAATGAATAGAATTGCAAAATAACGCTCTCTTGGAAATTGTATTAAAACTATATTATAATGTGGGATTTTAGTAAGTGAAATTGAATTAAATAAATTCATTACATAAGACGTGTAAGTGTATACTGGATAATGTTTGGTTTTTAATTTATTTATTTATCTAATTAAAATTTCAATGCACAATCCTTTCCCAGTCGATCTTCGGGGTTCTAGAAATATGATGCAGTAGTAACAAAGATAAAATATGAAATTTAACATTTTTAAAATAATTTGGTTTATCAAAGATGAACTTGGTTTTCCTTCTTTTCATGGTTAAAAAAACATATATTGTAGAACCAACACATTGTAAAATAATACTTGTAAAAAGGTGGTAGACAACACGTTTTGGTTAAGGTAAAAAATGAACGTTTTGCTTTCTTTCTTCTTTCTACGGCCTGGACGAAGAATTACTTTCTACTTATACTAGTAATGTGTACCCTTCTCATATAAAACATGAATATTAATGACGGAATCGCTAAACACGACGAGGACAGGTTTATCGACCTCAAGCAGAAAAGACGTGCTCTATCTCCATCTGCAGACTCATAATTTACCTGCAATGGATCGATCTCATAGAATCCTGCAACCACCTAAACGTTGTAAAGAATATTGTATTTGAGGATGTGACTTATATTTCTCACCAGAAAATAACAAGAACCGCAAATGTATAAATTTCATAGGAAATTTATACATTTGCGGTTAATGAGTGGGGGGGTAATGAGTGAGTCGACCAGCTCGCCAAGGAGGCGGCTCTGGAACTGAAGAAATCACCGGACTAGAGTTCGGTAAGTTTATCAATTTGCGAAAATATAGGCGTAAAATAATACCATTTATATCTCGTTTAGAATCCTACGAATCCTATTATTTATACATTTGTGGTTCTTGTTATTTTCCGGAGATATATACGAGTATATTACAAGTATTATTATAAAGTATATTTAATGCCTATTTCATGCCGTGATAAAAAGATCTAAACTTAGATCATCTTTTGAAACCTAATTATAGTAAATAGTCTTTCATATTTTATCCTTGCAACTACTGCATCATATTTCTACAAAACCCGAAGATCGACTAGGAGAGACTAACATGTTATGGCATTAAGTGTTTCTATATACAACTTATGCATTGAAATTTTAATAAGATAAATAAATAATAAACTACGCAGGACAACAGCACTGCAAAGAGAAGGAAAACTTGACACAAACCCTATACCAACCCACCTGGCCAGCGTGGTATAGTAGGCCTAAACCTCCTTTCTAAGGAGAGGCCTATGTCCAGCAGTGGACTGTTAAAGGCTGTTGATGATGAAAATAAATAAATTTGAAATCCAGGACCAGTCAATTAAAGTTGGTTAGTCAGGGAGTTTTTTTTTTTTTTTGGTAAATGAGGTAAATTTGTAAATTGCGTAAATTGCTCAAATTAAAAATAATAATGTTAAGCCTCAATTTATTCGGTCACAAATACAGTGAATTCTTATGTAAAATGTGTGTTTTGTATAATGAATATATTAATACGTGAATAATGGTCTTCACAACTGTTTTAAAAAAGTACAGTGCATTATGTTTAGAAAATTTTAAATACACAATAATATGGAAAAGAACTGCAAAAAGGTAATATTTCATTCTTTTTTCTTTCTTTTTAAAAGGTCAACAAGTACTGGACAGTCTTTGTCTTTTTTTATATAAAACTCTATACAATAACGGTCAAAATTTATACTGGCCAATGAAATATACGGTCGAAATTTGACTACAAAGCAATCTCTAGTAAGATTAAAAAAATAAACTGTTAAAATGTTTGCTTAAATTTCCGAAGAAGATTGTAGGTAATTCAATATACACGGTATAACCGGAAAGAAATATATAAAAATATATATAAACGTAAAAATTAATGTTTGTTTTAAAGGCACTTGTATGGTGTACACTTGTATGGGTATTACCTTACAACAGGTAAAACGCACCGTAAACCTACAGTACGAACTTTATGAAAATATTTGATGATTTTCAAATTTGATTGAAATCAGTCCTTTTTAATACCTCGTTGAATACGTGTTTTGTTTATGGAAACTAAATAGTCTACGGTTTTGATTTTTTTTTTAAAGTATGATCAGAAAAGAAATCAAAAGAAATTAAAATTAATGTTTTTTTTTTACTTCCAGATACACACACTTCTCATCAAGTAATACTGATGCGTTTAGTGTATGATAAGAGCTGTGCCTTTTGTTCTCTAGTCCCAAAAAAACCTCCCTTACTTACATGGCAAAAAACTAAACATATCTTATAAAACGTAATCGCTTAAAAAGTCTTCAATTTAAGGTATTATGTTACTAATTTCACATGCCGATATAAAACATAAGCGTAGTCCTTCTAAAAAAGCAGACAGGATATTACGCGGCGAGTCTATTAAAATCGACATTTAAATCCACACACATTTTTCATAGATAAAAAGATACAAAAATATTATTCTTTTAGAGAAATGCATGGCCACAACGTGTTTCATAGGTAATTAATGTTCCTGAAAAGTAAGGCATAAGAAACTGACAAATATACTAATTAAATATGTAGATAGGGACTATAGTCCATCAACGTCGTGCGCGACCGTCCTGCGGGGTGACAGACGGTGGCGGGGACGAGGTACTCAAGATGTCAGCGGGTAGCGGGTGGTGTAGCGGGGAAGGGAAACGCGTGTAGCCGTGTGCTAGAATGACGCGCTACCTCGCCACTGTCTGTCACCCCGCGGGACGGTCGCACACGAGATTGCCGCGTTATAATCAATGTTGCACATTAAATAGACCAAAAAGATGATGATTATACACAGAGTATGTGTACAAATAATAAAATCTTAAAACACAATTAAAGTAATTAATATAATATGTATATCTTACGAAGGTACTCCGGTTAGCCTAATTACATTCCTTGTATTTACCGAAACCTTTTAACTGTTTCTGGTAGTTGTCAATTGGTTATTGTTAATACCATCTTAAAGTAACTTTTATAATAAAAATTAAATAGTTAACAAACAATTAGAAAAACATATTAATGTATGCACAACTTACCTTTATAAATAAATATACATATGTATAGTGGCTCCGGCTGCATTGTTTTGGCTGAGCATTGTCTCCTAAAATACAAGCTTTAGCCTAGTTTAGGAATTGGAACTACCAAGTTTTGTGCTAATTCTAAGACATAGTATTAAGGATTCCCATATTGTACGCCATTCTAATTCTGCGTGAATATTTAAATATACTATTCGGGTATAAATAATCCTTTCGTGGATGGAATTCGATATAAAAAATTCATACTTAATACTCGCCTTAACGTTGTTCTTACATTTAGTAGTATCAATCTGACTTACCTGAAAGAAAAAAAAAAACAAACATATTATTCTCATGCTATATAAACACACAAATCTACTTACTGATTACGAAATAATCACACGTTACTTCTATAATGATAACTAATTTTAAAGCTCTGGTAATTACACCACAATCGGAACAAAAGAGTCCCCGCCGTAGTGACATGTCATATTAACTGTTCTCCTGAATTGTAAAGAGAAATCATTTAATTATTTATATTGTGCCGATGATTAATGGTTTTGAATATTAAAGGCATATTATCTGATTAAAAAACGATCGAGCGTTACTGTAGTATCATATGATGTGTAACATTTGCCATCTGACGGCCAAATCTGGCACTTTCGGTCAAATCCAATAGTGCACGCTTTCCTAGCTTCCTGTTACACGCTTCCGTCCCTTTTTTCAATCACATTTTCATTCAATCACATTTAAAGGTGAAAAAATAGTTTAATAAATTAAATTAATTCGAAATCATTTATAATGTAGTTATGTATCAATTACGAGAAAATATATTTATACAAAATATGTATTTATATATATTTTACGAGATAATTATATTTAAAACACATACAAATAAGTAACCGACTGTAAAAGGAGGAGGTTCTCAATTCGGTTGTAGTTTTTTTTGGAGTTAGTTAAACACTTTTAAAAGTCACGAAAACACTTGCACGGCTTGCGGGAAATCGAAAGAAAAAATATTGCACTTCAGAAATTTCCAAGGTCAGTAAATAGTTAACAAAATTGCTGCGACGTTCCATAGAACTTTAGAGCGTATTCTACTTTAACTATAACGATGTCGACGGAAGCACTCTTAATTGAAATGCATGCTTTGTGAAATATTCGAAGCACTGGCAGCGTTAGGGCCACAAAGCGTCCGACATGCCACCGACAGGTGGTATCCGAGGGGATTTCCGCACGGAAAAAAAAAAAACAACCACAAAGCATTCTAAACTTGTCGTTTCAATAATATTTGGGGAAATTGAGGAAGAATAGAGTTGTAATATAACGCCACGACCCTCAAGAGCTGAGCAGTTACCATGAAGGTAGACGAACCTGCGTAAAACGGCTTCCGAAATGTTACCAAACCTTTACAGACAACCAGTTTCAACCAAATCTGTTGCTGCTGCTCGCTTAGTCGGCTCTTACCACACCCACGGGAGGAATAGGGGTGGTGACATTCATTATTCTTAATCCGTCACCACAGCACTGCAAAAAGAAGGAAAACTTGATACCAACCCGTCTGGCCAGCGTGGTACAGTACGCCAAAACCGCCTTTCTAAGGAAAAGCCTATGTGTAGCAGTACATGATTAAAAGCTATTGATTTCACCAAGTGATTGAGGCTACCGGAGGACTATTCCTTTCCCCTTCTTTTGGGAGCATTATTTAAACCGGTAACGCAATGATAACTTTTTAGTTTTACATGCCGATAGTCACTTAACATCTAAGACTCATCTGTTCATTTGCCCACTATGCCTATAACTATAACAGAAAAACCACCAAGGCTCTCCCAGAGATACAGAGTGCTCTAAAATGAATGTGCACGCCTGTCAGTTCTCCAAAAAGAAGAAAAAGGCATTATCGTTCCTGATCTAGAGGGGTCAAAAGATTTTGGATAAAATATAAAAAAATGCCTAATATTCCTATAGTAGGGATATTAATAAGTCTTATATTCAATTTCACTGATGATAACAATAAACGTTTACTATTTACATTGTAATATTGCATCCAAAAATATTTATATTCAAAATAAATCAGTGTAGGTATATATATTATTTTGTCATTCAACACTGCCTTATGATGTGAAATATTGTAGTGAAAACCGATAAGAAAATACATGAAACCCTCGCATTACTTTCCTCAGATATTTTACATAAAAGATAAATATTTTCCAACATAATGTATTGAATAACATTTGAGTGTTTTTATGGTCGATGTCTTTTCTTATTCTATTTCATAAGCTTTTGGGTTTGCATTGATGAGTAACGTTCACGCTCAAGTGTGATCACCGAAACAAAGAAGGAGGCTCTGGGTATTCGGGCATACCCAAAGTACGCATAAAGAAGGAGGCTCCGTGTATTCGGGCATACCCAAAATACGCACTTTAGTAAAACCGTAACTAAAACCTGCCTTTATACCTACTACCTTATAATATTGTTACGAGCGGGGTATACAATAAATAAAAGTTGTCGGTTAATTACTTTTGTTGCATTGTATTTACAAACATCCACTATTACAAACAAGAAATCACTAAAAGACTTGTTAGCCGCAATAGAAATTCGCTTTGATATTAATTCCCTGTGTCGTAAAACGATACTATCCCGTACGGCCAACTTACTCCGCTTTTATAGTCCTATCGAAATTACTAGACTAATCCTGAATATTCAATGGAATTTTCCAGATAAAACTACGTACAATAAGATGTCTAGAAATTTCTATAATCTTCCCAGATTCGACACTAGATGGACACTGCAAGCAAGTATCGGAATTAAGAACCTGAATCTAAATACGTAGCGTTGTGGCCCATTTGATACTAGATCGCGCTGTCTTCCAGACACAACACTAGACCCACTCAATTCTTTGGCGCAACAATATACTCACACAAGAAATAAATTTATCACGTTTACGCAACATTTTTTATTGATAGTGGGCTTGTATTGATCGTAGTATGATGTTATATAGCCTTCATTCTTCCTCGATAAAATGGCTATCTAACAGTAAAAGATTTTTCAACTCGAACCAGTAGTTCCTGATTACCCTGAACATATAAACTCATAAACTTTACCTCTTTATAATATCGCAGTCCCCGACGAACACTATGGTAATCGCTATTACGATAGAATCGGGTTTATTAGATATTCGTTATCTACACACCCTATTACAATCATTGAATTTTTTTTTATGATCGGGCGATGAATACTTTTGGATTTATCAATTCAATAATGATCTTTATGTTTTTGTTCAACGTATAACATAAGTGAAAAATTTACACGATCAATAACGCAAAAACCTATTACCAAATCTCAAAAGTCAACATTTTAGAGTAAGCGGCTATTACCATATTGTTCGAGGGAAAAATGACAGAATCAGAATCAGAATTTATACATAGGTACCGAAATGGTTATAACACCTAAAAATTATCATCGAATAAGCATGTAATTTATGTTTACCGTAATATTAAAGTCAGTTATCTCATCGAATACGATTGCAATGTCATTTTACGAATATAAAGTATATTCATATTCACCATGGAACAATATCATAATGAACGATTACTACAGCAACACCGATTTGTGATTACAGTCGAACACTATCGTAAAGTTAGTTTGCGTAATTTTTTCCATAGCTTATTTCAGTAATGGACATTTTCACAATTTTCTTACTGATAAAGAAAATTTATGATAAAAATTTAGTAAAAATCTAGTGCAAAAAAATATTTCCTTATTTTTGATAAAAGAATCTTCTTTTTAGTCTTGATAGTATTCAAGATATTCAGTTTTTATTTGCTCCTGTAAAATTGTTATTTTCCTATTACGATTTTGTTCGTCGGGGACTGCGATATTAGTATAGATACCTTTAAAATTATATCTAAATACCATCAATTTTGTGTATGTCCAGCAGTGGGCTGTTAAAGGCTGTGATGTGTGATGATTATAGCGCCATTACAAGCACGAGTGTAAAGATTGTTGAAGAACCAACAAGGAAACTACTACAATCAATTGGTCAACAGTAGTTCAAAACAACTGTGTTTTGTTTTAATTGTATAAAATCCCTCTAATTAAGGGAGGGAGAGATTGGTCTTCTGGTAACCTCACGTGCTCAGTGAAATGCAACAGAATTGCTTAACGTCGTCTGTTGAGACCGCGGTATCACACTGGTCCAATTGTGCCGAAGCATTGATCTCCAACATCTTACAACTATATTTCTAAACGTCACTTTAATAAATATTTATTTATTTATTACATGGGTATTATCAACAAGTATTATGTATGTAATTTTTATAAATATATTGAATATTAAAACACAAGGTTTAGTTACAAAAAGATCCGTTAAAATATCTCTACTTATAGCGAATAAATAAACAACAAACCTATTTGTGGCCATATCATAATGAATGGTTATATTATTCGTTCGTAAATGTCCGAGCCGCACACAAGGCGCCTGTGGATTTTAACAAAACATTCATTTGTTTCGATCGCCCGGCTAGGGGGAGAACACATGAACAGTTTGACAGCTACCGTTTTGTTTAGAAAAAGTTTTACTAATGCTAAAAGGTGGTATATACATTGTAATGTTAACGTAAATTTTAGTCAACAGTCAACGTTTTGTACAAATGTTACTGTTTATGTTGAGTTCGGGGTGTTTTTAAATTAATAGACACCCAAACTCCGAAACAAATATTTGTAGATCATACAAATATTTAGACAAGGGAATCGAAACTGAGACCTCAGCACAGAAGTCGCAGACGCTACCACTGCAACACGGAGGCAGTCATTAATCAGAGAATCAGTCAGTAATCAGATAATATTGTTCAAGACGTATTCACGATATTAAGTACAAATAAAACGTTTTGAAAAATATACTTTTTATCAATGCTGTTACACAGGATTGTCTATTCCCAAACTAGACATAGACTTTACTGTGTTATCGTCTACTGTGTTAATCAAAACATCCATATTACAGATAAATTACACTCAGACACAGAACAAATAACCATGCTGATCACACTTTTTTAGACGTGATGACAAACACCTCCAAGAAAGGCTACGAGTAGTCTGAAATAAGGAAGAATTATTTGTCCTGGGTAGGCATAGAACCCTCCACCTCTGGCTGAGCCAAAACATTCAAATTACTATATCCAAGAACTATGTTGATACAAAATGGCGGCGGTGTAATTTCATCTCCATAAATGTAACACATTGGGCATGAGTGATTCAAAAAAAAAAAATGAAACATTCGCCAACAATGTTTTCCATGAACACGCTTCATCTACCATGGAGCAAATATTTTCCGCTGCGCTGCCGAATTTATGTCAATATTCGTTTTTAATTTTTCCCTAAAAATGTGTATTTTTTTTGTATTTTGTGACATGGCAGTAATTTCGTGCTTCTAAATTACGACATTCCGTGTTTTTGTCTTAACTTTTGACTGCTCGGATGGCGTAGTGGTTTAAGCGGTAGCCTCGCCGCTTCCTACTGCGCTGGGTGTTGTGGGTTCTATCCCCACATGGGACAACACTTTGTGTAATCTACAAAATGTTGTTCTCAGTTTGGGTGTTCTTTGTGTTCGTTTAATGTATGTTTGTAAAGTCTAAAGGATTTTTATCTTATGTTTTGAATGACCAGTATAACTTAAACTGTCAATGTACTATTAAACGTTGAACATAAGTATATCCATTTTTTTTATTTATTTTTTTATTGCCATTTATTTAAACGTATCACATTTGTTGATTATTTTTTTAAGCTATTGCATAGCTTCTATCGCGGGCCTTGAACTTGGAGACCGAATCCAGAAATTCTGTAACGAAAATAACCTAACACACCCCACGTGATACTTTTTAGTTTTGCCATCTATCGATGAATAGCAGAACTTTTAATGACTTTTTTGAAATATGACCGCTTAAAGCACTACGCCATTCGTGCAGAGTGTAATTTACCTGTATAATTAGAAAAAAAAAATGTTTTATCAACAGGCTATCTTTACTGTTGATTGATGGCACTCGATGGGAGTTGCCACACATATTGAATTAAATCGCACATTGACTTAAGTTAAAAGTACAACCTTCAAACCTATAAGAAAACAGCATACTCCTGCCAGTATGGTCCCTCAGTTATCATGCACGTCCTAATAGGCCGGTAGTGCGGTTTTGACTCCTATGCTGCAGGCGTTCATGGGCGGCGGCAGTTATTTTCACCCCGGTGATTCGTCTGGTCGTCTGCCCCCTATTCCATAAAAAAAATGATTGTCAAACTTTGTACAGTCACAAAAATTCCATCCTTATCACTTATACTCTAACACTATTTTACACCAATGTTATTTTTGTTTTGCTCTGTTTGTTAAAGTATAAAACATTAGTACCTGAATGACCGAGTATAGACCTTCGCTCGGTATTTTCTTTTCTTGGTAAATTTTCTTAACATGAAACCTAGCTAGATCAATTAATCGGTCCAGAAACCCCCTGTATACTAAATTTCATGAAAATCGTTGGAGCCCTTCAGATTGTTGGAGATTCAGATTATATATACAAGAATTGCTCGATTAAAGGCATTAGATTTATGAAAGTATTTCATGAAATATTTTTTAACTATTTTATCAGTTGAATTCTCATATAAAGGTGCAGATACATTATGGAGACAGGAATTGAACCTCACAATCGTTTGTCAGAAGAAAACAACTTATCCCTGCCACGGAAACAAACTAAAAACTTATCTTATTAACAAATAAAAAAAGCTTTTCAAATGATCTAATGTTCAGTAGTTATGATTACACCCTTTGAAAATCCCGTGACACGAACCTGGTTAGGCTTAATTCAATATGTTTATCAACAGCTTGGTTACCATGTGGATCAGACAGCCATGTGTGATATGTGTGTTTATATATTTTTTTAAAAGGTCTACTAGCAACCGACATTACTAGTATTACCGTTAACCCCTCTAAGCTAAATTGCTTGTGTTAGGAGTGGGTTTACGTCGGTCTGGGCCCAGATGAGGTACCTGGGTCTGGTCCTAGACGGTAGGTGGCTCTTCGACGAGCACTTCCGACAGCTTGGTCCGAAGCTGGTGGACACTGCCTCCGCCCTAAGGTGACTTTTGCCCAATTTGGGCGGGGCCAGTGTTCCCACGAGGCGGCTGTACGCGGGGCTTGCCCGATCCATGGCGCTTTATGGTGCACCGGTGTGGGTGGCGGCTCTGACCGCCCAGAATAGGGCGCGCCTCTGGCGCCCCCAGAGGATACTGGCGGTCAGAGCCATACGCGGATACCGCACGGTGTCCACCGAGGCGGCTTGCGCCTTGGCCGGAACACCCCCGTGGGATTTGGAGGCGGAAGTGCTCGCTGAGGAGGAGGACTGGAGGCTGACTTCCGGGCGGCGAGCGGATTTCGCCCTCCGCCCGAAGACGTGCGCGAGTGGCGCGAAACCGCTCGCCGAGCCACCATGGTCAGATGGTCGCTCCGGTTGGAGACTCCACGCGCTGGCTTCGCCACCGTGGAGGCTCTCCAACCGGTCATCGCCGAGTGGGCAGGGCGGCAGCACGGGACCCTTTCTTTCCGGCTGACGCAGGTGCTTTCCGGGCACGGTTGCTTCGGAAAGTACCTGTACTCGGTCGCTAGGAGGGAATCGAGTCCCGCCTGCCACCACTGCGACTGCAGTGAGGATTCGGCCCAGCACACGCTGGCGGTTTGCCCCGCATGGGCGACGCAGCGCCGGGCCCTCACTGCAGTCATCGGAGCAGATCTCTCGCTACCGGCCGTAATTCGCTCCATGGCCGGTAGCGACAGTTGTTTTAGCGCGGTCGCAACCTTCTGCGAGGAGGTAATCTCGCAGGAGGAGGCGGCGGAGAGGGCCCGGGAGGACGACCTCCACTTGGACCTGATCCGCCGCCGGCGAACCGGGCGGCGGAGGCGCGCTTACCTGCGCCTCATGCCGCCCTGAGTGTGGCCGCGGGTGGACGGGATGGGTTCTCCCCTCCACCCGCATTAGTTGGCCAACCGCTAGGGGGCGGCGTCCGCATGTGCCGGACGTCGCCTAAAGAGAGGGTCCACTGAGACGGAGCCCGCATCAGGAGCGGGCCGGCGCTGGGAGGGGTCCAGAAGGCGATAACTACCTGGACCCCTCCTAAACTGGAAGCGCAAAGAGGGCACACCGTGTGGTTTTAGTCGGTTCGAGTCCGATACGACGCCCCGCCGAACGAGAGCCCCGGCGGGGTGACGGTCCGAGGGGATTTCCACACGTGAAAAAAAAAAAAAAGGAGTGGGTTTACGTCGGCATGTATGGAATGGTATGGTTTGTATGTATCGGAAGGTATGCAGTAAAGAAGTGCCTGTGAAGAAAACTTAAGTCTTTATAAAATACATTAATGTTATTGACACCCTTTTAACGGCACTCGTTAAAGTAAGTTGTTAATCAAATAGAGCGTGGCTCCACATCTATGTACGGGATTAAGTGGCGCGCCTTACTCTCCGCTTTCAGCGTCTCCACTAACAGCTTTTATTATTTTTTTAAGATTCTTTTATTTTTACCAAGATTCCTTTCCTTTGATTGGAGGCTTCATCTGTTTACTTTGAGATTTAATTTTAAAAGGTCGTTGTTTATAAGAGATCTGTTTCTCTTAGATGTTTGTATCAAGATCCTAATTGAATGGTGTAATCGTTGGATCAAAGCACTCAAGTTTATAATAGGTTTATTATTTATTTATAAATCTTTGGTAGAATATAATGTTGATAATAGATCTCAATTATATTAGAAACCGTGTGATGACAGATTAAGAATACAGAGTGTCACTATCCCTACTTATCTGGTAGGTGTCGTAAGAGCCGACTAAGGGAAAAAACTACGCAGAACAACAGCACTGCAGAGAGAAGGAAAACTTAACACAAACCCTATACCAACCCGTCTGGCCAGCGTGGCATAGTAGGCCAAACCCTCCTTTCTAAGGAGAGGCTTATGTCCAGCAGTGGACTATTAAAGGGTGTTGACGTGATGATGATGTGATATTAGAAACTAGCTGGTACACGCGACTTCGCGTGGAATTTGAGAAAAAAAAAATTATAGGGCTTTTCTGAAAGGAAAAATAGACTTAGTTACTTCTTATATAGACAGCTACCTGGTAGTAAAATATTATCAAAATCGGTCTAGCTGCTTAGAAGATTACTCGTAACTAACAGACAAACAGCCAAAATAATTTAAACTGGTTTTTAGGCATAGGTATCGTGCAAATAACGGTGAGAGCATAATAAACCTATTATTTTGACATTACAAACAGACACTTTAATTTTATTTATTTGTATAGAAGATATCGACAATCTATTGACACTGTGAATTTATGTTAGTTGAATCCCGATATTTTGACCGATGTCAATGGCATCTCAATAGCGTGTCAGAGGAATGACAGTGGCTTGGCGTTAACATAAAATAGCAGAATTGAGGTCCTGTATGCTCGTAAAAAAAAAGTCAGAGTTTAGAGGACTCTGGTTTTACAGGCCAAGTTTTAATTGCAGTAATTTTAATACTATTTAATTTTAGCTTTACAACCTAAATAAGGGTTACCATCAAAACAACCTTGGTATATTTGTTTTCTGTAGCTAATAATATCACATTAATAATACAATTTAGTAATTTAATAGCTTAAAATTGTTTTAATTATAGAGCGAGACTGAAATTAACTTTGATGTAGGTACCTATTCTGGTGACGGTGAGTTGATATTATTTATTGGAGTTTACATAGTTTGGGGTTATGTAAACATTAATTTATTTAATTTTAATATAAACCCAGGAATGTAAATGTTTTTATAGGTATTCAAAATCGAAAAACAATAAAAACGTTTTGAGTTTTTAATTTATTCATAAAGTTAAATTCAATATTGAGAAACATTGAACTAAAAAATCGAGAAATTTTAAGAAAAAATACTTAAAGTTTAATTTTGGTTCGATTCTAAATATTTTCCTCTTCAGTATAGCCTGCAAAAAAGGATCTTATAATCCCAATACACGCACGTTATTAGCCATTTTCATTCGAGTTTGAAACGTTCGTGACATAATAGTACACACATTCATACACGCACCTTCCGATTTGCGTCTAAACTATTTCACGTAACGTTGTCAAAATTTAGTAACTTGTCAATTAGTTAGGAAGGTTGGGCATTTTTGTAAATGCTATTAGACATACCCGCTTGAACCCGCCTTATTAGACTTACAATCGAATGCTCAATCATTACACCACATAGCATTTCACAAACGACAAATAAAAGTCAACTATACTTGTAAATATATATTACTATAACTAAGAAATAAAGAAAAACAACAAAAAAGACTTCACGAACAAATTACCAAAAAAATAATACAAACAAAATTATATAACACATTCCCTAAATCCGTTAGAGGACCAGAGATTATCCGAGCACTTACTATAAATACTGCTTGCCTAAAATGCCTAAAGCTCCGAGCTAAAAACAGTGGCAGATAGATAAAGCCGGCAATTAGGAATAACGTTCCATCCATTTGTTAGATAAAAGTGTATATATTTTTGGCCAGTAAACACACAAATAATCTTTTTAGTATAATATACTAAGATTATGATATAATGAACTGTGTATTCTCTTATATTGTTTTTGTTATCGTACAGCGATCATAGACAATTGTAAATAATAGGTTAGGTTTTAACGGAACCCTTTTGTTGATAAAAAAAAACCATAGTAACAAAAATATTTGGTTCAGATATTTAATTACAAGATCTTACAGATTGATCGAATACAGTAATAAAATACGATTCTATTATACATTCTATTAGAGGAACCTATACCATTGAAAGGCATTCATCAACAGCCTTTACTATGTCAATGCTGGACTTAAGCCTCTCCTTAGAAAGGAGGATCTTGGCCTACTATACCACGCTGGCCAGACGGGTTGGTATACGGTTTGTTTCAAGTTTTCCTTCTCTTTGCGGGACTGTTGTCCTAAGTAGTTTACTCCCTTAGTCGACTCTTAGAACACCCACGGGATGAATAGGGGTGATGATACAAAAAAGCATTATTTTGCCTTTATATTATAATATTAGTCTTTAATAATAATAAAACTGGCCAAACTATCCAAATTCCGCCGGCACAACTTCGATCGAGAGGCGTATAGACGAATTCTTCTGGGCTGGGCGGCAAATGGGAAGCTTCGTCATATCTTCGAGTCACCGATCCCGAAATCGCTAAGGCGTTTAACCGGTACGTCCTACCCGTAATGATATACGAAGCCCAGACGTGGATACTCACCGTTGGACTGGTCAACAAGTTCAAAGTCGCTCAGCGGGCGATGGAGCGTGTACTGCTTGGTGTTTCTCTAGTCGACAAAATTCAAAATGAAACTATTCGACAGAGAACTAGAGTAACCGATTTCGCACAGAAAATCTCGACATGTGTTAGAGTGGAGACCGCGATCGGGCTAACGTAGTGTAGAGCACCCTGCAGAACGAGGGAGCGAAGGCTTCAGGAAAAGAGCGGATGGATGCGGACTGCCCAAGACCGGAATGGTGTGCGCTCTTTGGGGGAGGCCTTCGTTCAGCAGTGGACGGCAATAGGCTAAAGTATAATAATAAATAATATAATTGCATGCATGGTTTATGCTTGTTTTTATACGAACCCGTCTAGCCAGCGTAGTATAGTAGGCTAAAACCTCCTTTCTAAGGAGAGGCCTGTGTCCAGCAGTGGACCATTAGAGGCTGTTGATGATGCATGCTTATTACCGTCAACTTACTTACACTACTTAAGGGTTTAGATGGTAAGATTAAAAGTATATTCACAGGTAAAGGTAGATAAAGCAGGGCAATTGTAGGCAAGGAATGTTTTTATATAGATGAATCCATACTAATATTATAAAAACAGATAGACTGTTACCTCTTCACACTGAAACCACTGAAACGATTTAGATGAAATTTAGTATAGCGACAGTGTGAGTTCTAGGAAAGGACATAGGATAGTTTTTGTCCCAGAAATTTTGAGGGCGTGAAAAAGGGGGTCGCAGTTTGTATAGGGAATCAATACCCGCTGAACTGATTTTGATGAAATTTGGTATTGAGATAGTATGATTATTGATTAAGGACATATGAATATTTATACGGGAGAAGCCGCAATTAAAAGGTAGTTGGAGAATGAATTAGATTTGATAACAGTTCTTCAAGGGTTGTCTGAAAGAGCTGATAGTAGTATTGGTGATAAGCCTACTAATTACTAGAGTGTTGAATTTTCAAGATAAATAAATTAATTTAAGAGCTATAAAATAATAGTATCTTCAACGTCTTCATTATGAAAATACTCATCTGTCTGATCCCAAATTATTCAAACAATGCACCAAAATAACCAGACTGATGATAAATACACTTAAATATTATGTAATATCATCATCATCATCAACAGCCTTTACTAGTCCACTGCTGGACATAGACCTCTACTTAGAGAGGAGGTTTTGGCCTACTATATCAAGCTGGCTAGACGGGTTGGTATAGGGTTTGCATCAAGTTTTCCTTCTCTCTGCAGTGCTGTTGTCCTGCGTAGTTTGCTCCCTTAGTCGCCTCATACGACACCCACGGGATTGATAGGGGTGGTGACACTCTGTATTCTTAATCCGTCACCACACGGACGATTATTTAATAAGTTCAAAGGTATCACAGATAAACTACACCCAGATACAGACGAAATTATGAGTGGCGATCAAACCGACGACCTTTCAGAGGTCATGATCTAGTCATCACGACCCCTTCGATTACGTGAATATAAAAATAGTTATACTAGTGCAATGACATTTCATAAAAATGGTTTACAAAGCCATGTCAATGAGATTAGAAGTCACACAGCCAGACAAGTGCAAGTCTAATCGCGGACTATGGGTTTTAGTTCGTTCATTTTGGATATCGACTCTTAATCATTTTAGCTCAGTTTTTCTGAATAACAAACTTAATTTTGCCTTTCCACAAACAGGACTGTCCGTGTAGTGACGGATTAAGAATACGGAATGTCACTACCCCAATTCATCCCGTGGGTGTCGTAAGAGGCGACTAAGGACGCAAAACAACGCAGGACACCAGCACTGCAAAAAGTAGGAAAACTTGATACAATCCCTATACCAACCCGTCTGGCTAGCGTGGTATAGTAGGCCAAAACCTCCTTGTTAAAGAGAGGCCTATGTCCAGCAGTGGACTATTAAAGGCTGTTGATGTGATGATGATGACAAACAGGACTCCAACTTCCAACTTTTCATATGTTGATAAAAGTCAAAGTCGATTGATAAAAGTTCTAAGCATACTTAATAAATCTCAAGAAATTAATTTTTATGTGACACTAGCAGTTTCCTGAAGTTTTATCTAGATAGTCAGAGCTCATGTTGTATTTCATGTGTTTGAAAAATAATAATTTACTTCATATCTTTTTGTGATTTATTTTATTTTTTTAAAGGTTGTTCTGTTACGGCAAGTCCTACTACACAAAATTTAATTGAAATCGAGTTATTTTAGTAGAGTTATACATTATTGAGTAATGAAATGTCTTACTTTGATATATATGTTAAGATAACAAGAAATTAATCAAGTATAATTTTCTCCATGTATTTGTGCTGTAAGTCAATGGTTCTCGCTAAATTTCACGTGTCTAGGGCATCAGAAGATTATTTTTTAAAGGTTCAAATGACAGGTGATAAAAGTACTTATTATTAATTTCAACTTGAGGGATCCAGGTGCTTCTGATGATCAGGGGCTGAATAGACCAAAATTCAGACGAACAACGAAATAACCTTATAATGGTTTCATATTTTTTTATTCAGGAACGGAACCCTAAAATTATGTAACGCTACTTTATCTCACATTATTTTATAACTCAACATCTTCAGTTAAATTATGACTTACATTTGATAACTCAGCGTTATCTCTTCGTTATCAGAAACATTATATAAAAATAATTACTTCAAGTGGATATTTCATTTCAGTAAACAATTAAAATGACAATTTGGCGCTCGTTAATCGTGTTGTGTTTGATCGCTTGTGTTCGGAGCGACGAAGGAAAATGGCGACAAATTGAAACTCCACAGGGTCCGGTACGGGGCCGCAGAGACCCAGCAGGGTTGTACATCTTTAGCAATATACCGTATGCTACAGTACCTTCAGGACCCAACAAGTTTGGCGTAAGTTTGACGTAAATATGGTAGTTTGCATCCATTGAACTATATCATTAATGATATTCAATAGGTGGCGATCACATTAATATATTTGCCAAGCAATTTATTCACTCTACCGTACATTATAGTGAAGTAAGTAAGTGAGGTACTAAGATAATTCCAGAATAATTTATGCCTCTGTGTCGGGGAAATCTATATACATATATATTATAAAACACGACCATCAGTTAATAATAATCTATCATAAATAAGATAAATTATAAATTAAACCAGTAACGCTTATGGTTGATAGCGGTCTGTCTTCTTACGCTTCAATATCATCGTGGAAGATAGCGGCTATCATCATCAACAGCCTTTACTAGTCCGCTGCTGGACATGGGCCTCTCCCCAAAAAGGAGGTTTTGGCCTACTATACCACGCTGGCCAGACGGGTCGGTATAGAGTTTGTGTCAAGTTTACCTTCTCTCTGCAGTGCTTTTATCCTGCGTAGTTTGCTCCCTTAGTCGCCTCTTACGACACCCACGTGATGAATAGTGGTGGTGACACTATATCTTTAATCCGTCACCACACGGACAAGGTTGCGGCTACATACAGCAAAAATAGACGTTTGTTGAATGTGACATAAGTTAATAAAATATAGCTCATAATATTATTTTCATATTTATTGCAATGGGCAATATGCAAGTTAGCTTTGGCCAGCAGTGGACTGCAATAGGCTGATGATGATGATGATTTATTGATACTAAAATTTAACTTGTCTCAATAAACAAAATATATCAAGCAATAATTTTTTTTTGGTCAAAACAGGCACCCAGTCCGCCACCAATTTGGTTGCAACCTCTTGAAACATCAAATAAACCAATCATTTGTCCACAACCTATTATGCCACTACTTGAAGGTAAAGTGATGCAGGAAGACTGTCTCATTGCAAACATATATGTTCCAATTACAACCCAAACAAACCTTCCAGTAGTGGTATACATACATGGAGGAGCTTTCGAATTAGGTTATGGAGACTTACTAACTCCTAAGAACTTCGTAAAACAGAATGAAGTCATTGTGGTAACGTTTAACTACCGTCTTGGAGTTCACGGATTCCTGTGTTTGGGTACTGATGATATTCCTGGCAATGCAGGTATGAAAGACCAGGTACAATTACTAAAATGGGTGAAAAAAAACATTGGAAGTTATGGAGGTGATCCCGAAGATGTAACTATAGCCGGGTATAGTGCAGGCTCAGTATCAGTGGATTTATTAATGCTTGCGAAATCTGCACAAGGTTTATTCAATAAAGTTATTCAAGAAAGTGGAGCAGCTGTAGCGTCTATTTCGGTACAAATAAATCCATTGGAAAGTGCAAAAATACTTGCAAGAAAACTAAATTTCACTGACGTAGATGATGTTTATGCATTAGAAGAATTTTACAAAAATACTCCATTGGAAATGTTGCTTGGAAGTACATTTGCTGATAGAACAGATGCTTCCATACCTTTCGGACCTTGCGTTGAACGGAAATCTAGTTTAGCCTTTCTTTCTGATGCACCAGTTAGTATAATAAAGAAAAAAGAATACAAACAAATTCCTATTCTAATTGGGTTCAGTAACTTAGAAGGTTCAGTAATGACCCCCCTATTTGAAACCTTTAAAAACAAAATGAATGAAAAATTTTCTGATTTTTTACCGGCTGATTTGCACTTTGAAAACGAATGTCAAAGAGAAGAAATAGCAAAATCAATTAAAGAGTTTTACTTTGGTGATAAGACTGTAAGTGAAAACACAATTCTTTCATACATTGATTTCTTTTCTGATGTATTATTTGTACATCCTACCCTACGATCTGTTCAACTGCATGCAAATAGTGGTCATCAAGAGATATATTTGTATGAATATTCATTCACGGACCCCGTCTACACTCCGTTAGTACCACATACCGAAGTACGTCGTGCTGAGCATGTTTATCAAACGTTTGCAATATTAGATAGAGTGGGTTTTCTAAACATAACGGACGAAAGTCAATTATCCGAAGAATTCAAAAACATGAAAAGGACAATGAGAGATCTGTGGAATAACTTTGTGAGACACGGGTGAGTTGTAATTATATTTTCATATTTTTCGATATTAGCTAATTATCCATATGTGATGTCAAGAAAAGTAGTTAATAATAAAAATTAAACGTTTTAGTGTAAGTAGAAAGTGACAGCATTAGCCTAAACATGTTACTTCGCAACATGAAATCCTATTTATGTTCTGTATCTCTAGGTTAATTCATTATGGAGTAGTCATACATGTCCGAAGGGTATATCTTGATTTCATGCTCTCATCTGACTTCTCTTTTAATTTTTCGACATCAGTGGTTCAATGAAGGCTATTACTAGTTTTCATACTATAATAAATATTCTAAATTGGTTATACTAAACTAAGAAATCTTTATGTCTTTCATGCTTGGTGGTGGGCTCTCTGAATTAATATTATCAGCTGTCGTTACTTCTTATCATTATTTTCAAGGTTATCTAAGCGATATTACTTTTAGCGACAAGATAATATATTTTTTACCTATCAACTATATACACCTAATAACATAATGATAATACAGTAAAATATTATAATAAACATCTCCATTCCTTCAGATTTTAATATGCCTTGCCCTCTTTCCTGTCTGCGTTGAATATTTTTATTTTACTTTTCAGGAAACCTGTTCCTGAGGGATCATCGTTTCCGTCGTGGCCTTCAGCAGATGCAAATCGTTCGCCATATATGTCCTTAGGTCAAACAATGCAGCTACAGAGCTCGCTGCTTGAGTCCAGGGCTCGTTTTTGGGACGACATTTACCAGAGATACTATCGGGAGCCAACACCACCCCCAAATCCACCAAAAAGTGAATTGTGAGCAGTATGATGTAAATGATACAAAGTTTTTTCTTCTGCTTGTGATTTAAGATTGATATATATTGATGAGTAGTACGAAAACAACCATGAAATTATAGTAAGTTGTATAATAAAAGAATACTTGTTTAAGAAACGTTTATTCTGTAACCTTAAAACTTACTAGAGTAATTGTTAACACTAAACACATCTTCTCTCCCCGTTCACAACCTGGGGGATACGGAATCCTAATTATGCTACTGTTGACAAAACTTTTGGGTTGACATCTCAACCAATTGAGCAATTTTTTTTATATTTTAGTTAAGGCACAAAGAAAGTTCCCATAAAGAGAAAACGTAAAAATTGCGAGAATATTAGCATAAATAACACTTTAATTTTCGCAAACAAACCACAGAGTAAATTAAAACACCTTACCCTAGCTGACAAACATTTGATGTTAGTCATAACTAATAAGACTATAGATATTAATTTATGCCTGCCCAAAATAAAGTTCGAAAAAAAAGAGGTTTGCCTGTCATCAAAGAAAATAATATTACTGACGCACGTGTCATTATTACTTTAATTTTATTATTTTACACTTTATGCACAAATGTGACAAAGGCGGACTTAATGCCGTAGGCATTTTTTCATAATAGCAGAGATTCGCAAGTGATGATCCTGATGTATTACACATCATCAGATAACTGACCATTTGCTTGTTTGTGAAGTAAATAATAGGTCTTTACCTATGAAATTGCCGTTTTGTATGCAATAAGTGAAAGTACTTTTTTTTTTTCAAACTTTTTTATTTCTGTTATTCGAAGTAATCACCCATGCAATCGACGCATCTTTGCCAACGCATTGGCACCTGTGTGACCTTGCACCTACCGACTATTACTTTTTCCAAAATTTAGACAACTTTTTAGTGGGTGAAAAATTCAATTCCCGAGAGGCAGTACAAAATGCCTTTGAAGAGTTTGTTGCCTCCCGTCCAGCTGATTTTTACAAGAAGGGCATCATTAAACTGCCAATGCGTTGGCAAAGATGCGTCGATTGCATGGGTGATTACTTCGAATAACAGAAATAAAAAAGTTTGAAAAAATAAGTACTTTTACTTATTGCATACAAAACGGCAATTTCATAGGTAAAGACCTAATATAAAGTAATCATATATATTTCAAAATGGCAGAATTTACTTTGTTGTACGTTTGTTATATACAGTTCTAATTTACAAATAAAACTTTCGTGTTCCATTATGTTGTAACACTAAGTGGCAACGATACGATAGCAGGAATTTCATTACATCTCTCGTGAAGACTAATTTACTAGATTGAGGTGATATATGTGTAACATACTATCCCCATTTTCGCCGCATACTGGAGTGGGTCAGCGAGACACGTACATGTGTTGGTATATCAGATGACTTCAAACGTAATAACGGGTTTACGGGTTCATACAATTGTAGGTGGGAATTGAATATTTCCAAGACTATTAAATGTGTATTAACGCCCATCATAACGTACAATTGCAATAAGTTGAACTCTATCGAGTGTAAGGATATTTTAATTAAATAATAATAATAATATTTTACCATACTGACACAACGCCATCTAGTCCCAAACTAAGCAGAGCTTGTACTGTGGGTACTAGACAACTGATATAAATACATGTATACTTTTTTTTTTGTAAATACATACATATACATAGAAACACCCAGACATAATCAAACATTAAAATGTTCACGCACACAAATGTTTGACTTGAGCAGGAATCGAACCCGCGACCTTTGGAATAGCAGTCCGTTACATAAACCACTACACCATCCAGTCGTCCTAACTATAACAATTTTAAATAGTTATAGTTGTATTTTGCATTTATGTAAAACCTTATTTTTATCTGGAATCTAATAGTAACAGTTTTTTTTAAGTTGGGTTAAAAACTTTCAATACTATGTCACATATTTCTTAAGACTTTCGTATTCAAATTCTTTAGATTTTATTTTAGAGCAAATTGAATAATACCAAAAACGGAAAAATGCGAAGTATTCCATTTTTTTTAATACTTTTTACAAAGCAATTCTATGAAAATTGGCAGAATATTCCCAAAAGTGGTATAATTATAATTAACTTACTTCACAATCTTTTATACTCCTATTCTTTCGGCAATCTCGCTTCATTTCACTTACTTATCTTTTAATAAGTAAAATTAAGCTTTTTTGTGGAATATTTTGTTCAGCAAAAAACACGTAACGCAGATTTTGTAATAGATTTTTTCTAATGTTTGTTTTTTGTCAACGTATATAGAATCTTTTATATATATATATTCCTAGTCTATTGTTATATTTGGTTATAATATACTACAACTAGTCTTTTACTTATATCTATAAAAGACGTGAAGCTTATAAATAAAATTATGTCCATGGTTAATGTCTGTTTTCTGTATTCTTACTTTTCTCTACATTTTGTTTTATTTCTTTTATTTGCAATAAGACAAAATGTTTCAACAGACAATAAGTACATAGAGACTTGATAAAACTTTAAATTAATATTTATTTGATATATTTATTACTGAAACCACACAGCGTTAGCTACATTACTACTTTTTCTGTAGCTAAATATATATCAACTAAACGTAAATTTTGTAATATCACAGACACGTCTTGAGATATAACATTTTTTTTTTCTTTTTTACATTCACACAACTCCATCTAGTCCCAAACTAAGCAGAGCTTGTACTAGACAACTGATATAAATACATATATACTTTTTTTTTGTAAATACATACTTATTACACATAGAAACACCCAGACCAAATCAAACATTAAATGTTCATGCACATAAATGTTTGACTTAAGCGGGAAACGAACCCGCGACCTTTGGAATAGCGGTCCGTTACACAAACCACTACGCCATTCGGTCGTCTTACAATTTTAGTTATTTATATTGTTATGTTTCTATTTCCTAGATGTAGACATTGCTGTTCTCTTCTACATAATATTTTACTTCATAATATAAATGAGCCTATAAACGTCTACCATTATCAAATACCGGTTTGCTAAGAATTTCAAGCATTGAACCTTATTTTAATTTACGGCAATGAAATTCGAAGTTCGAATTCCTAACCTCATGATTATACGTAATTATAAACGGTAACTACTCGACGGAACCCACGAAGCCCTTTTAAAACATTTTATACATTATTTGTTAGGCAAGAAGTTTTGCTTTATTCAGATTTTAAACAATATTTTTTTTTTATTTAAAAAAGACAACTCCTGCATTAATAATAATAATAATAAATTTAAAGTAAAGATTTACATAATTTGTTTAACAATGATAGCCACACTAGGCTTAGCCTGTATCGAGGCTACCAATACAAAAACGATTATACATTAGGACAGTGGCAATAATATTAGAATCTTTTATAAATCTCACATGACACAATAGAAGGAGATCGCAGTTTACTACAATTTATATTTATTTAATTGACTATGTTTCAGTTGGAGCTATGTGTATGTGTGTGTGTGATAGTTTGTGAGTCTGTGTGTTTGAGTGTACATGTCTGAGTATGTGTATTCGTCTGTCTGTCAGTTTTCATTAAGAATAAGTATATCCTGTGTCGAGGGGGACTGTACAAATATACATGAAATGGACACAAAGAACACCCAGACTCAGAACAACAATTTGTGGATCACACAAAGTGTAGTCCCATGTGGGGATCACTTAGCGCAGTAGTAAGCTTCGTGGCGACCGCTTAAACCACTACGCCACAACAAACATTGACACAACGTCCCGTTTTTAAATAAACATTAATTATTGATGTAGTACCATAAGTCACAAGACTTTAGTTATTTAATCCACTTGACCGAAGAAGCTTACACAAAATAATAAATAAAGTGTGTTTTCTTCTCGACTGTTAACATACCGTTTGAAGTTTAACATCTGACATCTCATCTACCAGCTGACGGACCAACTCTGGCATTCCGCAAGTGTTTTCAAACAAAACATCCTGTTTCACATTTCCGTCCCCTTTCAAGAAAAATCTCCATAGTTGACAGGAAAGCTAGAAGAAGGAGATAACCGTGGGAGAGCTATGTTTCAGCGATAATGGGCCCGCATGACTGGAATGATAATACGGCCTCACGGAAACGTTTTTAAGGCCGCAACTAAAAAAATTATAATAACTGGTGTTTTAACGATGTTTTTGTTGCTTTTTACTGAGTCAGTTCAAGGCACAAACCCTTGATTCTGGGAGGGGGGGGGGGGGATATGGCATTTACAAACGAAAGATGCTGAACATCATAAATATTTATAACTACATATGTAAGTGTTAACCTATTTACAAAGTAAATTAATCATAGACACAGAGCTTAAGTATGTGTGTGTATGTAAAACCTAAATGGGAGTATTTAAGATGGGCGCTGAGATATGGCTAGATTCCAGACCGCAGACGGGTTTATCTCGTAAATCGTGTTCACAGTTCATTTCACTCACAACGTTTACAACGATTACTACATCAAAGATTTAAATATAATTATAATATTGCCAAGCATTGCATTATTTAATAAATTAAGTTAAAAATATTGATTGAATGAACAAAATAGTGTTACATGTAAAAAAATAATAAATTATTTATCCATCTCACACTTTTATATTCAACTAGCTGTTGCATTTGTTTTATTTTATTATAACACACACAAGGAATGTATCCTGTGTCATGAACCAAACATACATGAAACGGTTAAAGAGAATACTCAGACTCAGAACGACAATTTGTGGATTACACAAAGTTTCGTCCCATGTGGGGATCAAACCTACAACACTCAACGTAGTAGGAAGCGGCGTGGCGACCGCTTAAACCACTACGCCATCCGTGTAGTCATAACAGTCAACTCAGTGAACATAGTGGTTGCATGCAAGAATAGAATAGATAAAAACAATTTCGTGTCAAAATTTGAGCTCAATCGGTACACAACTTCTTAAGTTTTTAAAGCGTACACAAACCAACTTAACATTTATATTTATATAGATTTGGAAATAAACAATGCTATAATAATAATAACTAATAACAATTAAAAAGTATTATAATTATATTATTAATACATAAGGAGAATTTTTACTTAATACACATTAAAAAGGAATCGCAAATGAAGTAACTTAAAATTTGGTATAGTTTATCAGTCGAAGTTTAGCCGGTACCTGAAAAAAAAACGTAAATACGGCTACAGCAAGCTACTGATTCGTCGTCATCATCATCAACAGCCTCTCCTTAGAAAGGAGGTTTTCCCTACTACTACTACATACCCGTAAGTTAATAGAATTGTAATTCAAGATTTACTCTAGATGGCTGGCAATTCACTTTAAAAGCGATATTAATTTCTAGCTTTTGCTTGTAAAAAAAGTAGCTAGTACTAGTAGTACTATTTAACTCGCTGAAAATGTAGCTAAAATTGATTTAGTCGTTAAAACGTAAAAACGTAATAAACAAACTCACTTTTCATAACAATTTGACAAGGTAATCTAGAGTGTGTATATTGTAAGTGTCACAGATGTAGAGTAGCCATATTGATAATAATTATTATGCGTATGATTTATTAATATCCTTATTCCAAGGCCCTATTCCTCAATCACTGCATATTTTACCCAGGGAATAAGAAATACATAAAAATTCATACATTTCCTTATAAGGGACTGTAATAATCGCCACTTGTAACTTAGTCCGACGATTCCCCTCACACACCCCGCACTAACCCACATTAATAGTTAATGAACCAACCTTCATCATCATTCATATTGTCTAGCACTGAATTTAATATATTTATTTTATTTCATTACCTCAAAAGGAAAAAACAGAACTCTTATTATAATCATAGAGGTACAATTTCACTTATAAATAATATATACTAATATTATAAAGCTGAAGAGTTTGTTTGTTTGTTTGAACGCGCTAATCTCAGGAACTACTAGTCCGATTTGAAAAATTCTTTCAGTGTTAGATAGCCCATTTATCGAGGAAGGCTATAGGCTATATATCATCACGCTAAGACCAATAGGAGCGGAGCACCAATGAAGAATGTTTTAAAAACGGAGAAAATTTATTACTATTGAGAGACGCAGACGAAGTTGCGCGGGTCAGCTAGTAAAAAATATATACTAATATTATAAAGCTGAAAAGTTTGTTTGTTTGTTTGATTGAACGCGCTAATCTCAGGAACTACTGGTCCGATTTGAAAAATTCTTTCAGTGTTACATAGCCCATTTATCGAGGAAGGCTATAGGCTATATATCATCACGCTAAGACCAATAGAAGCGGAGCACCAATGAAGAATGTTTCAAAAACGGAGAATATTTATTACTATTGAGAGACGCAGACGAAGTTAAGTTTTCATAACCTGTACAAAGAAATACCGTTTGCTCTCAGAATACAACATGTTCTGTTGAATAATGGTTTAGGCAACGTTATTTTTCTTAAATATTTTTTTCTTGGAAGTTAATAACACGTGTCTATTGAATATATAAACCCAAAGTCTTAAAACGCGTCGGCTAAATTAACTTATTCGTCGAAAAATCATTTTTTTCGCCGCTATGGTCATGTTCGTTTTCTTTATTTCTTTTTTAAAAGGCAACTCCCGCCCTAGGAATAAATCCTGAATTGCGGGAGACTTTACAAACGGACACATACATATGTTGACATTGTTGGACGGAATGTTATTTCTAAATTCTTGTTCTAAATGCTTTAAATTTTTACTTTTTTTATTTTAACAGTCTATGACATAGAGGTCTTTTTTTTCTGCATGCAACTTGCAACCAAATAAATGCCCAATAAAAGCCCATATGAATAGGTCATACAAAGTTTTTGCTTAACTGAAGTAAGTCAAAATTGTGCCTACAAAATATATTGATTTGGATCAAATTGTAGCGAAATTCATTAAACATCGCAGACAAGAAAATAAAGAATAATTTTACTACACACAATCAAGTTATTTTGCAACTTAATTCCATGAAATTCAAACCGGCTTTCTCTGAATCGCTCTCTAGTATGTTCTAAACAACTCTCGTTTCATTTAAAAAACATACATTTTTACTTCATTTGCAAAATAAACGTAATCTTAAAAATTATAAACCTGGATTCACATTTATCCATGCTCATCAATGGAATAATATTAGTAGAACTATATATTATAAATTTAAGGGTGATCTTGAATTTATAACACGTCTGAAGGCTGAAAGCGATTATCATGGCTCGAAATATCCAATTTATACCATAGACACAAAACTATTTACAAAATGCATAACTCATTTTTTTATGTTTAAAACTTAGGAAAACTTGTAAACAATCAATGCTGTATCATAATCTTTTTTCGGTTGAATACCGAAAAAAGATTTTAAAAGATTACCTAAACAAGACGCTCTTTGACGAACCTTTTTTTTTCGTGATACAAGTTTAAAATTTAGAGTAATTAGAGAGATACGGGGCGGAAATATTGCTGGCTTTCTGTAGTCGAAATATATAATTAAATATTAAAAATTTCCTTTAAAAAATAGTATCACTTCTAGAAAAAGAAATTGTATCAGGCTAGACTTCAAAGCGCCTACATGATGATGAATTGTAAGAAACTGTATTCTTCATTTCTAAATTTAAAATCCTTAGGGTTGGTATTTATTCTTCAAAGTTTAAGTGTAAATAAAACGGAAAGTATACTGTCCTAAATAAAAAAAAAACAAAAATTTAATGGACTTGAAAATCTCCTCCTTTTTAGAAGTCGTTTAAAAACTCTATAAATTTAAACTAGACACAGGAAATTTTACAAAAATGTTTTCTCCGACCCACCAATATTTAATGTTATTATAACTAGTTTCGTTTAAAATTCTAACACTAAAATGATAACATTTCTATGGAACAATGTTTTACTTTGTTCAGTTTTATTTATTTCCAAGATAACTATACCAGTTAATGGAAATAACACTTCCTAGAAATAAAACAATTTTTAGTCAGGTACTCAAATAATCAAATGCTCTTTTTTAAAGACAATTATTTTACTATAATTTTGCAGTAAAACTTCATATCTCCACATAAACCTTTGCTGCTCTTATGAAATGGAACCTCTTATGGTCTTGTAACTAATTACATCGAATTTCCCTCCTCCTTTAAACCAGTATTTTACCTTAATTTCTTACTAAATTCTCACTTACCTACTCAAATCCCTTAATTGCTAAACACGGCACGTTAAAACACATTAATTCAAAGCTAATTACTGACACTAAGAGCAAATTTGGCGAACACTAAAAATTAAACACGATACTAGTCGTAACGTATTTACTCCAGAGCCGCGCGCAACCGTACTCTGTGACAGTTGCCTATCGACTGTCAGAACCAGTCAACACAACGTGGGATCCCGAACTGCAGTGAGGACTGCGCATGCGTGCTGCAACTAACTCTTCTCTCAAAGCATCTTACTGAAAACCAACAACTCTTTCGTCTGACATTCTTGATTTCCAACCTTATTTCTTGGAATTAAAGATGTTTTTATATGTATTGATAAAGTATGCAGGTATGCAAACGGCATGAACCGTTTAAAGAAAGTTAAGAACCACATGTCGGTCCAAACGAACTCGTTCGGAGTGAAGTTGTTGTGCGCTTTAATGAATGGAATCTGTGCGGAGTGACTCATCTTGCTTTTCGTGTCTGAGTTAGTTTCGCGCCAACTTTTTTATTGTAAGGACTGTTATGCCAACATTTGGTAGGAAATATAATCATCAACAGCCCGTAACAGTCCACTGCTGGACATATGCCTTTCCTTACAATGGAGGTTTGGGTCTACTATACCACACTGGCCAGACGGGTTGGTATAAAGTTTGTTTCAAGTTTTCTTCTTTTTGCAGTGCTAAGTCCAGCAGAGTTTGCTCCCTTAGTCGGCTCTTACGACACTTACGGAATAAATGGGGGTGGTGAAACTGTATTCTTAATCCCTCACTACACAAAAATATAATAATGTAACTAAAAAGGAAATAATTCAACTGTCTAATCAATTTATTCATTTGGAGAGCATTTGAAATTTAACGAAAACGAATTTTTTTTTTTTTTTTGATGGCATAAGAGGCACACTATGATGATCACGATCATTTGTTCTGTGTCTGTGTGTAATTTATTTATAATATGTGTGTATTTAGAAATGTATATGTAAACCTCCTTTCTAAGGAGAGGCTTCTGTCCATTAGTGGACTAGTCCAGTAAAGGATATGGTTGATGATGATATGTATGTTTATCAGTAGTCTGGTTACCATAGTACAGGCTCTGAATAGTTTGGGATCAGACGGCCGAGCGTGAGATGTCTAAGGTATTATTGTAGAAAATCGGTGTCCATCAAATTTTTTGTAGTATTTCGCCGTTTCAATGAAGTTACAGGATTATCTATTTTTTTAAATCTACAGTATTATTACCTACAGTGTTACTGATTAAATAAGATTATACACACCAGCACGTGTTCCTTCTTCTATTCACTGAATTAATTTTACACCACACGAAGCACAAGGAATTGCAGGGTAGAGACGTTAGGTGTCTATTGTGTTATCACTGACTTGTCTTTTGTGATATCACTAAACTTTATTTCTTGCAGATAATAATAAAAGAAATTTTAAAAATAATTAATTAATTAAAATGATGATTGACGTGAACGTTTGAATACTGGTCATTAAATAAAGTTTGAAATCAAACTTAGAATACACCCAAAATATTAATAACAAAATATCGGTAACTTGTATTTAATTTATTTATCACATATACACATATTTTAAAACTTAAAAGTCGAAAACGATACTTATGTTACTCGTATTCATTCAAAATGCTTGATTAATACGTCTCTTGCCCATTTCACCATTTTTATATAAAAAGTCTACATTATCAGACGTTTGAAAATTAAAAACACATAGCCGTACGTATGTAGATTATGTGGCGCTTTAACTCGATAACGTTTAAAAACTTATTAAAATAATGTATTTTTAAAACTGTAATTTAAATTTAAAAGCAGGTACTCTAAAAAATATATTATATTAGGATTTATACATAAGCATGGTTGTTTTATTAATTACACCGATATTTGTAGAGTTTAAATCAATCTGACAAGTGACATTTCTTTGTTATACACAAGAATTGGACACTTATCATCGCATACAAAATCCCCTCATTCAAAATCGTAAGCCGTCGCAGGGGCTATAACTGCACCCCATATCGCACTCTTTAAACATCCATGATCTATGGATGGGGTTGCGATTTCATTACAACCCCTGTTTTATGACTAGGGGCTCAACTCACCACCTCATTAGCTTATCGGAGGGTGTCGCTATGAATTTTTATCATTGAATTAAATATATATCAGTTTTTTGTATGAATTATTACTTAAAGTTTTTATAGGGTGACTTAAAACTAACCTAAGAGGGGAATACAAGTAGTTACTTATGTTGGTGATGTTACAGCTTATCAAATTTACACGCTTTTGACATTTAATCCCTAGTCGACATCTCGGGAATAGGGAACTACAAGTTCTTAAGTTTCATCGTAAAGTCAGCACGTATCGGTTTTTTATAGGATTTCCCTTTAGTAGGTTCATAAATTCAACGTAAAATAGAGTATATAGTTCATAAAAGTAACTATCATAAATTCATAATACTTTAAAACGCTATCTCCAAACTAATTAAACAATGGAAGATCTATAACCATCGGAGTGGTACCACAGCCTCACAGAAAACTAGTGTTAAGTAATTCCCCAGTAGGATTTTACCAAGTAAGTAGTCTAATGCAGGATTTGGGTATTGGTTAGTGATCCTGACAGCTAAGGCGGAGGTTGTGGGTTAAATTCCTACCCAGGACAAATATTTTGTGTGATGAGCTTAACATTTGTTCTCTGTCTGGGTGTAATTTATCTATACTATAAAGCTGAAGAGTTTGTTTGTTTGTTTGTTTTTTTGTTTGAACGCGCTAATCTCAGGAACTACTGGTCCGATTTGAAAAATTCTTTCAGTGTTAGATAGCCCATTTATCGAGGAAGGCTATAGGCTATATATCATCACGCTAAGACCAATAGGAGCGGAGCACCAATGAAGAATGTTTCAAAAATGGAGAAAATATATTACTATTGAGAGACGCAGACGAAGTTGCGCGGGTCAGCTAGTCTATAATATGTATGTATTTAGAAATATATAAGTATGTTTATCAGCAGTCTGTTTACCATAGTACAGGCTCTGACTAGTTTGGGATCAGACAGCCTTGTATGAAATCGTCATAGTAGTAAAATACTGTCGGATCTGATATTTATTGAACTCTACAAGGCAATAACAACAAATAATTATGTTATTTTATTTGTCATAACTTTTAATATTCCAGATTTGTAAGTATAAAAATTGACATACAAGTGAAAAATATGGTTTGTTTTAAAATGCAATACAAATAACAACTAATAATTATACAATTTTCTAGAAAAATCCCATTTTAAATTTTACTTTGAGAGCCTATCAAACAAACACTAAATAATTTACACTCTAAAATACATTTTTTTTCTTGAAAGTAGTAATAATATTAAGACAATGTAGTATTAAAATATGATAAAAACTGAACTCCGTATTTCTTTCAAAATCGACATTATTCTACGATTATCTTTAATGGAGATAAAAATTATGTACACCTACGTATCTACAACACCTATACCTGAAAAGAAAAATATTATAAAAATCGCTTAAGCATTCCATCAAGGATGACCATTTAATTATCATTTTTTATAGATATCATAATCTGCAAAAAAGAAAATCGCATTACAACATTTTTATTTTTTTCAGAATGTAACAATTTTTTTACACACTTAAATATCAAAGGAAATCGGCAGATCCTGTACCCCTAGTAATATAAGATGGATGATTATAAAATTTGTACCGTTTATAAAGTAAATCATCTTAACTATTTTAGTCTAATTATCATATTTTTAGAACTTTGCTAAAAGTAAATAAATTCACCTAAAAAAATCGTTACAACTGCAATAACTAAACGTGTTGTTAACAAAACGCATACCTACGTTTTCTAAACTTGCCATGCATAATAAAATTTCATAGTAAACGATATGTTTACATCGAGATCAATAAATGATCTCATTAGTGTATTTAGCAGTTAAAAGAAACATTTCTTTCTTAATAACACTGACTGTACAGATTAGACGAAGTAATAAAGAAATTAATATTTAAATCAATTCATTTAAGGAAAGGTACTAATAACGTTTAGTCAATGTCTGTCATTCAAGTCATCATTTTATTGACAGATCCAAAAAATAACGTATGATTTTGAAAGATATCTATGTTAACTTGTTGACAGCAATGACAACTCATTTGTGTCAGCCAGCTGTCATTGGTATCAAATTCAGTACAGCTTATATGCAAACTACAGACTGAAAGAAGTGGCTTAAGCGGTCGCCACGCCGCTTCCTACTACGCCGAGTGTTGTGGGTTCAAACCCCTCAGAGGACGACACTTTGTGTGATCCACAAAGTGTTGTTCTGAGTCTGGGTGTTCTTTGTGTCTGTTTCATGTATGTTTGTAAAGTCCCCCGCGACACAGGATATATTCTTAATGCGAGAGTTGTCTTTAAAAAAAAGTCTTTTAATTGAAACTGTAATTGTTGATAATATTGCCGAATAAATTCAACATTAATCCCTACCATGAGATACGCAAGACAATACAAAAGTCACATACATGTCTGCCATTGTCATTTGAATTTTACGTACAAAACAAAGAGCTCCTCTTATACAGCGTTCCTAACTGTTATGAAACTTAGTCTGTAAGGTCTTTCACGACTTCATATCGTGTAGTAAGTTGAAGTAGAAATTGAGGTTTTAATATAAACTCGAAGCACGTACCTTTAACTCCAAGAAACTATCGCATGTATACATTTTTACAAAGAAATCCACTCAATATATATAAATATAGAATATGCTTTATTGTACACCAATTACAGTAAATTCGTTAAATATTACAGATGGATATGTACAATGGGCGGCCTTATTGCTAATAGCAATCTCTTACAGGCAAACTTTGGATGGACAAATTGACAGTAGATAAGAAGAATATTATCTGATATGTATATTATCTACACGTCGTCATCAACATGTATCCTCGGGAATGTGAAAACTTGACAATTTATTAATATAGCTTATTTGATAGTCATCATCGTCATCAACAGACTTTGATAGTCCATTGCTAGACATAGGCCTCCCCTTAGAAAGGAGGTTTTGGCCTACTATACTACGCTGGCCTGACGGGTTAGTATAGGGTTTGTTTCAAGTTTTCCTCCTCTTTGCAGTTCTGTTGTCCTGCAGAGTTTGCCCCCTTACTCGGCTCTTACGACACCCTTGAATGAATAGGTTTGACACGATGAATAGGTGTGGTGACACTCTGTATTCTTATTCCATCACCACACAGACAATTTGATAGTACATTTACAGTTTTTATATCTCAGTCGATGTGGAAACATATTCACATTCAGATTACTACGAGAATGACAAATAGTTGATTTAGCCGTCATTTAATTCATAACAGGCCTGTTGGTCTTGTGGTAGGTGACCCTGACTACGAAGCTGGCGGTCCTGGGTTCGATGCCCACCAAGGACAACTATTATGTGATGAGCATGGTCATATGTTCTGTGTCTGGGTGTAACTTATCTACAATATGTATGTATTTAGAAATATATATGTATGTTTATCAGCATACTGGTTACCCATTGCACAGGTTCTGCCTAGTTTGTGTTCAGGCTGCCGTGTGTGATGTGATGTGTGTAATTATTAAAAAAAATGACAATACTATCATATTTATGGGGTCCCGACCCTAATAAATGACCCTACCCTATCATCTATTACACTCAATCTAAAGATCATTGATCTAGTAGGTACACAGTCAATAATTTAGCACTTATCTTAAGACCCTTTGTTATTATAAAAAAGAGCAATTACTCGGTAGTTATTACACTTTATATATTTTCATAACAACAATATTTATTATGTCTACACAATATCTCTCAAATGAGAAAACAATATATTTGTTGTCTATGACAGGCAAGATCCCTGATCATCGAAGATCTTTTTCGCCCTTTTTATACGACGAGTAGGGAGTATTTTATAGCAATAAAACCACACCACATACTCAGAACGTAGGTATTTAATGAATATTATCGTGGCTTCTTATATATTCTATGGTAACAAAACGATAGCGCGACTTTAAAATCAACGTCAACGCCATCTATCGAGACATGAGGTAAACTTTGCGTACAAAATTGACTTAATGTTTAGGTTTGATTTCTAAAATACTATGACGTGAACATTCCGCCCACCAAGGACCTAGTCCTTTCAAGCCGCCCACCATGGCAAAATCTAGAGTAAATATAGGAACAACTTTAGTGTTAAACAAAAATCCTTGGTGTTCAGAGATCATAGTGTTCATATTGTAAATAACATCAAGACATAAAAAAAAATGTAAACATAAAATACACAAAAAGCGATTTAGGTTTACCAACAACCAAACTAGTTACTCTAATTAATTTTATATTTTTAAACGTAGTATCAGAGTGGACTGTATATAAAGTAACGAAATAACATATAAAAGAATGAAATAACGAATTAAAATACAAAACAATAAAATTACGCGTTTGTCAGTTATCGTTGACAGGCAAAACACACAGCTTAGAAGTTGGGCGTTGGACTCGGGAGCCCTTACACTGAAGGGTTACTACACGTACTAAGTTATCCTTGCCAGGGTGTAGTTTAACTACCTTCCCATATAACCACTTGGCAGGTGGTAAATTGTCTTCCTTTATGAGGACAACATCTCCAACTCTCGGATCTCGCATCCGTTTAGCCCACTTATGTCGTTGAAAAAATATAGTTAAATATTCCTGAGACCAACGTTTCCAGAAAGTTTGAATCATTCTTTGTGTCAATTGCCAACGTCTCAGGCTACCCACTGCTGCATGTTCATAATCATAATCTGGTGCTATTACCAGTGGCTGACCGACCAAGAAATGTCCTGGTGTCAATGGGTTGGGATCTGACGAGTTCTCACTAGACTGTGAAATGGGCCTAGAGTTCAGACAAGCTTCGATTTGGGATAGGACGGTACTCAGCTCCTCAAAAGTCAGCGTCGATTCGCCGATCACCCTTTTGAGGTGATGTTTTGTACTTTTGATCCCAGCTTCCCATAGACCTCCAAAATTCGGAGAATAAGGTGGGATGAAATGCCACTCGGTTCCATTATTAGCCAATATAGAGGCAATTTCTTGAGGGAGAGAAGCGCTCTCATCGCGAAACATTGCCCTAAGCTCTTTTGACGCCCCCACAAAGTTCGTGCCATTATCGCTGTATAGGTGACTACAGTGACCCCGTCTAGCCACAAAACGTTTAAATGTAGCGAGAAAGCCTTGAGAGGTCAGATCTGAGACTGCATCTATATGCACAGCTCGGGTTGCCATGCATACGAACAGACATATGTAGCCTTTGTAAGATTTATGTCCACGACCCCTTGCTGTTCTTATTTGAATCGGTCCCGCGTAGTCGACACCTGAATGGAGAAAAGGCTTACTTGGAGTCACTCTGCATGATGGCAGCTGACCCATTAATTGGTTGTTTGGTTTGGCTGCGTGACGGATACACGGTACGCAGTCGCGGATATGAGCCTTAATCAAATTCTTGGCTCGAACAATCCAATATTTTGAGCGAAGAAAATTAAGTGTTAATTGTGGCCCGCCATGTAAAACACGCTCATGAGCATCCGCTATGAGTAATTTTGTCAAATGGGACTGATGAGGAACTATGATGGGATGCTTCCTATCATCACTTAGTTGTGCATTTTGGATTCTACCCCCTACTCGCATCAAGTCCTTATCATCCAAGTAAGGATTCAAAGAACCTAAGCCGCTGCCCTTTCTGAAGTCTCTTCCGGTTTTGATTGCCTTTATTTCTGTCTCAAACCAAACCTTTTGACTCTGCCTGAGACAGCAATGCATGGTTTCCGTTATCTCAGAAGCTGTAAGGTAGTATGGTAACTTGGACCGTGATTCTCTGGATATCTTGAATTTTAAGAATCGTCTGCAATAGGTCAGAGTCCTGATCAATCTGCGGAACGATGAAAATCGAGACCACATTAGTTCAATCGGGTGGTCCTCTATCTGTGCTGCATGAACCCGGGACGATTTTAGTTCCAGTTTAGTCATTATAGCCTTAGGTCTGCAATATTCTATGGTATCAGCAAGCAACCACGATGGTCCATGCTTCCAAAGCGAGTCGTCTAACAAAGATGTTGGTGTTGCACCTCTCGAAGCAATGTCAGCGGGATTGCTTTTTGTATCGACATAATGACATTGAGTGGCATCAAGGGCATTAAGAATTTCAGACGTCCGGTTTGCGACGAACGTTTTCCATCGACTCGGATGATCGCTCAACCAAGCCAACACGACTGTAGAATCTGTCCAAGCATGTATGTCGGCCTTTTGGATATTCAAAACATGAGCCACTTCCAAAAGCAATTTGATAACTAAAACCGCGCCACACAGCTCCAGTCGTGGTATAGAAATTTGTTTAATTGGAGCCACCTTCGTTTTTGCAGTCACCAGATTACAGTGGACCCGACCTACAGCATCGATGACTCTGATATAAACAGCCGCGGCGTATGCTACGCTAGATGCATCAGAGAAACCATGAAGTTCAACAGTTCGATCATCGCTTTTTCTTTTCAGCCACCTTGGAATTCGAAAGTTGTTAAGTGTTTGCAACCCACTACGGTAAGACTGCCACTCTGTCAGCAGATCTTCTGATAGTTCTTCATCCCAATTCAGACCAGCGATCCATAGTTTTTGGATGAAGATTTTAGCGGTAATTATACAAGGTGCAATCCAACCTAGCGGATCATATAAACGGGATATCTCTGATATAACTGTTCTTTTAGTTTCAGATGCAGACGGCGGCAACGGCGACGATATTGAAAATGGTAAGTTTACAGTATAATGGAACTCGTCGGAATTGCGGTTCCAGGTAAGTCCTAGAATTCTAGTGGTTTCATCTTCTTTTATTTCCAGATCTCTTCCAGTATCCAGCCTTATCTGATTTAGCAACTCTTCTCGGTTACTTGTCCATTTTTGTAAAGTGAAACCTGTTTTTTTTTAAAAGTGCATTAAACTCATAATAGATTTTTACAGCTTCTTCCTCAGTCTGACAACCTGTCATTAGGTCATCCATATAAAAATCTGTCCTAACCCTACTAGCAGCGCATGGATACGATTGACCTTCATCACTGGCAGTTTGCTGCAATGCCTTGACTGCTAGGTAAGGAGCACTAGAGGTGCCAAATGTAACTCTCAAAAGCCTGTATTCCTTTATATCGGAATGAACGTCATCCCGCCACAAAATCCTTTGGAAGTCCACGTGATCATCAGCTACCTTTACTTGGCGATACATTTTCACGATATCGGCTGCCAAGCATATTGGATGTTGTCGCCATCGCATAACTGTATGACGTAAATCAGCCTGTAAAAGTGGTCCTACCATTAAGGTGTCATTTAAGGAAACTCCGTCGGAATCCTTGGATGACGCATCAAATACCACTCTCAATTTAGTGGTAGACTTGTCTTCGCGAATCACAGCATGATGCGGTAAGTAAACAGCGTCAACTTTATTTTTGTCCTTTTCATTATAAATCTCTTCCATATGACCTAGTGATAAATACTCCTTTATTACCGAAGTATATTGTCCTTTTAACTCGCTATTTTTTGCTAGTTTCCTCTCAAGACTATGGAATCTTTTTAACGCTATTTCTTTTGTGTTGCGGGGTGTTTTACTGGAACGAAAAGGCAGTTTTACGATGTAGCGTCCATCTGCATCTCTGCATGTGGTAGCAGCAAAGTAATCTTCACATGCTTGCTCTTCAGGGCTAAGAAATGACTTTTCAGAGCATGTTGGCTCTGCCTCTATTTCCCAAAACCTTTTTAGGATTGCGTTTTCTTCGACCTTAGTGTGCATGCTTAGAATTAGATTATGACAAGCCGTCTCTCCATCTTTATTGCTGACCTCTCCTGATATGATCCAGCCAAGGTAAGTATCTTGAGCCATTGTTCTACCCTGGGGGTCCTTGAGTAAGCCTTCTTTAAGGATCTTGGCATAGACTCCCGATCCTAACAAAATATCAATTTTGTTAGGTTTATTGAAATTTGGATCAGCCAAATTAATGCTACTAAGCTCTGGCCAATCCACCAATGTAAATTTCCTTTCAGGTAATATTGAAGTCACCTTACTCAGCACATAAGCCTTAAATTGAAAGGTAAAGTCAGGATCCCGTAACGATTGAATGTTTACATTAACCATAAATTTCGATGTTAGATCATTCTGACTCCCACCTACACCTGAGATAGATGTTTTAACCGCTATCTTTCTTAACTTTAATAACTGTACAGCCGATTCTGTAATAAAAGAAGCTTGAGAACCCTGGTCTAACAGGGCTCTCAAAACTTGTGTATGCCCATTTCTCGATCTAGCCTTAATAAGGGCTGTAGCCAGTATGACCTGACTATGAATATTTTTAGCAAAATGGGTTGTAATATGCGGTCCAATAGTGGCCTCGTTCTGTGGTGTTTCATTTTGCATTGGAGATGCGTAAGAGCTTGGCTCCGCGACAGAGTCCGGTTTTAGATGCAAGAGTGTATGATGCTTTCTACTGCAAATTTTGCATTTAGTATTTACTCGACAATTAACAATAAGATGGCTTGAGCGAAGACAATTAAAACACAAACCATGAGATTTAACTATATGACGACGCTTTTCGACGGTCTCCTGAGCGAACTTTTTACAATAACACAAAAGGTGCTCCTCGGAACAATGAGGACAGGATATTTTTGAAACCACGTGAAACGCTTTAGTACTGCTTTTAGACTTACTACTCAGAGGTTCTACAAATTCAAAAGCCCGAAAACGTTTATCCAAAAAATCTCGAAAATCCTTGAAGGTGGGAAGTTCCTCACAAGATTGACTCACCTGCAATTCCCACTGTTTCCGAGTCTCAACGTCCAACTTGGAGCTTATTAAATAAATAATAATGATATCCCAAGCGTCTACCTTCACCCCTAGATTTGCTAATTCGTGTAAACAATCGGTTGTAGTATCTAAAAGCTCCTTGAGCGCAACAGATGACTCAGCCGTCATTTGTTTTTGGTTTAGTAAACGCTTGAGAATACAATTGGCTAAAAATCTTTTGTTATTGTAACGACTGCTTAACAGCGTCCAACATTTTTTATAATTTGCATGCGTGATCGGTATGTGCTTAATGAGCTGTGATGGCTCTCCCGACAGCTGAGATCTTAAATAGTGTAAGCGTTGTACATCATCCAGAGCTTGATTACTATCGATTAGTGATAAAAACAAATCTCTAAACGTTGACCATTCCTGATATTTACCACTAAAAATCGGGATTGTTATTTTTGGTAATTTAGCAATTGACACTATTCTCGGTTGTGCATGGCCTGATGAGGCATCATCACTCATTTTACAAGACTGAGATTTTGGTAAAGCATTTTTTAATTCAACTTTATAATTTATAAAAGTGTCGGTGACTGCCTCAAACACATCATTTTTGATGTAACTGGTTGCATTCAACTCACTCTCTGTATAGTTAACCAAAAGCTCTTCATGTTTTCTTGTGAATTCTTCATACTGTTTGTCTAATATTTCCAAACGTGAGTCTACATATGCCTGATTAATTCTGTCTTTTGGTGACTTTTTGAAGTTAATAAGCCCCTTCTGGATACGACTTTTAATATCTTCCAACACCCTTAACTTAGCCTCCATGATTCCTATTACAATTACTTCAGTGTAATAAGCCAATAATTTTATGTGCCTAATTTGCTAAGTGTCACCGTGGTTAAATTTTACTAAGTGTTTGAATGTCGTAAATTTTCTAAGTGTTTGAACTGCGCTTTAATTCTAAGCGAAATCGGGCATAGATTCGGGGTCTCTTCACTTTTTTGCAAATTATTCTAAGTCCCAAGTTTCTTCAAATTTTTCTAAGTCCATGCATTAACTTTAAACTCTCTAACACTTGGAACTGTTAATAAAGTAAATGTACTTACAGTTTTTAAGTTGCACTTATCACTTTAAAATCACTTTCCTTTAACACTCCACTTGGCACCGTCAACCTTGCTCCGCTCAGCTCCGTCGATCACGCTTCGTTGGCTCCACTCAGCTTGGGTCAGCTTCAAACTTGCACCAATTCGACTAACTATCTGCTACTTAAACTCTCCACTACTGGGCGCTTTTAGCTTTTTCAAAAAACGTTCCGGATCGTAGGACCTTATGATCATCGAAGATCTTTTTCGCCCTTTTTATACGACGAGTAGGGAGTATTTTATAGCAATAAAACCACACCACATACTCAGAACGTAGGTATTTAATGAATATTATCGTGGCTTCTTATATATTCTATGGTAACAAAACGATAGCGCGACTTTAAAATCAACGTCAACGCCATCTATCGAGACATGAGGTAAACTTTGCGTACAAAATTGACTTAATGTTTAGGTTTGATTTCTAAAATACTATGACGTGAACAATCCCCAATTATTTGATATTCTGATGCCACTTTTTTTCTGTCTTATTATTTCTTTACTTACACAGGCCCAGGTTATTATTTCTGTTACAAGTCTTTTGGGAAATATCTGCGAGTATACACGCCGTTTTAAAAGTAAATAATACAATTCTAGTATTTATGAGCGAATAAAACATTATTTTATCTCTCAATAAAAACAAAGGAATGTGTGGTACATTAATTTGTTAATGAAGTTGTCTAAAAAAAATCTAGAGCATATTAATTAGTTTTTTTTTTAAAGAGAACTCCTCACTAAGAAGAAATCCTGTGTCGCGGGGGACTTTACAAACGTACAGGAAACGGACAGAAAGAACACCCAGACTTAGAACGACAATTTATAGATCACACAAAGTGTCGTTCCGTGTGGGGATCGAACCTACAACACTCAGCGTAGTAAGAAGCGGCGTTGCGACCGCTTAAACCACTACGCCATCTGTGCAGTTAATAATATTAATAATTAATAAACCCGGCTTAAACCCAGTTGATACACAGTGATTTGTGTTGCCAACTGTACTTATAAACAACAAACACTGACAAGGAAAAACATGTCGTTTTGTACCGGAAACTGCATCACATCCAGCGTAGTTATTTATTGACTATCGACGCAATTTCCTTATTCCTTTTATAGCGTAAATACTAAAGGTCATTCTGTTTAGAATGAAAATCACATTTTCATTCCCTAAAACGTATTATTCGTTATTTATGGGAAAGCTATAAGCACCTATAGGAGAAAACCCGTGCTAAGCAGTAACTTCATTGCCTTTTCACTGATTGCTGTCACCACAAGGCAAATGCGAGTTTATTTCACTTCTACTCGATCGTCACTATGATCGCGTTTGGCGCTACGATTGACCCGCACTGAAATCTCCACCAGTCGCACCACAGAAGCTTCGAGCATTGCCCTCTCATTGCTCTTTGATCATCAGTAGCTTGATCAGTAAATAATAACTTGATCGCCTTAACTTAATGACTATCAATCGACTGCATGAAAAACATTTTCTAATAATAATAATATTAATAATAATCTACCACATTCACACAACGTATCCAAAAAAAAGCGACTCGAATCGTCGATAGCCAAAAGATTTGCGACCGGCTCGATCCCTTGGCGTTACGTAGAGATGTAGCTTCGCTCTGCATTCTCTATTGTATATGGAGAGCGCTCCGAGGAATTGTTGGGACTAATACCAGCTACAACCTTCCGCCATCGTTAAACACGGCAAAACTTTCATCCTCACCACTTGGATAATTGGCGCTTACCACTGTAGGTTGTTCAAGACACTTTTTGCCTGTGGAACAAGTTATCGGCTGCTGTATTTCCGGACCGATACGACCTTTATACCTTCAAGAAAAGAGCGTACTCCATCCTTAAACTCTGGCAATGCGCTTGTGACTCCTGAGTTGCAGACGTTCATGGGCGGCGCTAGTTGCTTTTCATCAGGTGCCCATCTGCTCATTTGTCCCCTATTCCATAAAGAAAAAACAAACAACGCCATCTAGTTCCAAACTAAGCAGAACTGATACTATGGGTACTAGTCAACTGATTCACATATACTTTTTTTTGTAAATCAAACGTTCAATGTTCTTGCACTCAAATGTTTGACTTCAGCGGGCATCGCACCCGCGACCTTTGTAATAGCAGTCCGTTACACAAAACACTAGGCCATCCGGTTGTCGTCGCTTTAGTGATTCTGGTAGAATAATAGCAATCGCTCTTATCCAAAGCAATTATTTCGTGGCTCAGGGATTGAGACTACCGGAGGCCCAGTCCCTCTCTTCCTAATATAAAGGGGGTAGGCAAAGAGCGGGAAAGAGGTTTCTTTTGGGTTCCGAGTGTTCATGGGTGGCGGTGCTCACTTACCGCAAAGTGACTCGTTTGCTCATTTGCCCCCTGTACAATAAAAAGATATGTGATTATGTTCATTTAGCATCAAAAATAAAAGGAATTGTATAAGCAGGATTCGTCTTCTTTAGTTTTATACGATCATGTTTTTGTGACGGGAAATTCCCTTCGAATCTCCGGCTCCCGAGGGACATGATTGTTTTGATGCAGGAAACAGTAGTATGTGGTGTTCCTACTAAAACTACCTTGATGATGCCTAAGACGCCTCAGGCACCCTACTCTGGATAGGCCCAAGACCATGTGATTTCAATCTTGAAATCGTTTCCGGGGAATCTTCCCCGGATGGATGCCACGCCTAAAAATTAAGAAATAAGTACCTACATGCCACATTTTATTTTCAAGTAGGCAGTATATTATGTCACAGTAAATTTATTATAATAATAATAATATATCTCACACATTTCACACACATGGGTCTGATCCCAAACTAGGCAGAGCCTGGACTATGGTAACCAGACTGCTGATAAACATACTTATATATTTTTAAATAGAGACATAGTATAGATAAATTACACCAAGATACAGAACAAATGACCGTGTGTATCACATAATATTTGTCCTGGGTGGGAATCGAACCCACGACCTCCGATTTAGCAGTCAGGGTCACTAACCACTAGACCAACAGGCCCAATTATTGGCGTAATATAATTGCATGTTCGAAAGCACAAAATTAATATCTTACTATGGCTGTATGTATATAATATGACCTCATGTTATAATTATGTCACTAGTATTTTATTACTAATTAATTCAATGAGGTAACTGAGATAGGCGAGTGCAAAAGCAAGAAAATTAGACCTATACAACTTTAAAATTGAATAGGGGAAGTATATACTAGTAAATAATAATTACACAGCCTTTTATATACAATGAAATGAAACGCGAAGCTGTGTCCACTTCCCCCCCCCCCCCCCATCTTCTCACCCCTTCATAATAAGCTAGGCTCTCAAAGGCCAGCTACGCACTTGTGACTCTCGAGTTACAGTTGTCCAAGAGCGACGGTAGTCACTTACCATCAGGTGACCGGTCTGCATCTGCTCGTTTTCTCCCTATACTATAAAAAATCGTTAAAATGAATGACTTTCTAATCTGTAGACTGTCGATATCTAGCTACGACTTAATTGCTACGTTTTCGTCTATGCCGTAGCTACAGCTCGTCGTAGCTTATTCTAAGATCGTAGCATTTTCTACGCACATAGTAATTTGTAGACTTTAATGTATAGTATTTTGTCTATTAAATACATTGTAATATGGTCTATAATTGATAATAATTATTTAGTCCTTCTAACGTAGGGTTCCCCTAGGTAATCCCCTAGAGAATATTCAGTACTGCAATCGTTCCAATACCTAAACATAAGCCCAGTTTCCTACTATCAAATTAGAAAAGGTGGAATTGGTCCCAGGTCCCAGCTTCCGACGGCGGACGGACTGGCTCGAGAGGTATCACGTTACCCTCTCATACCGACCGACGCAGGTAATCACTGAAAAAGGCTGTTTCGGGGATCACCTGTGTCTGATCCGCAAGGAGCCAACGCCTGAGTGCCACCACTGCGATGGTCGGACCGTGGACACGGCGCTCCACACGCTGGCAGAATACCCGGCGTGGGATGAGCAGAGGCGAGACCTCGTGGCGGCCATCGGAGTGGGAGTTCTCTCGCTCGATAACCTTATTGCGGCTATCGTGCGGAGCGAGAGTGCGTGGAACTCTGCCGTCTCCTTCTGCGAGCAAGTTATGCTTGCGAAGGAGATGGCATAGCGGGACCGGGAGAAGTTTAGAACTCCCGACCCGCCAGGCTCGGAAGCAGGCCTGGTACCGCAGACGACTCAGGCGCCGGAGGTCGCAGAACGACCTCCGTCCTCCATAAGCGCAGGCCGGGTGATGGCGAGCGCGTTATGAAGCGCGAGCGCCCTTCCAGGAGCACAGAGGGAACATGGGGGTCCCACACAGGGAGGGTCGTCTACCCACCGTAGATGGCCCGAGGTAGGTCGGGGCACCAGGGATTTTACCTTTCTAGGGTACACCTGGTTCCCCGACTACTGGTACCTGAGACGGTTTTAGTCGGTTCAAGTCCGACATTGCCACTGGTAAATGGTATCCGAGGGGATTTCCGCACAGAAAAAAAAAAGGTCCCAGCTTCCGAGTGGGACGACTTGTCCCCTAACCCCTAACGTAATTCTCTTATGAGTAATGACGTATAGGCATACAGACAGACACACGTTTTGAAACTTTACTTAATAATAAACAGTGATTTTATTTTACTGACGAAAATGAGTTAAAAATCATTCATAGTTGCACCAAAATATTGAAAGGTTTAATTTGTTCAGAGATGAAAAATTCAGATTGTAATTTTGTTCCAAATGACTTACAGGAGACGGAGCATGTGCTAAATTGGAGCAGCTGGTGATTGATACAAAAGTGATAGTTGTGTAATTCTCAATATCTATTATTGGACATTTTGTCAGCATTGATGAAATATTTTTATGATAGATCTGCCTCCACATGGAGTTAAGAAGCAAGATCCTTAGAGAAATCAGTAAATAGATAAGCTAAATTTAAGTGGTACTGAAAGGACACGGAGGATGTTCGAAATTACTGTAATACTAGCTTGTGTCCGTGTAGTGACGGATTAAGAATACGGAATGTCACTACCCCAATTCATCCCGTGGGTGTCGTAAGAGCCGACTAAGGGCGCAAAACAACGCAGGACACTAGCACTGCAAAAAGAAGAAAAACTTGACACAAACCCTATACCAACCGGTCTGGTCAGCGTCTTATAGTAGGTTAAAACCTCCTTTCTAAGGAGAGGCCTATGTCCAGCAGTAGACTATTAAAGGCTGTTGATGATGATGATGGTGATACTAGCTTTTGCCTGCATACAAGCTTTTTTGCACTCTTCCTGCTTACTGCTGCAAGAACTTTACTTTTCCTTTTTGCACCTCTTTACGATTATTTGTTTAAGAGTCAAGCTTCGGTACAAATGTGCTCCGTCGACAATTAAGCAACTATCTCGTGGATTTTAACCGAGTGAGTGAAGAGTTTTCAGCCCAAATCTGTACCAAATACCACATCCAAAGTTCGCACTCTTGACACAAAGCGTTGAACGAACAATGATTTGGTTTTATTAAGGCGACATCTGTTGCCGGGGCCGTTAAACTCTTGCAAATTAAATACTACGCAACCATGTCCTCAATTTATCACGTGCATTTTTGTACTTTGTTGTTCGTTCTAAAAGTTTTAGTGGTTCCAGCAAGTTATGCTTCCTTTTTACCTTATTTTAAGCTTTGTATCCTTAAATCCTTAAATTTTGATAATGAACCAGGAAATAGCCACGGATGCCTATTATTATATTTTAAACTAAAATGGCACAATTAATTAGTACTTTTGGCCTTTTCTTTTGGACAACTTAAACTACAGTAAAAAAAACTTTATTGTCATAAAAGTATTTTGACTACTTTGAATTGTCTTTCTTGTGCTTCTACTAAGGCTTGCAACAGTCTACTGACTAAGAAGAAGCCTCAAAAACTCTAGAACTAGACTCTAGAACGTGGATTTACAAAACTTTGGAACTGGTTGAATTGGTTTAACTGATTGTTTTGAAAAGAAATAACTTAAAAATAACAATTATAACTATTTAAATCAGTAATGGTTATCGATTAAGGATATATTCTTAATTTTTCTTAAGGAGGTGAAATGATTTTTTATTTTTTAAACTTGAATAGGGTCTCGTGCCTAACAAACATTGCAACCTGCTTATAACGATATTTCTAATTAAGAGTTAAATCGAGAATCTTAGAATTTTCGAAGACGTTTAAAATCATTCTCTTATTTTCCATACTCGCCTTTAACTCGATAAGTCACCTGGACTGGAATCAATAAGTTGTAGTAAGAATCTAAAACGACTTGGAAATGACTTAAGCGACAGTAGTAATAAGAACATGAAGGGCCGTGAACACGATGTTCACAATGCTCGAAAAACGAAACGAAATATTTTGGTATATTTTTTATCCAAGTAATGTAATGTAAACACAAGTAACTGTAATACAATTGATACCAATTTTAATAATTATTATAATTTGACACATCTTATGTACGGCTGTGATGTGTCAAGTTATTGCCTATGCACAATACAATACACATAGGCAATAACTTAGGGTTTAGGCAAACTAGGCAGATCTTGTTCTACGGTGACCAAACTACTAATAAACATACTTATATATTTCTAAATACATAAGTATATTAGATACATTACTCCCAGATACAGAATAAATTATTTTTACGACACAATTATTTGCCCTGGGTGAGAATTGAAACCACGACCTCTGACTTAGAAGTCAGAGCTTACTAACCACTAGACCAAAAAAAATAAACCACCACCTTCTTTTGAAGTCGGTTAAAAATAGTTTTACCCAAATACAAAGTAATAGGCACCCCTCTCCGTCATCGTAACACCAATCCCCAAAGTAATTCACCAGCTACAATACGTTTTAGTGCCTATCGGGTTTCCACTCCATAAATGTCTCACGGGACTCATTGATTGCCGTCTCAGATTTTCTACAATTTGCATTTTATAATTAAAGAATTAGATGTCGCTTGGAAGGGTGTGGTGTCATTGCAAGATGAGCGGAAATTTACATGACTAATCGCTTTTGTCGCTCTAGTTTGGAATTGATGTAAAATAAAATGATAACTTTGAAAATATAAAAGTAATAGACTTCTAGAAATCAAGGATTTAACTTATTTATATATTTGTTGTTTTTTTATTAATTGGTCAAGGATGAGCCTGTCACCGACCGTGATCTTGCCAAGCCATTTTTAAATCTACATTATTGTTCTTGAATTAATTATAATATAATAAATTTCGTTGGTAACAATTCATTTCAATTTTAATTGTTAATTTAATTTTTTGACACAAAATTAGTGGAAATTAGAAATTATCATTTCTTGTATTAGTATTTCAACCCGTGTCTATTTATTAACAAAGATATTTTAATAGTGTTTAAACTGACGTTTGTTCTACATGTTTAGTTTATTGAAGACTAGCTGTTGCCAGCGACATCGGCGAATTTTTAACGACAAAAAGTTCGCATGTAGTTGTCTATAATTTTATTTTATTTCATAGACAATAAAAATTAGGAGGTGGCTAAAACAAGTTTCTGCTTAATTTATTTTCCAATACTATTAATCTATAATCTAATATATAATCATTCTTCTCGATTACAGTATTATCCGTATAGTCGTCGGGGATCAAAGCATACAGTTTCCTACTTATACACATATAGTGTGACACAAAAAACACAATTTCTTTTTAAACTTTCGGCGTTCGTAGACATATCACAAAATACACATTAAAAAGTACCCGAGAAATAGAAAACCCTTAGTGAAAGTAACTTTAATGTTTCATTGTAGGTAAATTCAGGCATACGCTAGCTTTATTCAGCGAGTTTCGAATATATCTCGCTCATCTTCCACTGGCACTCCACGTGACGTCTTCGACGACGTCAGTTTATTTGTACAGCAGCGTCGACTTTTACATTTTAATGACACGTTTTAGTCGACGCTTTTTCTCCAGTGTTACCCAATGATTTGGGTGTTGAAATGTACGGCCTATTCTGTCACATTTTTTACGGTGACTAGAACATTTCCAACGTGGGTTTCGGAGAAGAATATTTGATTTTGACGGATTGTCTAGAGGCTGAATTAGCATAACGAAGGTTCACTCGACGATTTTTCGTATTGTTTTTTTAGTATCTTATTACATTTTACCCACAGTTTTGCTCATGTTTATTTAAATTTGTCAATCAATTCAGGTTATCTATCCTATACTTCCTGAAGAGTCTTATTTCGTTGCTGTAGTTATCTATAATTAACACATAAATAGTGCGTTTATAATATATTATTAACGCGGAATATCACACACATGTTACGAAAATCATATTTTGGATAAACGCATCTGTATGTATATTTCTAATTACTTATATCATCATCATCAACAGCCTTTAACAGTCCACTGCTGGACAAAGGCCTCTCCTTAGAAAGGAGGTTTTACCTACTATACCACGCTGGCCAGACGGGTTGGTATAGGGTTTGTGTCAAGTTTTCCTTCTCTCTGCAGTGATGTTGTTCTGCGTAGTTTTTTCCCTTAGTCGGCTCTTACGACACCCACGGGATGAACAGGGGTGGTGACACTCGGTATTCTTAATCCGTCACCACACGGACCAATCAAGTCCACACACAGAACAACACAAATAAAATGAAATGATCGTATTCATCACACAATTATGTCTCGAGTGAGAATTGAACTCACGATCTTTAGCTTGACAGTGAACATTCTTCAGTGGAACATTAAGATATGTGTATGGGTATGTTTATCAGCAGTTTGGTTGCCATAGTAAATGCTCTACGCTCTAAATCAGACGACCTATGGGAAGTCTCTTTTTTTTTTTTTTTTAAAGACAACTCCCGCATTAGGAATAAATCCTGTGTCGCGGGGGACTTTACAAACATACATGAAACGGACACAAAGAACACCCAGACTCAGAACAACAATTTGTGGATCACACAAAGTGTCGTCCCATGTGGGGTTTGAACCCACAACACTCGGCGTAGTAGGAAGCGGCGTGGTGACCGCTTAAACCACTACGCCATCCGTGCAGTCTCTCAAGTTAATGTTATTATTATAATGAAATGGACTCTGTATTTTAAAGTAACAACAGGTTAAATAGTCAAGGCTGGAAACAAATAATTAAATTATAAGAAAATTATATCACTACTACAAGCAAATTAGAGTTAAGTTACAAACCCATCAACCACCATTTTGCTGATAATACATTGTGTGCCAAAAATGTAGTATCATTGCCATTTGTCATGCACAATCATTTATCATGGTCGCGATATGACAATGCAAGCTGTTGCGTAGGCCAGTCGACTTTTAAATAAGGCTTTTGAGGCGCACCTATCGAAACTTGATGATGATTAATTGTTATGCTTTAATAATAAAAGAGGGCACCACTGGATCTGCGCTCGCATTGTGGACGAAGAGCCTTGATTTAAGTTACTAAAATGTGAAAACTGAAAACATAAAAAGAACTATACTATAACCGGATGGCGTAGTGGTTTGTGTAACGGACTGCTATTCCAAAGGTCGCGGGTTCGATTCCCGCTCAAGTCAAACATTTGTGTGCATGAACATTTGCTGTTTGATTTGGTCTGGGTGTTTCTATGTATAATAAGTATGTATTTACAAAAAAAAAGTATATATGTATTTATATCAGTTGTCTAGTACCCATAGTACAAGCTCTGCTTAGTTTGGGACTAGATGGCGTTGTGTGTATGTGGTAGAATATTATTATTATTATTATTCTCTTTATTTACTTTATATACATATTATTTACATTTTTAAATATACACTTTATAAAAAAAAATACATTTAAAAATATAAAAAATAGTAGACCACCGACATCGGGTACAGGGACCAAGACACCGGTGGTTAGGACTCCAAAGATAGGAACCTCCTCACTATACGAGCCGTGTCAAGGAGGACTGCCTTCTGCATCAGACCCTTGATCCAGCCATCCAACGTGAGCCTCTTAAGGTGTTGGTCGAGGCTCTTGGCTATCAATCCATGAGTAGATACGACTATCGGAACAATGATCACTGAATCAACATTCCACATATCGACAATCTCGTGAGATAAATCCAAATATTTAATTTGTTTTTCTTTTTCAACTTTCACGAGATTCTCGTCATGAGGAACGGCGATATCAACAATCATTGCGCGGCGCTCTAATCGATCTATCAACACAATATCAGGCTTATTGGCAACAATAGTCCTGTCTGTGATAATAGATCGATCCCAATACAACGTGGCCCGACCATTCTCGAGAACTGGGTCGGGCACATACCTATAGTATGGCACCTCTAGATTCACAAGATGGTATTTAAGGGCAAGCTGTTGGTGTACGATCCTGGCTACTTGGTTGTGCCTGTGCAAATATTCTCCGTTAGCAAGACGAGAACAACCAGAAATAATATGCCTGATTGATTCGCCAGGACGGTGGCATGCCCGACAGATGTCAACCGTACCATCTTTCAGGATATATTTCCGATAGTTATTCGTCATGATAACTTCGTCCATAATCGCACAAACAAAACCTTCAGTTTCTCCAAAGAGATCACCATGCCGTAGCCAAGTCGTAGATGCTTTTAAATCTATATCGGACCCGTTTAGGGCCCGATAAAACCGACCATGGAGCTCTTTGCCCTTCCATACTTCCCTGCGATCATTAACACCAAGTACTACAGGTCTGCGCCAATTCTCTTTAGCCAGAGCGAGCGGGGTGAAGCCGGTATCCACTGCAACTACATTGCGATGCACTCCCACGTCGGTATGTAGAAAATATTCTCTGAGATTGCATACCTCGCGATTATGTAGGGTCTTGATATTTAATAGACCGCGACCCCCAAGCTTTCGCGGGATATACAATCTCATAACTGATGAACGTGGGTGGTGCATTCGGGATGCAGTCAGCAGTGTGCGGACTTTCCTGTCAAGGGCATCTAATTCGGTCTGAGTCCATCTAAGTATACCAAAGGAATACATTAGAACCGGCATGACCCAACCATTGCAGGCTCGCACCTTGTTGCCCCCTGATAAAAGACTTTTAAGTACTTTTTTCAAGCGGCCAAAAAAGCGTTCCTGCAATGTTTGTTTCATGTTAGATTCTGGTATTCCCAACGACTGTGATATACCCAGATACTTGTAAGTTTCAGTGGCAGACAGAGATCTGAGTTTTGTTGAATCCAAAAGCTCTATTCCTTCAGATTCAACTATCACACCCTTCTTTACATACATGACTGCACACTTGTCTACACCAAATTCCATTTTGATAGAATTACTAAAGTTTTCCGTCACCTTTAGTAACTTTGTCAATTGTAATTTGTTGGAGGCTAACAGTTTCAAATCATCCATATAAAGAAGGTGAGATATAACTTGATCATCTTTCTGCAACCTATAGCCTAACCCTGAACCCTCTAATAAAGTGCTAAGAGGGTTCAAAGCCAGACAAAACCACAAGGGACTCAGACTATCACCTTGAAATATACCCCGCTCGATCTTTATTAGTACATCGTGTATCGCTGTCTGCCGACATCCTGGATAGCGAAGTGCCGTTCTCCATTGCCCCATACATGACTTCAAGAAAGTGCACAGAGTTGTATCAATTTTATACAACTCCAGCACCTTCAAAAGCCATGTGTGTGGAACCGAGTCATAAGCCTTCTTATAATCTATCCAACACGTCGCCAAACTCTTACGATTACAACGTACCTGTTGGCTAATGGTCATGTCTATGATAAGGAGGTCTTTAGTGCCACGGGTCCCACTTCTACATCCATTCTGAGAAACTGACATAATCGAATTATTATTAATATGTAAAGTAATTTTGAGTCTCAGAATAGATGTTAGAAGTTTATACATGGTAGGTAAACATGTAATAGGTCGAAAATTTTTGGGATCCATGACACTACCAGACTTATAGAGTAAGTGGGTTATGCCAGTGGTTAAAAATTGGGGTAATGAACCCGAATCCAAAGCTGCCTGGAATTGTGATGCCAAACGCGCATGTGAGCTTCGGAACCACTTAAGCCAAAAGTTGTGCAGTCCGTCTGGACCAGGTGATTTCCAATTCGGTAATGAACGAACTGCACAACTTACATCATCTTTATCAATTTTAACAGGTTCCATAGGTGTTATAGACTCACATGAGCGTCTGACATCCTGCAACCAATCACCTTCTATATGAGTGACAGGCACCGACCAGATGTTACGCCAAAATGTATTTGTGACATTTTCATCTGGCAAATGCCTATCACCCACACATGGATCCGGTTCCTCCCATTTCCGGTACACCCACTTCTCATTTCTTTGGAACATCCGATTCTGATTATACCGATCTATTCGTTTTTTATACCGTCTTATCCTATTTGCCCATGCATAAATTTTCTGCTTTAGAAAGTCTATGCGCTCTGTGACACATGACATGTACTGCTGAGGACTAATGGTAGTCCCCAAGAATGCCTGTTTCACAAAGCGCATCACTCTCGGCCGCATATTCCCTGATCGGTAGCTAATAAGCTTACCGATGAGTGTCCTGGTCTCAGTAATACGACGTTCAATTCTATACTGCCAAGCTGGTACAGTAGATTTAGGTCGAGTAGTAGTGACATTGTTAGCTATTTTAACACCAGCTACTCGACAAGCTGCAATAGCCGCACAATATAGAATAGAATGTGTATCACTAAGATCTTCGCTATTATCTAAATATTCAGGCAATAACGAATCCAGGGCACCCACCAGCGCTAAATTTCGTTTATGAATGGGCAAACGGAATAACCGGGGCCTATCATTGCAATTTAAATATCGGTATTCCAGAATCGCATCCTCCAAAGCACTCCTTATCCTATCATTGTATTGGGTACTTACGGATATAACTTCACTCTCCACTAGTTCATCAATATCATCAGTATATGATGCCAACTGAGGTGTGCTGTTGGCTACCGAATCCACAGTGTGTGACGAAGAAGGGATAATTAAGCTATTCCGTATGTCAGAGCGTATCCTCTCAAGTACTGCATCATCCAGCAGATGACAGCGCTGTATAGCTCGTACTTGATCCGACAATCGTTGTGCTGATACGTTGACAGCTGGTTCAAGCTCCTGAAACAAAGAGACTAGTCGAACACGGTACGCAGTAAGGTTCGTTCCCACCTCTGTAGCCCGATAATATGCCCGCATGACATTTTCATTAATAGACTTTGTCCACTTCATGCGGCGCACATCACCACCGGTAGCGGGGACCCTGTTCGAGGTCAGTAGTCCTCGGGATCCCAAGCTGGTCGGTGGCCGGCCTCTCCCCTGCCGACGTACAGGTGTTGGCGACGTCGGCGGAGAGAAAAACTCGTCGCTTGAAGTTGAGCTCGACGCCTCAGCCACGGCCGGAACTTCTGTTGTAGCTTCCGGGGACGGCAAGACGGAGCGGAGCGACGAGTCCGGGGATGTTGTCAGTGCTCTGGATCTAGCTCGGGTTAACATTTTCTAGTCGAATTTCTAATTTCTTTCATTTTCAATATTTTTTGTATTTTGACATGACGTTAAACGTCATGTCTTACTATCAACATATATCTATATATATTATTTATTTAAAACGGTTTTGTGTTATATTTTCATAAAAAGGATCCATTTCAATACAGTTTAATAGCTTTTAATGATTGTACGGGATTGTAAATGTATAGAAAACTTGTTTTAATTCGAAAATGTGAAGAAATTCCGACTGATGTAGGTAAGTGTTGCTAGTGTATTATTATTATTATTATTATTAATAACTAGAGCAATAGTTGAATTATTTCTAAACTTGAAACTGCTGAAGTGCTAGACACTTACTGTATAAATGATTAGGCAAAAGGGTCATTTACCTACTTTTATTGAGTGGAAATTACCAAGAATGTTACCCGACCTGGGAGCAAGAGAAGTCTAAACCACGTTTTTTAACTGACAACTGTGCCTACCTACTAGATACCTACGTCTTGTTAAAAAAACCTGAAAAGCCATCAATGAAGCAATATTTCGCACATCAAAAATCTGAATATTCAAAATATATATTTGAATCAATTATTTTTAGTCACAGTCCTGGACTAAAAATAATTGATTCAAATATAAAAAACCGTTACCAGCGTGGTATAGTAGGCCAAAACCTCCTTTCTAAGGAGGTCCAGCAGTGGACTATTAAAGGCTGTTGATGATGTGATGATAAAAAACCGTTAGTGTTTTCTAGTTCTACTTTCTTCTTGATTCCAAAATGGTTTATAATTTATTCATAACTAGCTGGTACCCACGCGTTCGCGTGGAGTTTGAAAAGAACTGCCTCAGGGCCGCCGGGTACAGGTGTACAGAGCGTGCACACCCGTACCCGGGCGGAATTTTCAAACCCCTTGAAAGTCCAGCAGAAAGTCGAGACTAAAACGAATCTTTTTCAAAATTTGCATGTCTAATGTATTTTTATCTCATAATAATAATATTTATTAATCAGTGTACGAAAATAAATGCAAATGTTTATAGACTTAAGTCGTAATAAATAAACGTAAGTGCTCGTAAGTATAATTTGAATCATTCAAGATGCGGGCGCGTGGTTCACAAATATCCTTTACGGAGTGAAAGTTTTATTGGGTAGCTTCATCAATCATCAACAGCCTTTAATGGTCCACTGCTGCACATAAGCCTCTCCTTAGAATGGAGGTTTTGGCCTACTATACCACATTAGCCAGACGGGTTGGTATAGGGTTTGTGTCAAGTTTTCCTTCTCTCTGCAGTGTTGTTGTTCTGCGTAGTTTTTTCCCTTAGTTGACTCTTACAACACCCACGGGATGAATAGGGGTGGTGACAATCTGTATTCTTAATCCGTCACCACACGGGTAGCTTAATACTGTCATACAAATAAATAATATTGAAGTGTCTGTTTGTACTGTTAAAATAATATGTTTTTTTCACGCTCTCACGGTTATTTGCACGATAACTATGCCTGAAGACCTGTTTCAATACTTTTTGTCTAAAAAACAAATTTAAAAGAAAAACAATTTATTCGTGGACGTAGCAACTTAATACTAGGCTTAAACGAAAATACATTTTTACGTGTAGGTACCTCACGTGTCAGTCGAATAGGACCTGGTTCAGCGTCTGCTTGACAAATGTCAAGCGCTGGTTTTTACCCAGAACTTTTAATGAGTGACGGAAGTCTGTCTGTCTGTTTGTTCTGGGTAATCTTATAATAAATATAAAATTTTGCCGGGTCCAGGAATCCAACCCGAAGTTTCATGGACTGCAGTCGTATACCATACTACACGATTAAGGCTGCGCTTTCGTTAGTTATACTTAATATATATATATTCATCATCAACAGCCTTTAATAGTCCACTGCTGGACATAAGCCTCTCCTTAGAAAGGAAGTTTTGGCCTACTATTGAAGGGTTTTAATTTATATATTATATTATATAAATTGAAAAAATGAACAAAAATTTTCGATTCAATTCGGGTAACACCTAGTATTTAAATAAAACTGTTACAAATTTTCATACTCACACTAAAACCTTTTACAACTAATTATCCGAGCCATATCCTGCAAATATTAGCAAATAAGTACCAACAATTAGTGATAATTTTATTTAAACTAAATTAATTTCAAAACAGATGCATGGTGTGGTCACGGCGTGGCGGTATCGATTTTAATAAACAGACCGCTAAAATTCTGTTACGATATCTGTGCTAATGAATTTCTCTGTGGTTACTGTACGTATAAATTTTATTGGAAGTCTGTGAAATATTGCGACGGGCTATGTTAATGTTGAAGGTTCTGTTAGGGTTTTCTACCAATATTAGAATGTGTCTGTATATAATCACTTCTAAATTTATTATACGTGTACATTGGGACTCGGCTTGTCACAATATTTATTCGATACCTATTCTAATACCCAATCTTTTGAACGATCTTGGCGGATTGTTTTTTGCATTATAGAGGGTGAACGAGCAAGATCACCTGTCACCTGATGGTAAGTGACGACCGCCACCCAAGAATGTCTGCAACTTAATGAGATATGAGTGCATTGAAACCATTTGAGTGCCCTTCCACCCCCAGAGTGTTGGACCTCTGGTAACATCACGCACTCGAAGCTCATAACTATACATCTATCATCTATCCCATGAGAACATCTTGGGCTCAATTCATAATGACGGGCCTGTTGGTCTTGTGGTTAGTGACCCTAACTGCTAAGCCGGAAGTCGTGGGTTCGATTCCCACTCAGGCCGCTGTGTTATGAGTACGGTCATTTGTTCTGTGGCTGGGTGTAATTTATCAATAATAAGTATATATTTAGAAAAATATATGTATGTTTATCAGCAGATTGGTTACCATAGTACAAGCTCTGCCTAGTTTGGGACCGAACTGTCGTGTGTGAGATGTGTGAAGTTATTAATATGATATAAAATAAAGGCGAAATTTGTTTGTATTTCACGGCAGACTCACTTTGAAAAAGTGTTAAGCGACACTACTGCTAAATTATAATAATAATATTTTCGGGCATCTAACTCACAACGCCATCTAGTTTCAAACTGAGCAGAGTGTACTATGAAATCTAGATTGACTGATAGAATACTTATATTTTTTGTACATACATACATATATTTTACATAGAAAACATCTTAACTCCGAAACAAATCTTTGCAGATTATACAGATATTTGGTCCCACCCGGAAATCGAACCCAGCGCCATCGAGACAGTCGCATTCGCTGCCACTGCACCACCGAGGCATACTTCTTTTTTTCTATTATTTTTTAAAAAGACAACTCCTGCATTAGGAATATATCCTGTGTCGCGGGGGACTACAAACATACATGAAACGGATACAAAGAACACCCAGACTCAGAACAGCAATTTGTGGATCACACCAAGTGTCATCCCATGTGGGGTTTGAACCCACAAGACTCGGCGCAGTAAGAAGCGGCGTGACGACCGCTTAAACCACTACGCCATCCGTGCAGCCGTATATACTAGGCATATTGATTATACTAGGTTTATAAAACTTGCTGTATTTAGTGCTGTGTAAACAATAGCTCGCAATCACATCACATAATGTTTACAATGGGGAAGTAGATAATGGCGGGTTATTATAACAGCAAACCTGGCCAGTGGTCGTGCAAGCAAATATTTGTGTACCAACAGACAAAATGCAACTACTGGTTCTCGATTCAGAGCTGTGGAAGTGAGTCAATCTTTGGAATGACCAGAAACATACGCATACACTATCATACAATAATAATGGGCACTAAAAGGAGCCAGTCCATCTTTCATACAAAAAAATATATATTGGCGTAAATATAGGAACGATGGTGGGAGAGCAGAGCTTCGGCCCGAACGACCAGAGTGATACCACGGCCTCACAGAAAACCGGTGTTAAGCAATTCTTTCGTTGCCTTTCACTGAGTGAGTGAGGTTAGCAGAGCCCAAATAACCCGCCGACTCGAGCGGGAGGGACTCCAAGGGCAGCAACACACTTGTGACTTCTGAATTGCAGGTGTCTATGGGCGGCGGTAGTTGCTTACTATCCAGTGACCCGTCAGCCTGTTTGCCCCCTTATGCCATAAAAAAAAGAAACAAAAATAACTTTTCTCGAAAGTAAAGTGCGGGCAGAAGCTATTATTTTTCAAAGCAATCTTAAAGCTGCATTTTACTTGTAGATACAGTATAAGTAACCAAAGAAAAAGTTTAAGGCTAGATGCGGCTTCAAGCCTGTAACAGACAGGCTGGAACTAAGAAAGAATGTTTAAACATTTGTTTTGGATTTTGTTGCTTAAAACTAAGAACAGTAGAACTTAGACTGCTATAGAAAAAAAAAACAAAGCCTATTTTTCATCATCATCATCATCAACAGCCTCTTCTAGTCCACTGGGCTGGGCATAGGCCTCTCCTTAGAAAGGAAGTTTTGGCCTACTACACCACGCTGGCCAGACGGATTGTTATAGGGTTTGTTTCAAGTTTTCCTTCTCTTTGCAGTGCTGTTGTCCTGCGCTGTTTATTCCCTTAGTCGGCTCTTACGACACCCACGGGATGAATAGGGGAGGTGACACTCAGTATTCTTAATCCGTCACCACACGGATAAAAATGAATTGATGACAATTTTTTGATGGTCTTATTAGTTAAACAATACGAAAAAAGCGGCACGTAAAACTTTTAATGAATTTGAAATGATTTTCTCTACAGTTCACGACAAAAGTTCAGTTGCAAAACTTTCTTGGAATGTGGATAAAACATACTAGTTAGTATATTCTATCTGGCTTCATATAAAGTTTTTGCAAGGCTTCTGAGGAAGTACGGCAGGAAGAACAAGCTTCGTGAATGTCATACAAATTACTAAAAAATACCACAAAAAATATACTTTATGTAGCGCATTGATGAGTCGAGTTTCAATAGTAACGTAATAAACACAGTGTCCGCTCATAATAATATGCATTAGACAGACTTTGAGCAAGCGGTTTCAACGAGAACCTCGAAACTATAACCTTGGTCCACCACTTACAAGTATTTGATCGTTTAGCACATACAGTAAGCTATTAAACAAAGTTATTATAGCCTGCTTGTTAGAGATTACAGAAAGACTTAATTGAATGATCCAATGTTCTCCAGAGATAAATGATTGAGAATAGACTTTACGTCTTACGAATAGAATTAATTTTCCTGGAGCTTAGTAAGATGTTTTATCAATGAATGATTCTCGAGAGTCATACTTGGAAAGTGATCAAATTACATACGGAGTATTCGAACTTGCATAGAAGCGGTAATCTCTGTAAAAAAATACATATATCTAAATCTTAAAATCTGTGGCCATTTTTATCTTTTGAACACTTTTCACGGTTCTAGATTTTTTATAAATTTTGAAAAGATTAAATAATAGGATTAATGAAACACATATTGTACTTTTAAAATTGTAAACCCGTTATGTTATAAGTGGATACTTATTCATTAGACAATTTATACAAGATAGGAAAATGTATATTTGAAGTGAAAGACTGTTAGAAGAGATGGAATTTGAAGGAAAGCGGTGTACTTATCCATGCGGATTTATTCATGTGGTGACGGATTAAGAAGACGGAGTGTCACCATCCCTATTCATTCCCCGGGTGTGGTAAGAGCCCACCAAGGGAGCAAACTACGTACGATAACAGCACTGCAAAGAGAAGGAAAACTTAACACAACCCCCATACCAAACTGTCTGGGCAGCGTGGTAAAGTAGGTCAAAATTTCCATTCTAAGGAGAGGTTTATGTCCAGCAGTGGACTATTAAAGGCTGCTGATGATGAAGATGGGTTAGGATGTATATGCGGTGTTTGAGCTGGTCATTGCTGCAGACTTGTAACGCATAACTAACTATTTTGTGAAAGTTATTTAAAATTTTGTAAAAGATTTCATATACTCCGCAAGTAGGCAAGGAATAAATTGAAAGATTAAAACTTAATCTAAGCGTTTATGTTGAAAATTTTAAAGCCTTGAATTCTATAAAAATAAATATCCATTAAGTAAACAGCTTCTTTTTTCTAAAAACCTCTCCAGGGATTTAATGTAACGTAATTTATCACTAACACAATATAACTAAATGCGTGCTGTGTGGATCGTTAGCATTTGCGTGATTAAAATATTGCGTTATGTGAGTTATGCACGCGTGGACGCGCTCACGGGGATCACTGTTGATTATACTTCGCCAAACAAATATATATGTTTCTTGCGGGGATATAAGTTTAACGTTATTAAATATGTTTTGTCCTTTCTGTTCCACACAAGCATAAATTACAACTTAAGTTTATCATATTGCTGATGCACAGATAGCATAGTCGGTTAAGCGGTCGCCACGCCGACATTGTAAAGTCCCCCTAATGCGGGATTTGTCTAAAAAAGAATCCGGACCCTACAAACATTGCTGGACATAGGTCTCTCCTTGGAAAGGAGTTTTGTACCTACTATACCACGCTTGCCAGACGGGTTGGTATAGGGTTTGTTTCAAGTTTTCTTACTCTTTGCAGTGCTGTTGTCCTGCGTAGTTCCCTTAATCAGCTCTTACGATACCCACGGGATAAATAGAGGTGGTGACACTAGGTATTCTTAATGCGTCACCACAAGGACACACGGTCGTCTGATCTCAAACTAGGTAGATCCTGAACCATGGCATACTACGATAGCAAACCTGCTGATACACATACTTATATATTTTTAAATACATACCTATTACAGAGAAATAACACCAAACAAATGATCGTGCTCATCACACACGTTATTTGTCCTGGGTGGGAATCGAACCCACAACCTTTGGGTAATTAGTTAAGCTCACTTATTACGTAGTGGTAGCTTCTTTGTAAGATATACCAGGCTTTAGAATTTCCATATAGAACCTTTTGAATCAGTACAAAGGCGAGTCTTAACTATTGTCGACGATCCTAAGCTTGCATGCGGCAGAACCTCTTAGAAGTAGAAGAGATTTGGCTGGCTTATGTGTGTACATCCATAGTTTTACGTCCATTATTATTTTAACAATATGGATTGTTTAGCAGTAAATTTTGTACAGTTTGGCACAAATCGGCCTGTTCAACCGGAATAATACAACGCCCTCACAGAAAACTGGTGTTAAACAATAAATTCCTTCATTTGCTTTTCACCGAGTAAGTAAGGTTACCTGAGCCTCAAACTCCCCCCTCTCTAATTCTGGGGAGGGTGGACTCAATATTGTATTATTAAGCTCACATTAAGTCTATTAGGTTATACAGTGCCTGCAAAACAACTTTTGCTGTTTGTCTGCATGAAAATTGATTCTCATTACATCTACAATACATTACATGTATATCCAGGTTACATCATCATCATCATCAACTGCCTTTAGTAGTCCACTGCTGGACATAGGCCTCTCCTTAGAAAGGAGATTTTGGCCTACTATACCACGCTGGCCAGAAGGGTTGATATAGGGTTTGTGTCAAGTTTTCCTTCTCTCTGCAGTGCCGTTGTTCTACGTAGTTTTCTCCCTTAGTCGGCTGTTACGACACCCACGGGATGAATAGGGGTGGTGACACTCGTATTCTTAATCCGTCACCACACAAAACAACGAAACGGAATATTCTCACACAGCATCTAAAAATCCTTAAGAAATTTAGAGAATTTATTTTTATTTGGCTCATTCCTAATTCATCAAGTGGGTTACACGTTTTTCGATTGTTCTACCGCCATTATAATTAGTTAATCGAGGCACATCACACCTGCTTGCAGATACTGGTCTGGTATTGACGTGTTAGTTACTAAAGAGTTGCAGGTGTCTATTGGCAGCGGTAGTCACTTACCGTCAGATGCCCCATCTGCTTCTATAATTCCGGTAACATAAAATTAAAAAATGTGTTAATTTACGCGATTCCACTCTCAGACAGTCCAATCCAATGCAGGCCAGATATTTATTTGCGTATATATGTATTTATATAAGTTTACATGTATGTACTTATATATAATGTGTATAGATTCTAGTGTATCATAGGTACATCATGTATATTTGATATTACTATTACAAAACTAACTTCAACCAAAATGCACCAACTTCCTGTTTTCTCTGCATAAACCAATGGTTGACTCTTAAAGCTTTAGGCTTAATGCCGCCAATGCACCAAAATTGCATGATATAAATAAACAAATAAATATACTTAGATTTTTGTGTATATTTTATAAAGTAATGTTTACTACATTTTGTTGTACCAATATCCATCTATCCAGGTATATATCGATGCCTTTATCCATTCCTCTATCTTTTCTACCTATCTATACTTTTTTTTTGTTGGCGGGGTGGAAAATCCCTTCAGATATCCAGGTCCTTGGGGATGTAGGAGCCAGGAGTATGTGGTGTTTCCACTAAAAAGCACCCCGACGGCCGGACTCAGGCGCCCGACTCCGAGGAGGACCCGGACCATGTTATATCAGGCCCCCCCCAGATCGACGCAGCGCCCAGTAAAGCCCTATCCCGGGGAAGCTGCGCACTTCCCCCGCCTATCGGCCCAATCGTTATAACATGTTGGGGCCCGATCGCATTTTTGCGACCATGCCGCCATCCTATGGCCACCTATCTATACTTAGAATAATGTAGAAGACGAAGCTTTAAAAGGCATTAAAATAATGATCATCTTTTTTTAGTTTCCATTGACGTTCTTTTTAAACAATAGCGACACAAGCCCCTGAATTTATCCATGGCCCCCCCGGCATTAAAACTTAATTTAACGTTCTATAATTTTCCTATAATATTCAGTAAATAACAGTCTAATTACTTACACACGAGATGGTTTCAACTGAACTCTGTAATTAATTTTCAAAGGTCACCAGGCTCAAAAGAAACCAGTCATAACATGTTCCTGTCTATTTTAGTATAAAGGTTTTTTACTTTATTAACTTTTATATATCCTGTAGCCTCTCACGCAGATCCCCTGGAGTAAGCCGCATATTAGAATCGAAAAAAAAAACTACTATAGCTAATATTTTGGAGACAAAATATACGACTAAAGGATATACCACGTCACAAAACCTTTTTTTTTAATTCTTCACAATAAAATATAACCACTATAAACAGTTAACTACTATAATTTAACGTAATAATGACAATGTGCTTGCCCACTGTTCATCATCACATCAACAGCCCTTAGTCCTCTGCTGGTCATAGGCCTCTCCTTAGAAAGTAGGTTAGCGTTTTAACGGGTAATATAAAGAATGCATACCCTTCAGAGGTGTATGTAATCTTTATATTACCCGTCAAAGATAAAGAAAGGTTTTCAGTTTGGAACTTATAAATTCCGACATCTAAATATAACTATCATAGAACGTAAAGTATTAAAAGTTAGTAGGTATGACTATTTATATATAGTCTCGGATAAATTGAGAGATTTAATTAGCAATCTATTGACGGAAAGAATTAAGGCTTGCATTGCAACTGTTTGTTATTAACTCTACTAATTAGTGACAGATACAAGCACTATGCGTGTGGTGACGGATTAAGAATACGGAGCGTAACTACCCTAATTCATTCCGTGGGTGTCGTAAGAGCCGACTAAGGGAACAATCTACGCAAGACAACAGCACTGCAAAGAGAAGGAAAACTAGAAACAACCCCAATCCCATCAGGTCAAAAAATCCTTTCTAAGGAAAGGCATATATCCAGCAGTGGACTATTAAAGGCTGTTGATAATGATGATGACGACAAGTACTACCACATATAATGGTAAGCAGATATTTTGATTCTGATATTATGTGAAATGCTAATAAGCTTCTTTAAACACAGTTCGTTCTATCTCATTCCGCGTAAATTATACAAAGAAAACTACAAAAATGTCTCAGACTTTCAAATTTTGTTAATTTACCAGAATGCGGACTATAACAGTTCTAGTATTAAAAAATAAGCATGACAACGAACAAACCGTTACTGAACTTTTACAAATACAATCTCTACGAACAAGCACTGTTAAACAATTGTTACTTCATTCTAAGTACCGAACAAAACACCTCACTTTTACATTTAAACTTATCCTGTAAAACAGTACACAAACAAATTAACCGTCCGTACGTGTCTTATCTCCTGGCCCGTGTTTAACCGGATCCATAACCGGGTGTGTTTCGCAACAATCGTTACCCGGCTGTGCACAATTCATGCGAATTGGCTCTCGGATCCCAGACGCAGCGGTGTAGGAATGCTTTTACACATTGCGATTTCGATATTTAAAATTATTTATTTAAAGTTTCACAGGACCAGTTGTTGTGCGAACTTTGAGAGACCTATGTCCAGCAATGGACCTCTTTAGGTTGTGATGATGATGATGATGATTTGTAGTTAATATTTTCCCTACTATTATTATAAATATGAAAGTAACTTTGTCTACCTGTTACGCTTTTACGGCTAAAGCCTGAACCGATTTAAATGTTTGGCATACTTTTTACAGCGATATTATTACGATTTTGTTTTTTAAGCTTATTAACGTATTAGGAATATATCCTGTGTCGCGGGGGACTTTTACAAACATACATGAAACGAACACAAAGAACACCCAGACTCAGAACAACACTTTGTAGATCACACAAAGTGTCGTCCCATGTGGGGATCGAACCCACAACAATCAGCGTAGTTAGCGTAGTAGCTTAAACCAATACGCCATCGGTGTAGTTAGTGCAGTGCAGATAACTGACGTATATTATGTAGGCGGAGTCACCGGCAAAAGCCAGTAATACACTAAACTAACTTAGCAATTTAATAGAATAAATAATTGACATTTAATTATACTTACTGTAATCATTAATACTTGTAAGAATAATTTTGTAACAGTACGTTGTGTTATAAAATGAATAAATACATATGTCTAACTACAATAAGTTACCACGCCTAAAGTGGTAAACAGCCATTCTGTTTTCTTATAGCACCATTACTGGCGATCTATTTATCAAAACAACACGCCAAATCCCCTTCTATATCTTCCACCATCATCCCTTTTCTTCCCCCGTTATAGATTTTACACACATGCCTACATCCCACGGCGGTGACGTGGTAAAAATATAAGTGCCAAATGTAGTTTTCAGTTCTAAATATGTATTTCGGGGCCAGCCTATTACTGTCAATAGGACATTTGAGCAATTGAACGGGAAGATATTTATTTTGTTTATTAACAAACTTACATCTATTATTACGGGTTAGAAACGTATTGCAATAGAGAAGCGATTATTATAAAACTAACCTCAACCACAATTTTTGTATATGAAATTTTTTATTCGTTACATGGTATAAATAGTGAATTCACTCAGCGAACAATAAAACATATGAAGTATATTGAAATTAGGAGATTGATAGGAGCACATTTTCACCGAGTAAGTGAGGTTGCCGGAGAAAAAATTTGACACCCCCCCCCCCTCCCTCTCCCACCTCGGCGGAACCCAAGGGTGGCGATAGTCACTTACCATCAAGTGACCCGCCTGCTTGTTTGCCTCACTAAACCATAAAAAATATAAATACACATACTTTTAGCAACATTGACGGGCCTGTTGGTTTAGTGGTTCGGGACTTTGACTTTAAGTCATCTACGAGTATAATATGTATGTATTTAAAAATATACATATAAGTATGTTTATCAGCAGTCTGGTTACTGCCGTCCTGTATGGCTCTGAAAGTTGGCCCATTAAGAGAACGGATGAGAGACGCCTGAACGTAGCCGAAATGCGAATGCTGAGATGGATGTGTGGTGTGACTCAGATGGACAAGGTTAGGAATGAGTATATACGAGGGAGTCTGAAAGTAGCGCCACTGGATGAAAAGTTAAGAAGTAATATGTTATCTTGGTATGGACATGTCATGCGGAGGGATGAGGAAAATGTGGCGAAGAAAGTTTTAGGTATGAGAGTTGAAGGGTACAAGAGAAGAGGCAGACCGAAGAAGAGGTGGATGGACTGCGTCAGTGAGGATATGGCTAGGAAGGGAGTAAACAGTGAGATGACGCATGACAGAGTAGAATGGAAAAATTATACATACTGCGCCGACCCCAAATAACATTGGGAAAAGGGTAGGCAGATGATGATCAGCAGTCTGGTTACAGTACTGGCTATGGCTAGTTTGGGATCAGACGGCCGTGTGTAACATGTGTTAGGTATATAATATTCTTCCATGTTATGGAGTGGACCAGTTGTTGTTTAGAATATCCTATTATAGAGACGTTATCCGACAGTAAAAAAAATCAAAGTCGTAAGGTATAATAGTACTCCATTCTCACCCCCGAATACTTCCTATTAATATTTCAAAGTTCATTTTATTTTATGGGTTGAAATGGAAAAAAAAAGTCAAGAGCAAACGATTTGTAAAGCTTTTTTTGTACAATACAAATGACGCACTAAAAGTACTTTATGGTTGTAAACTTCAAAGTAATTACAAAGCGTTAATGTTTTAGCTAAACTTTCATAAACTTGTTTATTACTAAGCGAAGTAATATATTTCACGTTGTTAACAAATTGAAAATGTCTGGGTTGTGGTATTTTATTTATTAATATACTCGCTTATATTTTTCATTTGATTGATTTTTTTAGGTCTGCCATTTGTTTATGTTTATATTTTCTCGTAATTGATTGGAATAAATGTGACTGCCAACTTTTTAAATTATTAAATTTTTATGATTTGAAATATTACAAATATTAAGTCGCTTTGCTTCTTGATAAAGTCCGGGCACATCACAAAAGTAATTACTCTTGAAAAACACACGGGAGCATTACTACAAAGTTTATTACTAGTACATTTACTACTCAAAACATTACTAAATTGGGCATTACTACTTAAAACTTAATAATCTCAAAATATAAAAATTGTTAAGTTGGTTTGTGTACTTTCCAAAAACTCAAAAAGTTGAACTCATATATTGACACGATATATGTACCGCATCAGTTTTGTTTTTCTTTTTCATCAATGAAACCACGGGTTACAGCGAAGCGTTGCAGGGTACAGTCATGAATAAAAATCTTCTTATCTTGAACAACAATAAATACCTCAATCTGAACCGCACCTAAAATAATTTTACTATAAATATATTTTAATACACATAAAATAATACTGACTAAGGGCGCAAAACAACGCAGGACACCAGCACTGCAAAAAGAAGGAAAACTTGACACAAACCCTATATCAACCCGTCTGGCCAGCGTGGTATAGTAGGCCGAAACCTCTTTTCTAAGCCTATGTCCAGCAGTGGACTAGTAAAGGCAATAATACATTTATAGAAATATATATACCTAGGTGTAAAACTAGCAATCATGTGATTATTATTATAAAAAAAACTATCAATGAAGTCAACTAAATTTATTTCTGGCACATCTGATTCGGATGAAATAACAATGGGAGCACGAGAATGACACGTGATGTAAAATAACTAAAATAAGAGTTTAGTTTACCAGCTTTTAACAACTTCTTTGAGATATATCATTGGCGATCGTTATTGATATTCAAAGTGGTTGCTGTACCCTTATTTTTTTACTGTATAAAAATTAAAACTTTTTCGACAGTGTATTTTAATAAATGTTTTTAACTAAATTAAATTAGAGCAAAAAATAACTATGAATTTAAGTTTTTATAAAATAACTTTTTAATGGCTTAATTTATTTCCAATAAATATACAATTTAAGTTTACTAGACTAGAAAACATGAATGGGTTTTTAAAAAAGAGGATCCTTAGCTTTACCTAGGGTAATACAGGTACGTCGGGGCACCAGGGATTTAATTTCTAGGGTACACCTGGTTCCGCGACTACTGGTACCTGAGACGGCGTGCGGTTTTAGTCGGTTCGAGTCCGACATTGCCACCGGTAAGTGGTATCCGAGGGGATTTCCGCACAAAAAAAAAAGAAAAAGAAAGGGTAATATAGGTAACTATAGTATAAAGGTATAGTTTTGAGATGTTTGAAATTTGAAAATGGAACACATCTGCGTCATATATTATTAAAAGGCAATTTTATTTGAAAATCGAATAGAAAAGGCCATTCACAGCAATAAAAAAAAATTAAAAATTAGAAGTATCATACTGTCATCATTTCCCGCTTTTTCGTCTGCTACAATGGAGTTTAAACGTGAACATTTGCGTGCTATGATATATTACGACCTTAAATGTGGTTTATCTAAAGGTTTAAGCTTAGACCGAACGTAATCACCTTTAGGTGAGTCTGCTACTTCTCGTGCAACCATTTTTAGATGTTTTAAAGAATTTAATAGGGGGAAAACTAGCCTTGAAGAAGATGACAGAAGTGAAGTCACCGCTGAAAATGTGTGGACTACAAAAAGGCTTGTGCGAAATGACACTCATACATGAGATAACTGTTAACTCAGAATGGTACACTACAGTCGCATTATAAAAAGTTTTCAAAGCTGTTCAGGAGAAATGATAAAAGACCGAGCTCCGGGTAATGATGCTGCGCAACGACCATGCGTCTTCACAGTCTTCCGTCAGAACAAAGCCGTTTATTCAAGAATTGGGTATTAAAACCCTACTTCACCTACCTTACAGACCCGACTTAGCTACTTATGACTTCTTTTTATCCCCCACCATAAAAGATAAGATAAAAGGCAAGTTTTTTTCAAGTGCCCAAGAAGCTGTAATTGCCAACGAATAAGCAATTTTTGACCTGTCGGAGGAAAACTGGAATAAGTGTTTCCAATACTGGTTTAGGCGTATTTAAATTTGTATAGAGAATAATGATTATTATTTTTTAGTATATATTGTTTAGTTTTTGCGTGTATCAAAATTACTATATAAATTTAACTGATACTACGTAACTATCAAATCAAATACTAAACGGAGTATAAGATTATTGATATCCAGAAACACCACTTCTGCAACCATTTAAATAAAAATCCACACACTTAACCACTTCCAGTAAAATATGAAATCATCGTAGAGACGTACGAGATAGGTATTTTTTTGTATTTTCATAATTTAAAGTTGCCAGTACTATAAATACTTATTACTTCTTCATTTTATATTATTTATTTCACTCCTGGAAGCCTGTGAACGCTCCAGGAGGCTTCTGCGCTTCTGAAAGGAGCTTGGTTGGCTCTCCTAGCCAACCTCTTCTAGACGCATAAAGGACCACTCTCGAGTATAAATGTGGAAATCGGAGCTTACAACCAATACCAATACTTTTACCGAAGGTTTACTTATAAAGACTATACGTTTATGCTTCTAAAATCAAGTAATACCTACTGAATATTGTTGATGTTCCTTAATTGATTGGATTACACAGCAAATCTTCGGTAAATCTCAATTATAAATGCGTCATCATCAATTTTTAACCGACTTCAGTAGATCATCAGTTTAATCCCGATGATTATACATCGATGTTATGATAAGGAATATATTTGTGTACTTAATTACAGCTATAAACTGTAGGCATAATAAAAAACGTGGACACGTTGGGTGAAACCAATTAATATTAAGAGATGAAAGATCATTATTTGTCTGTAATAAAATTTTGAATTAAATTTATCCAATACTAACATTTTAAGATCCATTATTATTTATTGTACAGGTGTAGGGTCTTTTTAGTTAGTGTTCCAGAACCTCTGTTAAATAACAATGATTCTATTCGTGAAAATCTGTAATTGGCTTGATGTAGTATATCAATCATTTTTCTGACCTGACCATGACGAACAGCTGACCTGACCAACAGCTACAAAAATGATAATGGTCAGATCAGGATCTGACCATTATCATTTTTGTAGCTGTTGGTTTTTCTAACTGGAATAAATACATAAATTATTAAAAGTTTTGATGAACGGCTATGAAAACAAAATATATTTGTGGGCAAACCATGTGTTGGTAAATGGGCCAACTTGGTTGGAGCAGTACCACGGCCTTCCAGTGAATCGAGGATAAACTATTTTTTCGTTGCATTTCACCGAGTGAGAGAAGTTAGGTTTATAGAATCTTTATTCTCATAAGAACAATTTACAGTTCACTTAATATGAGATAAACAAATAAATATAACTTAGTGTCATCTCGTGAGGAGGCATGCATATACTAAACATAAAGTTACAAGAGGAACATACCCTTTTTTTTTTTTTCCCGTGCGGAAATCCCCTCGGATACCACCTGTCGGTGGCATGTCGGACTCGAACCGACTAAAACCGCACGCCGTCTCGGGTACTAATAGCCGGAGAACCAGGTATACCCTAGAAAGGAAGTCCCTGGTGCCCCGACATACCTCGGGCCATCTACAGAAAGAGGAACATACCCTCTCCAATTCTATCGTGATACTCTCAGTTGCAGCGATAGTATCTATGAGCAGCGCCACTCACTTCCCATCAGGTGACCTGGCCGCTCGTTTGTCCTCCACATCGCAAAATAAAATATGAATTAAAAGAACATCTGGTGTCAGAAGATACAAAATCTGTGCAGTAAACTGAAACTTCTAACTTAAGATTACAACAACTAGTGCTTATAGGATTTTGAGGTTTCATAAAGCCATATATTTTAGCAGTAAACTGCACGGATGGCGTAGTGGTTTAAGCGGTCACCTCGCCGCTTCTTACTGCGCTGAGTGTTGTGGGTTCGATCGCCACATGAAACAACACTTTGTGTGATCCACAGATCGTTATTCTAAGTCTGGATGTTCTTTGTGTACGTTTAATGTATGTTTGTAAAGTTCCCCGCGACACAGGATTATTTACAGTGCGGGAGTTGTCTTGTAAAAAAACAAAAACAAAAAAGTAATATTCGTCATCTCATCTTGGCCAAAAGAGGTCCACTGCTGGACTTTCGGCTCCCCAAGGTCCATATTGGTCCATTCACGAATGTGCAAAACTCAAAGTGTAAGTTATAAAGATCCACGTGTGTGGATCCTGCTAAACGAAGACCTATTTTTGGCCAAAAGCTTTCAACTTTTTTTACACGGAACTCGAGAAAAACAGCGCCGACCACTCGCCTGTCGTAATTAAAATTTCAAAACATGATCATAGAAAGCTTGTTCATTAAGCTTAGGGCGATTAAACGTTCGTTCAAACTGATGTAATATTTATCAACCTCCTGGCTACCGGTACCGTAAACAGCGATTATCTTGTTTTGATTGTAATCATGCGTATATTACTCTGCCTATTCAGCAATGTAAATATAATTATGTTATTTACTTAGAATAGAAAGGACTAGCTACATACAACCTCTAAGGTTCAATCAATCAAACTAATGATTCGTTGCGAACTAATTATATCAATGGACGTATTCAGAGAGTAAGATAAAAAAGACTACTGTTAATGTGCCAAAGTCTACCTGTTCTTCGTGGAATATAATATAAATCATTTATTACCAAAAAGAAATGTACAAAATATGTTATACATTGCCGGTGGCCCCCACACTAGGCAAGCCTGCCCTGTGGGTGCCAGTTGCGATTACACATTTCGCTATACATTATTGTTCGCTATACATAACATCGTCGTTTTAGATAGACTCATTTATGATATAACATCTTATGGTATTATTTTATTTATTTTATACTTCCTGCAAATATATTGCATAAGGCGGACACACTCACTGAAATTAATCGAAAAACTACTTAACACTGGGTTTCTCTGGGACCGAAATATCACTCGCCTCATACGTTACGAAGCAGAGCTCTTCTACGGCAGTGTCTTGTTTTTTCATTTTTGTTCCTTTTTTATAATTTAATGTTGATTAACATACATATTACTTTGCTAAATTTAATTGCACCATTTGTTCCTTAATTATTTTTGTTAATTTCACCGCGCAACATGAAGTACTTCCACAAAATAAATGACCACAAGATCCCGCGTGAGCAACTTATTTTCGATTTATTGTACTTTTTACATTCACAACAATGAAATAAACTCATAACAACCGAATTACAAGCTGTCTTAGTGTATTCCACATAAAAGAACAAATTTGCTATAATTCGTATTCATGAACCACGGTCCTTAGAGAGTTACATGGAAGCAGCCTAATCATGAAAACGCTGGTTCAACAAACAACCTCTATTACTGTCGGCCTCGTCTCGGTATAGCGTTAATATATAACAACTAGCGACCATTTGTATGTGCGTATACGTGCTTTTTATGCTTAGGTAATAATTAACATTAGAGCGGAAATGAAAACTGGTTTATTATTCAATATCTTGTCGAAATAATGTGTTGTTTTTCTTAATATTTTTTTCTGTGAACCACACAATTTTGGGTAAAACACACAGAGTTATAGGTAACTTAACATTTCTTATAATGTAATAATTGAAAAAAACTTAACTGGCGTAATGCTTTTCACAAAGTTGTGTTTTATTTGTGCACTACGATCATTAGTTACTAAATGCAAATCTGCTTAGTTGATCGTAAAACTACGAAGAAGAGAATATTGCCAAGGAACTCGGGCACTTCCATTTAAGATTATACCCAGTACACTATTACCAGTAGATTCATCAGTACTACTTTTATGTCTACTCCGCTGCAATGATATTTGAGGAGTCACCAACATCTCAATCTTATAAACCAACAAAAAAATGAAAATTCTTTAATTATGCCTTTAATTATGATTTAGGGTCGGAGAGCCATGCTTCTCCACGAATGGGCCGGCTCGACCGGAATGATACCAGGGCCTCACAGAAAACCAGAGTTAAGCAATTCTTTCGTTGCCTTTCACTGAGTGAGTGAGGTTACCGGAGCCCAAACCCGCTGACTCGTGCGGGAGGGACTCCAAGGGCAGCAACGCACTTGTAACTTTTGAATTGCAGGTGTCCATGGGCGGCGGTAGTTGCTTACTATCTAGTGACCCGTCTGCTCGTTTGCCCCCTTATGCCATAAAAAAATATGCTTTGTTTATTAATATGGAGTAACATAAAAGTATGACATTAAGTATAAAACTTCAGAAATTAAAACTTAATACTATCTTTGAGGTCATACATACATATATGCTTATGTGATAGTTGCAATGGGCTTTAAATTATATCAGACTGTTAGTTATTACAGTAATAATAAACATTTAAGCTGAGTATTGCACCACCTGTACAGTCGGAGAGAAAAATCTAATATTTCAGCAATGCTTGTGCACATGCCTAAGATTGAATAACACAATACAGTAAATCGCACGTGAAAGACAAAGCTTTAGATTATGTTGGCTCTCGGGTTCATTGTTAATTTGAATGTAAGCCTAGTTATACGTAATATCGCAAATTCTCATATATGGTTCTCTAGGATGGGCTGCCTTGATGTAAACCTTGATGTATGTATAATGTATATATAATAATAATCTTTTTTTTATTATGTTAGAGAAGGCAGACCATGACCATCGCCGCCCATGAACGTCTGCAACGTCTGCGAAGAAGTACGCTCTTTTCTTGAAGGTTTGAAGGTCGTATAGGTCCGGAACGGAAATACCGCAGACGATAACACCTTCCACAGATTGGTGGTGCAAAAAGTGCCTCGAAAAGCGCAAAGTAGTCGAGCGCCAGCTATCCAGGTGATGCGGATGAAATTTTTGAACGATGGCGGAAAGTTGCGGCTGGTATTAGTCCGAACAATTCCTCGGAGCACTCTCCATGATATATACGATAGAGATTGCAGAGTGAAGCCACATCTCTACGTAACGCCAAGGGATCGAGTCGATATTATAGGTAGATAGATATATTATAATTATCATCTCAGCCGAAAGACGTCCACTTCTGGACATTGGCCTCCCCCAAGTGATGCCCGCATCCAAAGTCGTCGGCAGGTTGTGGGACCTACATACCAGAGAATGGGCAGCTGCGTCCTACTGAGCACAGTACCATCTAACTGCGATCGCCAACCCTCATACCAAGGGCGAGGATTTTGGCAATTAAAACTTGCATTTTATTAAAACAAAGATTCTGAACAATTGAGAACTTCTTCCTTTTTTTAAATTTCTTTATCTAACGAAATACTAAATTCAAAACAGTCAAAACACACGACAGACACGACAACACTCATATACGAATTTTACAATAATAAAAACACTATTGAAACAAAATATACAACACAAATTACATGAAATATTTAAAATAATAAAGAGATGTTGTGACCAGCCCTGTTCCCACACAGGAGGGGGTCATCCATCCACCGTAGATGGCCCGAGGTACGTCGGGGTACCAGGGATTACCTTTCTATGGTACACCTGGTTTCCTGGCTGCTGGTACAGGCGAAACGACGTGCGATTTTTAGTCGGTTCGAGTCTGACGTAGCCACCGGTGGGTAATGGTCTAATGAGATATCCGCACAGAAAAAAAAGGATGCAACCACCATCAAATCAGGAATCACATAAAGTTATCAAATTTATATTAAAAACGACTTTAGCTTACTGTGAGCTTATAAGCTTTTATACATATAAGAATACATTTAAGAGTGATACCACGGCCTCACAGAAAACCGGTGTGAAAGAAATATTTCGTTTCTTTTCACCGAGTGAACCTCCCTTCCCCCTGAATCCGGGGGAGGGTGGAATTAATAGGTGGCAGCGCACTTGTGACGCTTGAGCTGCAGGCGTCTATAGGCTCGTTTGTCCCCATATCATATAAATTTGAAACATAACCTGAAATTCACCTTTGATAAAATTTATCAAGTTGTGAAGTAATATTCCAAATCAGATTAATAGTTTTAGCCATTTAAGTTTTAAGGTAAACTTAATTACTCTTTTTAAAAACAAGAAATAGATAAATAAACCACTTTTCAGGGTTCCGTACCTCAAAGGAAAAAAAACGGAACTCTTATAGGATCGCTTTGTTGTCCGTCTGTCTATTAAAAAAAATTAGAATACATTTTAAAATTAAGAAGAGATGGCCAAATACCCATCCGTGTCACAGTTTTATTTAACAAAAATATATTATTTACTCAAATTTTATTTTCTAGACCTACACATCTTACGCCAACAGTTGGGGAAGAGAAGGAGCTGATTAGGTTAATTTGGACTTTAAATTAGCCAAAGAATTGCCAAGACTTACAGGAGGCCGACTTTACAATGACGTTAGTTCTACCGTTGGGTGTTTTCTAGAAGGTACTGGTTAGCATACCAGGAACAAATTCTGTTTCAATTTAAGCTAAGATTTTAGGTAAATTTTACGCAAACTATATCTCACTGTTGTCTCGTTAATTGCGTGATTCCAAAGCTGTCGGTAGTCTTGACATCGTTCGTTTTCCCTGTATGTATATTGCGCGAGGCCACGAAGCTTCCTACCACGTTGAGTGTTGTGGGTTCGATCCAAACATGGGACGACACATTGTGTGATCCACAAATTGTTGTTCTAAGTCTGGGTGTACTTTGTGTCCATTTCATGTATGTTTGTAAAGTCCCCCGCAACACAGGATACATTTCTAGTGCGGGAATTGTCTTTTTTAAATAAAATAAATAATAATTAAATTATTTGTTCAGTATAAGCGTTTTTTAAAGTGGCGTGGTATAGTAGGTATAGTAGGCCAATACCTTCTTTCTAAGGAGAGGCCTATGTCCAGCAGTGGACTATTAAAGGCTGTTGATGTGAAGCGTTTTTTGTTGTACTAGACTAAACTTGAAATTGGACCAGGTTTAAAAATAATAATAACTTACTTTATTTATTTTTATTTTTTAAACTTCCTGCATTATAATTTGCACGAGGCACACTTAATGTCACATGACATTATCTACCAGTCAACCTTTAGATAGTTCAGTAAGGGAAATAGCAGGTGCATATGTGCAATGAAAATAAGCCATGAACAAAACATTTATAAATATAAAATAACAGTTAATATTGCTATTTAAAAGTATTTATTTATTTTATAACTTTTTGCAGGAATATATGAATCGCCGGACATTACGACCGTCGATGTAATATGTATTTGTACAAAAAGCCTAAGCCATTCTCTGCCCATCGACCGATTGGGCGATACAGAGAAAGGGTATGGGGGGTTATAAAAGTACATAGAAGAATACTGTACCTGTATTATGGTAACTAGACTGCTGATAAACATACTTATATGTTACATGATTATTTACTATGATTTACTAAAAACAATATTGGAGACATGTATTACTTCACGAGTGTATGTCTTTGTTGTGTATATAAAGAAGAGAGTGTGATATTATATTATATATATATACTAAATAGACTTAGTAAACATAACCATAGACACTTAATAAACATAATTTGATTGATTTTAATTAGATTAAATAATAATAATAATAATAATAATATTCTACCACATTCACACAACGCCATCTGGTCCCAAACTAAGCAGAGCTTGTACTATGGGTACTAGATAACTGATATAAATACATATTATACTTTTTTTTTGTAAATACATACTTATTATACATAGAAACACCCAGACCAAATCAAACATTAAATGTTCATGCACACAAATGTTTGACTTGAGCTTGAATCGAACTCGCGACCTTTGGAATAGCAGTCCGTTACACAAACCACTACGCCATTCGGTCGTCAATTAAAGTAAGACACGTCTCCGCATCTCCTTTTGCACGCTACTAAGATCGATCTTTAGGTTCTCACTTCCACCTCCTGCCAGACATCTTGAGCAAAGATCTGTGGGCGTCCTACACTACACTCGTTTCATCATCACATCACATGAACAGCCTTTCATGGTCCGCTTCTGGACATAGACCGCTCCATAGAAGGGAGGTTCTGGCCTGGTTCAGTGCAGTAGGAAGCGGCGAGGTGACCGCTTAAACCACTACGCCATCCGTGCAGTCAACGCTTAAAATATTTCAAACTGAAGTTTCAACTCATGGAAACTAAATAAATATGTGAATCCAAATTAGTAGATTTAACCGTTTTATTCATTCATAATTAAGAGTTAAATTAATTCAGCAGATATTGCCGCATTTGGGCCTGCATACAAATCTGCTATCATGAAATTAACATCTATGACTTAAGGAATAGAATTGATGCACGGATGGCGTAGTGGTTTAAGCGGTCGCCACGCCGCTTCCTACTACGCCGAGTGTTGTGGGTTCAAACCCCACATGGGACGATAATTTGTGTGATCCACAAGTTGTTGTTCTGAGTCTGGATGTTCTTTGTGTCCGTTTCATGTATGTTTGTAAAGTCCCTCGCGACACAGGATATGTTCCTAATGCGGGAGTTGTCTTTTTTAAAAAAAAAAAAAAAAAAAAAAAATATTACATGGTTCTAGGTCTAATGGTAAACAAACAAATCAATTAGTTCCGATTCAGTAAGAAACTATTTTCCTGTTCCATAAATCATGAAAGTGATTTCATCCGTTAAACCTTCTATTACTGTCAAAGTGTACAACTTTTTAAAGGCATTTCTATTAAACTAGCTATTACAATAATTAACAATACTAACTGCTAAGCAAGAGGTTGTAGGTTTGATTTTTAAGAAAGACAAATAATTTTATGTTAAGCATGATCTTTCTGTCTGTGTTTGGAAGCAATTTATCTACAACATGTCTCACAGGCTCTGTCTAATTAAGAATCAGGTGGCCATATCTATCGAGTTATTACTGTTACTGTTTTTATTATTACATTTTAAACCTTCATCATCATCATCATCAACAGCCTATAACAGTCCACTGCTGGGCTGGTCTCTCCTTAGAAAGGAGATTTTGGTCTACTATACCACGCTGGCCATACGGGTTGATATATGGTTTGTTTCAAGTTTTCCTTCTCTTTGCAGTGCTGTTTTCCTGCGTAGTTTGCTCCCTTAGTCGGCTCTTACGACACTCACGGAATGAATAGGGGTAGTGACATTCCGTATTCTTAATCCGTCACCACACGGACTACCTCTTTAAACCTTAATATATATAAACTAAAAAATAAACATATAAGAAATCTCCTACCGACTAAGCTATCGGTGAGAGACAGATACGTACCATTTTAAAAGTTACTGTTTTCTGGATAATTTTCTAAATTTGAGGGCCTGATCCAGAAAACAGGAACTGTGAATGTGAATAAGTATTTAGCCCTTTAATGAGTATTACAAGCGGAGATATTCGTTCATTAACTTAATAACAACACTCTGTATTTACAACATAATGTTCTCAAATAACTTTCGATCTAATTCAATATCATCGTTATGATTGATTCGTTTCGCGTACAATTTGCTAATTACAAAAGTGGTTTGAGTGCTTGGGTAATGCTGTTATGAAGGTTCGTTGCGATCGATAACATGTAACTCTATTTCACTTTGTATCTTACATTAAATTTGTTAAGATTAGTTATATGCGTAGGTTTGAAAGTTTTATAATTTTATGTAGTCAAGTTTAGGTACACAAAGTACGGTTTAGACAGCAAAGCTATTGAAAAATAAATATCAAATTTATTTTTCAACTGAATTCATGTTTTGAAGACCCTATTAATTTGATTATATTTATTTACGAGAAACTGAATTGAGATTTACATCCTTTTGTTGAAGTCTGTTAAAAGAAAATCATGATTGTTAGAACCATTTTTTTTCACTCCATCCACCGGCCGTCACTCCACCGGGGTTGGTGGCGTCTGGTGTGTCGGAATCGGACCGACTAAAACCACACGGTGTGCCACTCTGCGCCTGTAATAGGAGAGATCCGGGAACTGCTATTATTACGACATCCGGACCCCTCCTAGCGCCTGCCCGCAATGGCGCGGGCTCTAACCCCGGGTACATTCTCCATGTCCGCGTGTGCCGGACGTCGCTTTCTCGCGGCTGGCCGTTATGGCGGGTGGAGGAGAAAAACCCCGTCCCGTCCACCCGCGGCCTCAGCTCAGGGCGGCATTTGGCGGTGGTAAATGTGCCTCCGCAGCCCGGTTCGCCGGCGATGAATTGGGTCCGAGTGGAGGTTGTCCTCCCGGGCCCTCTCCACCGCCTCCTTCTGCGATATGACGTCTTCGCAGAAGGATGCGACCGTGGTGAAACATCTGTCACTACCGGCCAAGGAGCGTATGACGGCCGGTAGCGAGAGATCCACCCCAATAACTGCAATGAGGACCCGGCGCTGCGGCGCCCAAGCTGGGCAAATTGCCAGCGTATGCTGAGCCGAGTCCTCACTGCCATCGCAATGGTGCCCGGCGGGTCTCAATTCCCTCCTAGCGACCGAGTGCAGGTACTTCCCGAAGCAGCCGTGCCCGGAAAGGACCTGCGTCAGTCGGAAGGAAAGGGTCCCATGCTGCCGCCCTGCCCATTCGATGATAACCGGCACAGCGGCGAAGCCAGCACGTGAAGCCTCCAGCCGGGACGGCCACTCGCGTATTTCTTCAGGCGGGGGACGAATGCCTCTATCCGCCCGGAACTCAGCTGTACGCCGATATACTTCGGATGATTGTTTGAACCAAATCTATACAAACAAAATTACTAGCCCTAAAACGCTGGGGCTACAAACTTGAAATTTTTGTGAGCGCCAAGCACTAATAAATAAATTTAGGAATTTATTAGGAAATACTAGCAACCGAAATGACTAGTATTCCCGTTAAGCCCTGATGCTAAGCTAAATTGCTTGTGTTAGGAGTGGGTTCACGTCGGTAGTAAACTGGTCAGGATTCGAACCCACGACCTCTTGATCGCAAGTCCAATGCCTTAACCACTAGGCTATCGCTGCTATAAGAAGTAATCACACGGACGAAGCTACGTGCAATAGCTAGATATATCATCAACACTTTTCCATGCTAAAATAATAAATGCGAAAGTGTGTCTGTCTGGCTGTCTATCTGTTTGGCTGTCTGTCTGTTACCTGTTCACGCTTAAACCGCTGAACTAATTTAGATTAAATTTGGCTTAGAGATATTTTGAGCCCCGGGAAAGGACATAGGATAGTTTTATTCCAGAAATCATACTTTAAGGTGGTGAAAATTAAGGTGGAAGCTTGTGTAGGGAATCTTTAACCCCTGAGCCTATTCAGATGAACTGCTTTGGAGATAGCTTGATTCTCAAAAAAGGACATAATAGGCTAATGTTTAATGGTGCCGCGGGCATAAGCTGTCTAATCAATGCTGCAGCTAAAATTTTACAAGCGATTTGGAATATATCAACTAAAGTTATGTATACACACTCATACATATAAAACTTAGAATTACGTAGTCCAAACGTCACTTCTGCCGTGCCGTCACTTCAAAGAGTCGGCAAATTAAACGAAAACGTCATTACCGTAGGAATGTAACCAAACGTAACCAGCACAATTTGCATATTGAGCGAATGAACACATTACCTACATGCGGAATTATGTAACTTTCTAATGAGTGAAGTGTTCCATCTCCTCTGAACATGTTAAGTCATTCCGGATTAGGGATTAGCATAAATGCGTCTTTGACGTGTTTTTGTGTCTTCAAACAATTTTGAAAGTACATTCTGTTTTTGGAAGATAAAGACTTTCCAAATTAGCGTTCGTCTTTGGTTGTTTTTCATAAATGGAGTTAATATTTGTTATTATTTTGTCATATACAGTACTAAGAAGTAAACTTGTTATGTAATCAGCATTTAATTACATCGGCCGAGGAGGAGTAATGCTTTAACACATATGGGTCGGCTTAACCAAAGTGATACAACGATACAAACCAGTATTAAGTGATTCCTTATTCTTTTTCATAAAGTGAGTAAGATCATCGGAGGGCCAACCTCCACCTTAGACCGTAATTCTAGGGAAAAAGGAACCAAAGGGCATCAAAGCATCACTTGGTCCTTCGAGCCAGCCCAAATGTTTGATGGTATAGATCTCCCACAGTTATAAAGGTTCTCCCTCTGTTCACAATTCTAATCTCACCGACGTTTTTTTCTCTTTATGAAGTCTCTCATACACCACCATCATGCGTTCACGGGCGCGATGAAAACTTATTACGGTCTTTGATTTGACTTCCTATTACCTTCAGCAAATTGCAACAAAATAGCTTCAAGCTGTCTTAGTAACTTACTTAACTGTAAAACACAAGACAATTAAGTATTCTCAGGGAATACTTCAGTTTAATTTTATCAAGAGTCAACTAGACTTCTCTAGACGTACGTTTTGAATAAACAATCGTGTTTTCAGCGAACTCGTGCTATTTTACAGACCGTTTCTTTAATGCTTTTAGCCCGAATGCTCTTACTGCGTTACTAATGGATCTCGTGTGAAACTTGTGTTGTTTGTTCCGAGTTATAAATGCGATTTAAGTTACGAGATAGTGTTTTGTTCTATATGCACATAAATGTTGAAAACATGACTATTGTTGGGTTGTACTCATAGATTTATTGGGCGGTAAAGGAAACCAATTTTAATAAAAAAAAAACAATCCAGTCCGGATGCAGATATCATCATCATCATCAGCCTATTGCAGTCCACTGCTAGACATAGGCCTTTCCCATTGCACACCACTTAGATCGATTTTGGGCTTCTCGCATCTCACCTGGCCTGTTGGCGTCCTACACTGCGTTTGTCGAGACGCGGTCTCCACTCAAGAACTCGTTTTCCCCAACGGTTGTAGGTTCTGCGGCTAATATGGCCAGGCCATTATCACTTCAGCTTGCTAATCCGGTAGGCTATGTCGATGCAGATATATTTAGCATAATTTTAAACATATTTATCTAAATGTTAGTTTATTTTTAATAAAAATTTGTATAGATAAAAGCGATTTAGTGTACGCTATAATGCTTGAATTATAATATAAATATGAAATATAATATAATGCTTGAAGAATTGAATTATAAACCAAGCACCACCTAACAAAACCAAAACTACTCATTGAGCACTGTGTCTGCATCGCGTGATAAAAGTTTTTAAGCATAGGAAAAAAGAGCTCTTTAATTTCAGTAACCAATAAAAGAAGTGTAGTCCTACGTTTTTGATTTCTGAAGTTATTTGTTAATTTTAACTTCACGCATTAGTCGCAGCGTAACCTAATGAAAGCTGTAACCTTGTGATAAACACCAGAAGACAGTTGAAAACGGACCTTAGAAGTTCACGTAGTTTCGAACGTAGAACCAAACCAATTATCGTCACAAACAAATTCAGACTAAAGTTACTGCTAATTGCAACAAAATTTATTCTCCATCCATTTCAACTAAAGGTTCTCGAAAACACTCAAAGTTAAATCGAGTATATATATCAGTTTGTTGGCAGGAAACGCTTGGCAGCGATCCTAATCACGGACTCTGATTCTGACGTTACAGACTAATCTGACTATAGCTACATTATTCACTAACAAAGAAGTTTTCTAAAGGGGAATATTGTTTGTGTGGGAGTGTGTATATCTATGTATGTGTTCAGGGTGTTTATTTATTTATTTATTTGGAAACTTAACAGCTATGTTACATATATCATGGGTGAAGTTAAACATTTTTTAGACTCTTAGCCAATAATAAAATTTCGCGACAAGTAAAAGAAAATTGCGTGCACCACTTAAACATAGGCAATTGTACGTATTATATACTATCTATAATTTAATTTATATTAGGTATATTGTGCAGAGTGAGAAGTATTCCAAAAGAAAGCAACTTACAAAAACAATCTTAATTTGGATTCACAAGTATGATTGCAACTTTTTAGTTATTTGTCTTTTAAAGGCACTTTTTGAGAGGTGGAAGATGTCGATATCGTCAAAATTAATATTGTAACAGCTAGGCAAACGAGTGAGAACAGAATTCTTAGCATAATTGGTGCGGTGCAGAGGAATACTGAACAGGCGCGTATGTCTAGTACGAGCCCCGGGTGCATTCAAGCTAATATTAGAGAGAAGTTCGATACTATCAATTTCACCTCGAATGATAGCGAACAAAAAGCTCATGTCTAGTAACACACGCCTACTAGTTAGAGGCAGCAGATCATAGTGCTTGCAGTCGTCAAGATATGATAAATGTCGTCTCCTTGTCTTAAAATTTAGATGTCTCACGAAACGTTTTTGAATTCTCTCAATTTTATCTGTGTATGCAACATATTGGGGAGACCAAACAGGACTGCCATAGTCAAGTACACTTTGCACGTATGCGCGGTAAACAGTTTTAAGGCAGTTGATATTCTTAAATTTAGCGCACGTACGCATAACGAAGCCTAGATTTCTGAATGCCTTACTGGTAATGGTGTCTATATGACGAGAAAAAAGCATTTTGGAATCCAACACTACCCCCAGGTCTCTTACATGATCTACCCTAGTGATAACATTATCACCGAATTTGTATGTGTACTTGATAGGACTTCCACGACGACTAAAACTTATGCACTGACATTTATCAATGTTAACCGTAATTTTATTGCGTTCATAATATGGGAATAATGCGTCCAGATCCCGTTGCACCAACTCACAGTCAAGTGTAGATTTAATTTTGAAATATATCTTTTTATCATCAGCATACATTAGATGCCTCGAATTACCAAAACACTTGTCTATGTCATACAAGTGTTATTACTATGAGTTTGTTTACTGCAGATTGTTACTCCCTCTCCGATCCTTGATCTTCTTCTGCATCCAGCGGTTGCCTGCAAGAGATCGCAAATTGCGATAAGGCTGCCAAACTTTATCTTTATTTTACTTTATCTGTGTAACTGTCCCAAGATCATAAGACTTAAACAAATGTATCTTACTTATTTATTTATCTATCTATTGTTTGTGTTGATTAACAATTAGATGAACCTTCAAAATAATTTATTTTTTGTTTTTTTTTGGCTTTCTAGCCAATGTTACTAATACCTATTAAAAACGTTTTACATTCACTTCCCACGGTGCTGTTTTAACCCAATTTTCAATCAAACAGTTTTGTCCATAAACTGATATTCTATTCTATTCTAATGTCTTCTTCTATTTTATGTCACTATCGAGAATAGTTAGTAGACAACGTTTTCAGTTTTTCTAAATATTTATTTAGTACCGCGAGATGTAAGTGCACGTTGTGTCCAAGTATTTTTAGCATTGGATTGTGACATTTTAAGTACTTTTGCATTAAGTAAGTGTATATTACGGACGGATTAAGAATACGGAGTGTCACCACCCCTATTCATCCTGAGGGTGTCGTAAGAGCCGACTAAGGGAGAAAACTACGCAGAACAACCACACTGCAAAGAGAAGGAAAACTTGAAACAAACCCTATACCAACCCGTCTGGCCAGCGTGGTATACTAGGCCAAAACCTCCTTTCTGAGGAGAGGCCTATGTCCAGCAGCGTACTCGTAAAGGCTGTTGATGATGATGATATTATGGATATCATTCTCAAAGCAAGCAAGATATTTATTTCAAAATATCTCTAAGTAAAATATACTTCTTAATTGGCTTTTCGTATAGTATGTTATCTTAGTTTGCCCGTGAAATATCATGGAGAGTGCTTCGAGTTTATTCGGACTAGAACCGGCCGAAACTTTCCGCCATCGTTTCACACGGCAAAATTTTCATCCTCACCACTTGGATAACGAAACCTCACCACGAAACGACCTTTAAGAAAAGAGCGTACTCCTCCGTTTGTGACTCCTGAGTTGCAGACGTTCATGGGCGGTGATGGTCACTTTCCATCAGGTGACCCGTCTGCTCGTCTGCCCCCTGTGGCATAACTAAAATTTGACAATATTGTAAAGTATTTGATGTTTTTGTTATTTTGACATAATAAAATTTATTTCACTAAACTAGCATTTCTACCTTTAGAGATTTTATGATGTTTATTTAACCGGAATTAATTACTCTCAAGTGTTTATTCAATTTAGTTCCGACATACACATTTAATAAAAATAAACGCCACTCTAACAACATTCCATAAAATTATGATTAGTAAATATTTATCCCCAAAGTTCAATAACGCATTCCTGCTTCATTCCCCACAATACAAAGATAATTACCAATTTGTATCGGCGATAACTCAAAGGGGAAAAATTGCTCTTGTTAACAGTTCAGTCACGTACACAAGGCAGTAGGCTGCAGCCCTTTGTCGAATCACTGATTTTTGATACCCAGGGTGGGTAATCGCGCCCCTTCTAGATGGCAATTATTAAATAGCGTGCTCGTCTGAAGCAAAAGCAAGAGGGTTTTAAGTCAGCAATTATTTAATTTTATGAAGGTAAAAAATCCCTTTTGGAATCGTATTTTTATTAATATTTAGCCGAAGTATAGCATTAATTTTTAATAAATCACGTGGAGAAATTATCTTGAGATTAATATAGATTTCTTTCTATTCCGTTTTGTCCACTTAGTAGAAAACAATGAGGATAGGACTTCGCCTCAAAAAAGACTTTCTGTTGACATTAAAAAAAAAATTGAAATCGATCACATTTCTGTTTTAATACTATTCAGACCAACACTAATGTGAAGTGTAATTATGTAATACTTTTGTTGCTTTTCACTGAGTGAGTGACGTTACCGGAGTCTGGTGGACTTGGACCTGCCCCTGACTCGGTGTCCCTGGGTGGCCGTAGTTACGAGTACTTACCATTAGGTGATCCGTCTGCTCCTTTATACCATAATAAAAGGAGAGCCTGAATATGCAATCTCAGTTTAGTGATCAAGCGCCGCAAGAGGAACTGGACTGACCACACTTGGGACCCGAGCATATCGCCAAACAGGTATTGGGATTGGAACCCACAAGGTAAACGTAAGCGTGGCTGCCCTAAGCAAGCTTGGCGGCGCACTGTCGCAGATGAGGTGAAGAGGATCGCAAGAAGTGCGAAGCTCAGGACCGAATTCGATGGAGGACTACTGTGGACCCCCTCTGCCCCCCTGACTTAGAATATTAAGTCAAGTCAGCTTAATGCTACACCTAATAACAGATGCAAAACCACTAGTCAAATATTTAAATCTAATATATAAAATTCTTGTGTCACGGTGTGCGTGGTTGAACTTCTCCAAAACGGCTTGACCGATTTTCGTGAAATTTTGTGTGCATATCGGGTAGGTCTGAGAATCGGCCAACATTTTAAATAATGTATATGGCAAAAGGGTCAGCTAGTATTTATATATATAAAGGAACTTCTTAGAACATTAATGAGTAATTATATATTTATTTGACTAGTAATTTTGCATCTGTTATTTGCAACCAACGGGCTACAATAATATGAATCTTATTCATGACATTCTATTCCCATCGCTTCAATAAACTTATTTCCCTCTTTAATCTGTACCCTATCTTTAATATTATTATATAAAATAGTTACTATCAGAACTATAGTTCGATAAGCAATCACACTACGTATCTGCGTGCATTAAGAAACCATTTGTAATAATGAACTAACTATCCATCTTATCTTAATGCTTTAACTTGCGGCATACCTTATATGTGGAAAATGTAATAGGTGCTTTGTGTACACAAAGCTATAATATAAAAAAAGTTTTATGGATTTAGAAATGGGTAGTTAATACTTAAGTTATTTTTTTTAAGATTTTAATGGCTCTCGTTTTAGAGCTGGAAGTAGGTAGGTGAATTAAGTATTTCCTATGATGAGAAGATTAGTAAATAAATTCTTATTTCAGCTACAGCTTGGAGAACTATTAGGTTTATATAATGGGTGTAGTGATGCACAACAGAAGCATCCCTGAAAGGTATGTAGCTGACTCTTCCAATTATGTGTATTGTGACTACACCTAGTTCTTCTGATTGCTTCTTGCAGGAGTTAGTTATAACATTATATTATGCTCTCTTACTTGCTTTTACAAACATCAAGTCGTGACTCAAACTATTTGACGTACTTGCCAAAGACCGCACAAAAAAAAATTTGAACTTCAAAACCAAGTTGCTGTTGCAAGAGTTTTTATTTATTAAGCTAACCAATGCTCTTCAAAGGAATATATGTTTATTTCGTTAGAAAGGAATATATGTTTATTTCGTTAGAAAGTACATAAACCTTATTTCATCAGCAGCCTATAATAGTCCACTGCTGGACATAGGCCTCTCCTTAGAAAGGAGGTTTTGGCCTACTATACCACGTTGGCCAAACGTTTTGATATAGGGTTTGTTTCAAGTTTTCCTTCTCTTTGCAGTGCTATTGTCCTGTGTACTTTGCCCCCTTAGTCGGCTCTTACGACACCATTATTCATTATTCAACCATTATTCATCCCATGATGAATAATGGTTGGGGCCATTCCGTATTCTTAATCCGTCACCAAACTAAACCTTATTTATAGACATAAAATATTTATACTAATATTAAGCTAAAATAGTGGTTTTCATACGACACTCAAACTTAATCAAAGCTGAAGTTATATACTCGTAATCTGTCGTATATGGTGGCGTGATAATGTAGCAACGGACCAGGTTTCACTCTGAACTACACAGGACTGCAGAACTATGTAAATTAATTCAAAATCAGAAAAGTACAAGCTAATTAAACTTCTTAACATCGTGCCATCAAAATATCTTATTAGAGTAGAATTTACCTCGACTTATTGTTCCCTAAAAAAAAGACGTGAGGCACTCGGGGACTGCCGCGGTAAAGCTATTGCATAGCATTTTGTATCAACTTATGCAATTATAATTATTTATTTATTTTATTTATGCAGTATTTCTTTTTCTTTGATATTAATTCAAGTTACACTTTTTGAGCGTGGTGACCGATAAGAAAACATTTTTTTTTCTTTTATTAAATAAAAATATTGAAGCATATTACAATTGGTTTTTAAATAAATAAATAAAAAAAATATTATTAAATCAAATTACATATCCATGTAAGATTTTTCTGCATTATGTTGACGAAATTTCCTTTGACGTTCAGCATTTGATTTTGGTACTGTTTTTTGTTTTGTTTTGTGGTTTTTTTTCGGTACGGAATTTCTGGATTCGGTCTCCGCGCTTAAGGCCCTCGATAGAAGCTATGCAATAGCTTAAAAAGCTGTGAGCTAAAAAAACAATATTACTTAATTTCTACCACATTCACACAACGCCATCTAGTCCCAAACTAAGCAGAGCTTGTACTATGGGTCTATTACTATGGGGTATTTTTATATTATATATTATAGATATTGCATTGTATAATCTTAGATGTAACTGCCCCTTACCATGCCGTGGCAACTTGTAAGTAAGACAACACTCAGCAAATATTTGTAAAACATGTTTGTAAACTATGTATTAGTGTATGTTTTGTAAGTTGTCCTAAATAAATAAATAAATTATATAGTTTGTGTATTATAAACATAATATCTCTGTAAGTGTATATTTACCTTAATAACAGAACAGTCATTAATGCATAATGACGTTGTTTTTCTGCCTCCTAGTTTAATTTCCATTTCCTTCTTTCCGCGTCTCTTTATGAACTAGTTACATTTTAAATTATTCTGTAGATCTTGATACTTGAAACTTCTCGTAAAGTTTTATATCATTTTACTTTACCTAGTCCATAGTTTTAATAACTAGAATAATTATGATATAGTTCTTAAGATGGTTTAAATTTTAATTATATTTCTTCTGAAGTTAAAGCGGTCGATTTCCAGGAAAGACAATTAAATATTGGACAAACATATTTTCATTTTTAGAAATATTACGCAAGAGAAAAAGTATTAGAATGTTTTTTTTTATGCTTTGGTATTTACGTGCACATGATATTTATAAAGAATAACACAAACCTCTGAATAGGATAGGAGAACAGGAAATTCTTATTATAAGCTAGATCTTTTTCTTGAGCAGGATAAAAAAGTCATTTTTAAATTCCTGTTTTTTACCTTTCCCAACTTCCTTTGTTTAGTTAAATTCGCAAAATATGCTGTAGAACAGGGATCTGGGTCACATAAAGATCTGGAAAAACAAAAAATGCCAGGTCAGTGAAATAATTTATGTTTAAAATACAAGTAATAAATACTTTTAAAAATATAGTAATAAAAGGGTCGTAGTAATCAAAAAGTCGATAATTTAAATGTAATTAGTAAATACTTTTAGTAAAATTAAATATTAACTCTATATTTCTCTTGCTTTTTATAAAATTTCATTGCAAACAGCATCTATGCAAGTATATTATCTACGAAACGTTCTGAATCAGTAGAGCGCAAACCCTCTTTGAAAGAAACTTCCGTTTCTTTAACATTAAGAACCAACAAACAGATGCCTAAACAAAGGTTAAACTTTACGCAAACGCAATATACCAGAGCTAGAGAGCAAACCAACCGTTAAAAATAAAACAAGGATGAGATCGAAGAAATTGTATAAAGATTCAAAGTTGTTTTGTTAAAAGAAAAAACAACATTACACAGCACTCATGGATTACAATCATCAAAGCTTTTAGTAGTCCACTGCTGGACATAGGCCTCTTCTTAGAAAGGAGGTTTTGGCCTACTAAACCACCACGATAGCCAGACGGTTTAGTATAAGGTTCGTTTTAAGTTTTCCTGTTCTGTTCTGTTGTCGGCTCTAACGACACCCGCGGGATGAATAGGGGTGGTGACACTCCGTATTCTTAATTCATCACCACACGGACGATGGATAGATCACATGGATTACAAAATTAGTAATAATAATAGATAATCTCAATAGATTTGACTAGTTGATGTCGCTCGTCGAATGCACTCTACAATCACAGGACGGGAGTTCGTGTATGTATCACCTTTTCCTATTCAAGCTACAGTTGAAAAGTCTTAGTTTCCCATCCGAGACTTCCCTACCTTTTTCCTAAACGATTATATTCAAAAGGAAGACTGTCGTCAGGAAGATAGCTGGCTATAAAAGAAACTAGTCATAACTCTATTCAGTGTTTCAGATGAGGTCATCATCAGATAAAATTCGAATTAGGGTAAAAAGGCATGAAGATATTGATGGTAGACAATCGCAGAATCCTGACTTTACATAAATATCACTAGTAATATGATATAGGGCCCTAAAGAGCAGATGGGTCACTTGATGGAAAGTGGCTATCGCTGCCCATGAACGTCTGCACCTTACGAGTGACATGGGCGTTGCTGGAACGTTCTTTGCTTGAAGGTTTGAAGGTCGTATCGATACAGATGAGGTTATTAAGGAGTCAAAGTAAAAGTTCTTAAACTTAAAAGGTAGACATACATTTCTTATGTCTATGATGCTACTTTTTTTTGTTAATAGATATATATTTTACATAGAAAACACCCAAACTCTGAAACAAATATTTACAGATCGTACAAAGATTTGTTCCGACCTGGGAATCGAACCCGAGACTCCAGCACTGCAGTCGCATATGCTACCACTGCACCACCTCACTCACTTGGTGAAAAGCAACAAATAGAAATAATTACCTAACACTGCACTGTGAGGCATGCTATCACTCTGGTGGGGGAAGTGTTTCAGCTGGGATAGGGCCTGATTAGGCATAGTGTCATTTCGGGGAGGACCTGAAATAACATGGTCCGGGTCCTCCCGCCCGGATGGTTTTTAGTGGGATCATCCTATGATTTTCCATCACGCCAACAAAAAAAAATGGTATCACTCCGGTCTAACCGACCCACATGTGTTGAAGCATATCTCTCCTACGCTTAAAAACGAAATCGAAAATAACTCAGTACAGATACACTGCCCATTTCGCTCCTAATAAAATACGGCTTACATTCTACCGGTAATCTATCGAAAGCTCAAGTAAGGAAATAATTACCGCGGCGGGTCTCGTCTCACGCGCCTAATCAAGCAACTTTCTACCAAGTTAGATGAAGTCGGTGTGCGCGCCGTGTAAATTACTTTGATAACAGGACGTGACCAGACTAGGTGTGAACTTGCCCTTACTGGGACCGTGGTTTTGTGAATGAATGTTTAGCACGTACTGCATTAATTATTATTATTATTATATTGTAATAATATTTCTAAATAAATTAATTAATATACTCAACTAATTCTAACATGTGATCTATTTAAAAAGCTGGCAACATTGCCAAGTTAAATAGCAATGCTTATTATGGTCAGCTTCTGTTCGCTCACCTAGTCCTTAGCTTAGCTTACTCTCGACCCTAACTTAAAAATAAAATCAGAGATTATATTTATAAATGTACCGGTTTGTTTTTTTATTATCATTATATTATAAATATGTTATGTATTGATTAAAAGTCATTTTTTACAACATAGAGAACGTAGAATTTGACTGCTAAGTCTGGTATCATCAGTTTATAATATATAATCTATCTACATCAAAAAAATGTTTAGTTGGTTCGTGTACACTTCAAATTGTTCTGCACCGATTGTGTTCAAATTTTACACGATATGCAACCCACTTTAAATACCTTATTTCTTGTAAATGCAACCACATTATGCCACAGCAAAGCTTGGCAGGCTATAACTTGTCTTATATATATAAAATTATCGTGTCACAATGTTAGTTACTTACTTACATACTCCTCCGAAACGGCTGGACCGATTTATATGAAGTTTTGTGTGCACATCGGGTAGGTCTAAGAATTGGCCAACATCTATTTTTCATACCCCTAAATGACAAGGGTGACCACCCCTTATTTATTTTTAATATTTCATAGATATAATGTATATGGCCAAACAACGTTTGCCGGGTCAGCTAGTAATTTATAATTGTATCATCATCATCATGAATTATAATATTATTATTATTAATTTATAATTATATAAATATTTTCAATCGAACTTAAGCTATTGTGTCGTTATTTTTTTATAATTTTCTAGTACACAACACAGCACACACAACCACTTTATGGCATATTTAACTAAAACAGAACTTTTACCGTTATTAAAGTATATTGGTATCTATAAAACTTTCATAATTACTGGTAATTGGATATTTCAGTTCAATATTCTTATTCACTAACAAGGAGTTAGTTAGTTTGTTCACAAGGACAACGGCTAGAGTGGAAGTGAGTTATCAAAGTAATTAATTAAAAATATCTAAAGTTGTTTATACTCTAATTCATAAATTATATGTCTTTTGCAGCTGTGTTTGTGTGTTTTAATAATGAAATTTAAATTTATGGAAATTAGTATTGTTGTCTGTAATATAAAACGTCAGTAACGGAAATTTACTATTGGAACGAAGTTTTTTTCCATTTCATCGCAGTACATTTTTTTAACTTCACTTCACTTCATGTTTGGTTTTACAAATTCAGAATAAAATATTGAAATATGTTGCAACGACGACTAAAAACTGTTGATGAACAGTTTGCTCTCAAAGTTTATTTGGTTATGGACTTTTATTTACTGTATATGATACACAAATAGTTACATATTCTTTTGAACATTATTATGTAGCTATTACATCATTTAATAAGTACGCATAATTAACGTAACGTTTTTTTTCCTCACATATTTTCGACTGATTGCAAACTACTTAAAACTTTTACAATAGTAATTACTCTATATCAATAAACCTCCTTTCTCAGGAGATGCTTATGTCCAGCAGTGGACTATTGAAGGCTGTTGATGATATCAATAAATATAATAATAAACATGATGAACTTCTGTGGAGTCAGCATTAAGTCTACTACGATACGGCTGAACTTCGTGGAGCGACTGCCATCAGACATTCACAACCCAAGTACTAGGAAATATCGAAGTTCTGTAGAAAGGCTATTGTAGGACCTTTAGGACTCCAACTACTCATAGTGATTGCTGCAAATGTATGATTAAGAATATGGAATGTCATCACTCCTATGCGACGGACAGTCCCCTGTGCAGGGGATGTCTGGAAGCTGAAGAAACGGCCGTCCACGTAGTCCTGGAATGCGAGGGAGTGGCCACACAACGAGCAAATATCATTCCTGATATAAAGTCGCTCCTAGAAGCCTGTGAACGCCCCAGGAGGCTTCTGCGCTTCTGGAAGGAGCTTGGCTGGCTCACCTAGTCAACCAATCCTCGACGCATAAAGGACCACTCTGAGTCTAAATGCGGAAACCGAAGCCCACAACCAATACCAATACCCATCACTCCTATTTATCCCGTGGGTGTCGAAAGAAAGTCTAAGGGAGCAAACTACGCAGGACATCAGCACTGCAAAGAGAAGGTAAACTCGACACAGACCCTATACCAACCCGTATGGCCAGCTTGGTATCGTGGGCCATAACCTCTTTTTTAGGGCTCTCCTTATGCGCCTATGTTCAGCAGTGGACTATTAAAGGCTGTTGATGATGGTGATGACCCGGACCGACCGAGTAGTCGATAACGAAATTCCGTAAAAAGACTGTTGTCGGACTGAACGATTGCCACAGATGTTTGTATGGCAACCGTGACCGACGACTGAACGCGCTCTGACTGAAAGTGGTCACCTATCCATGGCTGGCTAGGTTTGTTTAGCTTTGCGATGTGTTAACCTGCTCGGTAACCACTTAACCACGGTCCCCTCCATAAACATACTTAGATATTAATAAATACACACATTATAGATAAATAAAATAAATTATTCATGCTCACACATTATTATTTTACTTACGTGGAAGTTAATTTTATGACTCAACTGAACTTTGCATGATCAAAACTCAGAACCGCTAAAGGTGGGACCAAACGACCTGTAACATTACATTAAAAGTTATATTTAATTATTACTAACAAGATACCTACGAAATAAAAATAATATTCTAATAAAAATAATGTTTATAAATTATTGCGAAAGATACATAAAAAAGAATACAGAAAATTAAGCAGAAACTCGTACTTTTTTAAGTCGCTTAAAAAGTATATTTTTTAATAGGGGTCAAACACCTCTTATTATTCAAGGGGTCCAACGTACGGGGCGAATGGCCTCACACCTGTTGAATAAAATGGGTACAATGATGTTGGAGAATATTTCATATGAGTAGATAATTAAATTAATTATCCAAATTGAACTTGCACTCCCGAGGCGTTTGAATAAGTAGACATGTTGTAGTTAATTAAAAGTTTATGTAAACCTGAGGCGGAGCGAATAAACCATTTTTAAATTATTATACTTTTACTTCTATTATATCTGCACGGATGGCGTAGTGGTTTAAGCGGTTGCCACGCCGCTTCCTACTACGCCGAGTGTTGTGGGTTCAAACGCCACATGGGACGACACTTTGTGTGATCCACAAATTCTTGTTCTGAGTCTGGGTGTTCTTTGTGTCCGTTTCATGTATGTTTATAAAGTCCCCCGCGACACAGGATATACTCCTAATGCGGGAGTTGTCTTTAAAAAAAACAATATCTCGTAACTCTGGCTGAGTTCTTCGAGAGACAGTCTTACTGTTTTGAAGATCGCTGCTTTCATTTTATAAGGCCTTGAAGAGAATTATCACTCCAAGTTTAAATAACGTTCGTATTAAAATGAAATTAAACATATTAAGAGTTCAATAATAATAAAAAAAAAAACACAAAAAGCGGCTGTAAATAACAATAATAATATAATATAACAATAACAAATTCAAACATCTCAGACAAGGCGTTCTGATTTCAAATTAGGCAATAACCAGACAGCTCAAACGCATACCCCAGTCGCCTGTCGGGTCGGGTCACCTGATGGAAAGTGACTACAGCAGCCAAAAACGCCTGCATCTAAATATATATATAAGTGTTTATTTCTATGTTTTTAAAAACATATACTTAGATAAGTTTCTGAATACATAGATATCAGACAGAGAACCAAATGATCTTCCTCATCACACAAGTGGTGACGGATTAAGAATACAGAGTGTCACCATCCCTATTCATGCCGTGGGTGTCGTAAGAGCCGACTAAGGGAGCAAACTACGCAGGACAACAACACTGCAAAGAGAAAAAAACTTGAAACAAAACCTATACCAATCCTATAAATTAAGCCTACCACTAGAATATTGTTAACAGTGTGAGTACTTACAGTGTTAACAATATTCAAAAACGAATCAAACGTCATGAAGAAAATTGAAAATGGTCACAGAAAGAATCTAAAACTCTAAACTAAGTCTAAAACTCTATAACTCGAATTATTTGGCGTCTTCCTTGAAGTTCGGCTTACAGAGGTTCTACTGTAAAAGTTCTAATTAAGAATATTTATTATTTTACTTCATTTTTAAATTGTATCTGATTATAATTTACATGATAAAGAAAAGGTGATTTTATTAAAATTAATTTACAAGGGTTAAAATTTTACAATTAATCATAAAAACTTACAATTTACTGAAATTATAATACATGGATATAAAATTAGATTTTTATCACATCGTGTGTAGATTAAATCTCAAACAAATAAATCTGAAGATATCGGGTTAGTGCATCGTGTCGTGTATAGCCGAGCGCATCACCCGCCCCGCGTCCCGCAAACCATCGGGAGGGCCAAGCCTTCGGCGGTTTGACGGCGGTCCTCTTACCGATATTAGCGTTCATTGTGTATTAAAAAACGTTGTTAAAAATATTACATTCGTATTTCTAAGCGTTCACTTTATACCGTACAGTATATATTATGATCATTTTTCCATTGGTGTTTTATATTTTCATTCTTTCCAACTTATAATATTCTCGACTGTGAACCTACCTAGAACATCGGAGCGAAGATGATCGCTTTTCCAATTTAACTTATCTACGCTTACAGTGCTACGTCGTGAAAAACCACAGAGTAGAAAAGTAGGTAAATACAGATGTGAACATTATGAAAGGTTCACCATGATTATATAAACATTAATTTAATAATACTGCAATAAAATACGTGTGATTTTCAAAACGTAAACCGTTACTGAGATGGTAAGTGTTAGGACAGTTTAATTATTTTACTGTAAGTGATCGAGTTATATGCTGATTAAGATTCCTGTTTTACCTACGTTTGTATTTCACGAATTGTAGTCTAGTTTAGGACACTTCGAGAAAAGGACAAGTTTCTCAATTCGATTATATTTCTTATACCAACACTCTGTCATTTGAATAAGAAACATAATGAATGACTTTTCATTATTTTTCTTTCAGATGCACTATTAGTACTGTTAGTAATTTTATCACATGATTTGTATTTAATTGATACTGTTATAAATTTAAAACTAATTTGTCCTGCTGCTTTCTCCATACTGTGATGCATGCAATGTTGCCAAGTAGAGAGGGTAAAATCACACTGATAAGATTGGCAACATTTAAATAATTATGTACAACAAAAATATTCTTTTACTTTTTTTGAACTGCTTTCAAATCCACGGTTGATTGAGAAAAAAAAACAACTTGTAATCTGACAACCCGTCTGGCCAGCGTGGTATAGTAGGCCAATACCTCCTTACTAAGGAGAGGCCTATGTCCAGCAGTGGACTATTATAGGCTGTTGATGATGATGAACCTGACATCTGACAATATTCTTTCAGATGACTATTTTCGTTCACTCTTATATTTATTGTATGTCTAGAAGAAGTGGAATAAAAAAAGGATGCCTTTACTGCCGCTTCAGTCGTTATTAAAGGATTTGAAAGTCAGGCATCCCCTTAATACATAAAAACAGTTTTTCTACAATATAGATTAATCCATTAAAGAAAACATTTAGTTACATTAAAAAAGCATACCTAATCAAATTAATTTTCGGATTTTCTTTTAATTAAGTTTATGATAATAACGTTTTTAATAGTAATGCAGTATTTTTTATACTAAAATCTGCGAGTTAATTTCAGATTTTATTTCTAAAATATACAGCGTTGAGACCACACATCACATCTCGCCCGCATGTGTACTTACTGAATGCATTTTTTTATCAGCCATACACCGTTTACATTGTTGTTAAAATACCCAGGATGACTTTTTGATTAAACGAGTATGTACATGGCAGGCTGCGATAGTTACATTGAGATATCCTCACGCCTATGACCTAAGAGACCTAACGCATTATGACGTGTTTGTGTCAACTCTTACGTTAACTAGCCCCATGTGATTATAACATATGCTCTAATGGACTTTTCTAATATTGATGATATTATTTTCTGCCTATTAACTGTCTTGTGTGTGTGTGTGTATTTACAAAATATGAGTTTTTTGACATCTCTTACACGGCACATAGTAAAATAGTAACACTATTACTAAACACATACGTATTACACTCAGACACAGAATCGATCTCATAACTATTGGCTCAGCAATCACGGTCACTAATCACCAGAACAGTTCAAAGTATTATTACTAATACACAAAAAATCAGTTGAAGATATCCAATACTGATGTTACATGTTCTTAAAGAAAATATAATAAAAAGTATTGTTCAAATATTTTACTAGAATTGAACAATTTGTTGAGTACTTGTTTACGTTCTGGAATTGCTATTACGAACTTATTGGACTTTTTTTTATATGTGTACGTGTATTTAATTGAATTACTAATAAATTGATTACATTAAAATTAAAAACCGTCACAGTATTTACTCTACGGGGGCTCTGTTATCTTTGTGTAGTACTGTAGAGAAAGGTAAAAGGAGTTATATAGAAATTGGGTCCCGTTACCGTGTATGAATATTTGTCAACCGTGAGGTTGTTTTAAATACATATATATCGCAATCCACGAATGAATCCTTGTAAGTGAACTGAGTTATTGAAGAACCTTGTAGAACTCATTTGTATTTCGAGTTTGAAATTATAATCTACCTAGAAACCTCGATACTATGCAAGAGTTTGAACAAGAATGAACCCATGGAACTTCAAAGAGACGGAAAGCGTTGTAGCTATTTAAACCCCCCCCCCCTGCTCTCCCCAACCCTCAGGAGTTCTGTGAGGCTGTAGTATCATCACTCCAGTTGAGCCTGGCCCATATGTGCTGAAGTATGTCTATTTAAAAATAAAAAAAGATTTATTTTTAAAAGACTTTACCGAGCAATGGAGAGAAATCCTAAATTTTATAAGTGCCGAATGGACACTTTTTCGTATAGAATTGGAATGAAAGTAATTTAATAAAATGAAAGCGACTCAAACAGGGATAATTGAAATTATTACAGTTATTCGTACCAGCTGACCCGATATATAAATTTGATTACGCAGGGATATAAGACTGTGCCGAACTCTCCGAGAACTTTCTATAAACAATAATAATTGAGTTTTAATCTAATTAGTCTATGCTGCTCCCATTATCTAAGTTATGGTATTTTGCTTTTTTTTTTCACAAGTATTAAGTTGTAAGATGAATCCTAGATTTGATGTCAGTCCTCATTTTTAAATCTCAGCAAGAAGATAAGCTTATTCTATACTCTTAGTGTCTAATACTTAATTACTGCTGTAAGATAAAAATACTTTAAGATGTTTTCTTAGCAGAGTAGCTAAAGTGTAATTAAAACATATCTTTTGCTTTGTCTCAGAATAAAATTTCAATGTTTTTATTGCTAGTAACTCCAATGATTTTCACTGTACCTAAGTACGTTTTGTCTATTATCTAGAACCCGAAGTACAAAGTTCGGGTATTGGCTAAAGAAAAAAAAAGAATAATAATCATCTGAATCTTACATCACATCATCACATCAACAGGCTATAATAGTCCACTGCTGGACATAGGCCTTTCCTTAGAAAGGAGGTCACATGTAAGAGAGATATTATTGGCGAGTTGGTTACCACAGTTTTATAAATTCCTCATTACATAATTTCAATCTGTTACACAATCTCATTCTCTCTGATAAATTAAAATGACAAGTTTAGAACAAAAAAATATAAATATTTAAAATGTATGAGGCAATCAAGTCCTATTAGCAAAAATTTCTATAATCTCCAAAGTTCAGCAACGACGAAATTGTCAGGCAACATTCAATTTAATTGACATAACATCAAAAAGAAAATCAAATATTTTTACTTTGAGAATGGATAACGCTCAACAGTTGATCTCTTTATACAGTCAATTAAAAATAAGAGTTTTTCCAGATTACTCTTCCTCAAACCACGTTTACCAATGCGTTTAGGACTTTGACAAGAAACAAAAATTCCTGTCGTCAAAAGGACCCCACATTTTCCTAAGTTTTTTTCCTGACGTCATAGACTCATCTTAAATTCTTAAATATAGAGTTTCTTACCATGAATCCTTATAACTTTGTTATTGAATTCAAAAATACGCTATTATAAGGTAAAAGTTTTGCTAATTATGTTGTCGTTCACTTTTACTTCGACTTCGGTTCAGTCAAAGAAAAATTCTTCAAAACTTGAAATATAAAACTTGGATCAAATTTAAAAAAATTTCGTAAAAACGAGTGTCAAATGTCGTGTTTCTTTATATAATGAACAATAAGTTCTTTGTGATAAAAAATTGTCTTTTACACGTCACCATCTAGAATGTCTAATGATTTAAAAAAGTAAAGAAAAACTTTCAATTCTAAGAATTAATTCAGAAAACTTCTCTTGTAAGATTTTCAAATTGTTATGAATGCCTTAGGCGTTATAATTATTTATGTATCAAATTTTGTGTAAGGTAGAACAGCATAGAAGGCAGCATGTCAGAATTGAAGTCGCTGGACAAGGTAAGCACATATGTAGAGCACACGGTCAATTAACTCTGTGTATGTTAGAGTAAATAATAATAATTTCGGACATCTGATACACAGCGCCATCTAGTTTCAGACTGAGTAGAGCTTGCACTATGAAAGCTAGATTGACTGATAAAATACTTTTGTTTAAATATATATTTTTTATACATAGAAAACACCCAAACTCCGAAACAATTATTTGCAGATCATACAAATATTAGGTCCGACCCTGGACCGGCGAGCGCGTTGCGAAGCGCGCTCGCTTCCAGGGAGCACAGGGAACATGGGGTTCCCACACGGGGCGGGGGTCGTCTACTCGTCTGTAGATGACCCGAGGTATGTCGGGGCACCAGGGACTTCCTTTCTAGGGTATACCTGGTTCCCCGGCTATTAGTACCCGGCGAAGGCGTGCGGTTTTAGTCGGTTCGAGTCCGACATGCCACCGATAGGTGGTATGCGAGGGGATTTCCGCACGGAAAAAAAAAAAAAAAACAAAAAAAAAAAAGGTACGACCCTGGAATCGAACCCGACAGCAGTCGCATACGCTGCCATTGCACCACCTAAGCATATCTGTCCATATGTTCATAGAGACCAATAACTGTTTTTCGTTCTGCGGATAGTGAATTAGCTGACAATCGCTATCAAGTTTGATTTTATCCCAAAACTCGAGGGTTTGGCGACAGGATGGCTTCATTTTTTGGTCGTCTTCAAGAAGCAAAATTATAAAATTATCAAGTCTTATTTCAATGTAATGACTTAACTGCAAGTTTGATAACTACAAAATAAACTAAATAAAAGTGTATCAAAAGGCTTAACAGGGTCAGCAATTTGGCAATTGCGATGTTGGAGAATTAAGTAGATACACGTAGATATAATAATATTTAACATAATATTAATCTAGCCCATAGCTGTCTCATCCCAAACAAGGCAGAGCCTGTACTATGGTAACCAGACTGCTGATAAAAATACTATATATAAATATTATAAAGCTGAAGAGTTTGTTTGTTTGTTTGTTTGTTTGAACGCGCTAATCTCAGGAACTACTGGTCCGATTTAAAAAATTCTTTCAGTGTTAGATAGCCCATTTATTGAGAAAGGCTATAGGCTATATATCATCACGCCAAGACCAATAGGAGCGGAGCACCAATGAAGAATGTTTCAAAAACGGAGAAAATTTATTACTATTGAGAGACGCAGACGAAGTTGCGCGGGTCAGCTAGTACTATATATTTCTAAATATTGTAGATAAATTACACCCATACACAGAACAAATGATCAAGCTTATCCTCAGCCTATCGTAGTCCACTACTGCACATAGGCCTTACCCATTGCACTCCACTTAGATCGACTTTAGTAATAATCATCATCATCACACAATATTTGTCTTGAGTGGCAATCGAACCCACGGCGTCTGGCTTAGCAGTCTGGATCACCAACCACTAGCTAGACCAACAAGTCCGTCAACTGACTGCACGCATGGCGTAGTGGTTTAAGCGGTCGCCATGCCGCTTCCTACTACGCTGAGTGTTGTGGATTCAAACCCCACATGGGACAACACTTTGTGTGATCCACAAATTGTTGTTCTGAGTCTGGGTGTTCTTTGTGTCCATTTCATGTATGTTTGTAAAGTCCCCCGCGACACAGGATATATTCCTAATGCGGGAGTTGTCTTTTAAAAAAGAAAGAAAGAATTATCATCACTTCATCAGTACATTGGTTTGCCATTTTATTGGTACAAAAGTTTAAATCACCTCTCTCCAATGCAATGTAGTAACGCAGTAGGTTAAAATCTTGCAAAGTTGAGCAATCCCAGCCAGATCAGTCTATAGATGAGTGACCATTTCTTAACCCATGAAAACCCTCCGTACCTCGGAGAGCACGTTCAGCCGTCGGTCCCAGTTACCATATGAACATCAGTGGCAATCGTTACGGGGAGTTGGAGCCCTAAAAAAGTCCGACAACAGTCTTTCTCCAGAACTTCGTTATCGCCTACTTGGGTTTTGGAGGTATGATGTCAGTCGTTGCGGATCATCATCATCATTAACAGCCTTTAATAGTCCACTGCTAGACATAGAAAAGCCTCTTCTTAGAAAAGAGGTTTCGGCCTAGTATACCAGGCAGACGGACTGGTATAGGGTTTGTATCGAGTTTTCTTCTTCTCAGGGGATAAATAGGGGTCCGCAAGGAGCCAACGCCTGAGTGCCACCACTGCGATGGCCAGACCGTTTACACGGCTCTCCACACGCTGGCAGAGTGCCCGGCGTGGGTTGAGCAGAGGCGAGACCTCGTGGCGGCCATCGGAGTGGGAGTTCTCTCGCTCGATAGCCTGATTGCGGCTATCGTGCGGAGCGAGAGTGCGTGGAACTCTGCCGTCTCTGTCGTCTCTCGTTTAGGACTCTCCCGGCCCGCCAGGCCCGAGAACGGGCCAGGTACCGCAGGCGACTCAGGCGCCGGAGGTCGCAGAACGACCTCCGTCCTCCATAAGCGCAGGCCTGGGGGTGACAGGTGAGGCCATCTGTCATCCTAGCAGAAGCAGGCCGGGGTGGCGGCGAGCGCGTTGCGAAGCGCGCTTGCTTAGAGGGAGCACAGGGAACATGGGGTTCCCACACGGGGGGGGGTCGTCTACTCGTCTGTAGATGACCCGAGGTATTTCGGTGCACCAGGGACTTCCTTTCTAGGGTATACCTGGTTCCCCGGCTATTAGTACCTGAGACGGCGTGCGGTTTTAGTCGGTTCGAGTCCGACATGCCACCCACAGGTGGTATCCGAGGGGATTTCCGCACGAAAAAAAAAAAGGATAAATAGGGGTGGTGACACCCTGTATTCTTAATCTGTCACCACACGGAAAGCTCCGGGTAATAAGAGGAATTTCAGCTTTATCATAGTAGACTTAAATTCAATCCCATCCTAGTTTGGAAAAAAAGTCTCGGAGGATGAAAGTTTAAAACACCTATTGGACATCTTCGGTGTATATAACTGAATCCTATTATCTTAATGTCTGGTATCTAGCCTATGTACACAGTATAGAGATACCGTCTGAAAGATATTTCTTATAAAAATAATAAGACTCTATTGCCCGTATTATTTCCTTTCAAAATACGCTGCTTTTCTTGCTCCTCGTGTGATACGTCGGCGATAAGATATCAGACAAGCCTTAACAATATCTATATTTCAGTCTAACGGAAAATGCTCACGTTCTCTAAGGAAATTGAGTTTCGAATGAAGTGTGTGTGCGTGTAAATATACTCAAATATTAAATGAAATAAAATGTATGCTTACAAAAAAATAAAAGTAAAGGCACAGCTAGAAATGTAATGATCGCTTAGAAGGTTGAAATATATCGGCATTTTTTTAAAACTATCTGTGGCACAAACAGTAATAATAATAATATAATAATAATATTCTACCACATACACACAACGCCATCTAGTCCCAAACTAAGCAGAGCTTGTACTATGGGTACTAGACAACTGATATAAATACATATATACTTATATTTTTTGTAAATACGTACTTATTATACATAGAAACACCCAGACCAAATCAAACATCAAATGTTCATGCACACAAATGTTTGACTTGAGCGGGAATCGAACCCGCGACCTTTGGAATAGCCGTCCGTTACACAAACCACTACGCCATCCGGTCGTCAAGTCGTCTCCTGCAGTATTCCCGGTCTGATATGATCTAGGGATTTTCAAGAAAACACCGTACTCCGTGTGACCAGCTTTTGCCGCTTTGTCTTCGACTTCGTCCGCGTGGTGGTCGACATCAGACATCGTAGAGGATACAATGAATCAAGATTATTGTTATATGTACAATTCAAACTTGCACCCCTTTTTAGGGGGTTAAAGCGTTTTTTATTCCTTTTAATAAAGAGTATTTACAGTGAGTTTGAAAACGCTACTACCAAATATAACTAAGTTTCATTAAATTTGCAACCCCTTTAGGGGTGGAATTTGTAAAAATCCTTTCGTAGTACACACCTTCATCACCTAAGAAACATTTGTGCAAAATTTCATGAATCTAGACCCAGTGGTATCAGCTGTGCGTTGATCGATCAGTCAGTGAATCGTTCTGTAAGTTTCTTCTTTTATAGATATAGTACTTTAGACACAGAGTTGAAGGTGTATAAAAAAAAAAAAAACTTGAGGTGACCCGTCTACTCATTTTACATTATACAAACTTCTTATACAAAATCTTATTAAGAGAAAAATAACATATTCTTTTCTTTTTTTTTCTTTTTTTAAAAGACAAGACACTACAAACATACATGAAACGAACACAAAGAACACCCAGACTCAGAATAACATTTGATGATCACACAAAGTGTCGTCCCATGTGAGGATCGGACCCATAATACTCAGCGTAGTAGTAAGCGGCGCCATTCGTGCAGTCAACATGTAAAAATGATTATTTAAATGACCAAAAAAAGGATTTGAAGAGATTCTGGGAGACAAAAGCTTTGATTCTAGATATTATACAGACAAACGAGTATTTTAATCTGATCTAATTTAGTAACGATACAGCTCTTTCCTAAAGCTTGTTTTTATAGGCAAAGCGCACTCCCGTCATTGTCACTAGACTATATTGAATCTGACTATGATAATTAACTTGTTTGTGACTCCTGAGTTGCAGACGTTCATGGGCGGCGATGGTCATTTTCCATCAGGTGACCCGTCTGCTCGTCTACCTACTCTAGCATAAAAAAAATGTAGCCATTTTTAGATATTTCCTAACTTTATAGCACAAATTATTGGAAAATGATAGCTTTCTGTACTTCTTTTACATAAAACATTAAGTATTCCAAACATGATATGCTTTAAGCGTCAAATTTGTTCAAAAAGTGGTACAAAGACTTTTTGTCACGTAAATATATAGATTCGGCTTCTTCTGCTTTTTGAAGTCGTTTGAAAGTGAGTCCTCCACGTATCCTTGTAATGACATCCTTAATCCTTGTAAGGACGACGAGTACAAAGACAAAAGCAACTTTTGCAGTTAGATTTTTAACATAGTCATCAAATATACTTTAAACTGTACCCCGCGTTTTCACTCCCCTTATTGTAGATTTTGTTATTCAATTCGGATCATCATGAGCCTATCGCCATCCACCGCTGAGCGAGGACCTCCACTAGGAGCGCCAACGCTTGGACAGGTTGCATTAATCTGCTGCCTGCCACGTTCTTCAATTCAAAGATCTCGAAAATATTGCTTTCTTTACGTCTCAGTATCTTAAAAAATATCTATCGCATTAATAACGATTTGATAATCTTTCGTATGTATATTTTTTATTTATTTGCAATGGTCTATGTTTTTTTATGCGCAAAACGCTTTTCACTAAAAAAAGTTGAAGGGAAATACTTACTTACTTATATATATACTTACTTATCGTAAATATTTTTATTCCATTAAGTGCCAGAGGTTTTTACGTGACTAAGTTTTAAACTGTATTTTTTTTTGTGAGATACTGGTAAAAACATCGTAAAATATCCACGCTTAAGCCAGGCTGATGATTCCCTTTGTGGATAGTTTCTCTCTCTAGTGGATAGATAGTGTATTGAAGTGCCATTTACCAAAAATCATAAACTACAGATATAATTATTAGTTTGATTCGTTTATTAATTTCAAATGAAACAACCTCTCCAAACAGAATCGTCCACGTACTTTAATTACAAACAGATGAAAACTAAGTTTTTGACAAAGAACCGCCTGAGAGTAAACACAAAACTCTTTTATTTTATTTTCCGTTCAAGATAACAGAACAAACTCGAGTACGTCTGGGACAGTCCACCTACGAAATCTCCACTTGAACATTACTTAAAACAATTTCCTCCTATCAAAGTTGAACTGGTAGTTTTTATTTGTTCGCGTCACGTAGGTCCCACGAGTTGTTTGCTGTTAGTGACGCTATAAGCGAATTTGCCCGAGTTTCTCTTCGACTAAAATGTTGCTCAAAGACAGAGTTAAGGAGTTGGAACGGTTCTGGATGAGGGAACCTTTAGTTGGATATTTTTACATAACTGTCCAGTTTCATTGAAACACATCCACACTAACTGTAACTATTTAAGTGTAAGGAAGAATTTTATCCTGCTTCTAAATTATCGTTCACGAGTAACACTGAAACATATCTAATCGTATTCTTAAATATATTCAATGTATATTTATGTGCATTTAAATAAATTACAATATGTTATTTGTCATAGTTAAAAAATACTTCTGTGTGGCGCCATTTTATGTGTTTGGCTAAGCGGAACGTGTATGATCCCTTGGGATGGTAGGACTCCTTGGATCACGTCGGGACCTCGGATATACTGTTTATTGCACTGAGATGTACGTTATGAAGATAAAAACAGGATTTTTAGAGATAAAAAAGCAACCATTTAGAGACAGATGTTAAAATGACTTGGCTCGAAGGACCAACCTTATGAACTATATCAACAAGGAAAAACACTGTTCACGTACACACAAACATGATACAACTTACTCTGGATAGTAAATAGGCTCTGTTACACTAAAATTATTTACTTAAATTTTTAAACAGTGTTTTCACAGTTAATTTTCGAACTTACACATTTTGTACATATGCCATCTTTTTACACACTTGTTTTAATTACTTACCATGGTTGTAGTGTATTGAAAATAAAAACTTATACTATAATAAATAATTGAAACATACCACAATCAATTTCCTTTGAAGTAATACCTACATTTATAATATTAGATTACAGTACTGGCAGGTTATAGGACTATGAGAAACACAACACTAAACTGTTAGAGGTTATTAGATGGTTCGCAAAATCGGTCAGAAATCTTCCCTGGGAACACGATATGCCCTAACGATTAAATGTTTCACAAATATATTTACATATACATATATATATATATATATATATAGATAACAGAGCATATAATAAAATAATATAGTATTCTACCACTTTCACATAACGCCATCTAGTCCCAAACTTAGCAGAGATGGTACTTGACAACTGATATAATTTTTTGTAAATACATACATATTTATAGGCAGACCCAAACCAAAACAAACATTAAATGTTCATGCACACAAATGTTTGTCTTGAGTGAGAATCAAACCACATGATATCTATTTGGTTGTAGCTCAGGTCAGTCAGTACTTGAGACTCTAGGTATAACTTAAACACGTTTAAAAAAGCTATTTATTTTCAAAAATCATACACTCCATAACATTATATTTTAATAACTCATGACTGGCATGAATGTAAAAATAAGTTTATTAAAGTTATTCTTAACTTTTAAAATGTTTCTCATGCACATTTCAACTATTTCCACTCTTAATACATTAACATTTGAAATATAATGGGTGTAACTTTAGGTATAATAGGGAATATGCATGTATTTTTTTTATTTTTTTTAACGATTCTACTAGTTATTACATTACCAAAAATAAATATAACACATCCGAAATATAAACCGTTAAGCAAAAAAAAAATTATTAAAATCACTATCATTTTGGGGCAATTTGAACACGTCCATTTTGGCGCGCTTTTTTTGTGACGTCAGATTCCACTTTCAGACGAATTCGATGTCAACAACGGAGTGAAGTTCACAAAGTTTGTGATAGTTAAAAAAGTGAGTGATAAAAATTAACTTATTACCATGGAATAGCCAATAAAAACTTATTATAAATATTGTGCCGTTCCTTTGTGCCCAAATAATATCAAAACTGCACCTGACAAAGTGCAATTTTAAATATCCAGTCATTGTGTTGAGTCTTTCTACACGGGAATTTAATAATTTAACACTGAAAACGTATTAGTTATTAACTTAAAATGAAACAAATAATCACTAGAAACCAAATATTACAAATACACACAACTTGTTGACACTTGACAGTGTAGGTTGACGTCACGTTTTATTCAACCAATAGCGTTGCGTTTTAGAAATTTGAGAGGGAATCTTAAAAAAGCCAATTTTTGATGATTAAATTTCACTATTAAATTATAATAAATTTCAAAAATAATTGTATGGGTATCTTTATTTAGCAACAAAAATTACAAATAAAATTTTTTTGTCCATTTCGGTGTCACGTGCATATTCCCTATTGTTGTGTAGCGATTTCAACAATATATTAGAATATTTATTGATTGATACTAAGAGTTCTGTCAAACAGAGCACGGATTTTTAGATACAATTTAAATTTATTTGTATAGATTCGACATCTATACAAATAAATAAAATTGAAGGGTCTGTTTGTAATGTCAAAATTATAGGTTTTTTCATGCCACATGGTTTTTAGGCATAGGTATCGTGCAAATAGCACGATACAAATGCCTAAAAACCAGTTTAATTTATTTTTGTATGTCTGTTGGTCTGTCTTTTTATTTCGGGTAATCTTCTAAACTACCAGGTAGCAGTCTACATAAGGTATAATTAAGGCTATTTTTCCTCTCATTAAAACCCTTTAATATTTTGAACGGTCCGTGCATCGAACCCACTAAGGCAGTGCTTTTCAAATACCACGAACGAAGTCGTGGGTACCAGCTCCAGCCCCAGTCCCCAGCAGAAAAGCATTGGTATGTTCGAGAATAATATTAAACGCAAAATATTTATTGATTGATGCTAAGAGTTCTGTCAAACAGAGCACGGATGGCAATTATTTAGATACCATTTAGAAACTAAACTCAGATTCGCCATATGAAATAAAACTGGTACTATACTCGTATTGAAAGCATTGGTATGTTTGAGAACAATATTTAACGCAAAATAGTCAAGGACTAAAATATTTATTGATTGATACTAAGAGTTCTGTCAAACAGAGCACGAATATCAATTATTTAGATACCATTTAGGAACTAAACTCAGATTCGACATATGAAATAAAATTGGTACTGTATACATTGGTATGTTTGAGAATAACAGTAAACACAAAATAGTCAAGGCCTTAAAAATAAATGTTTTTTTAAGACTTGTTTTAAGGCTATGTCTTAGTGTCTAGTGGCTGGTATCCCAGTCTAAGTCTTCCCATGCAAAGATAAAAAATAAATAACTCGATTAGCACTTCAAAGTTGAACAGCAATTATACACTTGTGGATGATATACCTTTTAATGTCGATGAATGACCTAGAATTTGCCATATTGTAAGACGAGAGACTTTATAAATATGGCAAATTATAAGTCAATGAAAAGTGTCTTATTCGTTTCGATTTAGCTGCTAAGTATTAAAATTGCTTAAAGTATAAAGCTTAAATGGAGAAGTTTTATTTTTACAACTTCAAAAGCAAGCAGATGTATGTATTTAACGATAATTTCCACTTAATACCTTAATGGGTACCTGTGTAAAAGAGTCTTGACGGGCATAATAATAAACGCAAATTAATAATAGACGAATAATTAAGTCATCATACAACGTTTTTTTTGTATTAAAGAACAAAACTCTAAGAAATGAATTTAGGAGATGTCTTGTAATCGTCAATTGTTACAAATACATGTGTTATTACTCTATAAAATAATAAAATAAATATAAAATAAAGCTAAGAAATATAACCAAAGTTAAAGTCGTACCGCACGAGATTGTGGGTGGGTGGCGGCAGGACCGTTGGCGGTTACTGCGGCGTCCGGAAATAGCGATCTGACGAAACCAGATCAAGTCGTCTACATACAAACAGCTTCATAAATGTTTTTGATACGAATCCAAATTCAATCTTTTTAAATATACTAGAACTAACCAAAGCTAGGGTATGCCAAGAGATCGAAATTATTAAATATTGAAATTGATTTTAAGTAATAGAGGGCAATCGAGCAGCTGGTTCTCCCAATGCCTTTGGACACCTGCAACTCAATATTAGGGGGATGGGTGGGGTTGTCGTTTCACCGACTAAGATTACCGGAGAGGTAACCTTAGTCGGTGAAAAGCAAGGCATTACTTAACACCGGTTTTCTGTGGGACTGTGGTATCACTCCGGTCAAGTTGGCTCAATTAATATGTGCTGGACAGTTAAACAAATAACTCTCCATCAAAGGCAGAGAATAAACCGTTTCCAACATTTTTTTAGTGATAAAACTTACAGTCATAATATAAATAGGTACTAGTAAAAAGGAGATCGGCTTAGAACTAGATATAAAATTTACTAAACTGTTTAAATATACTTGTTAAATTAGAGATAGAGAGAGAGAGAGAGAAAATTGAATATTTATTTTAATATATTATATTTAATATATTTATTTAATAAACAAAATTGGTCTGGCCCTAATGGTTTACAATAGCACTACACTGTATCAGGTTCGAACCAGCTTTTGATCGCTAGCCATTTAACCATCGCCGCTTCCACCAAATATGACTAACTAAGTATTAAAATGAATGACTGAACACATATTTTACGTGAAAAAAAATAGTTTAATTAATAAATTTACTAATACCTTCCGTTAAAAATACAACAACTTTTTGAAACAATTTAAATAATACACCGACGACGAGTGATAAATAAATTTAAAGTTATTCTACAACCACTTACACATGCATAACTCAATATAACAAGAACTTAATAAGAAAATACGCAGTTGAACTACACAAGTTACATTGGAAGTCGGAACTGAACCCCGTCCCCCTCACCGCCGTCGCTCAGGTCACGTATTCAATATATACTTGTCAGAAATAAATACATAGATATAAAATGTATACAAACTCGTAATATAGTTTTTTATACGCTTGCAGATAGTGTTGTAAGTTTTCACATTACATTTAGCAGTGTTTTGTGTAAAAACTCAAGTTATAATAAAAGTTTTTGGTGTAGTTTTTTTTTCTGTGCGCTTTTTGAGTCACTTTTTGCCCCGCACAACCAATCTGTGCAACGGGTTATCGTATGCGGTATTGCCGGACCGATACGACCTTCAAACCTTCAAGAAAGAGCGTACTCCTTTCTAAAAGTAACGGCCTTTTGTGACTAACGAGTAACGCGTTTGTGACTGCTGAGTTGCAGACGTTCATGGGCGGCGATGGCCATTTTCCATTAGGTGACCCGTCTGCTCGTCTGCCCCCACTAACATAAAAAATAAATAATAATGTTGTCTGACTATACTACTGATTACCTTACAATTTTCCAGTAAACAGTATTGTTGTGTTCAAGATCTATGTAGCATATCTTGGCCAGTATGTAAAAACTCCATTCGAAAGCTATCTTTTCTTTATATGGTAACCCAGACAACTACCACATTGCAGCAGCAATGATATAAAATTATATAGGAATATTAATAATAACTTCACACTTCACACATACGGAAATCTGATCCCAAACTAGGTAGAGCCTGTACTATGGTAACCTAACTGCTGATAAACATAGATTTATTATATATATCTAAAAATATATATATTATAGATAAATTATGCCCTGAAGCAAAATAAATGATCGTGCTCATTGTAGAGGAACGGATGTCTTGTCCCTCCCGACGGTTGATGTTGAGAAGTTGTATATATGCTAATCGGCGAGAGAACTCTTCATATCGAGATACAGGATTAGGAATTCTCATTCAGGAGTTACTCCGTAGTTTGGTGTGCTCGTTAGATGGTGCTGTAGTATGTTTCTGTTTCTTTGTATGTGGGAGTCGCTACACTCATCACACAATATTTATCTTGGGTGGAAATCGAACCCAGTATCTCTGGCTTAGCAGTCAGGGTCACTAACCACTAGACCAACAGACTTTCTTTTATGACATAGGTGGCAGTCCGGTCCGGAAATCGAATTCACTAAGGCAGCGTTTTTTAAAATATGCAACACTAGGACCAGCGAGTTATTAATAAGAATAACCTTAATAGTGGTTAGTAAATGAAACTATCAATGTCCTGCATAGGTCATAATACGTAGCGACCTATGTTTTTATTTTTCCAAAGCCATGTTTTGAAAAATAAAAACAAAAGTTGGATTGGTTGTAAGGATCCATAAAGCAGCTATAAAACTCATGATCTACTCTTGTGTACCACGTCATGCTTAAGACGAAAGAAAGAGAACATAAAGCTACAAAATTTTGAACTCCTCATGCAAAATAAACTTAAACGTGTAGTACAGATATTCAGTTTCAAACACGTTCTTTAAAATTTTTAAAGCTAATACCTTGTTGTAAGTCGAATGTGATACTCTATAGATTGAATTATCCACATCTCTTTACCATCTTTTAAAATTTCAAACACGTCATTTTTTGAAGTTCGAATCGTTCGTAACTTTCGGCGATCTAACTGAAACTTGTAGGAGTAACTATACTTATTTTTATATTCAAACATATATATTTGTGAACGGGCAGGTAGTGGCAGAGGTTTGGTACTGTGGTGTATGTATGCAACCAGAATATTATAAGCAATAAATTTATACCATGTGTAACCCCATCATCAACAGCCTTAATTTGTCCACTGCTGGACATAGGCCTCTCCTTAGAAAGGAGGTTTTGGCCTACTATACCACGCTGGCCCGACGGGTTGGTATAGAGTTTCAAGTGTTCCTTCTCTTTACAGTGCTTTGTCCTGTGTAGTTTACTCCCTTAGTCGGCTCTTACGATACCCACGGCATGAATAGGAGTGGTGACACAACGTATTCTTAATCCGTCTTCCGTTTCTTAACCCCATTATTGTTTTATTAATTCAATGCCTTTTAGTCTTAATTATGACCTCAGTGTTTGAATTAGTCTCCTAATACATCCCATACAGTAATAAGGGATTAAGGACGAGTGTATTTACGGTAATCAATCACATTTTGTATAGTCCGCTTTCGATCGGTCTTCTTAGAAGGCATTGAAAGACACTTATGGTCTCATCATTATCATCAACAGCATGTAATAGTCCACTGCTGGACATAGATCTCTCCTTAGAAAGGAGCTTTTGGCCTACTATACCACGCTGGCCAGACCGGTTGGTATAGGGTTTGTTTCAAGTTTTCCTTCTCTTTGCAGTGCTGTCGTCCTGCGTAGTTCGCTACCTTAGTTGGCTCTTACGACACCCACGGGATGAATGACAACACTTATGGTCTATGTAAGATGAATATCATATTTCCAAAAAAAATACAAAAACCTACGACAACAATTCCTCTGTATCGGTTTCGCATAATTTTATACATGTAATGAAATATAGTAAATCATAAACACATGTAGGCACGCACACACTTACAATATTAAAGCAGTATATTGTATAAACAAAAAAATCGAGTTTTGTACCTTACCTCTTTGTAGCACGTTTAAAACACGAATTTTAATATCAGCAAGAAAATCTTCCACACATTTTTGCTTCTTCATAACACACGTGATGTACAGATATCTTATGATCACGTTTTGAATGTTGTTTCTTTTTACATTATTTGAAAATACACATCTATTCATTTTTAACAATTAACATTGAACCACGTCGTAGCCTTTGTAAGGTTTACTTAGAAATGTAATTTATTCTAATTTTATTCATATCTTTGTATTTTTGCATTAGATGTGTAACATCTGACATCTTCACGCACTTCCTGTTACAGACGTCCGTCCCCTTTTACGTAATCACTCCCACAGATTGCAGAAAAGAGATGAAAGATTACTACCAAATAAAACCAGAACCGGTAGAAGTATGGTTTTGCTGACGATTTAAATCCAGATTCCCATTGTAGCAATCAGTGTGAAAAAGCCTGTCGCCGACTTCCACACAAGGTAAAACAATTTTCAACCCAATAAAGTCTCAATAAAAACTGAAACAAATGTCATAGCTATGACGTCATAAACTTCATGTTCAAACATGTTAGAAATAATATGTGATAAATAAAACAAGCTACCTTAAACAATTGATGATTCAAAGTCCTTGAGGTAAAGTAAATCACAAACAGCTAGGAGGTGCACGTCAGTAGGCAGCTAACAAATGTTAGGGAGTTTGGCGTGCGGTGCGCTGCTGAAATATGGCACGAATCAGTGCTGCATACACTAGGTGTTGCTGCAAATTATTTACCTACATTTTTAGCTTTCAAGAAGAGCTGGCATATGGTCGAATGTAGAAGTATAGGTACCGTTTGCAGATTTAACTTTAAAAAAGTAAAATAACCGACTTCAATGCACCTACATTGTGATAAATTATTAATCTCTATACTCCATTTCTTGAATTGAATTGACGGGTATGTTAGTCTATTGACCCTGACCCTTTTTTTTTTTTTTTTTTTTTTTCCGTGCGGAAATCCCCTCGGATACCACCTGTCGGTGGCATGTCGGACTCGAACCGACTAAAACCGCACGCCTTCGCCGGGTACTAATAGCCGGGGAACCAGGTATACCCTAGAAAGGAAGGCCCTGGTGCCCCGACATACCTCGGGTCATCTACAGACGAGTAGACGACCCCCGCCCCGTGTGGGAACCCCATGTTCCCTGTGCTCCCTGGAAGCGAGCGCGCTTCGCAACGCGCTCGCCGCCACCCCGGCCTGCTTCTGCTAGGGTGACAGATGGCCTCACCTGTCACCCCCAGGCCTGCGCTTATGGAGGACGGAGGTCGTTCTGCGACCTCCGGCGCCTGAGTCGCCTGCGCTGCCTGGCCCGTGCCCGGGCCTGGCGGGCCGGGAGAGTTCTAAACCTCTCCCGGTCCCGCTCCGCCGTCTCCTTCGCGAGCATAACTTGCTCGCGGAAGGAGACGGCAGAGTTCCACGCACTCTCGCTCCGCACGATAGCCGCAATCAGGCTATCGAGCGAGAGAACTCCCACTCCGATGGCCGCCACGAGGTCTCGCCTCTGCTCAACCCACGCCGGGCACTCTGCCAGCGTGTGGAGAGCCGTGTCCACGGTCTGGCCATCGCAGTGGTGGCACTCAGGCGTTGGCTCCTTGCGGATCAGACACAGGTGATCTCCGAAACATCCCTTCCCAGTGATCACCTGCGTCAATCGGTATGAGAGGGTATTGACCCTGACCCTAAGCCGGAGGTCGTGGGTTCAATTCCCACCTAAGGTAAATAACTGTGTGATGAGCACGATGATTTGTTCCGTGTCTGAGTGTATTTATCTATAACTAGCTTTCGCACGGCTGCATCATAGATACTACTATAATAATGTGGTGTCAGTGTGGAGTAATTAATTTTACTATTATTATGATAAGACTATACTACAGGATATCTTTATATGCAATATTCACAGGCTCGCTTCGTTCCTTCTGGCCGCTGTCACCGGGGAAAAACGTACGGCACGACCCGGCAGCGGCGAGGGCAGCGTTATGCCGTCTAATATTTACTTTAATTCACTTTTGATCTACATTACATGCACAATCATGTATCAAACGTATTTATTTGGATATGGAATAATATGTTATTGTTCAAAATAGTTTCGTAAATAATTCATTATTATTTTGTAATATTTTAAAGTTAAAAATGGTTACCGTGGGTTATCCCTAGGAGATAGACATATACTATTGCAGACTTTTTGTAGATCTTTTTAAGATATACAATTCCGTAGTTTATCTCGCGGGGCTTAGCCAGCGTTTGCAATGTAAGCACACAAAAACATGTTTTTTACGATAAATCTTTGAAATTCTTGGATTTTCTATACCGTTATGTGCATGTATTATACAATATAAATCTTCCTTTTGAACTACTCTCTCTATTGGTCAAAACCGCAATAAAATTTGTTGCTTAGTTTAAATAACTAAGCTTACAACATAAACTAGCGATTTTATTTTATACTATGTAAAGATATGTATGTATTTAGAAATATGTTATAAAAGTATGTTTATCAGCAGTCTGGTTACCATAGCACAGGCTCTGCCTAGTTTGGGATCAGACTGCCTTGTGTGTGATATATGAAGTAGTTTTTCAAATGGGAAAAATGTTCTCTGAAATATAAAATATTCTTTCCAAATCAGCTTATAAATAACAAAGTTCTAAGGTAATCATTCAAATAAATTAAACAGCCGAATTAAAAACCACCCCCTTTTATTTTAAATCGGGTAAAAAGAAAGAAGTTGTCATTTCCACTCTATTTTTTTAATTGCTGCAGGATAATTTAGTCCGATTAGCTTTATTGCATCGCGTGCAGTTTTTTTTTATGTAGAATTCCAAATGAATAAAAATGTTCTATGAATCGTGGAATTCAATTCACACTAAGACTCATCACGTCATAATTTTAAATCCTTATTTAAAAATTAAAAAATACAAAAATAAAAAATTGAAATCGTTCGCATAACGTCAGTTTTATAATTTACAATTTTAGTTTTTTCATTAACAGAAATACGTTTGTTCTACATGCTTAGTTTATTGAAGACTAGCTAACGTAGTGAATTTCTAACGGCAAAAAGTTCTCATGTATTTGTCTATAATTATATTTAATTTAATAGACAAAAAAAAGAAGGTGACTGAAATAAGTTACTATTTAATTTAATATCTAATACTATTAATCCATTATCTAATTTACAAAAATGCTTCTCTATACACAGTATTATCCGTATAGCCGTCGGGGAACAAGGCATTCAGTTGCCTAGAATTACTAACACGCGACAGAGCCACATAAAGCTGACTGCTGAAAAAAAAATACAGATGAATTGAGAACCTCCTCTTTTGTGTTTTGGAAGTCGGTTAAAAACAAGGAATATAGATCCACACCCGCGAATTTCGGCGTTTGACCTTGAGCTTTACCTATTGTCATTTAAAATGTCGCTTTAATGTTTGTAGTGTTAAATTTCACCTTAATAATTATGTCAGTTATCATCCGTCTATCTATGGGTGTATACGGTACATACCTGTTATTAGTCATATATACAACTTCCCAACATCAACCGTTGGGCCGCGGTCGGAGGATCCTCCCTTTGTGTTGGAGGGACATGACACCCGTTCCTCCACAGTGGTGACCCCGACGTGATTGGAAGCAGCCTTCAGAAGGAGCAGATCATCAGCAGCACCATCGTCTACACTCCCACAGCGATGAGCACTAATCAAGTCTCAGCCAGCCAAGCAACCTCGGCCTCTACAGGGATACCACACGCAGGTAGCGACCGCTCCAGCCTGGTTACCTCTACGGCCTCATCAGCGTCTAGGCACAGCACACTGCACCTACGGTCCACGTAAGAAGAGCATTTTCTCTCCCGTCTACGCAGCAGCCAGCCACTACGCAGCAACTGCCCCGACTCACTGGGGACTTCACCGCAGCACCGTGCACCGCACGCCATCCCGACTCACTGTAGCTAGCGGCACTCAGTTCCGAGCCACTGGAACTAGCGGCACTCAGTTCCGACTCACTGGAACTACTCACTACTGGCACTGGCACGCTCCACGACAAGGCATAGACAGCTGACTCATCATGTATCGACCTCCGGTCTTACATAAACATACTACAGCGCCATCTAATGAAGACACACCGAACTACGGAGTAACTACTAAAATAAGAATTGCTAATCCTATATCGCGATATAAAGAATTCCCTCGCCGATTAGCATATATACAACTTCCCAACATCAACCGTTGGGCCGCGGCCCGCCAGGCATGATCACCTCGCCTGGTCGGAGGATCCTCCCTTTGTGTTGGAGGGAGATGACACCCGTTCCTCCACAAAATAAATAGATTTCATAGTACAAGTTTTACTTAATTTGAAACTAGATGGCGTTGTGTGTAAGAACAAATATTATTTAAAAATATATGTTTTTGTAGTGTAGATGTTGAAAATATATATTTTGTTTTGCTCATATTTATAGTAACCTTTACCATCATATCATCTTGAATAATAGAGTTGTTTTTATATGTGAGAAATGAATTTCAGAAAACTACATATCATTTCTTCACGCAGGCTTAGTTCTATGTACGTACGTACGTAAATACGTATCTATCACAACCTTAGATAAGCTAAACTGTACCATCGAATGTTACCAAAACTAATCGGAGCTGATTTCTAACTGTTTTAATAGAATCTTTACATCTAAAGAAAAAGCTTGGAATTTCAGTTAAGACTCTTATACTGTCAAAAGTAGTTTTGACTGCAAACCCTCATTTGAATAAAAAATGAAGGCCTATTTTGGAAAAGGCCAAAGTTCACCAATGGACTACAATAAGTTTGCAGATTCATTGAAAGTGGTTTTACTCAATAGAGCTAGTTAGTGCAACGGTGCACGGATGGCGTAGTGGTTTAAGCTGTCACCTCTACTAGTGCGCTGAGTGTTGTGGGTTCGATCCCCACATGGGATAACACTTTCTGTAATCCACAAATTGTTGTTCTGAGTCTGGGTGTTCTTTGTGTTCCTTTCTTTCTGTGCCTCTTATGTTTGTAAAGTCCCCGCCACACCGGATAACCTAATTCCTAGTGCGAGAGTTGTCTTTATTGATTATTTTCCTGGAGACCCAACCCCAGTCCTCTCCTGATGATTCTGGAGTAGAGTGCACACAAAAGGTGATAACGCGCTCGTATGTCTTGAGTTGCACGTTTCCATAGGCGGCGGTTCGGCATAGTCCGTGTGGTGACGGATTAAGAAAACAGAGTGTCACCACCCCTATTCATCACGTGGGTGTCGTAAGAGGCGACTAAGGAAGCAAACTACGCAGGACAACAGCACTGCAGAGAGAAGGAAAACTTGAAACAACCCCTATACCAACCCGTCTGGCCAGCGTGGTATAGTAGGCCAAAGCCTCCCTTCTAAGGAGAGGCCTATGTCCAGCAATGGACTAGTAAAGGCTGTTATCACTTACCATCAGGTGACCAGAGACCCGTTAAAGATAGAAAAAGATAATCATATTTTATTACTGCAACTAAATTAACATAGTAGAAATAAATTGGGACTGAACTAATTTTGTTTCCTTTTCATAATTTCATTGGAATTTTACAACGAATGTGCATTGTTAAAGTAACCCTTGGCTAGTTCACCGTTACCTGCAAAGCGTAGTGATGGATGAACGGTGTGCAATGTCCAACAACAGTTGTTGTTGATGGAGACGGAACGGCTGGCGTCTACCGCGTTTGATTACCGAGAATTCGAGCTGAGAAATTGTATACTATAAATGTGGTGCTGGTTTCGAGAAAATTCAGTTAGTAAGTTCTAGAATATTTCAATAGAGAACTTTCCTATAGTTTAAACATAGTTAGTCTGCACGAATAACTTCACGAGCTCATTAGAACAGATACAATCGACTTGATGAAGTAATAAATATTTACGCAGGTACGAATATGTGGTAATTTTTATAAGAAACCAATTTTTTATACGCAAATAAAAGTAGGAACTTGTTTACGTATTTTTCAGAAGGAGGGTTATATTTATCGAGTGCATATATTATGTATATTCCTTAGGTACGGTCTGGAGCCTATACGCCTAGATGAATTGTGGCATTGGAACCGGGTATTCGAAAATTCTATGAATTTCCGTGCGTTTATATGATTCTGCCATACACATTATAGAAATCAAATGTAGCTCGCTTAGGATCCATAATATTTCGTGGTCGTTATGTTTCTCTGTTTATAAGGGTGTATGCCTATTTTTACTTCAGTTTGGTTCCCGCTTTGCTAAGGTGGATTTATTATAATTCCAACTCCTCCGATTGATTACTTTTGTTGCGGGTGCCAATACAGTTTATTTTTTGCCTATGACTTCCCGAGCGTCATAACTTGGTGTGTTGGTGGGTCACTGCTGTTGATCTTGGTGTACAAGAGTTAGAGTGGTGGGCATTACGACACCCACAGAATGAATAGTGGTGGTGACACTCCGTAGTTTTAATACTTCACCATACGAATAAATTAAGAATACGGATTGTCACCACCTCTATTCATTGCGTGGGTGTCATTACATTTACTTTCATCATTATCACTCTAATGTATTACAGCTACCAAAATATTAGGAGGAACATCAGGTGACGTTCGAACTTGTAATTTGATTGATGTTTGATTGATGCTAAGGCTTGTCTCCTTAGCAGAGCCGTATCGTAAAATAGCAAATTATCCGACAAGGTACGATGTCCATACTGTACAAAGGGAGAATCTTAGAAATAGATTTTGTTAGTTCGTATGTTTAGAATTGAATCCCTAAATGGCACACACAAAGTGACGTCAATTTTAAATTTCCCTAAAGATATTATTTTCAAAAGAGTTTTTGTGTCTCGTTGTATTGTCACAGTGGCAAGGCCCGATTCCAATATATTAAATATAATACTAAAGTATTTGATGGCGTATTTCATTAGTGAATCCAGTTCGAACACTTCCAGTTGGGGAGATGTACATTTGGAAATTATACACTAATAAAACTTATCTTTGCGAGAGGCACAAAAATTATCGGCAGTAAGGTTAGAGTTGGCGCGGTACCACACATAACGTTCGATATTCCGTTTGATTTAGTGCTTAGAGCAACGTGATACATTGGTGCCCGAACCACCCGATATGTGACACATTACTGTAATTGCGTCTATCTTGTAACTCGAGTGCCTAGGACGAACCAGATCTAATTCCAATAAATCTACACCGTGAGAGGCACGAACATTAATAACGTAATAGGACTTTTTGTGAGTTGGTAGCGTTTTATTTGGTGCTTAATGTTGTAAAAGTAATGTAAGATTGTCTGGGCAGGTACAGTTTTATTACTCGTAGGTGATTTGTTGTATTTATTACTAGCTAATCATAACACACCATATTTGACGGATTAATGTTCGTGTAAAGAATTGTCACGACCTCGATTCATCCCGTGGGTGTCGTAAGAGCCGTCTAAGGGAGCAAACTACGCAGGACAACAGAACTGCAAAGAGAAAGAAAACTTGACTCAAACCCTATACCCGTCTGGCCAGTGTGGTATAGTAGGCCAAAATCTCCTTTCTAAGAAGAGGCTGTAACAGTTATTTTAGTACATTTGTTGGTCTTGTTAAAAGCTACATCTATTAGCCGCGTTGCATTGTTTTTAATTTATCTAAGGTAGTTTATAACTACAGTTTTGATCTTCTGTGTTCACTGATGTTAAATGTCAAAGTAAAATGTTGAGTAGGGATAAAGTCTGGAAGCTTCCTGAACCTAGGATATATAAGTCCGGCTTTCTGCCACGGGAGACACTGCTATCTCGTGCCTTCCGATCTTATATAGTGTTTTGATTGCTGTGTGATTTGATTTTCTTAATATATTATCTGTTCAAAGTACCCACACTAAAGTGGTGAGTATGTTCTTAATTCTACTTAAACCTATTTGTTTCTGGAACCTGTTTAATTATATGAGTGCTAATCCATTCGTAGGGTCCCAGATTTCGGGGTCAAGACGGTCAGTCTTAGACGGCGTGCTTGCTCTTTTGTGGCCTTCTGGTACAGACTCAAGTTTCTCGGTACCCTCTGGCAAAGCTGGTGATTGCGCGGCTCTCGACGCAAGCGGACAGCCGTACCCAAGAGTTACGTACTTAAACTTATAATTGTAATTTGTTAAACTTTTATCCATATCCAATATAAATAGCCGACTCGGGCGGAAGAGGAAGTAACCTCCTGGAGGGACGACGAGGTGGCACCGAGCACCTTCAGCTCGGCTCTAACGCGCACCGCTGCGGGTTTTTTTTTTTTTTTCTTTTTCTTGTACCTACACTAATTTATTTAATTTTTCATTGTAAATTTGAACTACTTTTTTTTCTGAAATATACATGTATGTATAACTGAGGTGTAAGTTGTTTTCCTCTAAAGAGTCCCATAGGTTTCCCACACGCACACACTTCTATTCTCATACAAGGCGCCCTGAGGTAATCTCTTGAATCTCTCCACTGGGTCAGCCGGTGAGTAGTCCGCCTGAGAAGAAAAGCGGCTACAAATTGGCGACCAACGTCTGGCTAGCGATCCAGACCTCTGTGTGTGTGCTGTGTGAGGGTGCCTAGGGGTATTCACTTTGGAGGAGACACTTCCCTCCGTCCGATACTCCCCAGGACGTTAATTGGTTGTGCGGGTGCAGTACGCATGTAATAATTTTACTCTCATTGTATTTTCAGCCTATCGTACCATCATCCCTGAGGCAAGGAAAATCAGTGAGACACCTAAATTCCAAATTTAACTCAAAATTCCTACTGCACATATTTCGGGTGAGTTTGAAACATTTTTTGGCCTAACTAGATTTTTTTTTTTTTTTTTGTGTTAGCTACTTCTGTTCGTACCTTTGAGGTCCGTAGCGTGAAGTTGTGCATACGTGTATATTCAGTGTGTTTTTTTTCCCAGTACTACTGGTGTAATTTACTTGAAACTTAACTTAACTTATAAAGTTTTATGTACCCTCCATATTTTTTATATAACCTACTGGTTTAAAATTAAAATAAAATAGTTTTGTTGTATACATACCCTACTTAGAATTTATGTCGAAATTACTTTTATAATAATAAACTTTGTCAATCCATTGGATTACTATGTCAATATTCTAAAGATTATTATCTTTAGAATATTGACAAACTTGTCTTAAATTTTTTTTGTCGAATTAACTTTTATAATAATAAACTTTGTCATTTCATTGGATTACTGTGTCAATATTCTAGAGATAGTATAACTTGTGTCTTGAATTGTGAAACAAGAATATTTTTGTCTTTAGTTGAATTTGCTTCTCAAGTTTTGAGAATTACTTAATGTTTTAATATTTTATTATAATATTTGTTAAAAATATTAGTGTGCTTTAACCTTCTCACACTTAATAGTGAAGAAGTATACTCAATTTCTACTTTGAAATATTACTTGATATTTTAATATTTTATTGTGATATTTGTTAAAAATATTAGTTTGCTTTAGCTTTCTCACACTTAATGGTGAAGAAATATACTCAGTAGCAATATTTTTTACTTTGAGATATTACTTGATGTTTTAATATTTTGTTGTAATGTTTTTAAAATATTAATTTACTTTAACTTTCTCACACTCTGTTAATAGTGAAGAAGTCTACTCAATATCATTATTTTTTTTACTTTTTTTTGAACTGTAAAAGACATTAAGTCTGCATTACTAGTTTGTTAACTTGTTAAGATTATTTTTGTATAATCGAATTTAAATTGTAAACCACCATGGCACATTTACGTAAGTGCATTAACTACCTTAAAAAATATGAACTTATTAATGAACTGTCTGCCATGGGGATTTCAGCGAATCCGGATGATACGGTTGTCGGCTTGCGAAGTGAACTGCGCACTGCTTTGCGGCTTATCCGGCGTGGCAGCATTAAGGCCATCGCCGCTGTTCCTGCTGTTGCCGCCTCTGAGTTGTCTGTCTGCGAGCCTAAGATCTCTGAGCTGGAACAGGTCCTTTCTTCAGGTGACTTTGTTTCGAATAAAAATTGTCGTACTAGAGTTGCATTGAGGGCTAATTATCTTCTCGCTAGGTTAGCCAGGTGTGGTTTAGACTGTCCAGAACTAGTAGGCATCCGTGACCGCTTAGTCAAAGTTTTGGCGGTGTCTGAATCAGATACCGACTCGGACTCTGAGGTTTCGGAGAAGGAGACTGATCCTACTCATCGCGGCCACATAGGTTACACCTCACCTGTGGTAAGGGGGGACCGCTCGACGCGACCCAACGCATCCAGTTCCGACCCTAATTCAAATATAATAGTAAGGGATAGACCCGTTAATTTAAATTCTGTTAATATAAAATATGATGGCTCTTCTTGTGTACGTGTCTTCATTGAGAGACTAGAGGAGCTTAGATGTGCTCGGGAAGTCACCAAGGATAAGATCCTCACAGCCTTCTCTGACCTATTAGACGGTCCGGCCTTGTCGTGGTACCGCACCAACAAGGAGACTTTCACCTCATATGAGGGCATGATAGAGGAGCTGAAAGAAACCTTCGACCTTCCTGACTATGATTATCGCCTCCGCAATGAAATCAGACAGCGTACACAGGCCCGATCAGAAACATTGGGCAACTACATCTCTACAATGCAGGCCATGTTCTCTAGACTCTCGTGCAAGATGCCCAGTGAGGAGCAACTGGACATTTTGATGCACAACATCAGGCCCGATTACATGAAGGAATTGGCCCTTCATGACGTAAAATCTATATTTGATCTGAAGCGATTGGGGAAGCGCCTTGAACTTGCGCGTGCTAGGGCTGAGGCATTTCGGGAACCAGCTTTCGAAAGGTGTGGGATCACCTCGGATTTACACCATATGAAAAATAAATATGTTCAAAAAACTTCTCAACAGGTCTCAGCAGTGGCCCGTCCTTCGACCTCGAGCGCACACAAGTGTTTCCGCTGTGGTGGTGGCGGTCACCCTGCCTCCAGCTGTACACAGTCGAGGGATGTGGAGTGTTTCCGGTGTGGACATAAGGGAGTCAGAGCACCTGAGTGTCCGAAATGCAATGCCAAGCCAAAAAACGAGTAAGTCAGGGCCTTGTTAAAAGATCACCAGTCGAGTCGGAGCGAGTTTCTCTGTCTGATGATCTCTCTGATAGGGTCCTGTTTACCAAACGGGATAATGATATAAGACCGTATTTAGTAGTTAAGATCCTGAACTTAAATGTTCTAGGGTTACTTGATTCGGGTGCAGCTTGCTCTGTGTTGGGTAAGGGAGCGCACCACATTTTTTTTGAATTAGGGTTTGAGCTTGAAAGCATCAGCCCTAACTTTAACCTAACTACAGCAGACGGCTCATATTTGCCATGTCTGGGCTGTATTTCTTTGCCTATTGAATATAATTCTGCTGTCAGAGTTATTAAGTTTTATGTTGTTCCAGAGATTACTACTGCCATGATATTTGGTGTAGACTTCTGGCAACAGTTTCAATTGGGGAATAGACTGATCTCTCAGAATATCAATCTTTCCAACTTTAGCGACTGTAATCCTGTGGAGGCTCTGTCTCTTAACAGTGGTCTAGAGGATTACAACAATTTGACCGCCGATCAGAAGCGGGTAATTAACTGCATCATTGAGAAGTTTGATACGATCAACACGGACAAGGTTGGTTTAGGTCGAACATCTCTGGTGCATCATGTCATAGACACAGGAGACAGTAAGCCAATCAAGCAAAGGTACTATCCGCTCTCTCCCCTGAAACAGAAAGCCTTGGAAGAGGAACTGGACCGGATGTTGGAGATGGGAGTAGTGACCCCATCTCAGTCCGCGTGGAACTCACCAGTGGTGATGGTGGAGAAAGCGAATGGTGACCTAAGATTGTGCCTTGACTCTCGTAAGCTCAATTCTGTATCTAAGAGCGATGCGTATCCATTGCCGTATATCAACCAAATCTTAGACCATCTCAATAACGCAAGGTATTTGACTTCCATTGATTTAAGTGCGGCGTATTGGCAGATTCCTTTTGACTCGCCTCAATCCGCCGAGAAGACCGCCTTCACTGTCCCAAGAAGAGGTCTCTTTCAGTACAACGTTATGTGTTTCGGTCTCATCGGAGCTTCAGCTTCGATGCAACGCCTCATGGACCGCTTATTTGGTCCCGAGTTCGACAATAGGGTATTCGCATTTCAGGATGACATAATCATTGTGGCCAGCACCTTTGAGGAGCATGTGGACCTCTTACATAGAGTCTATCAGCGCCTTAAGGATGCGGGTCTCACGATCAACATGCAAAAATCGCATTTCTGTCGTAGCGAATTGAAATACCTCGGGTACTATGTTGACAAGCATGGCCTGCGGACAGACCCAGGTAAAGTTGATGTCATTCTCAACTATCCTACACCTTCCAATGCTAAGGAGGTGAAAAGATTTCTGGGCATGGCTGGGTGGTATAGGCGTTTCGTAAACAATTTTTCTAAGATTAGTAAACCCTTATGTAAATTAACTTCTAAGAATGTATCATTTGAGTGGACGCGTGAGGCTGAAGAGTCTTTCAACCTGTTGAAGGCCGCTTTGGTCTCCGCTCCTATTTTGAAAATGCCTGACTACTCATTGCCTTTTAGGATTCTCAGTGACGCGTCATCCTTCTCTGTGGCTGCTGTACTCACGCAGACACATGAGGGAGTGGAACACCCTATCGCGTATTGTAGTCGTTCTCTTAACAAAAACGAAGTCAACTACAGCACCACTGAGCGAGAACTCCTAGCGGTGATCTTTGCTCTGGAACAGTTCAGGCAGTACGTGGAAGGCCAGAAATGCACCGTAGTTACGGACCACGCCTCGCTGTTGTGGTTCCGTAAACTTAAGAATCCGACAGGTCGCCTGGCGCGCTGGAGCATGAGGTTGAGCCAGTTTGACGTCGATATAGAGCATCGAAAAGGTAAAGACCATGTGGTACCCGATGCTCTGTCTCGAATTCAGATTGACACAATAGGCACCAGCGTTACTAGGGACTCTTGGTACCTCCACACTCTAGACAGGGTGAAGAAGAACCCTCAGCACTTCCCCAACTTTGATATACGGAATAACTGTTTATACAGGCTATCAAAACAGAAATACTCTCTGACTTCTGATTTTGAGTGGAAGCTGGTTCTGCCGCTGGAAGACAGGTTATCCCTGCTCACCAAGTACCATGACGACGTCATGAGTGCCCATGGGGGTGTTTGGAAAACCCATAAACGTTTGGCCCTCTACTATTACTGGCCTAAGATGTACGAGAGTGTCAAGGAATATGTAGACAAGTGTGAGACTTGTAAGCAGTACAAACCTGTGAACACTACTCGTCCCGGCCTAATGGGGAATCCGAAACGGGTGTCTAGACCTTTTGAGGCCATCTCGTGTGACCTGCTGGGTCCATTCCCTACTTCCAGCAAGGGAAACGTTCATTTAATTGTGGTCTCGGACTATTTCAGTAAATATGTCATGTTGTGTCCTATACGGATAGCAACAGGCGTTGCTGTCGCGAGATTCATAGAAAAGAATGTTTTTTTAGTCCACGGGGTTTGTAAAACCATTTATATGGATAATGGCCCACAGTTTGTTAGCAAACCGTTTAGGGACTTGTTGGTTAAGTACAATGTGCCTAACATTTATTATAATCCTCGATATCACGCGCAGACCAACCAGGCAGAGCGAGCTATACGCAACGTGGTTCAGGGAATTTCCTGCTACGTGAAGTCACATCACAAGAAATGGGACGAGAATCTCGTGGAACTCCAGTGTGCCCTAAACACTGCTGTCAGCGAAGCCACTCGTTTCAGTCCCTATTTTCTTGTTCACGGTAGGGAATTCATAGGGGATGGAGTTCTTTATAGACAGACAGAGATTCCTGCCCATCCCAATTCTGTTTCCATTGACAGTCCAGTGTCCTTTGGTGAGAGATTGAACTAACTACATCGGATATACGACCAGGTGAGGAATTACTTAGATATTGCTCACCGGCGTAACGAGAAATACTACAATCTCAGAAAAAGGCATGTGGAATTGAAAGTGGGACAGATCGTTTATAAGAGGACATTCTATCTATCTAACAAGGCTAAGAACTTTACGGCGAAGTTAGCGCCTAAATTTATGAAATGCATTGTCACCGCCAAACGCTCTCCTTTAGTCTATGAACTGTCGGATTTGGATGGTAAGGATCTGGGAGTATATCACATTAAGGACATTTTGAAGTATAGTGAAAAGGAACAACCTTCTGATCCTTCTCCTACCTATGTCAGTTCCGTCTCTACTCGTATGTGAGATTGCACACTTCGCGTCGCACGGTCTCTCTTTGCCACACACCTGCTCACTCTATGGTGTTCACTTATGTGAGAACCATACAGTGATTCGGGTAGTAAATAGGGTAACACCTCTGTAGTATTGGGTGAAGGCCTTTTGACTTTGTTTTTTTTGGTAGTTATTGTTTTGTTTGGATTTCATATTACTCAAAATGAGGGTGGTATATAATTTATTTTGCATTTCTTGGTTTGACCCTGGTGATGATATTCCCTGCGCATGCTACGCAGGGAATACTTTGAGGGAGGGGGTGGTGTAACAGTTATTTTAGTACATTTGTTGGTCTTGTTAAAAGCTACATCTATTAGCCGCGTTGCATTGTTTTTAATTTATCTAAGGTAGTTTATAACTACAGTTTTGATCTTCTGTGTTCACTGATGTTAAATGTCAAAGTAAAATGTTGAGTAGGGATAAAGTCTGGAAGCTTCCTGAACCTAGGATATATAAGTCCGGCTTTCTGCCACGGGAGACACTGCTATCTCGTGCCTTCCGATCTTATATAGTGTTTTGATTGCTGTGTGATTTGATTTTCTTAATATATTATCTGTTCAAAGTACCCACACTAAAGTGGTGAGTATGTTCTTAATTCTACTTAAACCTATTTGTTTCTGGAACCTGTTTAATTATATGAGTGCTAATCCATTCGTAGGGTCCCAGATTTCGGAGTCAAGACGGTCAGTCTTAGACGGCGTGCTTGCTCTTTTGTGGCCTTCTGGTACAGACTCAAGTTTCTCGGTACCCTCTGGCAAAGCTGGTGATTGCGCGGCTCTCGACGCAAGCGGACAGCCGTACCCAAGAGTTACGTACTTAAACTTATAATTGTAATTTGTTAAACTTTTATCCATATCCAATATAAATAGCCGACTCGGGCGGAAGAGGAAGTAACCTCCTGGAGGGACGACGAGGTGGCACCGAGCACCTTCAGCTCGGCTCTAACGCGCACCGCTGCGGGTTTTTTTTTTTTTTTCTTTTTCTTGTACCTACACTAATTTATTTAATTTTTCATTGTAAATTTGAACTACTTTTTTTTCTGAAATATACATGTATGTATAACTGAGGTGTAAGTTGTTTTCCTCTAAAGAGTCCCATAGGTTTCCCACACGCACACACTTCTATTCTCATACAAGGCGCCCTGAGGTAATCTCTTGAATCTCTCCACTGGGTCAGCCGGTGAGTAGTCCGCCTGAGAAGAAAAGCGGCTACAAGGCCTATGTCCAGAACTGGACTACAAAAGACTCTTGATGTTGATGATGATGAACCATCACACAGAAAATCGTTATTAAGTAATTCTTGCATTGTTTATCACCAAGTGAGTGAGGTTTGAACCACCTTCCTAACTCTTGGTGCCAAATAACTTAAAGCTTAGCAACGCATTTGTGCAACGCACATGGGTGGCGATAGTCAAGGTAAGTGACATCAAGTGATCCGTGTGCTCGCTTGTCCTTCATACAATTTAAAAAAAAAACATTCTTGTACAACTCTGGAGCAATCTCGCCCTTCATCTGAAAAGTACGGTACCTTCATGTACCAAGCTTGTCCTTTTCTGTACTATTTTACTCGCCTGTTTATTTCTGGTACGCACTCCTGACGCTGAAGGAGGCTTTTGATAGAGGTTCTCCAGCAGATTGAAAACTATTCAATCATCCCAAAAATATATTAAGAATTATGAATACCACTTACCATCATTATTATTTTAATCATTTTTTGTGATGACCGGCTAGACAGTGAAGTTTTGAAAATGCTATAAAAACCAATAAAACGATTAGCTATGTTAAGATAAGCCGTAAATATTATTATCATCCTCATTATATCCAAAATTGTTTCATTATTGTGCATTATTGTGTCCATTGATAAGCCATATTTTCCATAATTTCATGGAAAAATCTCTTGCATTTATATCATCTCATAACGTTCCAATCTGTTCCGTTAATAAAAATAAAATATTAATAGTTCTCTGATGATAATAAAAAGGCAGAGTAATTAAGGTATAAATTTTTACGCCCGTCTCCTTTATTAACAGTTTTTCAAGTATTTTATTTGAATATAATTAAAAGTTTATCCTTCAGAGCTTGTAGACTTATTCTGTATAAAAAATATATATTTTGTCTATCTCGTGGCTATTTGTTTCTATTTGAGTTTCTTTTCGTCTCTTAAACCTGTACTGCGGCTATAGTATTTTTTTATCCTTCACGTTTAAGTTTGGTAAGGTCAATGAGGAGCAAGCGAGTTGGCTTAGTTAAAACTATCCCTAAATCTGACTATTTGTCGAGAAAAATACTTAAGGTTTAACTAACTTCATAGTGGTTAAACTTACGAGTTTATTGAGTAAAGTATGAACTCACCTAGAAAGAGAAGCTCTTGCCTTTTTTGTGCATTAATTTTGGTGTAACATTCATCAGATCTTATTTTAATCACAGTCTTAACTTCGCATTGTTGTATATTTTTAATCTGCATCACCTAACGGTCGACTGTCAGAGAATGCTTTAGGCATTAAGTTCGCCAATCCCAAACTAAATGTGCATGATATGTAAAATAAATCTTTGTCTGTTTCGTGTATGTTTGTCAAGTTCCGTCAAGATAAACAAGATCAGCGTTATGGGGTGGCCAAGTAAAGATCTACCCCAGAATGACTTTAGAAGAAATAATAAAAACAATGACGGCCCTGTAGGTGTGAAGGTTAGTGACCGTGTCTGCTAAGCTGGAGGTTGTGGATTCGATGGCCACCCAGGGCAAATAATTATATGTTGAGCATGATCATTTGTCCTGTGTCTGTGTGTTATTTATCTATAATATGTATGTATTTAGGAATTTATAAGTATGTTTATCAGCAGTCCGGTTATCATAGTACAGGATCTGCTTAGTTTGGGATCAGATTGCCGTGTGTAAGATGTATGAGGTTATTATCTTGATTATTGTTATAATTATGATGAATAATAAATAATAAGTTGTACCACGAAAAAATAAATTAAAAAAGAAAACATGACGGGTCTCTAGACCCCCGGTCGGAACAATGTACCTTTCACTTTTTGGTAGACGTTTGCTATGCAGTCATTATAATTTAAATAATATTTGATAAAAAATATTTAGGTAAAAATATATTTATTATCTGTAAAATAAATAATGAAAAATTAAACACTGAATGATCTAGTATAATTAAGTTATTTCGGCGAGCGGCAGAGCTGTGTGCGGCAAGGTCGTACACGGCTGTAACTACCTATAGCAAGAAGTGGAGGAAAAAAGTGTTGTTACACTTTTTTCGCTGCCATCCGCTCAGAGCATTAAACGCGCGATAAGTAACTTAGTACCAAAAAAAAGAAATGAAATTAGAATATACGCAGGCGGTGCACAGCTTGCTTATTTATGTCCACGAATATTTATATGTCGGCCACATAGTCTCTCTCCAGGCAAGACCGGACAAGGAAATCTCGCGCCGCATTAAGAACCTCTTGAACAACTATGAAGAAACTTATGAAAGGTAACCTTCCCATATGCCATAAGCGTAAGCTCATGGATGTGTGCATTCTCCCTTGCACTCCCGTGCACTGCCTTGGTCTTTGACTGGATAGCAAAGGTTTGGAAGCGCAGTATATATAGTAGTTTGGAAGCGCAGTGTACTGGTCGTACGGCTAACAGACAAAATAAAAAATACAGTCTACGCTTCAAACTACCAATCGCAGACCCAAATGGGACTGGGCTGGTGGATCTATGCAATTAGCAAAACTTGGGTCCTACAAGTCCTTTAGACAACCTGGTAGACTCAGGTGACGATGGCGGGACGATCTAGACAGCTACCGAAAAGACTGCTCCGAACTAGCATACGTCAGAGAGATATAGAAGGGAGAGAGGGAGGTCATTGCCCTGCAGTTGAACAACTCAGGCTAAAAATAAATAAATAAAATAATTATTATGATGCCCTACCCGAAACTGGTGATTAATATTAGGTTTGCAAATTCATAAAGAAATAGGACTTATGCATAATTGTGTACGTTCAGAAGCAATTTATTTGAATAAAAGTGTAACCTACTTAATTTATTTTATGAATTTCTCCTAAAGAATTGTCCGAACGTCTTCGAGCGGTAGCCATTTGTCACCGAATATCTAATGTGAGTACTCAATAAATAATTCATTATATCACTCTTCGTTAATGTATGCGTACATTATGGGTTTTTCTTGAAAACCTCATCACTTTATTGAGTTCACTGTAATGGGCGTTTAACAGATAATTTAGTCATTTCTTTTCATTTATTCCCGTTTTATCGATATAGTGACGCCAATTTGTCGATTGCTCAGTCGATTGACAGTCGGGAGGATCTCCAGGAATGCATCGGCGGCTTCTAAAGACTTTCCTGTCGTACTACACATCCCAGGGTGACCATGATCACCCTAGGGCGGGATGATCCTCACAGCTCTACACAGTAAGAGACGCAACGGCGCCCGGCCTTAGACGACACCCCCCGGACGCACCGGGGATATGAGATCCAACTTGAGCAATAAGTTTTGTTTTGTTTTTTATTTTGTTTTAATAGACAACTTCCGAACGAAGGAATTCCTGTGGCACAGATGAATTTATTAACATTGAAACAACCCTGTGTGGACCACATAACTTATACATTGTATACCTGACACTCATCATGGTGTAACCGAGAGAGGACCACTTAACCTTTGTGTAGTCGAATTACTGTAACATGAACTATCATTGTGTCACTTGTGAACCATGAGAGGTCAACATAATATTATGGATACTCGTAGATTCGTGTGGTTTCCATTTTAACATAATTTTGAATTTTATGACACTTTCTTTTTAAACTTGTAGATATCGTCACATGATCAGCCGTTACTAGTCCACTGCGGGACCATAGGCCTCTCCTTACAAAGGAGGTTTTAGCCTACTACACCACGCCGGCCAGACGGGTCGGAATAGGGTTTGTATCAAGGTTTCCTTCTCTTTGCAGTGCTTTTGTCGTGCGCAGTTTGCTCTCTTAATCGGCTCTTACGACACCCACAGGTCAGGAGGTACCGTAACTCCGTATTTTTAATCTTCTTCTTCTTCTTCTAAATATAAACTTAGAGTATTTCAGATTTCACTTACGTGCGACAATGATTCATTTTTTTTTAAATGCGTACAAAGAATTTACTAACATATTTAAATACATATCACTTTTTATCTGGAATGCATTACTAACCGCCGACGGAAAACGAGGGGTGTTATGAGTTTAACCTGTGTATCTATCTGTCTGTCTGTCCGTGTCATTCTAGCTCCCGAATGCGATGCACCACTTCCATTGCGGATTTTTTGTTCGAAAGCAGATGTGATCGAGATGGTTCTGAGCTATAAATTTTTAAGATCATCACCGGGCTTCCTAGGTGATAAAGGGATCTAACCAAAATCCACAGGTCCGATTGATCTGAAATTTGGTATAATGTTACTTTGATGGTATTTCCACGACATGGGAATTTGGAACTTGCTGCTGCATCAAGTTGCGTCGGGGACTTTTTTTAATATTTAAATTAATTGTTATAATTTGTGATATCAATACATGAGTAACTCTAAAACTTGATACCCTTATTGTGAACAGTATATAATAACCAATACAGTTCCAAACCCAGTCATCAATCAGAGTGTGTGTGTGCACAAAGTGGGTTCCGTGGATATCCAGGGAGGTCGGGTGGCGTCGACTAGTTTCGCAATTTGTCACCCGTGCGCGATGACAGACCGACAGACGATTTTCATGATTTATTAAATGCATAGAGCTGACGTATTGCACTCTACGCTCCATGGCTATGTATTTTGAGAGCGTTGAACGCTTGTAAAATATCTAGCAATAAGTTTGACGGGCCTCTTGGTCTAGTATTTAGTGATCCTGACTGCTAAGCAAAAGGTAATGGGTTCAATTCCCACCCAGGAGTAATATTGTGTGATGAGCACGTCATTTGTTTCTCTTTCTCTTTTGTTTTTTTTTAAAAGACAACTCCCGCACTAGGAGTAAATCCTGTGTCGCGGGGGACTTTACAAACATACATGAAACGGACACAAAGTACACCCAGGCTCAGAACAACGGGGTGCGTGGTCCGGAACCTCCTTGTGGTGCACCCTGGGCAACGGAGACGGCAGCGCCTCTCTCCCTAGGTGGGGGAGGCGCTGCCGCCTGCGGCCAATTCCGGCCGAGGTGGGAACGGCCCGTCAAGGGCTGTTCGGAGGGCTGCTTTCCGCATGTCCCTCTGTTTGGCAGAGGGCATAGGGGAGAGCGGGCTGGGGGCGGACGGGTCCACTGCCGCTGGCTCTGTCCAGAGGTGGTGGACACTGGTCTGACGCAGACCACCGTCCGGCCATGTCGTAACCCTGACTGGCAACAGTCAGGAATGACGGCTCTTCGAGGGCTACGAGGAAGGCAACCTCTATAAAAAACCCTGGGGCGGACGGACCCGGTCTGGTGCAGACCCCGTCCGGCCCAGCCGTAATCCTGAATGGACAGGACCGGTGGATCTTCGGATCCGCGAGGACGTAAACCTCTATAAAAAATGCTCTAAGCCCACGTTCTGACGCCTGGCAAGGGGCTGAGTCGCTGGAGGGAGTCCAGTGCCGAAGGCGTCCCCGTCGAAGGACGTTAAACTAAAAAAACATGACATGAGGCCAAGGATTAGTAAATCTACCCAGGAGGGTCCCGGACACACAGTGTCTGGGGAATCCCTCCCGGAGCCAAACGGCTCCGGCAGCTCCCACTCGTATTCTGGGGGGAGCACCAAATGTCGAACCTGCCCGTCGCCGAGCAGTAAATCCGGCGACGTTATCGCGGAGGACGCGAAAAACCTGGAGGTAGTGTCGAACACCGACACTGCCTCGGAGAGGAGCGGAGCGAGTACCCCGATGGTCTCAGCTGCAGAGCAGCACCAGAAGGGTACTCCAAAGCGCAAAAGGCGCTCGCTTCGCCTGGGCCTGAAGAGGCAATTGGAGTCGGCCTCGAGCGATGAGGCCTCGGCTCCCAAAGTCGGCACAAGCCGCAGAGGCGCTCGCGGCGGAGGCCGACTCCCCACGGCCATGGTGGCCCGGAAGAAGGTGGCGGTCCAGCCCGCGGCGCTGGGAGGAGCCGAAGATGGGGGTCTGGGACGGAGAAGAGAGGAGGGGGTCGCGTCCGAGATGTCGACCACTGATGTGGGGAGCGGGGGTGGGGGTGCTGGCCTCGTTGAGCTGCGAGGCAAAACCGGCAACCCCGTCGACCGGATCGAGGAGGCAATCGGCGAGGCCGATTGCTTGCTTCGGACGTCCGGGTTGGCCGGGGGCCCCCAACAGGAGGCCCTGGTAGCGGTCGTGCGCTCCATAATTGAGGCGGGCAGACTCCTCGTGGCCGAGAGCAAGGCCCACGCTAGGGAGAGAGCCCGCCTCGAGGCGGATCTCGCACAGGCTCGTGCCCACGCTAGTGCCACACCAGCGCCTTCGGCACCGTTGGCGCTGTCCGCCCCGGAGCCGGAGCCGGAGCCGAGCTTAGTCCGACTCATGGCGGAGATGGAGGAGCGGATAATGAGGCGCATCTCCGCTGTAGAGAGCGCCCGTTGTCGCCCACCTCTGGCTCCGCCAAAGGCGACATATGCGGCCGCTGCCAAGGCGGGCCTAACAGCCCAGCCAGCAGCTAGGGTGGCTGGGCCGTCATCAGCGCCCCCGCCCCAGAAGGCCGGAAAGGGCAAAGGGAGGGGGAAGGCGGCCCCAACCCAAGCCCCAGTCTTGGCCCCGGCTGACACCGCACAGCGCTCGTTGGAGCGGGGCTGGACGGTGGCCGGGGACAACAAAAAGAGGCGGAAGGCCGCCAAAAAAGCGGCCAAGAAGGCGAGGAGGGACGCCGCCGCCGCCGCGAAGGGAGCGCCGAGGAAGCTCCGCGCCCCTCGCTCCTCGGCCGTCGTTATCACTTTGACGGCGGAGGCAGCGGAGAGGGGCGTGGGGTACGCCGAGGTCTTGACGAAAGTCAAGGCCAACGTGGACCTCAAAGCCCTCGAGATTCCGGGCGTCCGGTGTAAAAACACACGGACGGGAGCCCGGCTCCTCGAGGTAGCCGGCGCTACCAGTGGCCCCAAAGCCGATGCCCTAGCGGCTAAGCTGAGGGAGTCACTGGATGCAGCTGACGTCCGAGTGTCCAGGCCCACTAAATGCGCCGAAGTCCGCATCACGGGCCTGGACGACTCTGTCACGGCGGACGAGCTCAGACTCGCCGTGGCGGAGACGGGAAGCTGCCCTCTGGACAGCGTGAAGGCCGGAGCAATACGCTTCGGCCCCGGTGGACAGGGGGCAGCGGTTGTCAGCTGCCCCATCGCGGCGGCCCAGAAGGTCGCCGATGGACGGAGCCTCCTGGTCGGAGGTTTCCTGAGGGCGCAGGCACGGCTCCTGCAGGCCCGACCGGCAAGGTGCTTCAGGTGCCTGTCGGTGGGTCACGTAGGGGTGCACTGCACGGCGGAGGCCACCGTAGGTGACCGATGCTTCCGCTGTGGCCAGCCCGGTCACAAGGCGGGTGGCTGCAACGCTCCGCTGCGTTGCTTTAGGTGCGCAGCGGGGGGCAAGCCTGCCGACCACCGGGTTGGTGGTAAGGCCTGTGCCCTATCGCGACCGAAGCCGGGAGGCCGACCTTCCGCCTCCGAGCCGCTGATCCAGACGGAGAGTGCCGCTGGACAGCCGCAAAGTTCGCTGCGGGATGCGGGGATGGAAGTCCAGTGATGGATCCACATCTCCGCATCCTCCAGGTGAACGTAGGCCACGGTGCCGATGCTCAGGATCTTCTGCTCCAGAGCATGGCACAGTGGTCCATCAACATCGCCGCTATCGCCGAGCCATATGTCCATCGGTTTCTCGGGCCTGCCTGGGAGACCGACTTGGACGGCACGGCGGCCCTGGTGCACGGTACCGCAGCCGGCACTCCACCTCTTGCAGTAGTTGCAAGGGGACGGGGCTGTGTAGCGGCGATAGTTGGAGATATAGCGGTCGTGGCCGCTTATTTCACGCCGAACCGAAACCTAACTGAGTACGAGCAATGGCTCGCTCAGCTGGCCGTCGTCGTCGATGCCTGTCGCCCCCACCCGGTTCTTGTGCTGGGGGACTTCAACGCCTGGTCGCAGGCTTGGGGTTCCCTGCGCACGAACCCGAGGGGCAGGGCATTGGAGAACTGGGCTGAAAGATTCGGCCTAGTTCTCCTAAACCGGGGGGCCGTGGCCACGTTCGTGACGGCGAGGGGTAGTTCGATCGTGGACATCTCGTTCGCATGCCCCTCGCTAGCGCGTCGTGTCCAAGGCTGGCGCGTCGTTGTCGGGGAGGAGACAGGTTCGGATCACCGATATATTCGGTTTGACGTCTCCGCCCCTGCAGATGGCGCGCCGGTCAGACCGGCACCACCTGAACCACGTTGGGCGCTCAAGCGCTTAGATCGCGACCTCCTCCTGGAAGCCGCCATCGTACAGGCCTGGGCTCCTGCGCCGGACAGGCCTGTCGACGTCGATGCTGAGGCACAGTGGTTCCGGGAGGCCATGACCCGCGTCTGCGATGCGGCGATGCCTAGGGCTCAGCCCAATACTGCAAGGCGCCGGGTCTACTGGTGGTCGCCGGAGATCGCCCGGCTGCGTCAAGCCTGCGTGACCGCGCGCCGCCGGTGGTCCAGGTTCCGCAGGAGGCGTCGCCGCCCCGAAGATGCGGCAGCGAGAGAGGCGGAGCTGTTAGCGGGTTACAGGGTTGCCAAGAGGACCCTTCAGGCAGCGATAAAGCGGGCCAAGAGCGAGGCCCGCCGCGAGATGCTGGAGACACTGGAGCGGGATCCGTGGGGACGCCCCTACCGTATGGTTAGGGGCAAGATGCGCCCATGGGCCCCGCCGCTCACACGGTGTCTTCAGCCAGAGCTGCTTGAGAGGGTCGTTGGCTCCCTGTTCCCAACGCGAGTGGTGGAGCATACTCCGCCACAGATGGCTCCGCCTCCGGCGCTTGAGGCGCCTAACGTGGATGACGACGACGTGCCTGAGGTCACTGGGGTGGAACTAAGGGTGGCGGTGTTACGGCTTAAAGCCAAAAACACCGCCCCGGGACCCGATGGCATTCCTGGCCGAGCGTGGGTCCTGGCCTTAGTCGACGAGGCTCTCGAGCCCCGACTGCGAGGGTTCTTCAGCGCATGCCTCGAGCGGGGCCAGTTTCCGAAATTGTGGAGGACGGGGAAACTGGTCCTCATCCGAAAGGAGGGGCGCCCGGCGGACTCACCGTCCGCCTACCGGCCCATAGTGTTGCTTGACGAGGTGTGCAAGCTCTTTGAAAGAGTGATTGCAAGGCGCCTCGTCAAGCATCTCGTGATGGTTGGGCCGGATCTGGCGGACAACCAGTACGGTTTCCGTCAGGGGCGCTCCACCGTGGATGCGATCATGCGCGTGAAGGCTCTGGCGGAGGAAGCAGTCTCCCGGGGCGAAGTGGTGTTGGCGGTGTCCTTGGACATCGCCAACGCGTTCAACACTATGCCCTGGAGCTGCATCAGGGAGGCGCTCGTGTATCACGAAGTGCCTCTCTACCTCCGCCGCATAGTCGGGGCATATTTGTCGGAGAGAGCCGTCGTCTACCCCAGTAGGACCGGTCTCGGTAGGCGTGAAATGTCGTGCGGTGTTCCGCAGGGGTCGGTGTTAGGGCCACTCTTGTGGAACATCGGCTACGACTGGGTGCTTCGTGGTGCCTTCTTGGATGGTGTCGCCGTCGTGTGCTACGCGGACGACACACTCGTGACGGCGCGCGGCAAGACGCACCACGAGGCAACCCTGAGGGCCACGGCCGGGGTTGCCCAAGTCGTTGAGCGTATCCGGCGGCTGGGTCTCGAGGTGGCTCTGCACAAGTCCGAGGCCCTGTTCTTTCACGGGCTTCGGAGGAAGCCGCCTGAGGGATCTAGCCTCACGGTAGGAGGCACTCGCATCGGCATCGAGCCCTCGATCAGGTATCTGGGGCTCGTACTCGATGGCCGATGGGACTTCGGATATCATTTCCGAGGTCTGGTCCCCAAGTTGGTTGGGGCAGCGCGTGCGTTGGCGCGGCTGCTGCCCAACATGAAGGGACCCGATGACTCCTGCCGGAGACTCTACTCGGGGGTTGTGCGGTCCATGGCCCTTTACGGGTGCCCAGTATGGGCGGGGGCCCTGAAGGCCAGCAACGTCGCGATACTGCGGCGACCGCAGCGAATGCTGGCCATCAGGATCATAAGGGGGTACCGCACGATCTCCTTCGAGGCGGCGAGTCTCCTGGCCGGAACTCCACCGTGGGACCTGGAGGCGAGAGCCCTTGCAGCACTGTATCAGTGGCGCAAGGAGGCGCAGGAGTTGGGTCGATACCCCGAGATTCGAGAAATCGATGACCGGAAATTCCAACTCCGCCAGGTCATCATAGGGGAGTGGAGGGAACGACTCGGGCAACCGAGCGCCGGGCACGCCGTCATTGCGGCGGTAAGACCCGTTATGGAGGATTGGCTCGAGAGGCGTCACGGGACCCTCTCATACCGATTGACGCAGGTGATCACTGGGAAGGGATGTTTCGGAGATCACCTGTGTCTGATCCGCAAGGAGCCAACGCCTGAGTGCCACCACTGCGATGGCCAGACCGTGGACACGGCTCTCCACACGCTGGCAGAGTGCCCGGCGTGGGTTGAGCAGAGGCGAGACCTCGTGGCGGCCATCGGAGTGGGAGTTCTCTCGCTCGATAGCCTGATTGCGGCTATCGTGCGGAGCGAGAGTGCGTGGAACTCTGCCGTCTCCTTCTGCGAGCAAGTTATGCTCGCGAAGGAGACGGCGGAGCGGGACCGGGAGAGGTTTAGAACTCTCCCGGCCCGCCAGGCCCGGGCACGGGCCAGGCAGCGCAGGCGACTCAGGCGCCGGAGGTCGCAGAACGACCTCCGTCCTCCATAAGCGCAGGCCTGGGGGTGACAGGTGAGGCCATCTGTCACCCTAGCAGAAGCAGGCCGGGGTGGCGGCGAGCGCGTTGCGAAGCGCGCTCGCTTCCAGGGAGCACAGGGAACATGGGGTTCCCACACGGGGCGGGGGTCGTCTACTCGTCTGTAGATGACCCGAGGTATGTCGGGGCACCAGGGCCTTCCTTTCTAGGGTATACCTGGTTCCCCGGCTATTAGTACCCGGCGACGGCGTGCGGTTTTAGTCGGTTCGAGTCCGACATGCCACCGACAGGTGGTATCCGAGGGGATTTCCGCACGGAAAAAAAAAAAAAAAAAAAAAAAAAAAAAAAAAAAAGGCTCAGAACAACAATTTGTGGATCACACAAAGTGTTGCCCCATGTGGGGTTTGAACCCACAACACTCGACGTAACAGGAAGCGGCGTGGCGACCGCTTAAACCACTACGCCATCTGTGCAGTCAGTTTTGTGTCTGGGTGTAATTTATTTATAGTATGTATGTATTGAGAAATATATAAGTATGTTTATTGATTGTTGATGATTATATGATCAGACGGCCGTGTGTGAGATGTGTGAGGTATATTATTTTTATATATTATTATTATTAAGTTAATATATTTCTACTATTATAAAGATTGGATAAATGTTTGGTTACTCAATCACGCCAGAACTGTAAAACGTATCTTTAGGTTTGAAGATAGATTTGAGTTAGGAAGTATTAACCTTATTTTTATGTGAGTGAAACTGCAGACAATAGAATTGTAGGTAGCTTACAATCAAGAGCTAAGGTATGTCTTCATCAACAGCCTTAATAGTCCACTGCTGGATATAGGCCTCTCCTTAGAAAGGAGGTTTTGGCCTACTATACTACGGTGGCCAGACGGGTTGGTATAGGGTTTGTGACAAGTGCGGTGTTCCGCAGGGGTCTGTCCTAGGACCTCTCCTGTGGAACATCGGGTACGACTGGGCCCTACGAGGGCGTCTCCCCCCCGGGCTGGGTGTAATCTGCTACGCGGATGACACCTTGCTCACGGCCCGGGGGGCTAACTTCCAGGAGGCGGCGCGCCTGGCCGCCACGGGAGTTTCCCTGGTGGTCGGGCGCATTGAGGCGTTGGGTTTGCGGGTGGCCCTGGATAAGACGGAGGCCCTATTATTTCATGGGCCCCGTCGTGGTCCACCCGCCGGCGCCTCAATCGAGGTCGGCTCGGTCCTCGTACCGGTCCGGGCCCAGATGAGGTACCTGGGTCTGGTCCTAGACGGTAGGTGGCTCTTCGACGAGCACTTCCGACAGCTTGGTCCGAAGCTGGTGGACACTGCCTCCGCCCTAGGGCGACTTTTGCCCAATTTGGGCGGGGCCAGTGTTCCCACGAGGCGGCTGTACGCGGGGGTTGTCCGGTCTATGGCGCTTTATGGTGCACCGGTATGGGTGGCGGCTCTGACCGCCCCGAATAGGGCGCGCCTCTGGCGCCCCCAGAGGATATTGGCGGTCAGAGCCATACGCGGATACCGCACGGTGTCCACCGAGGCGGCTTGCGCCTTGGCCGGAACACCCCCGTGGGATTTGGAGGCGGAAGTGCTCGCCGAAGTTTATCGGCGAGTGGCTGACTTCCGGGCGGAGAGCGGATTTCGCCCTCCGCCCGAAGACGTGCGCGAGTGGCGCGAAGCCGCTCGCCGAGCCACCATGGTCAGATGGTCGTTCCGGCTGGAGACTCCACGCGCTGGCTTCGCCGCCGTGGAGGCTCTCCAGCCGGTCATCGCCGAGTGGGCAGGGCGGCAGCACGGGACCCTTTCCTTCCGGCTGACGCAGGTGCTTTCCGGGCACGGTTGCTTCGGAAAGTACCTGTACTCGGTCGCTAGGAGGGAATCGAGTCCCGCCTGCCACCACTGCGACTGCAGTGAGGATTCGGCCCAGCACACGCTGGCGGTTTGCCCCGCATGGGCGACGCAGCGCCGGGCCCTCACTGCAGTCATCGGAGCAGATCTCTCGCTACCGGCCGTAATTCGCTCCATGGCCGGTAGCGACAGTTGTTTTACCGCGGTCGCAACCTTTTGCGAGGAGAAGGAGAAGGCCCGGGAGGACGACCTCCACTCGGACCTGATCCGCCGCCGGCGAACCGGGCGGCGGAGGCGCGCTTACTTGCGCCTCATGCCGCCCTGAGTGTGGGCGCGGGTGGACGGGATGGGTTCTCCTCACCACCCGCATTAGTTGGCCAGCTGCGAGGGGGTGGCGTCCGCGTGTGCCGGACGTCGCCTAAAGAGAGGGTCCACTGAGACGGAGCCCGCACCAGGAGCGGGCCTGCGCTGGGAGGGGTCCAGAAGGCGATAACTACCTGGACCCCTCCTAAACTGGAAGCGCAAAGAGGGCACACCGTGTGGTTTTAGTCGGTTCGAGTCCGACACACCACCCCGCCGAACGAGAGCCCCGGCGGGGTGACGGTCCGAGGGGATCTCCACACGTAAAAAAAAAAAAAAAAAGGGTTTGTGACAAGTTTTCCTTCTTTTTGCAGTGCTGGTGTCCTGCGTTGTTTTGCGCCCATAGTCGGCTCTTACGACACCCATGGGATGAAGTGGGGTAGTGACATTACGTATTCCTAATCCGTCACCACACGGTAGGTATGTCTTATGAGCCAGGATGAACGATTGTATGGAAGTTCCTGACTTTCAAAGTTAGAAATATTAAATAAAAAGAATAAAAAAGATAAGAGCTTACTTCTTCCTCAAAGGCCGGCAACGCGCTTGTGACTCCTGAGTTGGCGGCGGTAGTCGCTTTCCATCAGATGACAAGTCTGCTCGTTTGACCCCTATTCCATAAAAAAAAACACTTTTGTAATATAATGTTATTTTAAGTTATGAGTATAATTTATAATTTAATGTTTATTTTACTATTTGTATTTACTGTTTAAACTAAACGTGTATACAAAACTTTAGCATAATTAATTGGGGTAAACCATTAAAATTAAAACCCTGTCAAAATCTATACTGTCCTGTGATCTATTGATAATTAAAACTGACTTAAAAAAAGGAAGAGGCTCTCGATTCGATTGTTTTTTTTTTTTTATTTCCAGTGGTCTGCTCTTTTTTTTTGGTAATAGTATTTTTCTTTGAATTTGATTTTTTGAAGGGTGAAAAATTACCAACAAATAATGACGTAGGCGTATTATTGAAATCCGTGTTTTTTTTTTACGGATATGTCATGAAAATAATATGAAAATATTACCCAAGCAACACTACATGGACTTGTCTTATTATCCACTTCATGGTTTCACTATATATATAGCACAGTATATACATATATACAATGAAACGGCGTCAGTTTCACCGTCCAGTTCCTGTCACCACAAAGCTGTGCAGCTAAATTAACCTCAGTGTGTTACTGTTGAGGTCCACCGTCGCATTTTACGACACTCCTGGGAATGCAGGTTCTAATTAAGGCATGCACGGACAGATTTAGCGCATATTATTCTGTTATCTCTCTGTGGAAATTCTCTACAGACACTGTTTATAATCCTACAGAATGATTATATGACTTCACATAGGTATACCTAAGTTCTGGTAATGAAGAAGGACTGATAATCTCTTCTACACAAATAAACAAAACTGAAGTGTCTGTTTTATCATCATCATCAACAGCCTTGAACAGTCTACTGCTGGGTCCGTGTGGTGAAGGATTAAGAATACAGAGTGTCACCTATTATATACCCGTGGGTGTCGTAAGAGCCGACTAAGGGAAACAACTACGCAGAACAACATCACTGCAGAGAGAAGTGTCTGTGTGTATAATATAATAAAATAATAGGTTTTTTTCATGCTCACACGTTTATTTGTACGATACCTATGCCTAAAAACCAGTTTAATTTCTTTGTCTGTTTGTCTATTAGTTCGGTAACTTATGCTATTTTTCCTCTTTTATTTCCTTTTCAAAAGACAACTCCCGCACTAGGAATCAATCCTGTGTCGTGGAGGACTTTACAAACATACATGAAACGGACACAAAGACTCAGAACAATTTGTGGATCACACGACACTTAGCGCAGTAGGAAGTGTCGAGATGAAACCACTACGCTATCAGTGCTGTCCTCTCAGAAAGACCCTATACAATTTTGCACGGTCCGGGAATCGAACCAGAGCTTTTTAAGTTTCACGCGAACGAAGTCTCGGGTACCAGCTAGTATTATAATAAAGATGTTAACATTTAAGGACCTATATGTTCTACCTTTTCTGGTTCTTGGGGGTGGCAACATACCTGTTGATTTGCAGGTGTCCACGGCTGCGGTAGGCGCTTACCATCAAGTCTGATTCCGACACACCGCCCTGCCGTAAACCCTGGTGGGGCCGAGGGGGTTTCCACGGGCTAAAAAAAGGCAATTACCATCAGGTAACCCATTTTCTCGTTTGCCCCCGTTTAACACATAAAAAAAATGGACTAAGGGTTCAAAAATACGGATAAATACACTTATTAACAGTAGGCAAATATGGTACTTCGCCGCAGATTCACTGCACGGATGACGTAGTGGTTCAAGCGGTCGCCACGCCGCTTCCTAATACGCCGAGTTTTGTGGGTTCAAACTCCACATGGGACGACACTTTGTGTGATTCACAAATTGTTGTTCTGACATGAAACGGACACAAAGAACACCCAGAGTGTTCTTTGTGTCCGTTTCATGTATGTTTGTTGTTAGTCTAGTTGTAGTTGCTTTTTTATACGCGTTATATTAGCTTCACTTGTATGTTTGTATGTGTGTTTGTAACCGACTCTTTTAGGCGTGATTTTGACTGACTTTAAACGGTCAGAATTCGTTCAAACTTTGTAGATATATCGAGGACCGATGACAATACACTAATTTAAAAAAATAGTTTTAAAAAACTAAAAAACACGCTTTTTACTATTGACAACAGGCACCCAACGCTTTTTTTTCATATTTATTTTCTATTTTTTAGTTTGGTTTTTTATAAAAAGCGTGTTTTTTAGTTTTTTAAAACTATTATTTCTAAAGATAAAGATGGAGTTTAAGATTTCTAATTCGCTATAAAGACTCCTTGCAAGATGTCTAAAATTGTAAATACTCAATACAATACACATTAAATCATTATATTATACATCTGATAATTCCAAAGGTTGACGCGTTTAAACAAGTTAATAAAAAACCCTTTAGTTCTACTTTATTAGTAAAAGTTTAGGTAAATACGGAACAGGTAGTACTAAAATATAACTCATGCAGACTTGCATTAAATTTTTGACGGTTATTGAAAACATTGCTGTGAGTCAACGAGTTTAAGTGTTGGCAGCACTGAAACTTGGCTCTGCGACTAGGCTGACTTGAATGTAAAACTGCAGTGTAAGCTATTTAAAAAATAAATATTGCCAAAAGATTTTTTCCTGCAACAAAGCGTAGTCACAGTAGCTGAAACGGCCTCCAATTTCAATTAATATTGATTGGTTTTCATTGTCATATTTCGCCATTATCTGGTGCTATACGCAATATATTTTCAGCATGCATAGTGCATTGGAAGAGCTATTTAGTAATAATGAAAAGCCCCGCAATTACATTCCGGTCATTAAATGCCTTTTTCATTAAAAGTTCAATGCCCGAAAATTTTACTCTGTAATTATATATCCACGCTTTTTCGCATGCCATGACTCGCTTGTTCCAGTAGTTATGTCAATTTAGCGTTACACTCGTTTTTCTGCAATTTAAAGTACAAATTAGTTTAAAAGTATGAGAAAGAACGTCAACATAACTGATTTTGGCTCATTTGCATAACTACCAGTTATCTATATATTAGGTCTGTACCTATGAAATTGCCGTTTTGTATGCAATAAGTGAAAGTACTTAATCTTTCAAACTTTTTTATTTCTGTTATTCGAAGTAATCACCCATGGAATCGACTCATCTTTGCCAACGCATTGGCAGTTTATTGATGTCCTTCTTGTAAAAATCAGCTGGACGGGAGGCAACAAACTCTTCAAAGGCATTTTGTACTGCCTCTCGGGAATTAAATTTTTTACCCACTAAAAAGTTGTCTAAATTTTGGAAAAAGTAATAGTCGGTAGGTGCAAGGTGCAACAAACAAACTCCTCAACTTTATAAGTTGAGGAGTTTGTTTGTTGTTTGAACTTTATAAGTTTGAATGAATGGATGTTTATTCTCAATCAAGCCAAAACTGCTGAACGTATCTGTATAAAATTTGACGCAGAGATAGATTTTAGTCCGGAACAACACATGGGTTAACCTGAAATACTCAACATTGACTAGAGGAAAAACTAGGAAGATTAATAGCATTCAACAAAAATATCTGTAATACTTAGATGTACTCGTAGTAGTTGGTTCTATCTTGGGGCAAATAAATCGCGCCAGGATGATACATGGTAATAATGTATGGGACAGCGGATTCCGTTTGCAATGGTTGTGGGGCACCGCGACACACTCTTGGCTTCCAGCCATTCCATTGTTCTAAGTAAAACTTTTTTAGTTTTTAAGATCTCGAATGATATCGTTATACATTGCTTTTATTGTTATTATATGCAATGATATTTTTAAAGGAGCAATGTATTTTACTTTTTTTTAGTTATGTAACAACAAACAAAAGTCCGCTGGATGAAGTGCCTCGTGTTTCCAATCTTTCTTTATGGGGCTGAAACCTGGTCTCTTAGAAAACAAGATCGGCAAAAAATGGATGCGTTAGAGATGTGGTTCTGGAGACGACTGCCTAATATACCCTGGACAGCGTTCCGCACTAATAACTCTATCTTCAAAGAACTTCACGTACGAAATAGGTTATCGTCGATTGTGCTCTAGAAAGGAGGACTCGATGGAGAAACTAGTGGTGCAGGGTCGTGTGGAGGGCACTAGACTACGGGGTCGATCCCCAACCCGCTGGATCGACCTAATCAAAGCAACCACTGAATCGACTGCAGTACGATGTGTTCGCAATGCACAAAGCCGACAGAAGTGGAGGGACGTCGCAAGACGAGCAGCGGCCCTGAAAGTGAGCGGCGACGGTGAGCCGCAACCCTGCCCATCAACAGCCACGACCACTCTTGCAAGAGTGTCCGACTAATTATAACAACAAATATCCATTCCAGTCCCATTGTCTCAAAGATTGTGAACTCCAAAAAATTGTGACCGCTATTTCGACGCCTCACTGTTGGCATTTTTATATAAGTAACGATAAACAACATGATGGTAGACCTCTAAGCACACACCAAAACAACGTTTTGCTGTTGCTAAGAAGTGGTAATTGTAGATGACGGAGGACCGGTGTCTGGATTTTTTTAAATACAATTAAAGATGCATTTCAAATTCTTACCAAAAGTTGTACATAGAACCGTACGGTCCATCAATCACATCATCACATCAACAGCCTTTAATAGTCCACTGCTGGACATAGGCCTGTCCTTAGAAAGAAGGTACGACGTTATAAAATAAAGACAACAGTAAATACAATCAAAGATGTATTGTATTCCAAAATCTTACCCGATTTACATAAAATGAGTCATTTTATGTAAATCGGGTAAGATTTTGGAATTCAGTTTATTTCTTACTACTAACTATTAAAACTTGAATTGTAATAAATTAGTCTAATTTAAATCAATCAAATTATTTTTATCACGTGAGTCAATCAAATTACTTGTATTTATCTGTTCGTTTATATTATTTTTTCTTTTATACAAACCTTACAAGAATTATTCAATTCAGTGCAGTCGTTCAAAAGTTATGCGCGTCCATACATTTCGGTGATTCATTTTTGTTTATATATATCATATATATATATATTTTATATAGATAGAAGGCAAGAGAAGACGAGGAGGGCCTAGATCAACATACATACAGCAAGTGAAGGAAAAAGTGGGAGTCGTGGCCTATCAAGAGCTCAAACAAATCGCAGGAAATAAAGAAGAGTGGTGATTGCTCCACTGACAAGGGCTTGGCTCTTAAATTGAGAGAGAAAAAGAAAGAGATTAATATATAGATTATAAATTATTGCCACTTGAACTTTCTTTAAGTTTGCATCAAGTAACATTTGTCATTCATTCGTATTTTTTCTTATATGCCCTGCATCAACATACAAATGGGGTAGAAAATTAAATAATCAAGAAATAGGTCTATCACGGAGGATCGGCCAACAGCGGGATGATAGCCCTTTACCTGCGTCGTACCCCTGCGTGCGTATTGAAACCTTTCTTTTGAATAGGTTACATTTTAGGCTATATATATATTAGGCGAATCAAACTTTTAAAATTAATAATAATCATTTAATATGATAATAAGGAGCTCGTGGCTAACTGGTAATCAAGTAAGTTAACACACTGCAAAAGTTAAGGAATACTGGCCAGGTCAGTTTAGGGATGGGTGACCATTTCTTAACACATTGAGATCCCTTTGATCGGTTGTCGTACGAACAACTATGGCAACCGTTACGGGTAGTTGGAACCCTATAAAGTATTCGTAAGTATTAAAAAGTAGTCTTTCTCTGTAGAAAGATTCATCCTCCCCTCTTAATTGTACGGGAGGTCAAGGAGGGGCAACGCACTTGTGCCTCTTGTCAGTTGCAGTGGTTAATGGACAGCTGTTGTCACATACCATCAGATGACCTGTCTGCTCGTTTTCTCCCCTATAACATATAACAGCAAAAATGGGGGCATGCAATTTCTAAGGAAACTTAAGAATGTATAAATCCTTAGTGTTCCTTTTTTTTTATTTAACAATTATTAATTTATTTAATTAACATTATACATACTGACTGCACGAATGTCGTAGTGGTTTAAGCGGTCCCCACGCCGCTTACCACTACGCGAATGTTGTGGTTTCGATCCCCACATGGGACGACACTTTGTGTAATCCGCAAATTGTTGCTCAGTGTCTGAGTGTTCTTTGTGTCCGTTTCGTGCATGTTTGTTAGTTCCCTGCGACACATTAAATATTCCTAATGCATTAGCTGCCTTAAAAATATATATATTTATATGTATATAATTTGCTATGTACCGCTAAATCTGTACAAGTCCTAAGTGAAAGTTGGCAAAGTATCTCGCGTCCACAACAGTTGTATGTCACGAAGGCAATGCTACCCTTATTGTACCGTCAGCTTCGTACGTATTTTACTTATTTAAGTAGTAGATAACCATTTTGGAATAGTTTATTATTACTACGAAAGAAGAAAAGGTTGATATAAGAAATGCAATGTTTGTGTTGAATGCTTGAACATATTGAGTCTAACTACCTTTATATAAAATATTTAGTGTGTATTTTTATTTTATTTTTTCTTATACTAGTTACAATTAATCTGTTGTAGTGCCTTCTATAATCACAAAACAATTAAACAGGCAATTTTGTTGATTGTAACTGCTATTTTTACCAAAAAAAAATCTAAATCAAAGTTTCAATTCTTACTGGTTTATCGGAATTGGTTACAATGTCCTAGCCAAGCAAACAGAGCAGTAAATAAAAAAAAATAACACGTTATTGGAAAACATAGCTCCATAGGTCCACACTCGTAGTTTCCAAAAAGGAAAAAAAAGCAGGTAATATTAACAGCAACCTACTGTTCCGTTTCCATGAAAAATAAATCGAACAGGCATGATCCTGCTCGCCTGCGCCATGCTTTATTCAGGACCAACTTCCCATACTTTTGATTTTTTGATAGCTTTTCCTTGTTTCCTAAGCTGTTTCATATTTATCCTCACTTAGTTGTGAATGTGTTTTGGACTTCGAAGTTTTATTCGTAAATATATTTTACTTCTATTAAGGTTTAGGTTTAAGACATAAATAATAGAGTGCTGACCGTATTTAGGACATGGAAATAAGCGTTGACTATTTGTAAGTGTGTGTACAGTATGATTAGGTTACACTAGAAACAATATAGAATTATGAATAAGTGTGATGTGGCAGTATCACGGGCGCTGAAGGTATGGAAATAAGGTGGCAAGTAATACAAAAATATTTAATACAATAACATTTTCGTATCCGTGTAGGTAACCTACGAGTATATAGGGTGAAAACAAAAATTACACCGAGTTGCACAATAATTAATTCTCGAAGAAGTCTTGACTGTAGTGACCAAAGTAAAGATTTCGTTTTATCAAAGTGATCAAAATCTTTTGCAACTGTTCGTGTGGTGACGGATTAAGAATACGAAGTGTCAGCACCCCTATTCATCCCGTGGGTGTCGTAAGAGCCGACTAAGGGAGCAAAGTACACAGGACAACAGCACTGCAAAAGAGAAGGAAAACTTGAAACAAACCCTACATAACAGCCCGTCTGGCAATCGTGGTATACTAGGCCAAAACCTCCTTTCTAAGGTAGGAAGGTAAGAAGTAGTCCAGCAGTGGACTTTTAAAAGCTGTTGATTATTGATGATGAAAATCTTCTGCGTGTGAGTAATATTTAATTAAAAAACTTACAAGATATAAAACAATTTAAGAGATTATTCGATTATTATCGAATTAACATAAATTGTTAAACATTACGATGTTCTTTATTTCGATTAAGATTCTATTTTACTAAAAGAGCAAAACATCAATCACGTTTTTTTATTGCGTCTCTCCGTATATTAATTAATACATTATTTATTCGATATATTCTATCACATCAGGTCGATCGCTTCTACACAAGAGGAATGTGCGGTCCTTGAGGGCGGCCTATGTCCTACGATTGAATTAAGGATGAGGATGATTAGCTGTCCCGGCAGATTTTTTCGCTGAATTTTCTATTTTCGTCTTTCATATTTGTTCCTTTAATAAAAATATTCCTCGAACTTAAAAGGATATCCAAAAATAAAACTAAACAAATTGACCCAGCCCTCCTCGAGTTCTGCGTTTAGGAACACATTTAGCTCTGGGTTTTTATTTATATAGATAAATCAACTATTTAAGAATAGAAGACCAATATAAATAGCTAACTATATTTAGAGGAAAACTTCTATAAGCTTTAACACTACTACGCGATGACTCAGCTAGAGGTTACTAAAATAAAGGTTTTAAAATGCAGTGGTCAAGCATAGCACTGCAAAGAAATGGAAAACAAACCATATACCAACCCGTCAGGCCAGCGTGGTATAGTAGGCCAAAACCTCCTTTCTAAGGAGAGGCTTATGTCCAGCAGTGGACTATTAAAGGCTGTTGATGTGATGTGAGGTGATTAAAGAAATATTGATGAGAGGACCTAATGCCACTTAGGTATGTGCCTCATTCGACTCACTAGCAAAACTATCGCCATAACAGTGTTCTCAATAAAAGTTATATCTGATTTCTAATATCGAATGTTGTTGATTGCCCTGTATACGCACCAAATTGGCCAGTAAGCTTCTGTGTTGTATGTTTCGCCAATAACGATAATGATTGTATTGAAATTGAGCTTATTCATTGGAGTATTTTGGCTATAGCATTAATTATTTATTGGGAGGTCAACTCACTAATATTATACAGGCGAAAGTTTGTGAGTGTGTGTGTTTGTAAGTTTGTTACTTCTTCTCGCTCCAATGGCTGGACCAATTTGGTATGGAGATAACCATGACACCCTGCATTAACTCATAGGATAATTTAATTTCGCAAAAAATGCCACGGGAACGCTACAGTTTTTGCCTACCAACTTTACAATTACAAATGGTTGCTCATCAACAAGGAATTGTAAACCGCGGGTAATACCGCGGTTGCAGATAGTTTTGATCATAAACGCAATTAATCGTCGATATAAACACTAGTTACTGTTGTAATTATTATTTTTTTCCGCTCTTTTTCCCATTTTTATTTGGGGTCAGCACAGTAATAATTTGTAACATTGAAAAGGGTTTCGATCTGTTTATTTTTTGGTTGGGTATGAAATTATTTTGAGACGGGACAAAGGAAAGTAAGGGTAATGAAAACTGACAAGGCAAGTTAGTAACTGGCAGGCAATAATACTTTTTTTGCTAAGGTATACGACGATAAACGAGCAGACGGTTCATGGACATCTTCTACCCCAGAATCACAAGTGCAACCCCTTTGAGTCCTCTCTCCCCTCCAGAGTTAGGGGGAGAGAGAGTTTGTGCTCCGGGAACCTTACCATATAAAGCATCGATCGAAAATTCGTTCAGTTGTTTTTGAGTGAATTGAGTTAACAGATAAACTCACAGACACGGAGGAAGATTTAGTTACAAAATCTTTAGAGACAGTGATCATTATTATCATCAACGGCCTTTAACAGTCCACTGCTAGACTTAGAAAGGAGGTTTTGGCCTACTATACCACGCTGGCAAGGCGGGTTGGTATAGCGTTTGTGTCAAGTTTTCGTTCTCTTTTTTTTTTCTTTTTTTTTTTTATTGATCAAAGTTTACAATGTGCATTATTAAGAAAAAACTACGCCACTCGCTTAAACCACTCAGGTTTCTATGCGAGCGTAGGTTCGCATGATGACTACAACAACAACAGAATCTATATTATATTATATATATTATATAGCTATATTATATATATAATCACAGATATGTACGCCCACATGTATGCCGAACATGCACACATACACGCGCGCACACACAACACTACTTAACATTATGACAGAGTACTATGTTCAATCATTACTTTCAACCAAGCTACGAAGTAGTGGTTTCCATGTTTTCCAATAAATGTTTTTGTAAAGTTTTTAAATAAGGTTGATTAGTGAGATATTTATGAGTTATTTGATCTGGTAAACCATTTACAATATTAGCTAGAAGGTAACGACATGTTCTAGTTCCATATACATTATTAAAACTTAGCACAGAATATTTCTTTAAATATGACAGCTGTCTTAAATTTCTTTTACGTGTTTGTTCACAAAACAGGTCTATGTTTAGTATTTCTTCTTTCATAATGGCAGTTTTTACCTTAGATTGTACTGGTAATACCTGGCAGTATTTAAACAATTCATTGTAATTGTCACAGTGTTCTGATTTTACATAAGGCGGCACAATAGCTTTTAACAATCTTATTTGCAACCTGTATACTTTTTCGATATATGTTTTGTATGTGCGGACGTAGCTACATAAGCCGTAGCCAATAACAGAGTCGGCTAGTGCCACATACAATAAACGCAAAGTTTTGAACGGCATCTTGTACTTTAAAATATATCTCTCTGCAGTGGTGGTGTTCTGCGCAGTTTTTTTTCGGATGAATAGGGGTGGTATTCTTAATCCGTCACCACACGGAACAGGTCACGGACACAGTGATAGTGATAATTTTAACTTTTCAGGTCAAAAAATCTATAAGTATGATACAAAAACTACTACAAAATGTTCTTTCTTGAAAACTCTACATGATATTAAGCGGTTATTTCGTATTTTCGTTTTGCCTATAATATCTGTTGCGTACGACTTCTTGGGATGATTTTGTATGCATTGTACCATTGTATTCTGAGTTATATCTCCCTTTTGTTGGCCAAGACATTTCCATAGCAATACTAGCAATCGTAATATTTTTATTGTGCTCTTTTAAAACATGGATTGGTTTCTCGGTCTTTGGTGAAGCTGCGACTGTCGTTTTGTTGTAGTTTAGATGTTTTTTTTTCTTAAATGCTGTCTGATACTACTGCATAATATTTTTAATAAAAAAATTACAGCTGTGTTTTTTTTTTACAAAAGTGAGGATTAGAAAATGGTGAATTGTGTTGTAAAGTTGTAACATCAGTATATAATTGATATTCTGTCGTTATACGGTAACGAGTGGATGTCTGTTAAATTGTGCTATTAAATATTAAAAGTTTATAATTGTGCTTAAAGGATTTTAACCCGAACGGTCGTGAATAAGTTTAACTTTGCGGAAACAATTACTTTGCATCGGTTAGCAGTGAACAAGATCGGGGTTCCCGCCCGCGCACTCACCCTCACCTCTGCGAAAAAGAGAAGTACCGCATAATTGCTGTCTCGCTTCAAGTGCTGCGCCGGCTTCGCAAAGTGTGAATACGTAAATACCTACCCATACCCGCTAATTTTTATATTATAACATAGTCTGACGAGGAAAACAATCTTTAACCCTAAATTTATATTTCATAAACAAATATATAGGGTTATATTTCATACAATGTCCCGCATGCAGCGTACACCACCCGCCGCTTCAAACAACGATATAACACAGTCAGACTCGGACATTCCACGTACAATATGCAATGATGCCGATAATGTTAATACCACTATGCGTTATAAACGCCCCCGCCCTGATATTTCTCCTAACAGCTCATTCCAAGAGTTCAAGCTAGAAATTAAAAATATGCTGCGAAACTGGAAAGCCGAACAAGATGAATACTTTAACAAGATGTATAACCAGCACACGTCTGCGGTAGCTGAGTTGGTGTCTGAAATTGGACAACTTAAGTTACAAATAAGCTCTGTACAAACGACAAACTCAGAGATTGAAAAATCCGTGGTATTTGTAAATACTCAATTTGATGATTTAAAACAGCAAATTGAGTTAATTCAAAAAGAAAAAAAAGTATATAATAACTGTATCAATAATCTCGAGGATAAAATTCAGGACCTGCAGCAGTATTCACGTTCCTCATGTGTGGAAATACGCAATGTACCTGTGAAAGAAAACGAAACATTCGCAGATTTATCTACTTTAGTCACTAAAGTGGGAGCTGTGGTGAAAGTATCCCTACCGGAATCACAGGTACGCGACGTATACCGTCTACCTGGCAAGCCGGGCATGGCCCGTCCTATTGTGGTCGAGTTTAACTGCGTCCAGACTAAAAGTCGCCTTATCACCTCAGTCCGGAGCTACAACAAAATAAGATCCAAAGACGATTGCATTAGTACCAGTAACATTGGGATGCCTGGTGATCGCAGGCCTATATACGTGGCGGAGCATTTACCAGCAAGTACGAGAAAGCTTTTCTACAAAACTCGTGAATTTGCTAAACAAAACAATTATTTGTTCTGTTGGACAAAAAACGGAAACATTTTTATTCGGAAAGAGGAGGGTGCACGTCAAATAATTGTGAAAACAGAGCAAACTCTTCTAGACTTAACAAAAAACGCATAACATTAACTGACCACTATAGGTCTATCTCATTTAATTGTTGTTTTCTTTTCTATTTATGTTTAGCGAGGTTATATTTATTACAATTTACTTATATTTTAAACCGTAACCATAACAAAAAACGGACAATCTTAAATTGCCATTATCATTTAATACTGTTGCATTGTGGTTTTCATTCATGTTTCTATTTTGATACGATAAGCCTACTTCTGTTTATTTATATTTTAATTCTAAATGTAAATTACCTAAACTGTAAGATTATAGCGATACGTTACACCCTACTATTTACAGATTTTCCACTATGGCCATTTTATATTATAATTCTAAATATATATATAATTATAAAATTTCAAAAGGAATATTTATTATTAAAACTCACTAATTACAAATATACATTTACATATAACAAAAGACGCACAACTTTATCTTGCCACTATGATTTGATAAAGTTTCACATAGTTTTAACACACCCGAATACTTGTATTGCAACACCTAATTATAATCGTTTTTACGCAATACCAACATACCCTCACAATGCTATTGTGAACCTATTACACAAATTACCCCGCACAATTAATGGTAGACTTCAACACTCACTAATTGTTCACATACTTGGGTACCTTAATAAAAATACCAATGGCTGACCTAACCAATATAAGTAACGATCTAGATAGCGTATCAGTCTCACTTTCATATGCATGTTCCCCAGATCAGTGTCGTAATTATATCGACTTGTTAAATTCACTTAATATACTTCACTTGAATATTAGAAGTATAAATAAAAATTTCAATGAACTAAGATGCCTTCTGGTAGCTATGAAGTTAGAATGTGATGTTATAATCCTATCAGAATGTTGGCTTAAAAATTCCAACTCAGTACCAACCCTCCCAGGCTTCACATCACATCAAACACGGAATTTAGTGAACCAGAATGATGGTATAGTAATGTACATCAGGGATCATTTACATGTTAATGTCACAGAGCCACCATTTTTGGACTCAAGCTGCCTTATTAGTACCGTTAACAACAAGTTGGCTATAATTGCATTGTATAGACCTCCTTCAAACAAAAATATTGAATATTTCTTAGATAGTCTTAACAACACACTTTTAAAATACTCACATTACCAAAGTGTCACAGTCATCGGAGACACTAATATAAATATTGGCTCTTCAGGTACTGACGCTCGTTCAGCTCAATACTTAAACTTAGCTGCTTGTCACGGACTTCTTCCAGCACACCAATTCCCCACACGCCTGAATAATTGCTTAGATCATGTGTTACTCAGAACAACTAATCAAGCTGTAACTTTAGTACTACACGCAGCAATAACAGACCATTATCCCGTTTTATTAAATCTAAAAATTGATCGTTCAATAACTAGACCACGTAATACTATAGCTTCTCACTTTAGTCTCTCAAGTGCAGCGAGAGAAATTGAAGAGTGTGATTTTTCAAAAATATTTTTAATGAACGATCCCAACCATGCAACAGAAGAATTAATTAACATACTATCATCAGTTGTATCAAAAAATACTATTACTAAAACTATTCCGTGTAGACACAGGATCATTAAGCCCTGGATAACAACTGGTCTACTCAGGTGCATTCGCAACAGAGACAAGATGCATAGGAAACTAAATAAGGAACCATATAACCTAATTCTTAAACTTACCTATCTACGTTACCGAAATTTTTGCAATAGCCTGCTAAAAAAACTTAAGACTGAATATGAGAAAAACGAATTCCTAAAAGCAAAAAATAATCCAAAAAAAATGTGGGAGACCATTAGAAAGGTCACCGAAACAAACCGTGAAAACCCTCCACCCGGTGATTTGTTAAAAATAGAACCGTCACCGCAGGCATCAGTTGAGTCCATTAATTCGTTCTTTGCATCGATTGGTAAGAAGCTGGCGGATAAAATTCCCAAAAAAATCACTAATTTATCTCCTGACAGCTCATCTACCGTGTGCAATTCCATGGTATTATTAGAGACGGATGAAGTAGAGGTGGACTGCATTATTAAAAATCTCCGGATGGATAGCGCCGCGGGCTGGGACGGTATCTCTCCTAAACTCCTAAAAACCACGAGTCATGTATTAGTACCACCTATAACACACATCTGCAATCTCGCATTATCTACAGGTATTTTCCCTAAAGCCCTAAAAAAAGCCATCGTACATCCCATTTACAAATCTGGTGACAGAGCCAGTGTCAATAATTATCGACCAATATCGGTCCTACCAGTGATCTCAAAAATTTTAGAGAGAATTCTTTACAAAAACCTTAACAATTATGTAAACAAATATAAATTAATCTCTCAAAATCAGTTTGGTTTTAGGAAAGGTGTATCCACGGAGGACGCTGTTTCTGCTTTGCTTAATTGCATTACAGATAAAATTGACAAACAGTTCAAGTGTCTGGCTATCTTTATAGACCTCTCTAAGGCTTTTGACACTGTCTCTGTGCCTATTCTTCTAAACAAACTAGAAACAGTAGGAGTACGTGGGAAAACTTATTCTTTATTTAAAAGCTTTCTCTCTGAAAGAACGCAATGTGTTAAGGTTGGAAAATACATTAGTACCGACATGCAGATGGAGTACGGTGTGCCGCAGGGTAGTTTACTCAGTCCTCTTCTCTTCTCCATCTATGTCAATGATCTCTGTAACCTTAACATATCCTCTACCCACATAATCGCGTATGCCGATGACACAGCAATGGTAACATATGGGCGTGACTGGGATATCGCAAAGAATGTAGCAGAATCTGCACTGAAGCAGGTGGGAACTTGGTTGGCCAGTAATAGCCTAACGCTAAATGTTGAGAAAACGAAATTCATCACTTTTGGATCGCGTCTCTCTACCCTGCCACCTGAGCCTTCTTTTACTATCAAATCCCATCAATGTGATATTCCAATTCACAATTGCGCATGTCCTACAGTGGCCAGAGCTTCGGTGGTGAAGTATCTCGGACTGCTACTGGACTCCTGTCTGTCCTGGAAATTCCACATACAGTCGCTGTCGTCACGCATTAGGAAACTTATATTTATCTTCAAGAAGTTAAGAACATCAGCTAACGTTAAGATAATAAAAATGGTCTATAGTGCACTGTGTGAATCAATTATAAGCTACTGTATAGCTGCATGGGGAGGAGCAGCAAAAACCATCATCATTGAGGCTGAAAGAGCTCAACGAGCTGTAATAAAAGTACTCCTTAACAAGCCCTTTCGTTACTCTACCCAGCAGTTGTATAGGGACTATGAAGTTCTCACGGTCAGACAGCTTTTTATTCACCGCACCGCCCTGCGCAAGCACGTAACTTTCCCCCCAAATATTAATATTAATAGCCCCAATAGAAGAAGGAGGCCAATGCCGGTATTTCCCAAATTTCACACACGTACAACATTTGCACGTAGACATTATCCATACCTAAGTACGCTTATATATAACAAGCTAAACACTAAACTTAACATACACACTTCAAACACACACCACTGCAAAGACCGAATCAAACAGTACCTCCAAACCCTAAATTATGATGAAACAGAAGATCTGATTAAATGAACAGTCATTTGATTTCTAAACCTATCCTCTATTCACCAACCCACAAATATATCTACACTTACACTTATTCCAATCAATATTTACCCACAATCAAATATTATGCAAGGTAAATGTTATTCCCTAACGTTATTATAGGTTGACAATAATGCACACACTTGCACTACCTACCACACCAACCAACCAACGAACCAACCTAACGAACTTACCCACCCTAACACACACATTCCTACATGTATATATATTGTCTTTTTATTTTTATTTTCTTTTCTTACTTCCTTCTCTTGTATGTATCATTAAAAATAAATATATATAAACAGCTATCACATTTAAAGCACACCTGAACACATTACAGACGGATGGATGACTCCCATAACACAGGATGTTCCTAGCATGGGGTCATTGATCAATGATTTTGTGTGTATTCTGTTTCTTTTTTTTCTAAGTGTAACAATAAGTGTTTCTAAGTGTAACAATAAAGATAAAGAAAGATAATATTAGTTTAGTAGATTAATATGTCGCGTCACTATCATGGATTTTACTATGATCACACTAATTGCTCGTTCATTGTTCATCTGTCTGTGATATTGTGAAGTCCATAGACTATACCTGTCTGTAATACACTGATAATACAAACTAAATACCAACGGTGTCGCATAAAAACATAACTAATTGTGGTAGAAAATTTTAATGTTACATTTTTTTTAAGACAGGGTACAAACGACGGGCCCTGTTGGTTAGTGACTCTGACTGCTAACCCGGAGGTCGTGGGTTCGATTCCCACACAGGATAAATATCGTCTGATGAGCACGATGATTTGGTACGTGTCTGGGTGTACTTTATTTATAATATGTATGTATTTAGTAATAAATGAGTATGTACATATCAGCAGATTGGTTACCAATACAGGCTCTGCCTAGCTTGGAAACAGACTGCCGTGTGTGAGATGTGTAAAGTTATTATTATTTTTGGTTGAATTTTTTTTCTTCTCAGCTTTTTAGCTTGTTCCATCGTATTTACGGGCCTAAACCAAGTGAATACAGCATGTCTTTTTTACATTATGTTGGTGTGTTGTCATCTAACTGCGTGAAGTTTCTAACGATTCTACACGTATTTAATATAGAGGCTTTCTGTAAACTTATATAAACGAATTCTGATAAACCTAATTGTTTTAAACAATGGAGAAGATGGTTTAGAATGATACCAGCCGTGGAGAGGATTATCGAAGTGAAAACTTCTTTAGGCGAGTTGAGCTTTTTGAACAACAAACAAAAGAATGTATTTTATGGGAAAAAACTATTGAAATCGCGACATTGTTACCGTTATCGACACCTCTGTTGAAGTACAAACTTCTTTAGGGCATTTTTGGAGATGGGAAAAAACAATTGAACTAGTGACACTGTTACCGTTACCGACACCTCTGTATATAAATTTTCACTTTTGTCGGCACTTCCGGAGTGTCACTGTTTATTATTATTATTATAAATGAGCAAACGGGTCACCTGATGGAAAGCGACTACCACTGCCCATGGACACCTGCATGTCAAGAGTCATAAATGGTACCACCCTTGCTATTCCATTAAAAATGATTGAGATGAATTCCATTCAAGTGCTGCACGGATGGCGTAGTAGTTTCCTACTACGCTTCCTACTACGCTGAGTGACGACACTTTATGTGATCCACAAATTATTGTTCTGTCGGGATGTTCTTTGTGTCCGTTTCGTGTATGTTTGTAAAGTCCCCCACGACACAGGATTTATTCCTAGTGCGGGATATGTCTTTTTAAACAAAAAAATAGTAATAGAAAATACTAACAAAGCAAGCTAAAATAACAGTAAAAAAAATGGCAGCTCCAAATATTCTTCAAATTCTTGCAACTAAATTTTATGTTACTCATGCTTTAAAAAATTAAAATTCAGAGTATATCTACAGTACAGTACAGGTACAGTAGCCAATCTATCACTTCTATCGAATTCACAAAGCCGTGTGTTTACATTCGATTATAGGGCGTCTGCCCCCGGGCTGGGCTCACGGTGTGCATAATTGAAACCGCAATTGTGTCTGCTGTTACAGAAAGACCTTTGTGTGTTAAAGGTTTTTAGACTATCATTTATTCATTTTGCTTGACTTTAATATAGATAGGTTTTTGCATAAATATATTATGTATGTCAAAATGAGGCATGTCTCCAGTACTTAGAAAGGAGTACGTGAATTTGGCCACATTCGTTAAAGCATGGATCCTTCTTTAAAATACTACATAAAAGAAAGTTGAAATTTACGTCTAACATTTGTTAAGATAGTTATTCAGTCATAAATTAAACACAACGGGCTAAAAACACGCACGCACTCTCACACCAAGAAAAGATCCAAAGTCCATTTGATTCTAGCTCAGTTAATTAATATTTGAACACTAGCTGCGCCCTGCGGTGTTAGTCTTGGCACACCCTACTTCATTTTTTGGGGATGTAATAAAGCCTGTGTTAATCCAAGGTCAGCTACTTCTGCATCAAATTTTATCAAAATTGGTCCAGTCGTTTAAAGAAGTAACAATCATACAAACACACATACTCACAAACTTTTGCCTTTTTAATATTACTGTAATTTACCTCTTTCAATTGTTATTGTCTGACCCGCGCCTCTTCGTCAGCTACTCTTAAAAGGAATAAATTCCCCCTTTTTCGCAACAATTTTCATTGATACTTGTTTCCTATTGGTCGTAGTATTTTGTTATATACCCTTTCGTTCCTCCATAAAAGGGTTTTCCAATAGTAAAATAATTTTTCAATTTCAAGAGGTAGTTCCTGAGATTACCGCGAACATACAAACTTACCAACTTGACCTCTTCATAATATTAACATACATAGATCTTACACTGTCTTTTCCGTCACATTCACTTATTCACTTTTCAAGGTATGAGATTTTAAAACATCCTTTCGCATTTTTAATCTGCTTTTATACTAACCTTGTCCTGACAATAACAAACACAAAAAAAAACAATTTGGAGCAATCGTTCGGAAGTTATGTGAAGATAGATATCTATAAAAGAAAAAAAAAAAGAAAACGACCGACTGATTCACTGACCGATTGATCACCGTACAGTTGAAACCGCTGGGTCTAGTAGCATGAAATTTCATCACAAATGTGCCTTAGGTGACGTAGGTGTACTAAGAAAAGATTTATTTTAAATGCCACTCCACAAGGTACAAAATGAGGGTTGGATATTTAAATGAAACTTCCTTATTTTAGGTAGCAACGTATTCAAACTCACAGTAATACCTCTTTATTAATAGTAATAAAGAATGTTGTTACAAATTTTTTTAAACTACCCTTAAAAGGGGGTGCAAGTTTGTATGACAAACTTTTTTTTTCGATTCCAAACTCTCAGTACGAGTAAATTTATATTCTCTATCAACATTGTATCCTCTACGATGTTCGATGTCGACCAACTCGCGGACGAAGTCGAAAGCTAGTTTGAATATAAAGTAAACTTACAAAAATATGACTGTACATTAAAACAACAACCTGTACATGAGCTCATTTTTTATAGATATACCCGCAAAGATATAATTTATATTCACAAACTTAAGCATCACAAAATTACCATTTTCAAAGTTTGTCCAATCAGATTACAGGCCGTTACATGGGGTCGGTACTTAAAAACGCAATTAAAACTTAGTTGTCGAAGAGTTTTTGTGTAACAACAGCGTTACGGTGTCGCTACTCCAGTTTGAAGGATTTAGGGATGAACACGAAACTCCTAAAACTCCATCTCGTAAGAATAGTTAATAATTTTTATTAAAACAATCTTAGTTTAGTGTCAACGTATAACCGTTGATAAAAGTGTACTTCTTTACGAAGAAGATTACTCACTATCTCTTTTGCAATGAACTTCAAACAAGACCACTGTATGTCTTCTTCAAGAATTTCTTAACTCTTCTATTAGTAGACTCCGGCCGAACAAACATTTTTTTTTTATCTTACTTTCCTAATTATTACAAAAGATGAATACAAAATCATAATGTCTCCTCTCACGCTCTTTGTATAAAAACGCCTCAGTTCCATCAATAATTTACATTAATTATGTATATAGATAAACGTAGTAATAAATAAAGTAATAATAAAAACATGAAAGAGCGCTGCCTATGCATAATTTATTTGAAGACCGGTGGCGCCATACTATGGCGCCTGGTATTGCCATTTTGAATTGAATGAAATACGTACGTGATTGGTCATTTAACGCGCTCCAGATGTTCTGATATGCCGAGGCGAGGCCAACCTCATGTATAACAAAGTTAAGTATAACTATAACACATGGAAAATCGCTACTTATGACTATATTTTTACCTGGACTTTGAAGAAACATACACAATAAGATATAATCTTCCTTTACATTAAACATCTACATTATTGTCGATGTTATACGTTCCATGACACATTTTACTAACTTTAAAATTTCCATGTTTCATTTCAAATAAATTTTTATTAACGCACGGGTGCAACGTAGACACTAATGAGGGGTTAGTGTAATATCTCTCTACCCATGAATAGTTTAAAAGATATAAGCGTACAAGAACCAAAACGACTTCATTTTCTATTATGTAAATTCATTCATTCGTGCGCTTAATAGGTATGTAATAGTTTTTGCCTGTTGTGTTGGTCAGAGGGCCCAGTGTGAGTTTATTTCACATCTACTCGATCGTCACGGTGATCTCGTTTGGCGTTTTGATTGGCCCGCACTGAAATCTTCACCAATCGCAATACCGAACGCGCTCGACGTCGAGAGCGAGTTGATGTCTAATAAATTAACACTAGGCCGTTAATTTACAATGGTAGTGACCACAGTTATACAGCAAATTCTTAAGTTATCAATGATCGTATTTAGTATTTTATATCAAACTATGACCATTGCCAATCACACCTGATGGAAAAACCGGGCAATGTCTTTGAATTTTATCGCCCAATATATAACCGAGACTTAATGTTCGAGAATTTTATTTATTTATTTTTATTTTTAACTTTTTGCACAAGTACATGCATCGGCGGACTTAATGCCTAAGGCATTCTCTGCCAGTCGACCGATTGGGCGGTGCTGAGAAAGAATGAGGTAGGTGCATTTATGATAGGGTATAAAGAGTGAAGAATTAACTCGTTAATTTGTAAATAAGACTTATGGCTTAATAGAAACACTGTAATTTAAATTATAAAAATTCACACAAAGACAATCACAAAAAACTGTCACACACTACTGTAAATTTCAATTTAAAATAACATAGATATCTCGTGGGTATTTCGGATATTCTCGAGTAGTTTTAAATCAACAGCGGCGCTTCATCTGCGTGGATGTGAGTCTAATCGAAATACAACACGAAAAAATAACAGAAAGGAGACTCGCGCTTTGCCCTTTTTTATTTATTACATCCTTTGCAATGCAAATTGAGTGCTTTAAAGAAAATGAGTGAAAAGTAGGTGTTTTAGAAACTTCGTCTTATTGTATTATTTGACACACGGTACAAAACTTTTCTTTACTTCTTTTTAGGTGAAATTTAATTTTATAAATGTTGTTTGCGTTCCCGGCTTTTTGGAGTTTTTGGCTGTGGAAACCTTTTAAGAAAAGATACTGTAAGCCCGAATCTGGTTAAAACTGTAACTGTCTGACTCAGACTGCACCCACTCGATGAGACCAAAGTTACCAAGACTTATGTCCATCCTAGACTAGAGTGGTCGCTAATAGCATAGACACCAATATGACATGCGAAGATAATGAATAATCGTCCTTAACCTTTGTTACTATGTCCGTTACCAAAGATGTACCTGCTAAAACTTTTAAATCTTTGATTATTATCAATTTTTGATGAACTTATGAGCTTTGTCCGGGTGGTGCCGGATTAAGAATACTGAGTGTCACCACCCCTATTCATCCCATGGGTGTCGTAAGATTGGACCAAGAAAATAACCTACATAGGACAACAGCACTGCAAAGAGAAGGAAAAATTAAAACAAACCCTATGTCTACCCGTCTGGCCAGCGTGGTATAGTAGGCCAAAACCTCCTTTGAAGAGGCGAGGAGAAACAGTTAAAGGTGGACGATTTGTTTCTAGTTTTCTTTATCATTTCAGTGCACTTGTCCTACAGAATTAGCTACCTTAGCCCTCCCTTAGTCGGCTCTTTCGACACCCACGGGATAAATAGGGGTGGTGGTATTATTAATCCGTCACCACACAGAATATAAAAAGTTATTTTACAAAGTCTATATAAAATTACTCCTAAGGTTTTGGTATAACGTGCTCACCTGCATGCTGACTATTACAATTTTAAACAATGTATAATAAACTATCAAGCGACAAGAACGCCGACAGCGTTATCATTCAAACAGATCAAAGAACTAATTGTGAGATTTATATAAAATATCATAGAACAAGGTACAATGTTTAAAAACAAGACGTTTTACTGAAGTGGTAGAGTGGAACTTCTAATTGTTGCCCCAGGGCTTAACAACAGATCGAATGTTTCACGTTAAGAAATAAGATGTTTAAAGATTAGTTTCTACGTACTCAATGCTTTGAAGTATTTATAAATAACAATAATTCTGACTTCAATTAAATATATTAAGTACGGTCCGTACTAAGTACGTATACGGGGTCCGATGGTGGTGACAGATTAAGAATACAGAGTGTCACCACCCCTATTCATCCCGTGGGTATCGTGAGAGCCAACTAAGAGAAAAAACTACGGAGAACAACAGCACTGCAGACAGAAGGAAAACTTGACACAAACCCTATACCAATCCGTCTGGCCCGCGTGGTAGGCCAAAACCTCCTTTCTTCCTCCTGGCTTACGTCCAGCAGTGGACTGTTAAAGGCTGTTAATGTGTGTGTGTAATTATATTAAGTACAATAAAATACAAGGTTATTATTGGGTTTAGATGATTTCTTTTGTTATAAGCATAATTGTTTGTCCTGTGTTTGGGTATAATTTGTTAATCTATATTAATATCATATTAAGCTGCTGTTCGTTTGTTTGGACGCGGTTATATATTTATTTATTTTAGGTGTGTTCAGTAATATATAAGTATGTTTATATCAGATAGCTATCTGATTCTGCAGTAGTACAGGCTCTTCTTAGTTTGGGATCAGATGTACATTATTATAGACAAGTGGATTAAGTGTATCTATTGTGGTATGCATTGTAGATGTAAGTATAAAAATTGTAAATGTTTGTAGATAATACAATATGTGTAGTATATTTAATATGTATAGTAGATAATAATAAACTAATAGTAGGTTCACAAATGCAGATATTCAACTACTACTGTCTCTCTGCAACTTTTGATCCATCCTAAGGTTGCCTGGAAGAAATTGCATTTAGCAATAAGGCCGCCCTTTGTACACTCGATATTTGATCGCTGTGTTCCTTTCTTGTAGCTCTGTAATTTAGTGTGCAAATAAAGAGTTATCTATCTATCTATCTAAAACTAATGAATACTCACGTAATTTACCTTCGGATGTTATATACGTTCAGTTGTTTAATACGTTCAGTTGTTTTATTTGCTTCATTGCATTCGACTCTTCGAGCCCTTGGTATGTGAGATGTCAAGTTAATACCATCTGCAGGAATTCGTGAGAACAATATCTAGTACCTTCTATTGTTTTCCAACCGCTAGGTTACGAGCGTACATACACGTATAAAGCCGTTCCATTCATAATCTCGATTTGAGCCATGTATTCATTGTGGGACTGGTCGCAGAGATATATCGCCCGTCTCACGTGGTGCAACTCTGCCTTTATTAAGCCTTTATTTGCCTTGTCTAAACTAGGGTCTCATTGGCAACCGTCTTATACTAGGTTTTTAGTCTAACAGAATACTAAATAGCTTCATCAGTTTATTGCAGATTAGGTCAGTTGACCATTTTGTCAGATAAGACTGCTAAGCCACAAGTCGTCGGTTTGAGTCCACCCAGGACAAATTAGTGTCTGATGAGCACGATCATTTGTTCTGTATCTGGGTGTAATCTGTCTATAATATGTATGTATTTAGAAATATTTAGGTATGTTTATCAACAGTGTGGTTACCATAGTACAGGCTCTGTCTACTTTATGATCAGAGGGCCGTATTTAAAAGGTCTGAGGTTATTTTAATTATGATTGCAAGATCTACCTACACTGGTTCGCCTACTCACAGAAGCCTTATAAACGCTGTTAGTCATTTACTCATAGCTCACCCTTACAACAAACCCTAAACGTGGAATTTTCTGTAGAGTAGAATAACATCCTGAGTCAAGTAGAGCTGTTTTCAAAGGGGATTCCCCGAAGTAGGACGCCATTTATATTAGAAGTTATCTTGTTAAGCTATCTAGCGGTCACACTTGTATCTATAAGTTCAAAATTCATCCAACTAAGTTAGCCAATCAGATTTTGCACATTAACATGCTCGGGGTTTCTCTTGCCAGGGAGGTTTGGACATGATAGACATTATAATTTTGCTCAATGAGAACACGATTCTCACACACTGGCATACATATACTCACGCCTTTTTGATGTGACAAGATCACCAAGAGACAGTAAATAATTATATCATTTTAAAATTGCTAAGATGTTTTCTGTGGCTGCGTAATTAAGCTTACCTAAATACTCGTCCGTGTGGTGACGGAATAAGAATACGTAATGTCACCACCCCTATTCATCCCGTGGGTGTCGTAAGAGCCGACTAAGGGACCAAACTACGCAGGACAACAGCACTGCAAAGAGAAGAAAACTTGAAACAAACCCTATACCAACCCGTCTGGCCAGCGTGGTATAGTAGGCCAAAACCTCCTTTCTAAGGAGAGGCCTATGTCCAGCAGTGGACTGTTATAGGCTCTTGATGATGATGATGAAATACTCGCCTACTAGAGTTTGACACTTTGTATACGATACGGCATATATTTTCAATAATTTGTTTATCTTAATATATAGATAGGTTTCTAAGAAAGAATAGAATTTGTTAATGTACGATGCATTGTTTGGGGTTTGACACATGCAATCTCGTTCCTTCTCTTATCTAAGAATATAGGATTAAATGGTAGTTCCACTTGTTGTTTTCGTATGATGTGCAATATAAATAAATGTAATACTTTGCATTCCAGATAGAGTTGATGAGTAGGGAGCCTAAATAGGCGACCTAAATTTTAGTATTGCTCTTTGAACACGTTCAAGCGGAAGTAAAATGGTCTAAGCAGCGCCACACCACTAAGTAATGCATGCATGCCATATGTTAGTATCGACTGAAACAAAGCCAAATAGTCTCTTTTATTTCATAATAATCTGCAATACTGCGTAAGTCTTAATATATTTATTTATAAGAGTACTCTCATACATAAAAACTCTATGCGTTTGCGAGAATTTATCTTGTCTGGTTGAGTGGTTTAGGCGTAAAAGCGTCAGAAACAAACATTCAAACAAATAAACTCACTTTCATATTTATAATAAGTATGAAAGTATGGATGTTGTGTTATCATAAACATTTGATGATAGACCCTCCGTTCTAGAAAGGCAGTCTTTTTAAATAATCATATAATCACGGGGGACAATTTCCCCAGAGTCTCCTATTAGGTACAAGATGTCGATACGAACGAAAAGGTCCTAAGCGACCCTCGATGCTCAGCTCGCTTTGACGACCAATGCAATTAAAACTTACCCCTGCCATCCTCTTCAAATAAATATGACATGAAGGGACTTTTATTTACTTTGCTTGGCAAAAGAAACTGATAAATGAATCTTGGTGACTCCCACGAGTTTACTTGTTTTAAGTTGTAAATTATATTGTATTAAAACTAATTTATAAACTTACTTAAGGGTCAAGATTAAGCACTTTATTGAAGATTTCAGTTTGTTTTCATTAGATCTAAAATTACCAAATATTTCAAACTTGATATGTTTTTTGATATAATTGGGTTTTCTAGTTAGTCTGGTTTGATTACTGAGTTTCATTTTGTGCTATGTTTTCAAGTTTATCTTCAAATTGAAGTTAAACCTAATTATGTCGATGGAGAAAACTTCATTCGAGAAAAATAATTTGCTGAAAAGCAATGAAAATATGTAAGGCCGTGATATCACACCATTCGAACCAGCACATTTATGGCGAAGCATGGGTCAGTGTGGTGACGGATAAAGATACGGAGTGTCACCACCACTATTCATCCCGTCGGAGTCGTAAGACCCGACTAAGGGAGAAAACTACGCGGGACAACAGCACTGCAAAGAGAAGGAACGTCTGAAACAAACCCCATAACAAACCAGTCTAGCATCATGGTTTAGTAGACCAAAACCTCCTTTCTAAGCAGAGGCCTATGTCTAGCAATGGACTATGAAAGGCTGTTGATGTGATGTGATATGATGGCTCTCCCAAGGTTAATATGTGTTAACTGTCTTAATGCTGAGAAACTGTTTGATTTTTATTGATTCTAATCCAAAAGGGTTGCTTCATCAGGCCCGTATTTATTTATGGAATGATTAATTTATTACCGATATAGCCTTTAAAAGATTATATGTAAACCTTCACTTTCGTATCATACCCAAAATATTCAACTAATGTTAAACCAATATAATAGACTTTTAAAATTAATAAATTCTCTTTGTGCCGTTTAATTGGACCAAAATACACGTGATCAGACATCAGTAGCGGGGTGAGTGCGGACTGTGGCGCAGTTGCACTGTCTAATTGAAAGCAAACAGCCAGCCGTGATGTCGCACAAAGGACGGTTGAATTGTTAAACAGCTTGGTGTGTCATGGCCTCCTGGTGCCTGTGCTTGAATACAGTCCAATTGTAGATCATCTCCTCTGATATTTTATTTTTTATTTAAGTGTTTTCGTAATTTAGAACTCGCAATAAAATCTTACGTAAGAAGTTATCATAGTTATAAATACTAGCTGTACCCTTCCACGTTGTGTTTTTTTTTTTTGAAAAAACCCATCTTTAAAGCCTTTTTTATATCGTGTCAAAATTTGAGCTCAAGCGGTGTAGAATTTTTTGAGTTTTTGAATCTTAACATTTTCATATATGTACCTAACATACATAAAGAAATACCGAAGAATAATTCATTTATAGATGGACAGGAATCCCAGCAGGCGTCCCAATAACACCCTACCTAAGTTTCATCATAATCTGATCAATGGTTTCTGAACACATAGAGGACAAACATACAAACATTTATGTTGTTTAGAAGCATTTCAAAAGGTAAGAAAGACTTACACGTCGGTGTCAGACGCATACATGAAATGTTTTATTAAATATTGCTGTATGTATGTGCATTTTTGATCTCGCAAAATTTACTGAATTTCCGACGTAATTTAGACGGATTAATTACATAATTATATGTACAATATTTGCATTAACAAACCGCTCATTTGTTTGGAGACCTAATAATGAACCGTAAATATAAATGGTGATTGCATAATATGAATAAAAGTATGTGTTTTAATTTTAAATGTTAAAATGTGTAATCATTATTTGATGGAACGATTTAAGCGGAATTTATATAAGCAAACATGTTTGTGAAATTTAAACATTCTTCGAACTAAATATGTTCTATGATACATTTATATTAACAAAGGATTTTTAGAAAAGCGGTAGTTTTGATACTGATAAGGTGGGGACAATGTAAGAACATATACAAATCTAGTAAGAATCGAGCAGGAATTGAGTCAGTTCGAAAGTTGCTGCATCGATAACTCACATACAACAGATTGCTCTTAACGTGATTTCAGATCTATCACTAATACTATCAAATTTTTATTATTTATCAACCTTACAATTGATCTTGCATATTATTACGCATGTATAGGGGAACAAACGCTACCACGTAATAGAAATTATAGCTGGTACAAGCCATATTATACTAAACACGAGAGTTCAAAAGTTAGTAACGATCTGAGTAAGTATTTTAAGCTCAGACAGCAAACATAATTCCGTACGATAATATGTGTTTCAGATATGGATGACCTTGTCAGAAGGAGTCTGATTCCAATCAACATCAATGATCCAAAACTTTTAGATCAGAAGCTCAAAAAGATACATATTAAGAACTAATTGGTGTAATAAAATAGCGTAGTCGACAACATCATAAAGCAAAATTAAAATTTGCCATAAAAAATCTCATTTCTCATTAACATAATTAATAGTGCTGTTTTTCATCGCACGGCAATTAAGCCCAACAAAATTATTGCGAATATTTCAACACAACTTTATGAATTGAATTCATTGGCGTTGTTTACATTTGGTTTGTATAAATTATTATGAATTAAATAGTTTAATATATAAGTGAAATTTTGAATTACTTTAGACTTAAATATCAATTAAAAAAGACGAAAAATCACACAGTAGAGGATTATTCGTGTTGCCTGGAGCAAACTACAATAACTGTAGTAGCATGGAAAATCGTGTCTGTTGCTTTGTATTAAAGACATATAAAGACAAAATACAAGCCCTTTCAATGTTGAGTCACCTATTTTTATTGTTTCTTCTGCACAAAAATAACATTGAACTTGAAAATCATAGGAAAAATTCAAATGTTTTTGTTTTATTCATATTTAACCTTTAATTACTTTGTTAATCAAGTCAACCGCTCACTAGACTTACAGTGTGCCCAACACGACTAGGAAACTACTCTTAAATGCTTTATGACTGTAGTATCATGTTTTGATTAAGAAAAAAGTTCACAAACGGCCAGTGTAATCTGGTCGAAACGTTAAACAATTAAAAAATATAATGATTGCGTTATTTTCGTTCATTAGTAACTCAATTATAAATCATAGCACTTTCAAAAGGTAGTATAACCTTTTCGTTCTGAAAGACCAATTAATTTACGTAACTTTAATATACAATCAATACATTATTACTCCTTATATTTATCCATATATATGTTCCCCACGAGGGTGCAGGACCGGCAGTAAAACGACCATTAGCACTGCAGGTAATAAACAGGGAAGACTCAATCGCCCTAAGTAACTGTATCAGAGTGGATATAACTATAATATGTACTTGTATCTAATCAATAAAAGTAAAAGCTTTCCTATTGAAGTAACATTATGGTTTTTATTTGCACATCAAAATCTTGACACTGAAAGAAACTTCCTACTTTAATCTGTTATTTAGGTACGTAAGTTACTCCATAGAGAGTAATTGATATTACAGTAACGGTTTATAAGATATTACAGTAAGTTATGAGCAAAAACACAAACAAAATGCATTGAAAAAAATTGTTTACAAGTTTTCATAATGTGTCGGTGTGAATATTTAATATTTCTGAAATTTATATAAATTTTAATAATTTAAATTTGACTGTCCGTGTAGTGACGGATTAAGAATACGGAATGTCATTACCCTAATTCAGCCGACTAAGGGCGCAAAACAACGCAGGATACCAGCACTGGAAAAAGAAGTAAAACTTGGCACAAACCCTATACCGACCCGTCTGGCCAGCGTTGTATAGTAGGGCAAAACCTCCTTTCTAAGGAGAGGCCTTTGTATAGCAGTGGACTATTAAAGTCTGTTGATGTGATGATGATGAAATTTGACTGATCTGTTGCGGTGTGATATTCGTTCTGTTTCTGGGAGTAATTTAATCACGATAAATAAAATAAATAAATAAAAAATCATTTATTGAAAATAAAAAACAATAAAACAAAACTACAACAAAGTTCTATATTTTCAGAGTAGCACAGTCTATATATTTTTTAAAGAATATGTAGACAGGTAAATTAATATGCATTCATCGAAAAGGCTAAGTGAAAAGTAAGTAATTCAAACATTACACATGGCGCGATCAACCAGTTTGCCCAACACCACTTCCAGTAAGCCTCACAAGCAACCCAGGAAGTGTAGATCTACTCGTATATTGGTGTCCAAATGTGTCCTTTTCAATCGTGTAGTGTTTCATTACCCAAAAACCATCTTTCCTGTTGACAGCCAGTCCGATAAGATGTTATTTAGTAATTAGTTGGCCCACAGTGAAAGCGTCAACTCTAATTTTTGAATGTTTAGAATAGGTTTAACGCATTATTTAAAACGTTTGTTTAACGATGTATATGTATTTGCAAATATATAAGTATGTTTATCAGCAGTCTCGTTAACATAGCACAAGTTCTGTCTAATTTAGTATCAGACGGCTTTGTGTGAGATGCGACGAGAACGCACTCTTGAAATAAAATATTTTTAACAAATTTCTTTGAAAGCTTATAATCCTTTGGTCATCTTTATTATTAAACGTTAAAGTTCCTTAAGGCTTATTATTACACGTCGTTTTGTCATACTAAAAGCCATGCACTACTAGTTTTCTTATTAACTTGTTGAAACTAAAATAGCGTATAATCAATATTCGAGCTTAGCGCAAAATCAAAACGTTTTGCCTTTTTCATGAGCCGAACTTTATGTTGCTGTTAGTAAAAAGTATTAACTACCTTTTAAGGGGTTTTAAACTAATGGCTTCTTAGGTAACGAAAATTTAGTGAAATATTCGAGTTTTGCTTTTCTACTTTACAAGGGTGTGGCTGTTTTTTTTAATAAAGTGCTTTATAAAAATTCTGTACACATTAAGAGCCACATCGTTGGTGTGAGTTTTAACTGAAAAAATATACTTTTACTTGTAACACTAATAGTGCAACATAACATAACATATAAAGTACCCTTTTTTTTCCGTGCGGAAATCCCCTCGGATACCACTGACAGCCTCGAACCGACTAAAACCGCACGCCGTCTCGGGTACTAATAGCCGGGGAACCAGGTATACTCTAGAAAGGAAGTCCCTGGTGCCCCGACATACCTCGGGCCATCTACAACAACAGGTAGACATGTGGGAACCCCATGTTCCCTCTGCTCCCTGGAAGCGAGCGCGCTTCGCAACGAGCTCGCCGCGACATATAAAGTACCCTAATCCAATATAGACACACACTTATAGTTATTTTTATCTTTTTAATATTAATATCTATAAAATAACCTCATGCATGTATTTACCAACGCTGTTTTGCCAATATTATTGCTTTTAATTTTTAATTATTTTTCATCTTTTTATCTTTTTTTGTTGCCGACTCGTTTGGGTCGGTAATTGGTTCGGAGGGAATAGATTGCTGTCTCAAATATAAGCAAGGAACACTGTATACTTTAAATTGAGAACGACGATGTAATGTATACCGAACAACAATGTATAGCGATATGTGCAACTGGCACCCACAGGACAGGCTTGCCTAGTGTGGGGCCACCGGCAATGTATCACATATCTTGTACTTTTCTTTTTGGTAATAAAATAAATGATAAATGACTTGCTTGTTTAGTTATACGTTGCACCATTTATAAATCTAAATAACACGAGCTAGATAATTCTAACCAAACTTCTAAAGTAAATTGCACTTGTAAATTCTCATACTGGTGTTAATTTTTCTTTAAACGACTTTACAATTTCCGATTAACTGCCTTCCAGTTATACTTAGCTTAATCTCGGGACTGTCGTGCTTCGACACAAGTGGGCCGACTCGACTGTATACTTTGGTTTGGCAATCTTCGACGGTCGAGAGTAGAAATAAAAAACATTAATATTTCTTGAGTTGTGTAGTCTCGCTGCGCTGGTTTACAGAGGAGACAAGAAGACTGTAATTGCCGATTGTTGCGATATAATTATAATATATTTGAGTTGCCATGAAAATTATATACTTATGAAAATTTAATGTTGGTAAGAAATCCAACAAACAATTTTTCGGACATCTGACAAACAACGCTATTTAGTTTCAAACTAAGCCGAGCTTGTACTAAGAAACCTAGTTTGACTGATAGAATACTTATATAACTTTTTTATATAAATACATACCTATTTAACATACATACAAACTGCGAAAGAAATCTTTGCAGATCGTACAAACATTTGGTCCGACCCGGGAATCTAACCCAAGACCTCAGCACAGCAGTCGCAAATGCTACCACTGTGCTACGGAGGCAGTCATTAATTATTACATTGCTTTTCACCGAGTGAGTAAGGTTAGTTAGTGGAAACCCTTGGGTCTCTGGTCACTCGAGGTGAGTTCTCAAGAGGTTCTCTCAAAGGGTGCAACGCACTTGTGTCTCATATGTTACACGTGTCCATGGGCGGCGTTAGCCACTTACTATCATTTGACTTATTTGCCATAAAAAAAAACTCTGTCTATCTGTGAAAACTGTACGAAACCGTTCAGCAGTTCGAAGTTTCGCTAACAAAGGAACACACAAACCAGACGGACATAAATAATATAAAAAATTGCTGCTTTTTTTACGGGCCTGTTGGTCTAGTAGTGACCCTGATTGCTAAGCCGGAGGTCGTGGGTTCGATTCCCACCCAGGATAAATATTTGTGTGATGAGCACGTTCGTTTGTCCTATGTCTGGGTGTGATTTATCTATTATATACACGTACGAGTATATACACGTATACTTTGTAAACGTAAAAATTATGCTGTCAGTCCACAAGTAAGAAAAAACTACGTTTCCAAATGCATTTAACAAACTCTAATAGTTACTAAGCTTATATTCATTAAGGGTTTTAGGAATTTTAACATATTTTAAGTAACAGTTACAATATTATACTCATCTTCATTAAACATGTATCAGAAATAATAATAATAGCTGTAATGAGTCTCTTGTGGTTTTGTCTGACTTTGAAACTTCTCAGAACTCTATTAGAGAGTTTAGGGTTAGGCTATAGGTTGCAGAGAGATGATCAAGTTATATTTCACCTTCTTTATATAGATGTTTTTTTTTATGTTAGAGGGGGCAGACGAGCAGCTGGGTCACCTGATGGAAAGTGACTATCGCCGCCCATGAACGTCTGCAACTCAAGAGTCACAAACGCGTTGCCGGCCTTTTAGGAAGGAGTACGTTATTTTCTTGAAGGTTTGAAGGTCGTATCGGTCCGGAAATACCGCAGACGATAACCCGTCCCACAGGTTGGTTGTGCGGCCCAAAAAGTGTCTCGAAAAGCGCACAGTACTGGAGCGCCAACTATCCAGGTAATGAGGATGAAAATTTGATTTGAAACTACTAGCCCCTACTAAATTACAATTGACTGAGTTACTAAAGGTGACGGAAAACTTTAGTAATTCTATCAAAAAGGAATTTGGTGTAGACAAGTGTGCAGTCATGGATGTAAAGAAGGGTGTGATAGTTGAATCTGAAGGAATAGAGCTTTCAGATTCAACAAAACTCAGATCTCTGTCTGCCACCGAAACTTACAAGTATCTAGATATATCACAGTCGTTGGGAATCACAGATGGACTTTTGGTTACTTTCAGTGAAGTTAGAAATACGTGTAATTTAAAATTCTACCCTAAAGGTTTGGATATTTTGGGTGTATTGAACTTACATTTGAGTATATCCATGTCGAAAGCATCAAAATCGAAAACCTTTGATCTGTCAAAGACGGCCAAAGGTAGCATTCGATACGGTCATTCTAACAGTTCCTAAAACCCTGGCAATAGGAGACCTATCCAGTGTAAGTGTGGACGCATTAGCAGATTAGTTCCCCCGTGTTCATTGCGAGTGAATGCAGTTTTAAGATCTAGAATCAATATGGAAGTGGTATTCAGAAAGTGACAATCATCAACAGCTTTTAATAGTCCACTGCTGGACATAGACCTCTCCTTACAAAGGAGGTGTTGGCCTACTATACCACGTCGGACAGATGGGTTAATATAGGGTTTGTTTCAAGTTTTTTTTATCTTTGTAGTACTATTGTCCTGCAGAGTTTGCTCTTCTACGAATATTTCTGCTTGTATATGTAATACTCGTATAATCGTGGGTTTCAACATAGGAATAAGTAAATCCATAGAACTAGAAATGGAAAGGAAATAAAAACTAAGCACAATGAAATACAGAAACCCAATCGAACAGGTAATAATGGTTTATAACAAAACGAGAAGCATTTTGAAAATAATGTTTTATTTGTTTCATTAAAATTAATGTTTGACAATGTTTGACTTAGTCTTTAAAAAAACACATATTTAAAAGACATTAAAGATGCGTTAAGCATAACCATCTATATTACTTTTTGGCTCATCTTGGAACCCATTACTCGTAAACTTTTAACTCGCTGAACCATTTTATGGAACAAATTTTTACCTACGGTATTTGCTGACCCGGTAGTTTCTAACCTTCAAGCCTTAAAGTCCGGCAACAGACTCGTGACTTTTAGGTACAAATTTCCATATGTAATCATCAGGTGAAACGAGCAGAGGTCGTTTCTGCCCTAAATAATATTAAGTATTTAAAACATAGCCCTAGCTGTTATCATCTGCATTTATTTTGACGTGGTATAATATACAATATACTTAGTACATCGTCTAAGTAAAGGGTCATAAGTAACACCTTTAACCGCTTCTATCAACTATATTTCTTCGTGAGGCCATCCCTTGCAAAAGAGATATGCCGTATCGAACTTGTAAAATTTGCATTTTAGATTTAATATCATTTAACTGTACCAGTACCCGAGAGTATTATTAGATTTATAGCCAGTTTAGCCGACTGCGAAGAAGAAAGGATTGCAATTTTGAATTAGACTTCCAACAGTGTTGTGGGCGGACGGGTGAATTAAATCTTCCTTAATGTAATCAATGTAGAAATGTTACAGCATACATACAAATAATTTTATTCAAGGGCATTATAATACTGTCTGTGTGGTGACGGATTAAGAATACGGAGTCTTACTACCCCTATTCATCCCCTGGGTGTCGTAAGAGCCGACTAAGGGACCACACTCTGCAGGGCAACAACACTGCAAAGAGATGGCAAACTTGACAAAACTTGTCCAAAACCTAAGGAGAGGCCTATGGCCAGCGGGTACTATTAGAGGCTGTTGATGTGAAGATGTAATGTGTGCATTTATTACACAACTCTATATAGAACCAAACTAAGTCTAAAAATAGGTACACCGTGAGAGAGCTATGCTTTGGCACACTGAACTGGTTCGACCACATAACTTACAGAAAACTGGTGTTCGTAATTTTTTTCGCTGTTTTTCACTGAGCGAGTGAGAACACCGGAGGTGGCAGATTCTCAATCAAAAACCACTGGGGGCTACAAACTTAAAATTTTAATAGGAAATGCTTTTTATGTTCTAAGCACACACTAAGAAAGGGTTTTCGGGAATTTCAACCCTGAGGACCACCTCAGGGTTGAAATTCCGTTTGTACGAATATCCCCGTTTGTACCAACAAAGGGGGATAAACCAATAATTGGGAGTTCGTCGTTTTCAAAGTTAGAACCACTAAATACCGAACTAAGAACCGCCGCGCCCATTAGCTATTAACTAATAAACCTATTATCCAATATAGATACTAATTAATGCAAATTATTTTACTATCAGGTGAAAATGTTCCTTAACGCCAACTACCCAGAAATTGTTCAAAGCTGATTATTTCTTACTTAACAACACTAAGGTCCTATTTCTTGATATTTCTATTAAATTTAAAAGCCTCGTCGCTATAGGCTGTCTTATTCCCTGGGCAGTTGTTAATTCTCAAGTTAACTGTACAAGATTATAAATGCAATGCAATAAAACATACACCAATATTACAAAGTTAAAGAGTTTGTTTGTTTAGTTGCTCTAATCTCAGGAACTACATGTTCGAATAGAAAAATGCTTTTAGTGTCAAATAGCCTATTTATCGAGGAAGTTTGTAAGCTATATAACATCACGCTATGACCAATAGGAGATGTGCATAGTTCGAGCACAGCGCCTGCTTGAATTTTATGGCAACACATAATTACATAAAAGTGACCGTTAATAGTTATGAGGACCATTTTACTTCTGTACGTACGTACGTAAGTACGTAAGTACTTCTGAAGTTTTCCTTAAAAAGACCACATTTCCCCAACATGCATCAATGAAAAATATTGGAAAAGGTGGGCAAATTTATTCCTTTTTTAGATAGACAGACGAAGTTGCGAGGGTCAGCTAGTATTTAATAGTAATGGCAAATGCTAATTGCATTGACTGCACGGATGGCGTAGTGGTTTAAGCGGTCACCACGCCGCTTCCTACTACGCCGAGTGTTGTGGGTTCAAACCCCACATGGGACGACACTTTGTGTGATCCACAAATTGTTGTTCTGAGTCTGAGTGTTCTTTGTGTCCGTTTCATGTATGTTTGTAAAGTCCCCCTCGAGACAGGATTTATTCCTAATGCGGGAGTTGTCTTTGATAAAAAAAAAAAAAAAAAAAAAAAAAAAATGTGGTATTACAACGTTTATTGTGCAAAATGTTATTCAAAGAGTAATATTTATTACTGGTATTTATTTTACAGGTTATTTCAATGATTAGTGAAAGGCAAAGACGTTTATTTAAATATACCTATTAAGCTCTCGATGAGTACAAGTTTTCGAAACGTGGGATGGCTCTCCCACGGTTGTGAACCAATTTTGATAATTCGATTTTAATTGAAGTGGTTTTATCAGATGTTGATCTTGTTTAAATTTGACGATAACATTTGACTTCTAAGAATGGAAAACTGAATGATGAAGATTTAGATTTTTTAAATTTTTCAAAGTTTAAACGCAATTTGTAAGAAAAGATATGTTAGTGGTTAGACATCATCATCATCACAGTATTTAATAGTCAACTGCGTGACATAGGCCTCTCCTTAGAAAGGAAGTTTTGGCCTACTATACGACGCGGAGTAGACGGGTCGGTATAGGGTTTGTGTCAAGTTTTCCTTCTCTTTGCAGTGCTGTTGTCCTGCAGAGTTTGCTACCTTAGTCGGCTCTTACGACACCCACGGGATGGATAGGGGTGATGTATTCCGTATTCTTAATCCGTCACCACGCGGACGGATTGATAAAACACGCTTGTATACTTAAAAAAGTTGAATTATTTCATTATTCATTCATAGATTCATCATATTATTTCATGCATTAGCATAGATGTCATTATTGTTATAACTTTAATGATTACATATCTTCGCAGTGCCTTGGCACGTTGAGCCGTCGGTCCCGGTTGTCATACGAACATCCAGAACACCAGTCCAGTCCAGTCCCCACTCCTGCGGCTCCGTCGACGACTGATATATAGACCACTGCGACTCAGCCCACCTCACCCATGATGGTCATGAATCGTATCCCCGGACAGTAGAGGCAGCAAACTTCCTCCCGCGGACCCCCTTGATTGGGCAAGCCTCTGTAGGGAGCAAGCCACCCAACTCGGGGATCAACCGCTCTAAATGCTCCTCGAAGCTCCAGCGGCTGTCCAGAGTCAGGCCGAGGTATTTGATGTATCAGCTGACCTAGACCTCTGTTCCCCCCACTTTAATAAGCGTGCTAGTGGGAACTGCACCTCTGCGTTTCCTGTGAAACCACAGGGCTTCCGTCTTATGGAGACAACCCTTAGACCCAGAACGCTGATCGCTTGGACGACACAAGCCACTCTTAACTCGGCGAGCTTGAGGACTTCCTGGAAGCAATGTCCCCCAGAGTATCGTCCGTGTAGCAGACGACGATCGGTACAGCGATCCTAGCAAAAATACCTGGATCGCATTCCGTGCAACCATATTTGTACTACTATCAAACCTGCCCGATTTTCTTTAGGTTAAGTATTGAAATGTTGTAAATCACAATGTTTTCTGGTAACATGAAAGTAATTAGTAAATGTGTACTACAAATATTTATTATATTTATTTTATTGAATATACCTTGTTCAGGTTACTGTAAGAAAGGTCGTAAGAGCCAAATAAATACGTTTAAATGCTTAGACCAGTCTGGCTTATAAATAGGCGGGTTCGTAACCCGACTCACCATAAAGACCCAATTTTTCGGTATCTAGAGTTTCGTAATGTCACATAGACTACTATTAGGTTTTTAATTATTTCAACTACGTCATATTCATCATACACTATTATTTCACTATTATATGTGGAAACGGGGGAAACTGGGCGGGAAAAGTGTTTTTTTGCAAGTACATATAATTTAAAAATATTAAAAAATCCCCCCATTTTTTTGAAATATGTCTATTTGAATGATAAATGTTTAAGTTGGAGAAGTAGAAAAAAATAAAAAACACTATTTCCTCCCAGGACGGATAGCTTTAGGAATAAAATGTCCTTGGAGTTTCCAACTAGGCTAAACGCTCCTTAAAGTGCTTATACAAATTGTGTTCTTACTTTTTAAATAACTAAAAGTCTATACATTAAGTCGTGTGTGATAAAACACGCAAAGCGAGAACGGAACGTTATGTTTTACAGCTGTTGTAGTACCTACGTGTGGCGGGAATCACTTAATCTTCATTTAAGTTTGGTTCTATAATGTACTTCTAATCTAATGTTTGTTGATATAATTCTCTCGATACCTTGTGTGTGGTACGAAATTCTGCCTAGCGCCTGCATTATAGTTGCTGCTTAATGTTTACCAGGCTGGGATCTTTACCACATTCACAGTTTAGTATTAGGCAATCATTTCAGACGTACATTGTGGGAAAGATGGGACCGCCACTTCTACCAACGGGACCTACGACTTACTGGGAACCCCTATGATGTTGTTGCCTTAGAGGCAACTCCAAATGAAGAAATAGACAAGAAATAATGGGAAGTAATGTAGAACAAAGTAAATGATGTGTTAGATATTATTTGTAAATCATAAAACAGTTTTTTTTAATGTGTGATATTCTTTTTGACAATATTTTTGACATCGATATCTTTTTTTTCTCTCTTTTGACAGCAATAGTAGGCGGGGTCCATAAGTTTTACAAATAGGTTCCTGTCTTTGGAGTCCTAACCACCGGTGTCTTGGTCCCTGTACCCGATGTCAGTGGTCTACTATTTTTTGTATATTTAAAAATAACTATTTTTTTATAAAGTGTTTTTTAAATATAATTAATATGTGTATAAAATAAATAAACATTATAGTAAAATGTTATTTCGAACACAAGATTCATAAAAGAAACACACACATAAAAAAAGTCTGTCATATTGATCCAGTTACTTTTTTTTATATTATAATTTAAATGTTATAATTAAAATGTTACTTTTTTATAATGTTAATTAAATTGAAGGTTTATTTAAGCGTTGGAAATATATCAAATTAATAAGTCGTCCACCGTACAATTCTGCTTTGGCACCCAAAAACTTATTTTTCTTCCCGAACATCAAGTATGAACTACGTAGTCAATATTTTGGAGATACTGCCTTGCGATTGGCACATAACCTATAATCATTACATAAAATACTTTGAAAATTAGATAAGTCATGTTTAATAAACAATAACCTTGTTTCTCCTACCAACAGAAAAACTTACTGACTAGCCCTCGTACTTGTGTGTTTTTTGGTTGGGGTGTAATTTAACACTAACCCCTAATAAAGGTTTCTTATAAAGTAATAACATTTTCTCTCTGTTACTAGTCAACTTTGTAAAATCTTATTTATTTATTTATTGAGTCTTCCTGCAAATATATTCCATAAGGCGGACTTAATGCCTCAGGCATTTTCTTCCAGTCAAACTTTTGGGTGTTGCAAAGCTGTGTGTAGCAGGTGTATATTTTGGGACAGGTAAAGATGAGACTGAATGAAGCCATGTTACAATGGCAGAAAAGAAATAATCCTACAGATATATAAGTACTAGGTATACATACATATAGTTTATACATATAATTATCAAAATAAATATCAAAATATATATAATACGAAGATAATAAATATACTCTTAAGGTGTTATTCTGATGACTCCGTCAACAAGTCTCTATAGAGCTTTCGTACTTTAAGCTTAAAAGTGTATCGGTTAGTGGACATCCAGCTGGAGCATCAGCTTGAACATGGAAGGAAGAATGGACCATACTGGAAAATCTTCTATTTCTATTTAACAAATATATAAAATATTCTAGCACATACACACAACGCCATCTAGTCCTAAACTAAGCAGAGCTTGTACTATGGGTACTAGACAACTGATATAAATACATATATAAATTTGTTTTTGTAAATGCATACATATTATACATAGAAACACCCAGACCAAATCAAACATCAAATGTTCATGCACACAAATGTTTGACTTGAGCGGGAATCGAACCCGCGACCTTTGGAATAGCAGTCCGTTACACAAACCACTACGCCATCCAGTCGTCAATAATGTAAATAAAAAAATAAACAAATAAAAAAATTATGTAAATCATGACTTTTATTCGAGTATCTTTGCAGTGTGTGTGGAGGAGCAAAAAAAGTCGTAACTCTAAGATTAAGATTTGCTGTAATACTCCACTACTAACCTAACTTACAGTAGTTTTATACTTAATTATTTATTTATTTGATTTTAGAAGACCAAGAGCTTTACAAATTGATTTAATATTCTATAGGCCACATTCAGCCATTAACAGATAAAATACAATACGCAAGTGCGTTTGCACACACACACATACATTTACATTACAGTTACATAAGTAAGTTTACAATAAGTAGGTAAGTGCGATGATTTAGTATTTAAAAGCGATTACAAGTTTGAGAAAAGAATCAAGTGCAACGCTTAATACGCTCGCCACAGAAACGTATCCTGGCGAAAGTTAGCGGAGACCAATGGTAAGTGAATGGGAGTACAGTGTCTCGGAACTTTGAACTTTTGAAAATTACTACGTGTTTATAGCTAAAATTTAATAATAATCATATATTACATTTCTTTTCTAATTCATGATGTAATGTAGGTGAGGGACGATATCACACTACATATTCATTATTTTTAACAAACCTAAAATTTGACAGCTAAGTTACGTTTGACCCACAACACAGTCGTCGCTAATTAAGCGGTTTGAAATCGCTAACAAAATGTTTATTATTATAGTATAGGAAAATAAAATAATCTCATTGGAATTCAGCATTAAATCTTAACGAGGCTTGTGACCACTAAAAAAACAGTTTATTTCTCATAAAAGTTAAAGATTATTAATATTTTTTTAAATAAATACGAAATATTTTTTTAAATAAAAACGAACAAAATAGGCATTAACTCACGTGACAGCGAACACCAATTAGTAAGTGTTACGTCACGCCACGCAAAACATCATTGTTGTTGTTGACGTTTTTATACAACAGAGCAGGTTACTCTTTTTTGTTTTTCGTTTTTAGCATATTTTCTCACCTTAATATAGTTTCAGTTGACACTGGACCCGGATGTAAACAGTTATGTTTCGCAGGCTGTGACATCATTCAAAACGCAATGACACTATTCAGCGTTTTCAAGGAAAATTTAAATTGTTTTTTTTTTAAACAAAATACGTAATGTAAATATTGCTTTTTCTTTAAAATATAGGTTTTTTGGGATAAAATAGATATTACAGTATATAATTAACCAAGTTTTCAAATTGAGTCAACTAGCCTATTGTTTTAAAGCAGGTGTTGACAACATAACAATATTGGCATTCATATCGATACGGTGGCGTCAAACACCACCCACACTCAACCACAGTATCATCATATCTACGTCATCATTGACACCGGACCCTATAGGTCTACATAGTACGTGTAAATGCGTATCATATGTCACAGAATCGAAGTGGACGATGGGGAACAATCGTGTACTGCGACATGGATTACTAATTAACCTCTACGTGTAACAAATTAACTGTGTTGTATCTTCACGACATTATCGTAGTATGGAAATAGGCAGAGTTTGAATAGAATCCTGTAAAAAACTGTTCTCAGAGTCGGCAGAAAACTAAAAATATGTTAGCCCTAACTTAATATTATAAAAGTGACTTTCCTTACTAAACTTTTACGTGTGTTCATTTATTTTTCGAATAATTGGTACCCAAATTTAAATAAATTAATTGGATTTGAATTTAATTTTGACCTGTTTTGGTACAAACCAAACTAAGATGAACTTAGAATATATTTATTACTATTCTCTATTGTTTAAATATATATATGTACACATATTATTTACTTCACCTGCCGTATGTACGTGACAAAAAGCATACAACTACAAGTGGAAGTGGTACCTACGATTCTTCTTGAATTTTCCGTGTCCGGCATCATAATTGAACCTTTACTGAAATCCTAAATAAATAAGATGTGTACACTCAAAACAACAACAAACACACAAACATATCAACATACATATATAGGTTTAAGTAAGTCTCAGTAGAACATTGTAGACTCGTTGTGTACCATCTGCCCGCCCACTAACTCTTGGATAAATTCGTTAAGGAATTTGTGCCGGTTTCACCGTATTTCGTTAAACTTTGTTAGCAAGCGGTCAAAGTATAGTTTACTAGAGAGAATAGTTCAATTATAGGAGAGCTATGCTTCGACACAAATGGGCCAGGTCGCTGTTAAACAATTCTTTCGTTTTCCCCCTCCCCCCCCCCCTCTTCCCAATTTGGGGGAAGTGTGGTCAAAAGCCGGCAACGTACTTAATGTCATATAGTATAATAACCAACACACAACGCCATCTAGTTTCAAACTAAGCAGAGCTTGTACTATGAAAGCTAGATTGACTGATAGAACATATAAATACATATTATACTCTTACATAGAAAACACCATAACTCCAAAACAAATATTTACAGATCATGCAAACATTTGGTCTGATCCAGGAATTGTCCGATTCCGAGACCTCAGCACAGCAGTCGCATACCACTGCGCCACCGAGGCAGACATTGAATCTCTTTTAAGTAAGAAAGAAAAGTGGATAAGATATTTATTTATAGTACAATTAATTTAAATTTCAAGTTTCTATAAGCAGAAGCCGAATAATAATAATTAATTGACATTAAGCATTGACACTAGTAGATCCTGTCGCAGGAGCCAGTGTCCTCTCCATTTTACATAGACAGTCAAAATTTTGGTATAATAAATAAAAATAATATGACCAGAATCGATCAACAGAAATGGAGATGGACTGGCCACATGGTGAGAGCAAATACAGAAAAATGGAGTAAAGTAGTGACTGACTGGTATCCAAGGGACGGTAAACGTAGTAAGGGGAAACAGAAGAGAAGATGGGAAGATGAGCTCAAACAAACGGCGGGCCCAATTGGAGGAGAGTGGCTCGTGACAGAAACCAATGGAAGGCCTTTGTCAAGAGGCACACTGAATTAAGGGACATACTATAACAACATTTATTATAGAGAAACATAAACAATTCAGAATAAAAGGGAAAATAATAAAAAAAAAATCGAAAGAAAAAACTTAAAACTTAATGGCCAAATAGTCTTGGAACCTGTTTAGGAAATATGGTTGTAGCGTAGTTAAAACATGGTCTCAGTAACATACAAGAAACATTTTACAACTGACATGACACTAATCTTTTAGACTTTTTTCACTTTCAGCTGGAGTGGAGGACTGAGAATGGAATGGAGGATTCAAGAAAGTAAGTTACATTTACTTTAATTTTTACATCGTTACTTTCCTTTCATACAACTATTCTACAACCGATTCGAAATAATTCTTCTGGAAACATTCATAAAAGTAAAATTAACCTATCTAATTTATAGTTTATAAGGTAATTTTTAAGTTGAACATAAGGTAGCATTAGGTAAATACGTAAGCGTACCCACTAAAACTATTAATAAGATAAATAGCATCATTAAAAAAAACCCGACACAAAAAACTTAAAAAAACAACAACTACTCATTGAGACTGTTCTAATAAGCCCAAACATGTTACATATGCTGTTTACTGAGGAGTTGGCTATCCCGCTGACTACTTGATGCAACAACAAGTTCCAGGTTACGTGTACTAGGAAGTGAACTGATGATCTTCAAAATTTATAACTAAGAACCATCTCGATCACATCGGCTTTCAAACAAAAAAATCCGCATCGAAATTGGTCCATCCGTTTTAGAGCTATGATGCCATAGACAGACAGATACATACAGGGGTTAAAAATACATAATCTTACATCAGTCTAATTAAAATTTCCTAATTGAAATCTTCTTAACTATATTTTTTTCTGTTGAAATAGTAAACATCAAATAAATAAATGGAATTATTTAAATTTAATTCTTTAATTTGTCATTTGTGACTCTCGTGTGTTTACCTGTCATGTCAGCGTTTTTCTTTTCCTCACTTACCGGTGAATAAACGTTGTTAAACCTACAATCTCGAGTTCATTATTTCCCAACACTCATAATCTAACCGTCGTTTAGCAGTCGATTAACGTTAATACATGATGCTACTGGCCTTAGTTTTTAGTGGGACTCACCAACAAGTTGGCTGGTCACCCTAACTCATTTACTTTGAGTTACTTACATACGGGACGACAAACGACTTTACGAAACGACTTTTAGAATAAATGTATCTTGGAGACGTACCTGATTACGTTTATTAATTTTCTTACTTTTGTATAGAAATTTAGTGAAAATGTTTACCTTTATCCTTACTTCCGTACTTATATTTCAAATGTGAAAGAAGGTATGTTTGTTTGTTACGCTTTCAAGCCTAAATCACTAAACCAAATTTAAAAATTCTTTCACCAATATAAATCAACATTATCAGCGAGTAATATAGACTACTTTTTATCCCGACAACCGAAATACGCGCGGGCACAGCCGCGGGAAAAGCTGGTAATAATAAATAATTCAACGATTTAGATAATTGTGAAGTTATTTTCTGTAACATAAACTGATATAAAAGAATCGGTTGTATATTTTTAAAATTTACGGATAAAACGCAAAAGTTTAAGACAACCTTGTTAATTTATCTTTAACTTAATGTCAGAGGAAGCAGGTTTCTAACTTAGTTACGGTAAATAACTTATGTACCGGGCTGAACATCGACTTTGAGTGCAGCTTTTAGTGTTATACAGTTTAACTCCTCCAAAGTAAATTGCGACCTGTTTGTATAGATATATTCGATAGAGGTAGGTAGAATATATAGCACCTGTCTCTTGTATCCTGACTACCTATAGGTGTATATTTACAGGTTTCCGTGTGGTGGCGGAGTAAAGAGTGTCTCCACCCCTATTCATCCCGTGGGTATCGTAAAAGCCGAGTAAAGGTGCAAGCTACGCAGGACTACGGCACTGCAAAGAGAAGAAAAACTTGAAACAAACCCTAAACTAACCCGTCTCGTCAGCGTGATATAGTAGGCCAAAACCTCCTTTCTAAGGAGAGGCCTATGTCCAGCAGTGAATTTTTAAAGCTTGTTGATGATGATGATGATTATACACATAATATGTAACAATGAAAGTAAATTATTTTTAAACGTTCGCGACCAATTTACACCGATCTTGGCACAATTTTGAGAAGTCAGGGACGTTGCCATAAGGCGTGAGGCATGTGAGTGTTGCCTTTGCCCTTTGTTCGTAATTTTCAATTTTAAAAACAAAATAAAACTGTCTTTAGTCCATCTGTGACCACGTTCGGTACAATTGATGGGCCTGTTGGTCCAGCAGTTATTGAACCTGATTGCTAACCTTGAGGTAACATAACAGGCTTAGCAATCAGGTTCAATTTCCACCCAGGATAAATAATTGTGATGAGCACGATTATTTGTTCTGAGTCTGGGTGTAATTTATCTGTAATATGTATGTATTTAGAAATACATTAGTATGTTTATCAACAGTCTGATCACCATAGCACAGACTCTGCCTAATTTGGGAAACAAGCTGCTGTGTTTGAGATTTTGAAGAAAAGAAATTCAGTTGAGACGTGGTGTAATGTGGAGTACATTACCCAAGTCATAAATATTATCTGTGGTAACGAATAGATTAAATTAACATTTAATAAAAATGCGATTTATAATACATTTGAATGTCTTGACAACTACGAGAAGAAATAAGTGGCGTCTTCTCTATCCGCTATATTTATTACAACTCTCCACGAACGATATCTATTTTTCTCTAACTGAATATGACAAACTAGACGGATTGATATATACAGTTTAACTGACTATTCTCTCTATGACGTACGAGGCAATTTTAATATTTGATGGGGTCATGTGTAAGTGTCAAGTATAGGGCGATAGATGGCAGTAGTGTTGCGTTTCGAATAGAAAATATGGAGAAATCTCTGTGGTGTAGTAATATAAAAATGTACTGGAAAAATGAGATTTACATAAAAATATCAGTATGAGAGTTTTACATTGATAAATACATGTGGAAGTTTTATTTTTTATTCCATTTGTTAAGCAGAATGCTTAAAGTTTGCATATGAAAATAGTTAAAGCGGCTTACATTTTTGAATAATACAAGTATGTTCTATAAAGTGATAATGTAAAAACGGGTATATAAAGCTAAATATAAAGCTAAGTCTTGCATTACATGATGCATTTACACTTAATAGTATATAACGTTTAATAGTACTAAAACCAATATTATGCTTTTAAAAATAACAAATGTCGTATTTGGTTATTTTTGTCAATTAATCAATACAGCTTTTGGTTGTCCCGTAAGCTTTAATACCTGCAGGCTTCATTAGTTATAAAGCCGCTTACCGTACTGGTGCATTTTTATGCAGTTATTTGGCGTCTGTGTTGCCGCCGGATTGACGCTTAGTGCAAATATTTATGTCCATAAATATGTCTATAAAATAGAGTAATGTTTATAGTATACCAACAACATAGCATATTTATTAAAGTAATATACACAAAACGGACATTTAAAACTATTTTTTGTGAGCGATACCTTACAGTGCAGGCATCCTTTTTATTTGTATATTGTCTGAGTTTGTTTATGAAAAATGTTTGACAAAAAAAAGTATAAATAATCAATATAAATTTCACATTTAATCCACATTGTAGACAATCCACATACTAGACAACTGATATAAATACATACATATACTTTTTTTTTATAAATACATACTTATTATACATAGAAACAGACAGACCAAATCAAACATTAAATGTTCATGCACACAAATGTTTGACTTTAGCGGGAATCGAAAACGCGACCTTTGTAATAGCAGTCCGTTACACAACCCACTACGCCATTCGGTCGTCTCTGGTTACAATATTTTCGAAACACCTTTTAGGCATAAAATTACAAGTCATTTACTTATACACTAACACAGATATAAAAATTTCTTATTATGACCTAGATTGTATGTCTTTAAAAGGACCAAACTAGTCTGTTCAAAAGCGATATTTTACATACAGCTTTGAGAAGTTTAGATGAAACATAAATATAAACACATGTATAGATAGTTCAACTCAATTGTGCGCGCGGCTCTATGTGTGCGTGGGCTTGTAAATATACAACTTTCATTCGTGTGGCAGTCGTCGTCCAACTGCCGCGTCACTGCCACACGAATGAAAGTTGTATATTTACAAGCCCACGCACACATAGGGCCGCGCGCACAACTGAGTTGAACTATCTATACACACATCAGTCAACCATGGCCCATTACGTTTTCGATAGTGACCGATAGACAGCGCTCGCCGTGTTACTGAAGCGAGACCAGTATGTATATGTTTCCGTGACAATAAAGGGACGTTTGTGCATTAACTGTTATAAGATGTTACAGGGAAAATTACAGAAAGAATTCTTACATGGTGCGAGCAAGTAGAGATTTCAACATATTATGCAAAGAATATGATTTGGATCCTTACGCCATAAAAATTGACACGCCCACTAAAGTGCTAATTCACAATTTCTTTGAAACTCAAACGAAGCGTAATAATTATATTTGTATACCAAGTTCGTGCATTGAGTGTTCTTGAAGTTATATCGATAATGCTGTTATCTTACTCTCCATCATCATCATCATCAACAGTTTTTAATAGTCCACTGCTGGACATAGGCCTCCCTTTAGAAAGGTTCCTTATCTTTCTCGTGAAAACCTGTAATTGGCTTTCTGTTACCTTTTTTTTTGTTTTTTTTTTTTTTGACACAGGTGATCTCCGAAACATCCCTTCCCAGTGATCACCCGAGGGTCCCGTGACGCCTCTCGAGCCAATCCTCCATAACGGGTCTTACCGCCGCAATGACGGCGTTTGGTAAAGGAAAGAAAATTAATAGCCATTAGTTTGTAGAGCGACTGCACGGATGGCGTAGTGGTTTAAGCGGTCACCACGCCGTTTCCTACTTCGATGAGTGTTGTGTGTTCGATGCCCACATGGAACGATGTGTGATCCACAATTTGTTCATCATCGTGCTCATCACACAAATATTTGTTCTGGGTGGGAATCGAACCCCCTACCTCCGGTTTAGCAGTCAGGGTCACTAACCAGTAGACCAACAGACCCGTCAATGTATTCTTTCTTTTTGTTTCCACTTAAATTTGAAAAAATTCCATCCCTAACGTGAAATACAAAGAATATCTTCTTGAGCCTCAATAGGCTCAAGAAGATATTCTTTGTATTTCACGTTACGTTGGGAGAGGCAATCCTCTCCCAAGATGCGCCAACCATCCCAGTCTTTGGCAGTAAAATATCGCTTACTAAAACTCATCACAATGAAGGTCATTGAAAATAGTGTTCTTTTTTTTAAGTTTATTATTTTAGAGGAAAAAATGGATTGACAAAATATACAAAGATTATTATTTTGTCAGTTAACTTTAGTAGTTTTTCGTGAAAAAATTTTTGTTACTTCTGTCAGTTACTAAAATCACACTAAGCAGCCTTGGTCCAATTATAAAAACTTTACTTGCCCGTTCTATAACGCTTACTAGTGAGATTGTGTCCCAGCGCTGACAGCCTTAATAATAAATAGTTATGACCGGAGTTATACTCAAGGGACTTTTTGTCAAGTACTCCACTGCTTGCAGACATAACGGCACTTGCAACACTCGACCGATGTACTACTAATTACTTCGTCAAATTTTGTGTGCATATCGGGTAGGTCTGAGAATAGGTCAACATCTATTTTTCATACCCCTATTTTTTTTGACAAAACATTTGAAATAATATATGTATGTATCATCATCAACAGCCTTTAATAGTCCACTGCTGGACATAAGAAGGAGGTTTTGGCCTACTATACCACGCTGGCCAGACGGGTTGGTATAGGGTTTGTGTCAAGTTTTCCTTCTCTCTGCAGTGCTGTTGTTCTGCGTAGTTTTCTCCTTTAGTCGTCTCTTACGACACCCACGGGATGAATAGGGGTGGTGACACTCTGTATTCTTAATCCGTCACCACACGGACGTATGTATGTATATGACAAAACAACGTTTGCAGGGTCAGCTAGTCTTTTTATATAAGTTCAATGTTTTCCTCTTCTCGTATCTCGTTTATCAAAGTTTACATAATGAAGTTTCTATACGATTCCAGAGATGACATAGATATAATATACATACAAATCGTATAAAACATTGAAATCAAATTTAACCTAAAATATATTATACTTTCAAAATTCTTAAATTTCCTCGTAGAGCCTTCTTACAACCACAAATAAGAAAGTCATCGAGACAAGACTAAATGTGAGATCAGTGAGTTTTACTGAGACATTCGACGCAGCACATTTGCCTTGTTTGACCAAGTAATTTGGCTCTAAAGTAAGGGATACACTCAGCTACATCACCTTAGGACCCGCCCCTTCGCTGTTCTGCTCTCGGCTTGGAATCCTGCAACTAACATACATAGCTGTATGTCAATCTGTACATGAGGAAGTAACTTCATATATGCTCATTATTGATCATTTAAACACATAACATTTTACCCCGAAGGGGAGACATAGGCGTACAAAACGTCCACATTAACAATATGGGGACTATAATTTTTAGTCCCAAATATGTAAAAAGTACCATATATTAATTTACACATATATTTCTAAATAAACATACTTATATATTTCTAAATGAAAATATATTATACAAAAATTATATATAGGCATTTTGAGATAATTATTAATCATTTATATTAAAATTTAAAGACGTTTAATTACACTATTATTTAATGCAAGACAAACTCTATATTTCGATAGTTTCATTTCGAAATATGGATTTATGAAAATGGGACCTGGTTTTAAAATCTATACATCTATACAAATAAATAAAATTGGAGTGTCTGTTTGTAATATTAAAATAACCGCTTTTTACTAAATGCACATGTATGTTTACACGGTACATATGTTAAAATAACATTTTTTACAATTTTTGTCTGTCTGTCTGTTTGTTCCGTTTAATCTCTGTAACGGCTGGACCGATTTCGACGGGACTTTCAATGGCAGATAGCTGATGACATAAGGAGTAACTTAGGCTACTTTTTTTAGACTAGCTTCGCCCCGCGGCGTTGCCCGCGGTTATAACAACAAACGCGGGTAACACCGCGGGTCTCAACTAGTAATGAATAAAGTAGCTTGTATATCGGATGGACAACAAGATTGAATTTGACTGAAATTTCCGTCCGAACAAGCATTGGAGTTACCCCTAAACCACAGTTCTAGTTAAAAGGGTTCATCATCATCATCATCATCAACAGCCTTTAATAGTCCACTGCTGGACATAAGCCTCTCCTTAGAAAGGAGGTTTTGGCCTACTATACCACGCTGGCCAGACGGGTTGGTATAGGGTTTGTGTCAAGTTTTCCTTCTCTCTGCTGTTGTTCTGCGTAGTTTTTTCCCTTAGTCGGCTCTTACGACACCCACGGGATGAATAGGGGTGGTGACACTCTGTATTCTTAATCCGTCACCACACGGACCAAATATTAAAATGGTTATTTATGTATATTAATTAAATAAATTTAAACAATGATTTATCATCAGACCTATGTTACCAAACCCAATCTGTTGTACTCGACAAAAAGAAACTTTCGAGCCCAAAATCAAGTATCTCATATCAACTCTTGAATCCAGATCATCTAGACCATCAAATCATTTCTAAGATGCCAATAAAATTAGTATTGTCATCTAAACTATACGTGCTTAAAAGTTTCATTTCGATGCGACAGTTGGAATTAAGTTTAAATTAAGTTCCAAGATTAGTTTTCATAGTTGAGTGACAATTGAAATCAGAAGCAAAAAGCGTTTAAAAGTTAACTTCAAATGGAATCATAATTCACTAAACACTGAACATTATTCATGTACAAATATAAACAAGCTAATTAATGAACAAAAAAATAAAAACCGTAAAGGTTTGCGTGCAAATGTATACTTAAATTTAAAAAACCGACGAAATTCATTTTTTTAATTTTGGAACGAAGTTCCTTATCGCGCGTTGTGAAAGGGGGCTAGACGGAAAAAATTCGTACGAAAATTTGGAACGACACTTTTTTATTAATTATAAATTGACGTCTAACTGTGGATTCCGTGTGGTGACGGATTAAGAATACAAATTGTCACCACCCCAATTCATGCCGTGGGTGTCGTAAGAGCCGACTAAGGGAGCAAACTAAGCAGGACAACAGCACTGCAAAGAGAAGGAAAACTTGAAACAAACCCTATGCCAACCCGTCTGGCCAGCGTGGTATAGTAGGCCAAAACCTCCTTTCTAAGGACAGGCCTATATCCAGCAGTGGACTAATATAGGCTGTTGATGAACTGTGGATACCATACATTAAATTTGCTTTAACGTTCGCCAACGTCCATACCATGTTGAATACACCGGTTCTCGTCCTATCACCGAAGTTAAGCAACATCGGGCGTGGTTAGTACTTGGATGGGTGACCGCCTGGGAATACCACGTGATGTTGGCTTTTTGCTCTTTATTTTCGTGTCATCTTGTCAGACATTCAGCGCCATCTATCGAATAGATAGGAAATCATTTCGCAAGGAGATTTTACCAATGTATAAATTGTTTTAATTGTTTTTAATATGTAGGTAATAGCCGCTTTCATAGATGGCGTTGTAATTAAAATCGTGTCAAATCAGTTTTACTCGATCGTCACAACTTCGTTCCTATCGGGTGTCCCACGACACCACACGGCTTTTTTATATGTTCAGTGTCACTCTCACAATAAAAAAGAATCTAAAGACATCTAAAACGTCAATATTCATCAAGTCGTTTGGGCAACAGATCGTGATCAAAAAAATTCTTTGCTTATGTTTATCAATCCTTGTTTTTTATTTTCTTTGTGTATATTGTTATTTAACTTTTATTTTTGTAAGCTGTGTTTAGAAATAAATAATATTCTTTCTTCTTTCCTTCCATAAACTCATCAGAACTTAACTCAAACCGGTGTTAAGCAATTCTTTCGTTGCCTTTCACTGAGTGAGTGAGGTTACCGGAGCCCAAATTCCCCACTTGTGACTTTTGAGTTGCAGGTGTCCATAGGCGGCGGTAGTTGCTTACCATCAGGTGACCCGTCTGCTCGTTTGCCCCCTTATGGCATAAAAAAAAACATAATCATCTACCGGCGCATTTGTGTAACATAGTGAAAAGAACAATACCGCTCCAAATACGTAAAATCAATTATGTTACAAGGGAAGAACAATGGCCACAACTGGACTGAAGATATCAACTATTCCCAGCAGACAATCAATCTTCAGATGTCCACATTGCTGTCATAACTACCCACGATTTGATTAATTTCATAAACCCAAACAACACTCCTATTGAGATAGTTCTGTAGTAGATGCGGGCCTGCAATATTTTTAGTTATATCGCTTTGAATATTTAATGTTATCTGAAAACTGGTTTGTTGTATGATTTGGTTTTTAAGACATTTTCTTGGTTTAGTATAGTAATTTACTCCTGGCGATCTGTAGCTCATACCCATCTAGTATTGCGTAATATAATTTAATTATTACATTCAGTAACCTTCACGACAAAAAATATATATGGTACCTTAAGATACATACCTTATCTCTTAATATTGAGATATTATTGTTAAAACAAAAGTAATTAAATTGTGTGTCATATTCATAACAAAATTTTTTTATTCGTTTCATCAACTTTTCAATTTTCCTAAATGTTTATATTTTTTGCTAGCTCTACGTGCATGGCCTTGTCATTACTGTGCTGGTTTGGTTTGCTGTACAGGAAGATTATTATGATGTTGAGATATATTTTTAAATAGATACTAGAAAAAAAAATCGGGTAGGGTTTTGTTGATTCACGCGTCTAGCTCGTTCTGAGCGTTCTCTGTGCTGGCCACTCCATAGAGTTAGTGTACTTTTCTAAAAAATAATCATAGTCGCAATCAGACTAGAAATTATTATTTTCGAGAGCACTACTCTGTTACCAGGGTAAATTAATTGTTGAAATAAAACTTCATTTGGATGTAAACTTCAGGTTTAGTTCTATTTAACTCCCTTATAGACTACATAACCAGGCAACCTTTAAACCAGACCGAAACTACTAAACAAATTAGTAGAATAAATAAACAGACACTATCGTAAGCATATTTCCTTAAGTGGAAAACAGACCTTACAACTCAAAGCTGTCTGAAGTTGATTTATCATTGAGAATCGTTAACAAGCCGCGGACATTTGATCCCACGCTCTTCTAATATTAACATGCCTTATAAAATATTAATTTTGATGAGAGAAATTAACGAATTACTTACAAACAATATTTTGTCTTTGGCTTAATGAGATGGTTTATATTGTCCTCGTATCGTGAGTAAACACCGTCGAAATAAAGATTTTTGATGTTCAATTTAAAAATAATTTTAATGTTTAGGTAATTTTAGGCGAAAACGTACAAGTAGATAAGTACATTGTGATAAGTAGATAAGTAATAATAATAATAGGTATTTACCTATGAAATTGCCGTTTTGTATGCAATAAGTGAAAGTACTTATTTTTTCAAACTTTTGTGGTCACATCTGCAACCAGCTTTGGTGCATACAAAACGGCAATTTCATAGGTAAAGACCTAATAATAATAATAACCATCTCAAACACAGTCGTCTGATTTCATAATTAGGCTGAGCCTTTTTTTTCTGTGCGGAAATCTCCTCGGATACCACCCAACGGTGGCTATGTCGGACTCGAACTGACTAAAAACCGCACGCCGTCACGGGTACCAGTAGCCGGGGAAGCAGGTGTACCCTAGAAAGGAAATCTCTGGTACCCCGACGTACCTCGGGAATCAAACTTCTGATAAACATACTTGCAAAATTCTTAATTCATACATATTATAGACCAGCTGGTACCCGCGACTTGGTTTGCAAATCGAAAAGCGCTACCATAGTGGTGCAGCTACCACTGCAGTCCTTGAGGCCTCGGGTTTGATTGCCGGACTGGGCAAAATCTGACAGACAAAACTGGTTTTTAGGCATAGGTATCGTACAAGTAACCGAGTATCACGTGACCATAGGCGGCGATAATCTTCCAACCTTCAGGCAGCATCTCCATTCAATAAAAAAAGATACACAATGCCAATTGGGTGTTAAGTCTGCCCAGTGCAAATATATACATATATATATAAATATATATATATAGTCTTCGTGGTCAAAGGTTCCAGTCCGGTGAAGAAGCAGTCCGCGCTTTCAAGTTCGCCATTTTAAACACCCCCACTTTAGAGTGGAACAAATTATATAATAACTGGTTTGAGCGAATGGAAAAGTGTATTAAGCTACGTGGTGAATACTTTGAAACACAATAAAAAGTACTATAAGGTTCTAGTTGTGTTTTTTTCTTCAAACGACAAAACTTAAAAAGCATGCCTCGTATAGGATTTGTTTAAAGTTTCCTTTCTTTGCTGTGCTGTGGTCCTGCGTAGTTTGCTCCCTTAGTCAGCTCTTACGACTACTTTCTTAGTATTAAGAAGGGAGAAAGAATTAGATCCTCACTTTTGCTTAAAAAAACTCAAGTCTAGTATGACTTGAGTTTTTTTTAATTCTAACACAAACGACTTTGACTTTTACAAAATGGCGGTACTCCTCTTCTTTTCACTATCTATTAAATGGTAAATACCAGTACAAGAAAACATCGGTCACCAAATATCGACATATTATTTTTATTTATTTACTAGCTGAGACCCGCGGTGTTACCCGCGTTTGTTTTTATAACCGCGGGCAACGCCGCGGGGCGAAGCTAGTCTAAAAAAAGTAGCCTAAGTTACTCCTTATGTCATCAGCTATCTGCCAGTGAAAGTCCCGTCGAAATCGGTCCAGCCGTTCCAGAGATTACCCGGAACAAACAGATAGACAGACAGACAGACAAAAATTTTAAAAAATGATATTTTGGCATATGTAAAGTGTAAACTTACATATGCATTTAGTAAAAAGCGGTTATTTTAATATTACAAACAGACACTCCAATTTTATTCATTTGTATAGAAGATTTTTGCACAAACAATAATTCATTATACAATGGCGGACTTAACACCACAGGCATTTTCGCCCACTCTACCTTGGGAGAGGAAACGTCTGAGTAGATGCACTAGAATTTAAGTTTTATATGTAACGAGATAATAATAATTAAGGATATTGACAGATATACATACATACATACTGAGGTACACATACATATATATTTGCTATGTATAAGAATACGGAGTATCACCACCCCTATTCATCCCGTGGGTGTCGTAAGAGGCGACTAAGGGAGCAAACTACGCAGGACAACAGCACTGCAAAGAGAAGGAAAACTTGAAACAAATCCTATACCAACCCGTATGACCAGCATGGTATAGTAGGCCAAAACTTCATTTCTAAGGAGAGGCCCATGTCCAGCAGTGGACTACTAAAGGTTGTTGATGTGATGATGACATACATATATATACATATAATACACTATATAAAACTTTAGGGATGTGATGAATCTGCTAGAGTGTTGAGAATTCGAACTCACACTTTCATCTTAAATGAGAGGCGTCTGGGTATATATTATACACCACTATTGATTTTAAAAGCCAATAATTCACCACCGCGCCAAAAAAGTTTTATCTATAAATCACCGTTCAACAAAATAACTATACAATAGAAAGTTTCTCATTTACTAGACAATCAAAACCACAACAGCTTTTCAAAACATTTAAATCACTAAATGTTATAATTCAAAACACAACAAAACAATATTAAAACTTTAAGCAGTTTTGACACAAAATCCACATCAAAAGGTTTTGAACAGATTAAATTATAACTAGTAAATACAATTTAAATCACGGTACAACAAAACAAAGTACGACTCGTGAAATTATTTACAAAATTCTATCGCTAACCGCAACAATGGACTAATAGAACAAATGGTGAATATTTTGCCTTTAATATAAAAATATTCTATTCTAACTTTCACTTTACATAATATAAAATAGTGTTTATTCGCGGGCATTAATGCGACGTCACATTACTATATATGTACATTGCAGCCTGTGACCGCAGCCAGTGCTACCTGGGCCTCAATTCTGTTAGTTTAATATTGTATCAATAGGTTGTCAATGGAATGTCGCTCTAATAATTTTCCACTTTTCCTATTCTACAAACTATGTAAGACCAATGGCCTCCCGATGATTTATCACTGATACAAATGTCGTCTATGGTACATTTTAAATTTGTTAGAAAATGACATATTTAATTTTCCAGGTATGCCAATGTTGTTGATGACCTATATTACTATATCGACAGTCTATTGACACTGTGAATTTATGTTAGTAGAATACTGATATTTTGACTGATGTCAATGGTGTCTCACTGACATCTTAATAGCGTGTCAATGGAATGACAGTGGCTTGGTGTTAACATAAAATAGCAGAGTTGAGGCCCTAGTCGAAATATTAAACAATCGACTAGGCTGTTGGTCTCGTTGTTAGTGACCATAACTGGTAAGCAAGATGTCGTGGGCTCAATTCCCATCCAGGACAAATAATTGGGTTGATGTCTGGATGTAATTTAATTACAATATATTAGTATTTAGAAATATTTAATGATATTTATCAGCAGTTTGGTTACAATAGCACAGGCTCTGCCTAGTTCGTGATCAGACGGCCGTGTCTGAGATATGTTAGGTTATTTCTGAGATATTATTCTGAGATATTATTGTATTTATTTACTATTTCTTGAAATCAAACTTAACACGATCAAATGTGTCAAAATTAGCAAACAAAAAAAACAAAATTAACACACACACCAGTAATAATAACAATAAAATTTTACAATATTTAACAACCAAACTGACAACATCGCACTACTATACTATAAGGTTTCTAAAGCTTTTCCTTAAACCAATTTTCTGTCATTTAATAAACGTAAAACATATGATAAAAAAATACCTGTTTATAACTCGAGAGGTTTATAGTAATTACTTCGGGAGTTAACGCGATTAAATGTCATACCTCGTTAGAGCTACTCAACACCCGACCAGCACCGCCTCGTCGCTCGATGAAAATTCGTTATCGACAGGTGGTCCACGGGTGGACGCTGCGTTGCACTATCTAAGCAGACATTTTACACATTTTAAAAGTGTATTTACCATAATTTATATTTGAATAGTCCAATGAGTTAAATTATGCAATATACATATTATGTTTATCGCTACGTTTAAACATAATTTTAATAGTTTTTTTTTAATGACATAAGGGACAGACAAGCAATCGTATGGAACCACTCTTTTTTTTAACTTTTTTTTATGAAACGGACACAAAGAACACCCAGACTCAGAACAACAATTTGTGGATCACGCAAAGTGTCGTCCCATGTGGGGATCGGACCCACAAAACTCAGCGTAGTAGTAAGCGGCGTGGCGACCGCTTAAACCACAACGCCATCCGTGCAGTGAATTGCGGAGTCTTAAATGCGTTGCTATTATCTTTGAGGTTTGAAGGCCATATCAAATATTTGTAAATATCAACAGCCTTTAGTCAGTAGTCAACTTCTGAACATAGGCCTAGAAAGGAGGTTTTGGCCTACTGGAGGTTTGGTTTGTTTCAAGTTTTCCTTCTTCTCCAACAAAGCAAAGTTGTTGTCTTGCGTAGTTTGCTCACTTAGTCGGCTCTTACAACACCCACGGGTGAAATAGGGGTGGCCACACTTGACTCACACACGCTAAATGCTTATTAATAATATTAAATCTTATAAAAGCATCAGTGGACTATTAAAGGCTGTTGATGTGTGATGTGATGATGATGTAAAAAAAAAAAACTTCTACACGTCTACCTTACTAATAAAGTTACGTTAAAAGCAAACTTGCATTCACAGAAATCTTCATGCAAAAAGTATTTGTGAAAGAAAGCATACTGAACACATCGTTTTAATAAATAAAACCAATTATATTTGGTTTTATTATAACACAACTGTATAAAGCTCTCTCAGCAGAGGTACCTATGGCCTCGCCCATCAAAACACGGCCGAGTGTATGGTGAAGTAGGTAAATTGAATATTTATACAAGCGCGGCTCCCCAAATGGAAATACAGCACAGGTGTTGCGATATTGTTTTGGGAATATTGAATTCAGCCAAAGTTATTTTACATCTAGAATTAGATGGGCACACCGTAGATGTGGCTGAATGTATAATATGTGAATAATATAATAGCATCATTTTGTATATATTTACATTATGATTGAAGTATTGGGGATATATATATGTATACTCGTATATTAAAGTTTTACTGGTGTTCGCATAGCTAAATAACTTAAGTTCCTCATCAGATTTGTTGGCGACCGGATGGCATAGTGGTTTGTGTAACGGACTGCTATTCCAAAGGTCGCGGGTTCGATTCCCGCTCAAGTCAAACATTTGTGTGCTTGAACATTTAATGTTTGATTTGGTCTGGGTGTTTTTATGTATAATATGTATGTATTTACAAAAAAAGTATATATGTATTTATATCAGTTGTCTAGTAGCCATAGTACAAGCTCTGCTTAGTTTGGGACTAGATGGCGTTGTGTGAATGTGGTAGAATATTATTATTATTATTATAAAGAATGCGTTTAATTCTGATAAAGTTTAGAATTTCAGTAATATCTAATAAAAAGTGGTAATGGGCTGGTGTCCAGGCAGAGACGGTTTGCCTTACATTCGCCTTGCATTCACCTTGCATTTGGTATGTATTTGCCTCGCCTTGAAGAGAGACCTTACTCCAATAAGGTGTGAGTTTATGTAATTATTTATGTATCTACCTACCATTTCGAATGGTTACTGGTGTAAATATTTATCTAACGTACGTCTGAGAATCGGCCAACATCTATTTTTCATACACCAATTTTTTCTTTGCATTTTTTTTGAAATAATGTATATGGCAAAATAACGTTTTCCGGGTCAGCTAGTTATGTACTGGGTCTACCAATAGGGATGACCTGGTTTTGACAGCTCATAGCGGCCATGTTTGATGATGGATCTTTGAAGTCTCTTGACATTTGTGTTCAGTAAGGTTTGCAATTTTATCATGTCACGTTTCACTTTAAACCAACGCTTGGAAATTGTCTAAAATTATTACGCAAATTCGCGTTCTCCTGCCGCTACAGTAAGAGCGCTTCGCGCAAAAAACGGTCGTCATAGTGCTCCTTCTGTGCGCGCTATAAATCGCATAATAACAAAATTTGAAAGTGAATTCACTCTCCACGATACTGCTGTGCCCGTGAGACAAAGCAATGCCCGTAGTGAAGAGAATATCGCAGCCGTTCAGGCCAGTGATGATGCGAATTCAAATCGATCAGTACAACGCCGTTCACAAGAGTTGGGGCTCTCTCATGGTGGTCATTGCCACCTGGCGTATTTTGCGGTAGGATTTATGCCTACACTCATACAAAATTGTTTTGGTACAAGAATTGAAGCCATCCGACCATTGTATTTTTCGTGAATTTGCCGATTATGCACTGGAAATGATGGAAGCCGATGACGATTTTCATCATAAAATCATCTTCTCAGATGAGGCCCATTTCTGGCTCAATGGATTTGTTAATAAACAAAATTGTCCCTATTGGAGTGAGTCAAATCCCCCTCTAACATTAAAAAAAAAAAATGTCCGTACTTCTTTGAAAGTGTCGAAGGAAACCCTGTTACTGTGAATGGCGAGGGCTATAACTCGATGTTAACCGAATATTTCTTTCCGGAATTTGATGACATTGATGCAGACGACCTTTATTTTCAACAAGACGGTGCACCACCTCACATTACTCGAGAGAACATGGAATTATTGCGTGTAAAGTTTGGTGAGTCGTTAATTTCGAGAAATGGACCGATCAGTTGGCCACCAAGATCGTGTGATTTAACACTTTTATACTATTTTCTTTGGGATTACGTTAAAACTAAAGTGTACAGCAATAATCCAGCTACAATTCGTGACCTAAAAACCAACATTCGACGAGCCATAGCCGACATACCGGCTGAAATGGTGCACCGCGTCATCGAAAATTGGTGTAAGCGGGTGACCGTCTGCAAAAAGAGCCGCGGCGGTCATATGGCCGATATATTATTTAAAACATAAATTGCATAAAATTATCTATCAAATAAATCAATTGGATGCATTTTCCATAAAAAAATTGTGTGTTTTATTCAATTTTTAAACCAGGACGTTCTTATTGGTAGACCCCATATAATTAGTTATGATGCAGTAAGAGAACTGGCTAGGAAATATTAAAAACTAAACATAAAGCCACTTTTTTTCAGTTAGGTATAACGAACACAAAACTCTTACAAATTCGTAAGGGTTTTTAAAGATTTTATGAAATTAATATATTTATCCTGAGGGAATTAAAAGAAACAGGCCAAATATACAAAATAAAATAAAAAGGGTAATTTCTAATTGGACTTTTATCTAAAGAAAAAACACAAAAGAAACTATACAAGTAATTTCTATTATAATTCCCATCGGGGCCGATGTAATTGAGTTCTAATTTATCCTCAGTTACGCGTAAACAAGAAATAGTAATCAGAGAGAGAAAGTTGGATAATTAGAATTTTAACAAAAGAAATTTGAGAAAAAATAAAAACGAAATTGAACTTTAATCAAATTGATTTTGAGGAGAGACCAAACAAATATATCGTACCATAGAAGAGTGTACACCTAGACTAATAGGAATATTTCAGACATCACACACACAACAGCATCTAATTTCAAACTAAGCAGATCACTACTTTTTGTAAATACATACATATATATAGAAAACACTCAAACTCCGAAGCAAACATTCGAAGGGAATCGAACCCGAGTGCAGTGATAGCGTATGCGACTACTGTGCTGAGGTCTCGGGGTCGAGACCAAAAAAAGTATATAGGTATTCTATCAGTCAACCTAGCTTTCATAGTATAAGCTCTGCTCAGTTTGATACTAGATGACGTTGTGTGTCTGATGTTCAATATTATTATTATTATTTATTTAATCTACTGTTTTATTTTTATTATATATCGATACTTATCTTACTATATACGAAAACAACAATAACAACTTGTTCTGCTCTCCCTTGAAATTTCGCCCCCCGGGCTGTGACCAATGTTTCATCGGCGTAACAAATTACACCCAGCCCAGGGGGAAACTCAACTCGAAGGGCCCAGTCGTACCCTATGTTCCACAGGAGGGGTCCAAGAACAGACCCCTGTGGAACACCGCACGACATGGGCCGACACCTCAGATTACCATCTCGGTCCTCGTACACGACTCGACGGTACGCTCCTCTAAATAGTCTGCCACTAGCCGCCTCAGGTACTTGGGCACCCCATGAAAGTGTACTCTAGTGTGCTCTCCGCTCTACTTTGGTGGTAGAGAAGCTGTGGAGAGCAACGGACTATGCAGTAGCTGTAACGGAATTTAGGCGGACAAACTGTAGGTGTTGTTGTTCACCCGTTGCCACGTAGAAGAATATACTTATGACTTATTACTACACTAGTAATATCACAAAAAAGAAACCAATATTTCCTTCATAAGTTATAGTTACCAATATATATTGAATGAATTAAAACTAAAACAAAAAACCTTGAATTTTAACTAAATAGAAGTACTACAAAAAGGCCCAAAATTCGGCTCATATCATTATGATCAGCCTATCGCAGTCCACTGCTGGACATAGGCCTCTCCTATTGCACGTCGCTTCGATCGATTTTCGGCTTCTCGCATTCAACTCATACCAGCAAAACTTGCGCTAATCATCAAATTCGGACCAAAGTCAGCATCAAATTGTCCTCCAAAAAATAACATTATTTGCTGACCAGTGTAATGGAACGCCTGAACATAACATAATATCATTAAAACGTGCGCCGAAGTCCTCTAAAGGTAGGATGCTCCATAGCCAGATGGACTGAAGGCCTAAGAAGGATAAATTATATTAAAATTCTGCAGCTTAATTTTATTCGTAAAAGTTCTAAAAATAAGACCGAAAAGATTACACACAGAAAAACCACTTAAAGCAAGAAAAGGGGACTAAACGCGTACCTTCCAAACAAACTAATTAAATAAGGTGCGTGTTGAAAAAAGGGGTTGGCATTTAAGAAATGGACAGAACCCCTGCAACTGAGCCCAGCTGACAATGATTTATTGTGTTTTGTGTGCTGCAAGAAAAATGTTATTCGTAGTACCGCAGCCACCGTGTCGTCCCGCCTCTAACAATGCAACTCGATGTTCACTGATTTTTAAATAAATCATTTGCAGAAGAAAATAAGTAATGAAGTTAAATGTAGTTTCTAAATACGCAAAATAAAATCCCTAATTAATTTTTCTTCATAATTCATTAAAGCAGTTTTCCTTTCATCCATCAAAATATTCGTAATTTTCTTTTAAGGCAAAAATTCTTGTTCTTCTTTTGTTAAAGTTATAAAATATATATACATATAATAAAATTGGAACAGGTCGATGTCTGTACATTAAAGATATTGAAGAAAAACTATTAAACTTTATTTATCTGTTTGTCTGTGCGTTTGTGAGCTCTAATCTCCGAAGTGGCTTAACCGATTTGGACGCTGTTTTCACTAACGTGTTGAGGTGAACTTCACTTAAAAACTCTGTCGCATGTTAGTCGCGTCGAATCTTGGGAAACTGAATGCCTTGATCCTCGATGGCTATACGGATAATACTGTGTATAGAGATGCATTATTGTAAATTAGATAATAGATAATAATTAATAATAAAGTAAATAGTAACTTATATCAGCCACCTCTTAACTTTTATTGTCTATTAAATTAAGTATAATTATAGACAAATACATTAGAACTTTTTGCCGCTAGAAATTCACGGTGACGAAGTCGCGGGCGACAGCTAGTTTAGAAATAAATATAAATGCTTTCAGGAAAATAAGTTACAAACTAATGAAATATAAATTTGAATATTTCAAGATTTTTTTCAATATTATCAAATTGATAGAAATACTTTAAGTTTTTACGAAATTAATTACTAGAGCGGTGAATGTTGAAATTAAACTTATACTCGTAATATTATTTTGTTTATTTGGAATGGTTTTGTTAAATGGGAGTAAAAAATACCCAACCCGCGGCCCAACGGTTGATATTGGGTAGTTGTATATTTATGCTAATCAGCGTGAGAATTATTCATATCGCGACACAGGATTCGCAGTTACTCCGTAGTTCGGTGTGTCTTCGTTAGATAGCGCTGTAGTATATTTTTTCGTTTTACTGTATGTGGAAGTCACCACAGCCAACGTATCGATGGAAAACTGTTGTTTTAAATTTTCTAACTATCATCATCGCTATCACTTATCAGTGTGAGCTGCTGCACTACTCACTCCATCAGTTTAAGTAAATAAAATAAAGTATTCTGTGTATGTATGTTTGATGACGATTTTTTTTTTCATCACGCCGTGAACGCTATAGACTATAATATTCAAATTAAAGTCACATTTTTTCAAAAAGGCTACGGCGGTCATTACAAATTCAAAATTGGAATCTAATTATTGAAAATCGTCTCTTTTTGTTAGAAATTGGACCTCCGATAACCTCAACACTGGCTGTAAATAGGTTTCCTGTGAGGTTTTAGTATCACCGGGACCAGCCCCATATGAAGTGAAGCGTGGGCCCTCCTGATTCTACAAAAGGGGCAAAACCAAATATCTACTTGAAGGTGAAAATTGAGTGACTTAATCGCCGAGTGACTAGAGCCCATCAAACAGAGGACTGTTGTTTTAATAGCGCTTAAGAAACTTTTGATTAATGTCTACTGGAGGATCTCGAGTGGCCAGACGCATCGATCAACCATCTTTTTATCATCTGTTACCATCTGTTTATCTTAATTCTTTCACTTATGCGCTATATTTTAGCTCTCCTAATGTCGTCTGAAAATATTCGTGAGAACGTTATACATTATTTGTAGTAGCAGAGAAGTTTGTGTTTAAATATGAATTTAAATTTAGAGGATTTGAGTATTTGCTCGGTGTGTTTTTTATTGTATAGGGGGTAAAAAGAACAAATTCAAACTCAAAATATCTTATTTTTACTACATGTCTGTGCCGATTAGACATGGAAATTTTAGCTACTTTAAAATCATATTCATTTGATGAAATGATTGGTTTTAGTCACAGCGATTTAACATGTGATTGAAACTTCCTCATAGACAAAGATAAATGGTATTAAAATCAATCGAAATTCCTTTTATCGCAGATTACGACCGTTTTTCGACGACACCTTGCGTGATCCACAAATTGTTATTCCAATCTAGGTGTTCTTTATGTCCGTTTTATGTATGTTTGTAACGTCACCAGCGGCACAGGATATACACATTCCTACTGCTGGAGTAGTCTTTAAAAAAAAGTAAAAAAGAATGTTCAAGTTACTCCTGGGATCTCATAGTCCTTTAATTTTTACTAAGTTCCATTTAGCAAGAAGAAAAGCAGATTAATATTAGAATAAAAGTCGTATAAAAATCTACGTAATCTAGTTAATCAGTGTTGACAGCTTACGCATCAACAAATTTTAAAGGAACCTTTAGACCACTTCACTCCACTCCTATCTGTACTTGCCTATATCTGTGTCTGGCTGTAAATCTATAGATAAGGCACGACCCTAAGTGGCCCGACGGCCGGTGACAACACTTCAGTCTGTACCAGGATTTACCTAGCAGGGGTGAACACGCAGGTATAATTATGTGGATAAGCTATTAAAAATTTTACAACATAATGTGATTTAATGTTTTGTTTACAAATTTTTTATCAATTTTCTAAACGGTTGCTCTCAAATCTTATTGTACAAAGTGTAGTAAATAAATAAAATAAATAATATTGTACCACATTCACACAACGCCATCTAGTCCCAAACTAAGCAGAGCTTGTACTATGGGTACTAGACAACTGATATAAATACATATATACTTTATTTTTGTAAATACATACTTATTATACATAGAAACACCCAGACCAAATCAAAAATTAAATGTTCATGCACACTAAAATGTTTGACTTGAGCGGGAATCGAACCCGCGAACTTTGGAATAGCAGTCCGTTACACAAACCACTACGCCATTCGGTAGTGGAAAGAAAATGCACATTATTAAAAATTAAGTTTTCTTTTTTCATATTATACTTTTCTATTAACTTAGAAGGACGACTGAATGGTGTAGTGGTTTGTGTAACGGACTATTATTCCAAAGGTTGCCGCCCTTGGAGTCCCTCTCGCTCGAGTCAGCGGGAGGGGGGATTTTGGCTCCGGTAACCTCACTCACTCAGTGAAAGGCAACGAAAGAATTGCTTAACACCGGTTTTCTGTGAGGCCGTGGTATCATTCGGGTCGAGACGTCCCATTCGTGCCAAAGTATGGCTCAGAAAAAAGGACAAAGTTCTCAGTACAATGTTTATTATCTTAATATTTCAGTCATTTACAAACAGATGTGGAAAATTCACATTTTATTTGGGAGGGATTGCCGATGCCGATGATCCCATTTAAAACAATATACCACCACTAAGAGTGGTAGTAGGCCAAAACCTCCATTGTAAGGAGAGGCCTATGTTCATCAGTGGACTGTTAGGGGCTGTTGAAGAGTGGGTAAATAAAGAATATAGTTTACGTACGTGATAATTTTATTTCTCAAACGGATCGAATTTGGAGGAAAATATGACTACAAAATATTTAATAAATATTTGTTTATACTACAAAACTGCCTTCTCCATACTTTTGTAGTCCAATGTAAATGCCAAAGTGATCGCAGACATCAGATACAGCCTCGGTACTGACGATGCATCGGGAAGCACTTTAGCCTTCCACTTCAAGGGTCGTAACCAATATTCCTATTACAGGTTCCTGACACGACTTAGACATCTTAAACGGTTATACGAGTAGAGATTACTCAGGTATCTTTATTAATTATTACTAATGTAATATGTATGTGGTCCGTGTGGTGACGGATTAAGAATACAGAGTGTCACCACCCCTATTCATCCCGTGGGTGTCGTAAGACCCGACTAAGGCAACAAAGCACGCAGGACAACAGCACTGCAGAGAGAAGGAAAACTTGACACAAACCTTATACCAACCCGTCTGGCCAGCGTGGTATAGTAGGCCAAAACCTCCTTTCTAAGGAGAGGCCTATGTTCAGCAGTGGACTATTAAAGGCTGTTGATGATGATGATGTGACTAATGTATGTATGAAAATGCATGATTATCTCATCTAATTATAATAATAACAAATTAATTACAGGCCATATCGGCTATTATCGATTACCTCGGTGGTGCAGAGCCAGCGTGTGTCTATTAAAGGCTGTTGATTTGATGTGAAATGACTAAGCATACGTTACTAAAACTAAATATTAATAATAAATAATAATGATAATAATAATTTCACACATCTCACACACGGCCGTCTGATCCCAAACTAGGCAGAGCCTGTACTATGGTAATCAGACTGCTGATAAACATACTTATATATTTCTAAATACATACATAATATAGATAAATTACACTCAGACACAGAACAAATGATCGTGCTCATCACACAATTATTTGTCCTGGGTGGGAGTCGAACCCACGACAAATAATATATTTATATTAATTAATTAATTTATATTCATTCTTATATTAAAAATTGCAAGTGAGTTTATTTGTTTGTTACGCTTTCAGTAGTTTAGGCAAGTACTGAACTGATTTTAAAAATTCCTTCACCAATGGAAATGTTTACCGCGATAACACGCCTAGTGAAACCTAGTAACCTATAAATTTAATAAACTTAATCATTGAGTTGGTCGGTGGTATTTGTGATACGAATAGAAATGAACCTTTCAAAGAGTGACACCAAAATTCATTAGTATGTTTTTAGGTAAAGAGTCCGCACGGGGTAGATACAATAGTTTGCTTTCAAAATTTATAACAAGGTCCCAAAGTTTAATAGAGTTTGGATCAACACTAACTCAATTTTCATAAATTATATAGCTGACAACCTAGTTAAACACCTCTGTGTTACATCGAACTTGTTTTGATTAAGAAGGCTTTGATATTTTCGAAAAGGTTAGTTAAGTATTACTAAGACCGCTTCAACTTTCGGTCACAGTATTATATAATCACATTACAGTCAACATTTGATATTTAAATACTACGAGAATACTTTTTATGAAATTTGTGAGATCGAGACTAGATCGGCATTGAATTTTGAACAAAATTTTTGAATTGACCTTCTGTTCAGGTTTCATACGTCTAAATGATCTATAAGAAATTTAAATGAGACTATTTCGGCATAAACCCCTTTCAAACAAAAAAAAAGAATTTTTAAAATCCGTCTATATATGACGGAGTTATGCTCGAACATACATAAAAAAATATATAAATATCCGAATTGATAACCTTCTCCTTTTTGAAGTCGGTTAAAAATTGTTATTTTTCAACTCAGGCAGGCTCAGGCAACTGCCGCATTACGAATATACTCTGACTTTACAGACATACATGAAATGAGCACAAAAAACACCCAGACTCAGAACAACAATTTGTGGATCATACAAAGTATTGTCCCGAACCCACAACATTCAGCGCAGTGGAATCGGTAAGTGACCGCTTAAGCCACTATGCCATCCGTGCAGTCAGATTTGGATATTACAAAAAAAAACTTGTTTTAAAATTTGTTTTTCAAATTTCAGAGATAATTAATATATTCATGAGCCGCTCTTGAGTGGATACATATAAGAAATATTAAGATTCAAAATTAATAATTGTTAGATAAAATTTATAAAACATTAACTTTTAAACTGTTCGTTCTTTTTTTTTACAAAATTTAAATGAGGTTACCTAATAACGAGGTTGCCTTCTGTTACAACAGATAATAAATTTACAAGCAAGATTGAAAACTTGTTTGACATTATATTTTATTTCTAAAAGCATTAAAATAAAATTTACTATTCTTTTTTTCTTTTCTATTTACTCGACATAGGGAGTGACAGGCAATTTGGTTGTATTTTTATGAATGTATTTGTATTTTTCTTTTAATTAGAAGAGTATATTTCCCATTTAGTCTCGTTAACATTTAAAGGAAAAAAAAACTCTAATGGTGTAAAATTAAGGTATGAAAAGTACAGTTCATTACTGGGAGAGATATCTTAAAAAAAAAATCTTCTTTTAAATATTTTAGGATTATGTCAAAGTTTTGGCTTTAATCAAAAAGGCGTTCACACCGCTTATTTAGATTTTTAGCGTTTCGCCAATAAGATAAATAAATATTTTAATCATTAAAAATGAATACACAAGACGTATTCAAACAGATATTCTAAATCTTACAAATTAGCACTGAACTGGAACCGAAACCGTGACCTCAGTCTATTTTCCCTCATCCCATCATAGCATCAAGACGTACAACTCTTCGTGCCCTTTTCAAGTAACTTTTTGCCTTCCCTAACCAAACTGGGGAACAATTATCGTCTGCAGATGCCCTAACTCGGGGAGGCCCATGTTATTTCAGGGCCTCCCGGAATTGAAACCATGCCTAGTCAGGCATTATGACGGAGGAAAAACACTTCCCCTACAATCGCGGCATGGCGGCCCAATAGCATCTTAATGCAATCAGGCAGCCATCATATCCCCTTTTTTTCCGTGCGGAAATCCCCTCGGATACCACCTATCGGTGGCATGTCGGACTGGACTAAAACCGCACGCCGTGTCGGGTACTAATAGCCGGGGAACCAGGTATACCCTATCAGATGACCAATCTCCTCGTTAGTCCCTGATATTATTAAACAAAAACATAATTTAAGTAATCATAAACCCATATTATAAAGCTCTCAAGAAATGTATAGTAACTACGTTTAAACAGAATCTCTAAGTACGAAGTAAGTGTCAACAAAAGCCAGATACAGTAAAGAAACTTTATGCTAAACCGAATGCACTCGCTGTCGCCGGCAAACGCCTAGAGTACGGCGTGACTTGAATGCATTATATCTAACAAATGCATACCTAGTACCATATTGCAACATCAAGCAACCGCAAAAGCATATCCCAAATACTCACCTCCAAAAATCATGTAACCATTACCGCTTATCTTCACCTACACTTAGTATACAGGTAAAATAATCGAGTAATGGAACGCTAACCGAATGAAATCACAGCCGCATGAAGTGAGAATACATCGGTGTAAAGGTATGCATCCTATTTCAGATTCCTTTTGCGTAATGGGCGTAAACAAAGAGATTATTACGAGCAGATGCAATTAACATCAAAAAGATACAAATGAAAAAGCCTAGGTTTTAAAAGTTTTATGCATGAATACCGCCATTAAAAATTCTCCTTGCTGTAGTCTGAGTTACAATTCGAGTGGAGATGTTTATTGAAGAAAGAAAATGTCTCTTGCATGAAGGTTTTACTAGAAACTCATTAAAATTTGTGTTTTTTTATGGAGCAGGGAGGAAAAAAGAAGACTTGTACTGTAAGTAACTACCACCGCTCTTTTACATATGGACCCCTCCCCTCCTCAGCATCAGGGAGAGATACAGAATCAGGAGGGGGGAGTGAAAGACAATCTCACAGAAAAAATAAATGGACTTCGTCATAAATGGAACGGCTCGAATAATAAACTCGAGCCGGTCCATTTATGACGAAGCATAGTTCCATAGCTCTCTCACAGTTAGATAAATAGAAATGGTCGAAGTAACCAATACTAATTATATTAATTATTGCTTCAACTTTCAGCTTCAGCTTCAGTTAAAATAACAAAGTCCGTAATTCCAAGTTATAGCCTTTTAAAGCTGACAACGTTTACGTGTTAGAAGTAAACAATATTTATAGCTTTTTAAAGTTCCCAGACTTATACCCATGTTTTAAGCTTAAGCTATAAATATTGAAGCAAAAATAAATTTACTGCTAGTTAAAATATTTCCACTCACAAACAATATTTATTTTAAGATAAAAAGTATCAAATCCACATTAATGACTGTCAAAACTGTTATTCACTATCAGGGGATCATTAGCTCGCTTATAATAATTTATGAATTTGAAAGGATTTATGTAACGTTCAATAAATATTACAGAAAAACATTGTTTCGCGTAGTGTTTGGCAATGTTAAGATTAATTTTGATTTAGATATAAGAGGTAAAACATTTTAATACAACATTTGTTTTGTTTTCAGAAAGACTCAGCCTAATGAATATTTGACCTATTAAATAAATTATGTACGTCCATTAAAGTTTGTAAGAATAATTATCTATTCTAAAAAATAGGTTTTATCTATTCGAATATTCTAAAATATTATTTAAATTACTTAGTCAATTTTGACTACTAGGCTAAAAGCGTTCTCATTAATTGTTACGAAGAAAAAAACTCTAGAGACATCAGCTCAGTAAATCGTAAATAATTAAAATTAAAATTCTCTGATTCGCCTCTTATATATATTCTTTTCTTTACTAATATTATAAAGCTAAAGAGCGTTTGTTTGATTGTTTGTCTTTCTACTAAATATTATTTATTGTTCAAGTAATTACTCTAGGCCTAGTAACAGAAAGATTGCAACTTAGCAATTGAGCATATTTTGTTGCAGCATTCCTCAACAACGAGCCGTTTACCCTTCGAAGGGAGCGCCAAGGACCTTGTTTTGAAATGGGGCCACAGCAACCTAAATCCGGGTTCCTCTAGTTCCTTATAGAAGGGGGCAAGAATTGAACCTGAAAAAGAGAAAATATTCAAAGTTACATGTGGTAATAATCGCAGAAGTTGGGAATAAACGCAAAGTTAATATTGTAGTTTAGAATTATTTACTCTATCATCCACAACCTTTACTAGTCTACTGCTCGACATAGGCCTCTCCTTAGAAAGGAGGTTTTGGCCTACTGTAACATGCTGGCCAGACGGGTTGGTATAGGGTTTGTTTCAAGTTTTCCTTCTCTTTGCAGTGCTATTGCCCTGCGTAGTTTGCTCCCTTAGTCGGTGCCACGGGATGAATAGGAGTGGTGACACTTTGTATTCTCAATCCACACGGAGATGTGGTGACGGATTAAGAAAACAGAATAAAAATAAATTTAATTGATATAGATATGTTAATAAGAGAAATCCTTTTTTAAAATCAATTGAACCGACTTCAAACAATACTAACAAAGAGCACTAAAATACATACAGTGGAACATAGAACGCAGGACAATAGCACTGTAAAAAGAAAAAAATCTTGCACAAGCCCTATACCAACCCGTGTGGCCAGCGTGGTATAGTAACCCAATACCTCCTTTCTAAGGAGAGGCCTATGTCCAGCAGTGGACTAGTAAAGGCTGTTGATGAAGTAGAAAAAAAAAATGTCTTAGATAGACAATATACCAAAAGCCAATAGCATGGTTTGTGTCCTTGCAGTCTGTTTACTTTCTCTGTTATTTAAAGTTGATAGAATGTTCTGTCGTGTTAAATTCGAAATCTTTAATTCATATATGAAAACAAAATGTTCTATTGTTTGTTCTTTCAAATAAATAAACTCACAAGTTAGAAATCGGTAGCGCCGTGAATGAATTATTTCAACTTTAGGTACAGGAGGTAAAGTCAAAGCAAGTCAATAATTTATCATTAACCGTATTCTATTAGTAACACAAATGTAAATTTGCACACCATTATTAAATCTGAATACTTTAACGTGCTAATAGCTAAGTACGGTAAGGTAGCTAAGTAAATAAGGATTAAATAGAACTAATTCAACGGCAGCGTTCAGTCTCTACTAATCATGACACAAAGGCATTTGTTTTAGACAATTAGTTTTTTTATTATTTAAGTATTTATTTCTAAAAGGCACGCTTACAAAATACTGTCATTGCTTGTCACAGGAAATAGTAGGAGATAGGTACATATTAAGTTAGGGTATACCTGGTTGTCACCCTAGCAGAAACAGGCCGGGGTGTCGGCGATCGCGTTGCGGGGAGCAGAGGGAACATGGGGTTCCCACACGGGGGGGGTCGTCTACTCGTCTGTAGATGGCCCGAGGTATGTCGGGGCACCAGGGACTTCCTTTCTAGGGTATACCTGGTTCTCCGGCTATAAGTACGCGAGACGGCGTGCGGTTTTAGTCGGTTCGAGTCCGACATGCCACCGATAGGTGGTATCCGAGGGGATTTCCGCACGGGAAAAGAAAAAAAAAAAAAAAAAAAAAAAAGGGTATACCTGGTTCCCCGGCTATTAGTACCCGAGACGGCGTGCGGTTTTAGTCGGTTCGAGTCCGACATGCCACATTCACACATGGATAGGGGCATATCCGAGGGTATTTCCGCACGGAAAAAAAAAAAAAGTACATATTAAGTGTAGACAGTGATCTAAATTTTGCATACACAACATAAAAATGCAAAATAAAATACATTTGGCAAATACAGATACTTGCCACGCTTTTTTTTTAAAAACGCTACTCAAGTACACGTATATACAGCATACGTAAAATTAAAACTATATTATTAAAAGAGAGCAAAGTTAAAAGCCTTACTACGAACATTGAGCATTTGTTATATGCGTTATGGGCCTCTTGTACTGGGAGAATCTACGATTAAATACACACACATATCCGGTCCTATTCCAGTTCGTTATAGGGATAGAAAAAAATCACAATCACATATGATAAATCATATGAATTAAAAAGCATTTCATCACACCGGTGACTGATTTACAAAACCACAACTACTTAATTTTTATTATTACGCTACCGCAAAACTCGCGAGACTAAATCTAAAAAAAAACAAAAGGTCGTAATCTCTGATGAAAAGAATATTGATTAATTTTAACTCTACTTATCTTTGTCCATAACGAAATCACAATCACTTGTTAAATGGCTGCGACAAAACCAATCATTTCATTCAATGAATATGATTTAAAAGTAACAATAATTTCCATGACTAGTTTATTATATGTGCGACACATCCTTAAGATAAGGTTATATATTATTTCATTATATGGTTAAGTTAAAGTTATTACATATGTCTCCAAAATTTTAAATACTGTATATACTTTAATATGCACAAACGTGCCGTCTCCACCGGAGTGCTACCATAGCCTTACAGAAAACCGGTGTTAAGCATTCCTTTCGTTGATTTTCACCGAGTCAGTTTTTCCCAAAGGAAATTTCCCTCCCTGCCGTAATTCTAGAAAGGGGAAATTAAACTGGGTTACAGGTGTCACCATACTATGTGACATATCACAAAATAAAATAACTTACCGTACATGGTACCCTCGGACCTCTTCACAACGTTGACTTCGAAACAATACAGAGCTAGCGCCCTCGCCAGGTTTCTGCCGCAATATTTTTTGTCGGACCCGTAACACATGGCCACGGCACACAGAATCAGCAGAAAGGGTTGTTGTAGACTCATCTGTAAATGAGTTATTTATTTATTTTATTTTAAGAAGGCTTACAGACTAATAACACTCTATACGTAAAGAAAAATAAAAAAAAAAAGGTTGCCGATAACAAGCCTTCACTTATATACAAGTAAGCTAATAACAAAATAGATTTAAAAAAATATCAGACCAAAACCTTAAAGGAAAATAGGTATTAATAACAATAATACAGATATTTGTAAGGAGAAAAATTGTTGATTATTATGCAAAATATCACACTACTCTGCAATGCATTCTCGTCATAAACAATGAAGAGAACATTCTGAATGCATTATTTCCACACTAACCATTAATTCCGTTAATTAAACCATTAGGTCCGTGTGGTGACGGATTAATAATACAGAGTGTCGCCACCACTATTCGGGTCACTATTGGGTGTCGTAAGAGCCGACTAAGGGAGTAAACTACTAGTAAGGGAGTAATTTTCGATCAGGGTCACGTGTCCTGACGCGAGTTTAACATTTTTTACCCATTACAAAAAAAGTGTACAACGCCGCTTAAAAAGTTTTCACTTCAAAAAACTGAAAAGTGGAAGTAACTTAATCACCAACATTTTCTATCTATCGTAGGTGGTAAATAGAAACGAGAATAGATAATTATAAGACAGTTACGTATAAAACATTATATATCGTAAGACGGATGGAGAGTAGACAACCGGCGCGGCGTAGGAGAGGAAGTATCCCTGCGCCTGCGCTTGCTGTTTCGTTTAGGCGGCGCAGGGCGCTTGCGCGAATGTTCGTTTTTCTGAGAGATAAACTTTTTAATGTAATATAAATTGTCATGTTTGTGTACGATAGCGCAATACATAAATATTGTATTCTACCACTTAAATGATAGTACTTTTATACTGATAATTAAAGCAGTTCGTGCAAAATTATTGCCTAACCATTCCAAAATATCAAAAATGCACAACGTTAATATTCAAGTTTTCACTTCTGCTGGCACTCCCGGAGTGCAACCCGTCGTTTTGTTTTTAATGGTGCTCAAATAAATGCGAGCTAAATGTTGTAAGACTACTACATCCTGATTGGCAATAGACAAGAAAAAACTGAGGTGACTTAAAATGCCATTACAAACTTTACTTTAGATCTGGGTCGACGACAAATAGTACGTTTGTATTTAAAGTATGGTATCGTAGTGTTTTATGCATGGTGTTGATATTTTTCACAAAAATATAGTTTTAAAGAACAAAAATAAATTGCAAAACAAAATTGTTTCTTAAAATCATAAATTGACCTCCTTAAAGTTGGTTGATCGTGACCAAACATAAACACAAAAAAGAAACAGAATGGACAGAGGCAGTCATAAGGACGCGAACCCGTAAGTTTTTCCCCTTTTTTTTCCGTGAGGAAATCCCCTCGGATACCACCTGTTGGTGGCATGTCGGACTCGAACCGACTAAAACCGCACGCCGTCTCGGGTACTAATAGCCGGGGAACCAGGTATACCCTAGAAAGGAAGTCCCTGGTGCCCCGACATACCTCGGGTCATCTACAGACGAGTAGACGACCCCCCCCCCCCGTGTGGGAACCCCATGTTCCCTGTGCTCCCTGGAAGCGAGCGCGCTTCGCAACGCGCTCGCCGCCACCCCGGCCTGCTTCTGCTAGGGTGACAGATGGCCTCACCTGTCACCCCCAGGCCTGAGCTTATGGAGGACGGAGGTCGTTCTGCGACCTCCGGCGCCTGAGTCGCCTGCGGTACCTGGCCCGTTCCCGGGCCTGGCGGGCCGGGAGAGCCCTAAACCTCTCCCGGTTCCGCTCCGCCGTCTCCTTCGCGAGCATAACTTGCTCGCAAAAGGACGTCTCCTTTTAAAGGCAGAGTTCCACGCACTCTCGCTCCGCACGATAGCCGCAATCGTAAGTTTTTCCCCTACAAAAAACCGTTCAACTCGGCTAAAGACGTTTTCACACAAATGACTTACAATGAGAATAAACTTACTTTTAGTATTGAATCTTCTGGGGACACACTCTTACCTGGAATGTAAGTAACTACGATCAAGAATCTCCTTTTATACATACCATAATAATAATTTATTGAGTAATATTTCAATATTATACACTACTACACTACAATGAGGTTTATTTATTTATAAAGGTCCGCCAACAATTGTTTACATTTTTAAATAAATATATTACACATTCCATATTATGCAACATAATGTAACAATTACTTATAGATGCACACAGCATGTATTATTAAAAAATAATATTAGCATTAACAATACAGTACAAACAATATTATAACGTCCGTGTAGTGACGGATTAAAAATACAGAGTGTCACCACTCCTATTCATCCCGTGGGTGTCGTAAGAGCCGACTAAGGGAGCAAACTACGCAGAACAACAGCACTGCAGAGAGAAGGAAAACTTGACACAAGCCCTATATCAACCCGTCTGGCCAGCGTGGTATAGTAGGCCAAAACCTCCTTTCTAAGGAGATGCCTATGTCCAGCAGTGGACTATTAAAGGCTGTTGATTGATTGATTAAATATTATAAAAACACACTAAGAAACAGATCAAACTATTCTGAGGTATTCAAATAACTTTGCCAATCTTTGTACTGGCAATGAGCTTAAAACTGATTTATACTTGTTTAATGCATCAAAGTTGATATTCAATATGTCGCTGCAGTTTTTTAACACCTTACAGAATCTTACACATGTGAATTGTCTCTTACACATGAAGTTTTCCTTAATAACGGGCAGAGTAAGGTACCTACGTGAAATTCAAGAAGTTCCAACCACTTGGAGCTATCAAGTTTGTTATCTACAGTTTTAAAACAAAAATTGCGTCATTTAATTTATCATTCTAATCGACTGCCATTATGAGTCCACCGTCATTCACGGCTGAACGAAGACCAAGGAGTGCCAACCACCTTGCTCTTGGGCAGCCCGCATCCATCCGCTGCCAGCCATTTTCCTCAAGTCGAAGGTCCATCGTGCCGTGAATACGTGCATATTTTATATGCTAATCACATAATATTTGTCCTAAGGGGAAATTGAACCCACGACTACTGGCTTTGTACTAAGGAACCATAACCACTAGACCAAGATGCCCGTCAATTGATTTAAGTGGTTGTTAATACCTTTTGCCTCCCTATTTCATACAAGTACACTATTTACTTATTCTCTGTGAGTTACTGAGTAACCGCTGAGTTACTGAGTAACCGCTGAACCGATTTAGACTAAATTTCGTATAGAGATATCCCGAGTCCCGGGAAAGGACATAGGGTAGTTTTTATCCCAGAAATCATCCTTTAAGGGGGTGAAAAGGGGGGTGGAAGTTTGTATGGGGAATCAATAACCGCGGAACCGAATTAGATGAAATTAGGTATGAACATACTTTGATTCTTGAGGAAAGACATAGGCTTTTTACTGCGGGCAAAAGCAAGTAATATATAATTTACTTATATAAAAAAATGGCCGTGAGTTTGTTTGCCCTTTCTTCTCATAAGGCTCAACCTGGCAACGGGTGGCTATAGGTTGGCACAGAAATATAATGGATTGGATTAATTTTACTAAATATTTGACAAAACAGTTTCTTGGTATTGTATTGTATTTGCTGATCTATAACTTTAGAGTCTACATTAAAGATGATTTCAAATATTATTATATTTTATGAAAAAATATATTTTGACTTTCACTTTAAAACCCGTTATGGGGTGTTAATGATTTTTTAATTTACAATAAGAATATTTTACGATGGTCTGAAGACTAGGGATCATATATCATCTTGCGGAACACAGTTTAACAGTTGTATTAGTAAGTTGATCATATTATTATTATCATATAATTTATACAAATTACATTGCGTGATGCAGGTTTACTACGTAAGTAGACTGATCTCTACTAGATGGCGCTGAAATGTATAAATCTTAAGTCTATTATTAATCTTATGAGTAATAATAATTAGTCCACATTATAAACTAGATTAATGTTTTAATATCACATCATGCAAACTGTCATCCACTGCAATCAATCAACGATTATTATCTACAAAGCTCGACACTAAACAATTAACTGAGAACATTTGTCATAGCGGAGTGACCATCTATCACCAGAAGACGTCATTGAGTTTCGAAGATACATCTCTGTGTCCGACCTTCGTTTGTTTTGATGCCAACTGTCATCACAAATTATGCCATAGACTCTGATTCGGATGGTCTAAATTGTTCAACTATAATTATTATTATAAGTAAAATAAGTAATTGTTTAACGTATAAAGAATCATGCCTGTCTGTAGAGATTAAACCTTCAAAACTCCACTTTCCATAAATGCTGGTTAGACCTTCTTAGTAGCAGCGGCCTGCACCAGAATATCAATTCTCGTTATAAAATTCGTTAAAAATTCAGTTCCGATATACCCTCGATCTCACAAATGTCATTGAAGGTATCCTAGCAGTAAACCGAAAGTTGAATCGGTATTCTGCTCGTCTTAGTAATACTTTACTACTAAAAATAATAGATATTTATGAACGAATTCACTTTCTCCTGAGATAAAATTATAAATAAGGTTCTACATTTTAAAAGTTTACTTGCATACTAGTGTTCTAAACTTGAAAGTTTATGACATTGCTGAAAATTGCAAAGTTCAAGTAACTGGACAATATTGTCTAAAGACACATGTAATTTAAATAAGGATGCAAAATCCCTGTATAACAAAGCGTCAGCAATGTCACTCTTCCTTAAATTTTCTTTTGATGTACGTAACCGCTTACTTTTTGTCATACATATCTGGTTTTCTTACACACGAATCTGTAAAAAAAACTGGTTACGGTATTCCATAGAGCATCGGACATAATCATTTTTTCCTTCCCCGACGGGAACTCCAGCGCTCTGTATCGGCGTCGTACTGGCGCAAATTTAAATCTAGAACGCTTTTAAGCCGTCAAATAAGATGAAACCAAGTGGAACATTGAATGTGACATTCTCTCCCTCTCCCCTTACCTCCCCTTTCAAACGCAACGTTTCCTGTCGGACACACTTCATTTGTGAAAAGTCTTTTCCGCACCGTTGCGTTGAACGATTTCATGGAGATCAGTGAGTATGACGTATTTGAAATGTAAACAAAATCGTTACATGAGCTTGTTATTACAGCTTTAGTACAGACAGCCGCTTTCAAGTTTCGCGTGAGACTTATTTGGTGATGGCACACTTAAATAAACATTCAGCTTTTGAAAGATGGAGGGATGTACGTGAAGGTTGCGTGGTAAGTAAAGTTTTGTAAATAGGCCACCTCTTTTTTTTTTTTTTTTTTTTTTTTTTTTCTTTTTTCCGTGCGGAAATCCCCTCGGATACCACCTCTCGGTGGCATGTCGGACTCGAACCGACTAAAACCGCACGCCTTCGCCGGGTACTAATAGCCGGGGAACCAGGTATACCCTAGAAAGGAAGGCCCTGGTGCCCCGACATAGTAAATAGGCCACCTAGGTGTGTAGTTACTGTCTAAAATTAAATTATTAAATAGGTCAACAATGATTTTTTTTACTTTAAAGCTATTAGCATCAAATATGATAGTTATTGATTATTGATTTTTAATTTATTATCGTCAAAATGTAGCAGGGCAACAACATTGTAACTGTATTGAATTTATAAAATGTATAAATGATTAATTACCAGCTGTTCTCCGCGACATGTTGTCCGCGTAAATTTCTAACTCCGAAAAGTTCTCATAAATTTTTCTATAATAACATTTAATTTAATAGAATAAAAATTAAGAGGTGGCTGAAAAAAATAAATAATTTATCTCCAATACTATTAATCTATTATCTAATTTACAATAATGCATCTCTATACAAAGTATAATCCGTATTTATTCGTAGGGGATCAAAGCATTCAGTTTCCTAAGATTACTAATACGCGACAGAGCCACATAAAGCTAACCGTGTGAAATACAACCAATAACTCTTTAGACAAGCTCTTACTTCTGACGAGTCGCCTCATAAAAGTATTGTAATACCACCCATCGTTTGATCGTCAAGGTATCTGTTCTTGATAGCAAATAATTTAGACTTATATAGCTACAGGCTACTGAAATTAATCCCGTCAAGAAGCCAAGTCGATAGTTATAAGTCCATAATACTATCAGCATGTAATTCATGCGCAAAATTAAAGAATCCGTTGTGGTTAGCCTAATAATCACCAGACAATTTAATTTCATTTATTGAAATGAAACTAAATTCTTCTTTTGTTTCATTGAAATCACCAATTTATAGTATATTTAAAAGAAATGTACCTACATTCACTAACTCATTATTTAAAGGAATCTCTCCAAGTGATATCGATAATGGCAATATTTTCTCCTAATCAGGCAACTCAGGGTTCACAACTTACGGGTTTTTCCACTTAATTTAGAGGGTAAATACGTGGCATAGAGTTTAGTGAGGACTTTTCATAGTCATATTTAGGGGTGTTTTTAGAGTATTTTTTATTTACAAATATAAACCCTAAAATATTTCAATCTAGCCAGTAATATTTATTGGCTGACCTGGCGACGCGTTATGATATTGTGGCGACTCCCTCATACAAAGAAACATAAACATACTACAGCGCCATCTAACAAAGACACGCCGAACTACAGAGTAACTCCTGGATGAGAATTGCTAATCCTGTACCGTGACGTGAAGAATTCTCTCGCCGATTTGCATGTTTACTAGACTTGCAACGAATATTCGGTTACTATTCGGTATTCGGCCTATTCGGCTGCTTTTATTATATTCGGTCGAATACCGAATATCTACATATTATTCGGCCGAATACCGAATACTTAAATAATATATTTTGTCATAGAGAAATAATATATTATTTCTCTATTTTTTTTAAGAGTTAATTGTTTTTTTGACGTTGAAGGTTTATTACGAGTACTTACATTCGTATCTTGATTTGTAGTTTCTTGCCCCTTAGGGAACGTGGGTACCAACCTATAATATTCTTCATTGTGTTTATTTTTTAAATGATTTAACATTCCCGATGTTGTCGCCTTTCTTCCAACACCACCACGAGAAATTTTTATTTCGCACAGTTTACACACGGCACTTTTTGGATCATTTACATCATCCTCGAAGTATGCCCATATAGGCGATTTTTTTTTAAAGGCCATAATCGATTTTTTTATTATTAAAGTACGTTCGTAATTATTTAATTGTTTATTTGTTAAATTTCACACTATCACACTTACAAACAGATCAAAACTAAGAGAGCACAATAAACTGTACTTAACGTAATACGATATCCACGAAATGAACTTGTCGAAACATGCAGTGCGTTAGCAATATATCGCGCAGAGCAACAGCGGGCGCGCGGGCGATCAGTACATTAGAACAAAACAAAATAGCGCGAAACAATCACGTCTGTACAAGTTTTTGGCGCTAAAATCCTGCCGAATACTTTTGCCTAATATTCGGCTATTCGGTCAGGGGCCTCGCCGAATATTCGGTATTCGGTATACTGCCGAATATACTATTCGTTGCAAGTCTAATGTTTACATCTTGAAAAATCAACCGTTGGGCCACGGCCTGCCAGGCATGATCACCTCGCCTGGTCGGAGGATCTTCCCTTTATGTTGGTGGGGCATGACACTTATTCCTACACAATATCTAGAACAATTAATCGTTACTAATGTTTGATGAAGAAAAACGCAATTACCACTTATGTTATACCATAGACAAAGGGTTGTTCAGTTCAATTGAATTTTACATTTTTATTGGTATTTTTATTTATATTTTAATTTTATATAATGTTTTTTTTATTGCTTTTCGCATTGCTCTGAACATTTAGAAAAAATACAACGCGATATGTTAAGTCTTTGAATTAATTAGAAAAATCTAAATTGAACAATAGAAAAGTTATTAAGTGCAACGCAATGTTTTAGGAACAAATTAACTTAGTCCCATTTAACAGTTGCCAACCCCATTAGTCTGTTAAATACCTATTGTTTTTTTTAGAGCTATTGCAATTTTAGAGGTTTTTCCTGTAGCAGTAGGGGTAAATGTTTTTGAGGGTTGGTAGCACTGTGGCAACATTACTCAAAAACATGGCGTCATAATTGTCAAACAAGCGTGTTGTTTGCCGAAGCCTCTAATTTTGCAAACATTTTTATTTGTGTAATTTAAATCAGAAATGTCTCGTGAACCTAGAAAAGGATATTATAACAGAGATTGGGATAGAAATAGGGACAGAGACAGAGATCGCGATCGTGACCGTGATAGGGATAGAGACAGAGATCGCTCAGATTACAGAAGTCGTCCGCCGCTAAGAAAGCGAAGTCGAACACCCACCAGGAGAGATGAGCACAAACGAAGCCGGTCTCCACGAAAACCTGATAAAGATATATTGGACGAGAACATTTTGAGTGAGATATCTAAACTACCGGAACCTAGTGAGCTATGGGACAACCAGTTTCAAGAAGGCGGTTTTTCTGCCCCACCACCACCGGCTTTTTCACAGCCCCCTCCAGAGGTAATTTTATACTTTGTTCGTTATTAGTAGATAATTTTTTCTTGACTTGTAAATAAATATTAAATTTCAAAATCTGATAATGAAATAATGACATGCCTATGTTATCAAACAGATTTTACTTAGTCACTGCATTCATCGACAGCTCCTGGATAGTCCACTGCTGGACATAGGCCTCTCCTTAGAATGTAGGTTTTGGCCTACTATACTACGCTGGCCAGATGAGTTGATATAGGGTTTGTTTCGAGTTTTCCTTTTCTTTGCAGTGCTGTTGTTTTGTGTAGCTTGCTCCATTTGTCGGCTCTAACGACACTCACTGGGGATGAGTGACACTGCATTACCAAGTTCAAATGTTTTGAGTGCTCTGTTGTTCTATGTAATTTAAAAACTAAATATTATTTGAAACTAAGCAATTCACATGTTAATCATTATGTTACTATTTAAACTATTCAGGATTCATTTATGAGAGACTAAATCTGTTGTTTGAAAACTCTAAACTAAACTAAAAATCACTCAAAATTTGTTTAGTACTGTCAAGTACTACGTTTTCAGAATACAAAACATTGTTTGACAGGACAAACAAATTTTTAGTTAAGTTTACCATTAGACAGATACAACTAAGAATTTGCACCATTATGCATATCTTGAAAAGAATAACCAACGGAGTCTATTATCTTATAATTTTCCCTGTTCATAAATATATCCATAAAGTTTTCCTGTAACTTTATCGAAGTTACAAAATCCTAACGTCACCTGCATCACCTTTTCTGAAACTTGACACCTGATGTAGGAATGTTAATCATGGACAAATTCTCCTGGTATTATCCCATATGCATTACGAAGAGTATATATTGCTAAGCAATCAAGTTACATAATGTAATGACTGTCAAAACAAATCAGTATCTTTCTATTAACCTCTCATGTGCCACTGCACTGATCAGCGCTCACCGGTGAAAGCATTTTACAGTGTAGCGTATTTCACGCTTTTTGCAGCTTATGAGAGGTTAAACGTCAAAATGAGAGATGCAGTACATTTTTGTATGAATTGCTATTAATTGTTGTTTTTTTTTTATGTAAGAGGGGGCGATACGAGCGGGATACGAGCAGACGGGTCACCAAATATATAATGTTGATTTATAGATATTAAATTAATGTAAACATTAAATTGATAATGTAGGACGATTCAAGCTCTACTGCAGAATCTACCCTATTGCACCTGTGTGTTCAGCTTTCAGTTCAGTCTAGTTCAATTTTACCAAATAGTGCTTTCCTACACTAAATACTTGCATTATAACAATTACACTGACTGCTGATTGATTTGAGATTTCTAGGATCATATCATCAGGTCCCGTCCTGATGACATGAGGATTAACTAGCTGACATGAAGATTGCTGTTTAAAATGATAGACAATGATGACTGGCCTCTTGACTTAATCCAGTGGTTAGTCATCATTAGAGGTTGTAAGTTAGTTCCATAATAATAATAATAATAGCCTTTATTCAGACATCTTATACAAAACGTTTACAAATATATTTACTAAAACATTATTCTATTTGACAACTGTCTGTGTGCCTTTATGGGCAAAGGCCTCCTCCAACTGTTTCCATTTTCCTCTATCTCTAGCAACTGTTGTCCATCCACCTCCAGCTATGACCTTTATTTCATCCACCCACCTTCTTGGTGGCCTTCCTTGTTTTCGCTTAATATGCCTTGTGAACCAGTTCATTATTAATTTAGACCATTTCTCTTTTCCTCTGATTGTGTGTCCTGTCCATCTCCATTTCAGCCTTCTGATAGTTACTGTGACATCTTTTGTTCTTGTACAATTCTTTATGACGGTGGTTCTTACTCTATCAGTATCAGGAAGTTAGTTCCATACCCAGGACAAATAATTGAGTGATGAGTATGATCATATGTTGTGTCTGAGTGTATATATTTAGCAATATTTAAGTTTATCAGCAGTGCAGTTACCATAGTGTATTGGTTACTCCACATTTTAAACGATTCGTCGATAGCCCAAATATCTCCGATCGGCTTGATCCGTTAGTGTTACATAGAGACTTAGTTTCTCTCTGCATTCTCTATCGTATATATCATGGAGCTTCAACAAAGAGCATACTCTTTCCTAAAAGGCTGGCAACGTGTTTCTGACTTCTGAGCTGCAGGCGTTCATGGCGGCGGTAGTCACTTTCCAACAGGTGACCCGTCTGCTCGTCTGTTCCATAAAAAAACCATACTGCATATGCTCTCAGGCTAACTCATAGTTTTAAATATACAATTCATTTTCAAGGGTGTTGCAACCACAAGTTATGGTGGCAACTATCAGCCGTCATACTCTGGCATCTATGATGACTTCCCTTCAGTTGGAGCAGTGCCACCTCAACCACCTCATCCACCAGACATAGCCTCATGGAATCAAATGTCATTGCCACCACCACCGCCAGCACCGGCGCCGCCTCAACCTCCTGCTCCATTCTTAAATAATGTTGAAGATCAAATCAAAAAAGAAGGTATGTACTTATTAAATTTTTTTTATATCTATTTCTAAAGAACTGATGATACAGGCTAAAAAATGGTGTGAAATGTTGATTACTAAACAGTTTTAATGCTATATTTCATACCAGAAGCGGTCTTCAAGTTTGCCTGCCTTGCACTTTTACTGCAAGATTTAAATATTTTAATAATGCATGTGAAAATAAGAACTAATCGGTGTTTAAGTAGCAAACTTACTATCTGATAATTTAAGAAGAGTGGCAGTAAGTTTGATTGCCCTTTCTTCTCATAAGGCTGAAAACAAGTGGTTGTAGATCGACACAGGCAAGACATTTCCCCACCACCCAAAAGTAGACTGGGTGAAAATGCCTGTGGCATTAAGTCTGCCATTGTACAATGAATTATTGTGTGTGCAAAAAGAAAGAATTAAATAAATAAAAAAATGTAGATTTTCCAGAGGTTCCATTTATTATACCAAATATTTAAAAAACACTGTTGCTATTGTGTGTGTTGATCTATGACTAGAGTTATTATATACGAGGCGATGTCAAACAATTAAAAAATAATTGTATCAAATAAAAATATTTTAAATTTGACTACATATATCATGATATTTTATTTACTTTACTAAAAATTATAGCCTTTATACACTTCCTATTTCACTATAATTATGTAAAGTTTCATCAACATTTGTTCAGTAGTTTTTAAATGAAAACTAACCCATCCATACCTCCTAACATACTTTACCTTTATTAGTAGAATTGTAATTCAATCACCATTATGAATTCATTTAAGTAATGTATGAAGAACACAAATGTCATTTCTTATGATTATGTAAACATAGTAATTCAACATTAATATAATATATGGAACTATGCTGTTAAAACAAATTGCTACTAGTGAAATTAATTGTTTTCCTGACGCCGTCCTGACTTAAAGGCCAGAGGTTGTGCGTTCAATTCCCGTCCAGCACATATATCATGCAATGAGCATGTTCTGTCTGGGTGTAATTTATCTATAACATGTATGTATTGAGAGATGTATAATTATATGTTAAATTAGTAATAATAATATAATAAATAGTATCATCATAATAGGCTTCTCTCTATAGTCCACCAATCCACCAACAACCTATAACAGTCCACTGCTGGACATAGGCCTCTCCTTAGAAAAGAGATTTTGGCCTACTATACCATGCTGGCCAAACGGGTTGGTATAGGGTTTGTTTCAAGTTTTCCTTCTCTCTGCAGTGCTGTTGTTCTGCGTAGTTTACCCCTTTAGTTGGCTCTTACGACACCCACGGGATGAAAAGGGGTGGTGACATTCCGTATTCTTAATCCGTCACCACATGGACATATATCCCACGGACTCTCTATAGTAAGTGGACTAAAATTATAGTGTGAAAGATGTAACTGTATGTATGTAATGTTTTTTATCATAAACAGAGCGTATATCTACCTAATTCATGTTTAAATGTGGGTAAGATGAAAAAAGTAAACTTAACCTTTGGTTTAAAAAGATATATTTTATGTATATATTTTATTACACAAAAAAAAACCATTAATTTTCTACAGGTGACTGTTAATAAGTGATTAGTAGAAGGACCATAGATGGTCTACATGAGCCTGTGCATCCTTGAAAGTTGTCTATGACTGACCATTATATATTACACATATTTAGTTTTACATGAACAACTTGTATGTTTATTTAGTGATATTTTATTTTGTGATTTTATAAAACTAATTAGATATTTATGTGGGTATACTTTACTTTGGTATATTGAAGATCTTGATATTCAGTCTATGTGTAACAAATTGATGTAACTTTATTGGAACTTGACTCATATAAAAACCATTCTATGACATAAGTTTTCTTGAATATCTTGTATGAAATTATAAGGAATACGGTATATTTTTATGAACTTAAAAATTGAGTTTGTAATGATTATTAGAAACGAGGTTGGGTACCAACAATTTTTTTATTGAGTGCCCCATGTAAATTTGATACTACCTGCAAGAGAGGGCAATAAGTTGATCAACCTGATATTACTTTCGGGTATTAGTGCTTACATGCTTGAGTAACTCCTTCGAAAGCCACCTTAAGAAGAGTATTAAAATTTAATTATAGAGTATGATATGAACGAGACGAACAGCTCTACTAATATTTTTTAAGTTAAGTTTTACTCACATTTGTGTTTTAGGGGTGCCAAAGATCCATAGAATCAAGTATATAAATAGTCTGTATGTTAGCCATTTACACATAATTTCTAGTTAGTTTTGTTTGTAACCACTTCTAAATGTGTGATGTAGAATTAATACATCACACAAACTTGCAAATAACTATAAGAATTACTGTAAGAAAATACAGTCCATCTAAAGGTTGCCTGGAAGAGATTGCAGACTGCGATAAGGCCACCCATTGTCACCTTTTTTTTGTTTGTATTTTATATTGTATGTGTTATGGTGTGCAATAAAGAGTACCTATCTATCTATCTAAGAAGGTATATTACAGGAATATGTCAATTATCCTGTTCCTCCATTGCCATGTTACATTATAGTTGGTGTGATGAAGAAAAACTGAAGAAATGCTGCCCGCTTGGTCCTATAACTTCTATATTTCGCCTGCCCCCCCCTCATTACTCTACTCTGCTGATTGCAATAAAATTTGCACCCCTTGCATGATTGTAAATAGGTTTAAGATTTTCCACAATAGAATTAATATTGATGTGCTTGAAACTGCCTCTAGACATTTTATTTAGCAGATGTGGGTCGATAACAGCTAAGAAAATTTCTCAATAATAGTTTGCTTTATTAAGTGTAGTGTCATTTGATTAATATTCTTTCATATCACAAAGTTTGAGCCTGGCAAGTGACACTACACTTAATTTTTTAACCCAATATAAATTATGAAATAAGTCATTATTTTACAGCTGCTATCGAATCGGAAATGCGTCACCAAAAGGCAGCATTGTCTAAACAAAGGGAAGACTATGTCAAGAAAGCTAACATACTAAAAAAGGAACTGGATACGTTAAAGGATCAGCGCAACGAGCTCCGAGGAGACGCCAAACGCTCTCCGAGTCCTGACACCAAGAGATTTTTGAAGGAAAACACAAAGTTACAGGTTTGATTTGCCATAAATGAAATTTCATACTTTGTTTGTATGACAATGATGATTTGATGTAGCTCATATTATTTGCTTATGTGTAAAGCTTGGTGTACATGAGTGTTTAACGACGCGTTCTTGTAGTTGGAGATACAGAACAAGCTGAAGACCATCTACAATGTAGTGGATATGCTGAATGGCATCATCGGTGAAGAAGCCCCCGTTGAGCTCCACGATTCTGATGATTCCGCCGAACGCGGTACTAAACGCAAATCCAGGTGTGTTTTGTTAATTCTTTTTTGTTTTATTCATTTTTAATTTTTTGAAATTCGAATTTGATACCTGCTTTCTTTGATGTCTATGTCTTATAACTATATCTGTCATTATGAAATTCTAAATTATAATGAACCAACACAAAGAAAGAAAAAACAGAATTCAAATTCGATGTGCATATTTATGGTATATTGCAATTAATTGTTCTAAATATAAGTACCTATGAATGAAATATTTAAATTACTACCTTAGTTGTGACATTTTCCCCAAAAGCAGGATTGCACAGCTGTGCTTTTGCGTGCCAAGAAGAGCTGTTGGCTTTAATGTATTTAGTGATTTGGCAACTTCAAGATTGGAATAGTGGCAACACCGATGGACTTCAAAATACTTCTAGCACTAGTTTTTGTTTCTATATCATGTGTACTGATGTAAGCTTATGTACCCTTGTTGCTTTATGATTAAAATCTAATAAAAATACCTTTCATAAATGTGAAATTTAAAAATGCTTTTTAGTACTTGATTATATTTTTTGGAATTAAGATTATATAAGACTGTTACTATATTGTATTATTGTCAAAAATAAAGACTTCACATGAAAAGAGTTGTTTTATGTTTGTATAATAACTTCAGAATAATTTTGTAAACTTCATGAGTTGTTTTACGACAATGTTTATTTTTTAACGAAAAATATCCCGCGAATTTTCTTCTGTAGCATTCCCCACACAGGACCATTTGTTCTGTATCTCGGTATAATCTATCTACAATTATCTAATCTATATAGAAGAAGAAACTAAGAGACTGATTCACTAATTCATCGATCAACGCAAATCTGAAACCGCTGGGTCTAGAAGCATGTAATTTTTCACAAATGTTGTTTAGTTGACGTAAGTGTATAGTGCACACTTACGTCACCAAGAATTAAAAAAAATTAAACCTCTAAGGATGAAAAATGGGGGTTGAAAATTTATTTAAAACTTCGTTATTTTTGGGTAGCAGCGTATCCTCTACGATGTCTGATGTCGACCTCCACGAGGACGAAGTCGCTGACGAATGCTAGTTGTATATAAGCAGTCTGGTCATCATAGTTCTGCCTAGTTTGTCAGACGCGTTTGTGACTCCTGAGTTGCAGACGTTGATGGGCGGTGATGGTCACTTTCCATCAGGTGACCCGTCTGCTCGTCTGCCACCTCTAACATAAAAAAAAAACAACTCTGTGAGATGTATCAAGTAATTATTGTTATTACTTCTGTCCGTGTTAGCGTGTATAACTATGAAACAGCGTCTTTGTAAATATAATATTGTCTTTTGAAAAATAAATAATGGTTTTATTCCCCTTTTGCTTTAAAAAATAAAATAGACAGATTAACGTGATCGGTGTTTAAAATTACATAAAAATTATTAATAGCATACTCATAATAAAAAATAATGTAACTTTATTAATAACACAACGCTTATTAAGAAATAAATTAAAATAATAATAAAAATATATTTTTTAAATCACTATCCACCGCTAAACGGACTTACGATTACAGTCTAAACATTGTTTTATAAACTAGAATGAAATGCTTTAAGAAACGGCTTGTAAAATAATCAAAGTTTTAAGAATTCGTCCTCGGCATCGCACCAATTTTTAAGACTAGTGTATATGTTTGTGTTAGGGTCGGTAGTGTAGTGGGTTGGTTTTAACCCACAACCACTTATCGCAAATTTAACGCCTTAATCTACTACCGTTTTAACTCCTCTTTATCTCTTCGTGTTACATATTTAAATAAGTATAGGGGTGGATCTTTGATGGCATTTGCGTCTTAGCATCTAACATGTATTGTTAAAATATATAATTGAAGTTTTTTTTTTATTAAATCCGCGTTCCATTTCACGTCTGACCTCTTGATCATGCGGTAAATGATCCTTACTGCTAAGTTAGATGTCGTGGGTTCGATTCTCACCCAGTTTAAATAATCGTGTGATGAGCATGATCATTTGTTGTATCATATCATATATGTTTAAAAATATGTATAAATATGTTTATCAGCAGTTTGGTTCTCATAATACTTACAGGCTCGGCCTAGTTTGGGATTAAACAGTCATGTGTGTTTTAATTTATTATTATTATTATGCATGCTAAGGTTAACTTCATACAACAACGGATAATGACGAAACCATTGCTGTTTAACATTTAAGCGTATGTATATAAGTGTCGTATCATAACTTACCTTGTACAAAGATATTTTAAACAGTTATTCGTTACACAGATCACCGTCGGCTAATAAGAAATTCAACTATATCTACTATGATCCCGAGATGCACTGGTGTCGCGTTTGCAACGAGTTTCCACCGACTGCTAAGGAGTATTTGAACCATTTGCATTCACCAGCCCATCATAAGTAAGTTGACCTACTGTAATACTCTTTTACCTGATTACTAAACTGCTTGTGTGGTGACGAATAAGAATACTGAGTGTCACCACCCCTATTTATCCCGTGGATGTCGTGAGAGCCACTAAGGGGCAAACTACGAAGGATACCAACACTGCAAACAGAAGGAAAACTTGACACAAACACTTTATCAACCCATCTGGCCTGCGTGGTATAGTAGGCTAAAACCTCCTTTCTAAGGGGAGGCCTATGTCCGGCAAATGATGATGAAATTGCTTTAATAAACACCACGGTATCTAAGTCAGTGTTTTACTAAAGTCCGTAGTATATAAGTAATTTATTGTTCAAAAGATACAACATTACACATCGAACATAAAACTGACTTCAACGCCATCTGACGAAGACATACCGATCTACTGAGTACTACTAACATTATAAATTCGAAATTAACTCTGTCTGTTACGCTTTCACGGTAAATTGGAGATATTAAAAAAAAGCTACTTTTTACCGATAACACACACGCGGGCAGAAACTAGTAAGATATATTTCGACTTGCGATGCGCGTATTTTTATAAGTAATCATTTTAAACACATGTCACAAAGTGGTAAACATTGTGACATGTTTTTAAAATGTTTGAGCACTTTATAAAGATAATCAAATATGAACATACGATATCAATACGGGACAATAAAGCGGAGCATTAATAGTATGTCGCACAACGAACCAACGTAGACACCAGTAGACAGAGTAAACAATAGGGAGTTATCAACTTAGCCATATCCGTATCTAACAACAACGGGATGGCGTAGTGGTTTGTGTAACGGTCTGCTATTCCAAAGGTCGCGGGTTGGATTCCCGCTCAAGTCAAACATTTGTGTGCATGAACATTTAATGTTTGATTTGGTCTGGGTGTTTCTATGCATAATATGTATGCATTTACAAAAAAAAAAGTATATATGTATTTATATCAGTTGTCTAGTACCCATAGTACAAGCTCTGCTTAGTTTGGGACTAGATGGCGTTGTGTGAATGTAGTAAAATATATTATATTATTATTAATTCGAAATCCCAACTTTATCAGATTACTTTTTTATATAATGGGTATCCCAAGAAGAACGCAATTTTTAAATTTTAAATAAAACACAGATATGTAAAAAAAACCGTGAAACTTTATTATATCGTAAAGTAGAATGAGGTTATGTATGGAACAATATATCGTGCAGATGGCCGCCGCGGCTTTGCTGGCATGCACGCGATCTTTTAATGAAAATGCTGCGGTATTTCATTAATGCAGCGTCCAATTTCCTCTTTTAAGGCTTGAGTCGTCGTCGGCTTATTCGCGTAAACCATCGACTTCAAAAAACCCCAAAGAAAAAAATCTAATGGTGTTAAATCGCAGGATCTAGGCGGCCAATTCTGATCTCCAAAACGCGAAATAACACGACCGGGAAATGACTGATGCAGCAATTGAATTGTTTCTCTGGCTGTATGACATGTGGCGCCGTCTTGTTGGAACCACATGCCCTCCACATTCATTTCTTCAATTCTAGGCAAAAAAATACTGGTTATCATTTCACGATACCGAACACCATTGACTGTTTGCGCTTGACCTGCCTCATTTTCATAAAAAAAAGGTCCAATGATTCCTCCAGCCCAAAAACCACACCACACTGTGCCACGTTGAGGATGCATTTGCTTCTCGTGAATCACTCGAGGATTTTCCTCACCCCAAATGCGACAATTCTGCCTATTGACGAAGCCATCAAGATGAAAATGGGCCTCGTCACTGAAGATGATTTTATCGACAAAATCAGCATTTTCATGTTGTCTCTCCAATACCCAATTAACGAACTCAATTCGCTGTCCATGGTCAGCTGGCTTCAGTTCCTGAGTCAATTGAACTTTGTATGCATGAAGATGCAAATCTTTCGTCAACATTCGCTGCAAAGTGGATTTCGAGACACAGATTTGCTGAGCTCGGTGTCGAATTGAGGTGGATGGAGTTTGAGCGACATCATCACGTACAGCTGCGACATTTTCGGTCGAACGACCTGTTCGATGGCGCGTTGTTGTCTTTACATCACTAACAGACCCAGTTTCGGCAAATTTATCCATTAATCTCTTTACAGTTGACTCTTTTGGAGCATTATTGCGACCCCAAATTGATCGCAAGTTGCGAACTGTAGCCGCAAAACTTTCACTATTTTGGTAAAACAATTTCACAATGAGAATGCGTTGTTCATTCGTGTAGCGCTCCATTTTTACTAACCTCGTACCTTCTACTAGCAAACAATAACAATTGTTCAAATGTCAAACATTGACACTTCGAATGTTGCCAGATTTAAAAATTGCGTTCTTCTTGGGACACCCGTTATATGTTAGTGTTGGTTGTGTGTGTGTTTTTACCATTATTTACTTTTCTTTTTCTTTTTCGTCCGAACTAACTGTGTATGATTTAAAATTCAGTTGCAAGATTTGATCGAAACAAACTAATATACAAAAATTGCAAGTTAAAAGAAAGACTGTAAAATACGAAACCCTAAAGCTGTTCACACGTGTTACTTACTACTGATTGTTTAAAACTGTGCAGGTGGTCTTTCCTACCAGGTTAACGCTTGTATTCCGAAGTGTCTAGATAGGCAAGTAAAATTCTGTACACGAGGATTAGTGGATTATGAATTTACAGACGAAACAAGCATACTCACATACAAATCGTATCGTTCATGATTCCTGTTCTATAAGAATATATTATACTTTAGTACTCAAGAGAAAAGATGGCGTTTGTGTTGTTCGAAAGACCATGTAGACCGCCAAACACATACCTGGTCCAGATGTTACAGGTGCTACCAAATGTTTCTGACTACGTTATCTCTTTCTGGTAGTTTAAAAACCTCCTACTGGCCTTCATTTAAATGGTAAAATGTTTTATATCCAAGCGCCTTGACATACTCTGTGACTCTTCATTCAAATGACTCTAGAATGAGACAACATGATATTGAGAGAAGACCATCTGCACATTAAAACTTATCAGTGAATTGTAACGTGTATGACTTGCTCAGTAAATGTATCTGTCCTTCACAAGCTCCACCAAAAATTCGACCATGAAACTAGTCCGGCAATACAAAATCCCCACGTGAGTCAACCTTATTTTATGTTTTAATTTACTTTTCCTTTCAACCTTATGCGCTGAAGGTTAGATGATGAATGTTGAAGCTTATTTCTTTCTTGGATGATGGATGGACAGACTCAATGCTTTTTCAGAGTTCCCAACTGAGACTAAAAATCTAAATTAGGTTGTCTATTCCTGGTACGAAATTATATGACCATAATGATAAATGTATTTTTTACTTTGTTAATCCAGACAAATCGGTAACTACTCCTGCTGTATTAGGAGTATTTAATGCAACTGTTTTAGGTTTACATTCACACAAACGAATTAAATAAGGTAACTCCGACATTTTGCCGATTCATATTTGTAACACTAAATATATCATAATCTACGTACGTATCTATAAGTACTCTATATATCTAGTTATTATGTGTTTTATATTCGTTAGCCATTAACCTGAAAAACTCATTTCACCGTCAACTACCACTGTCTCTCCGGAACATTTTGATCCATCCTAAGGTTCCTGGAAGAGATTGCTTTTAGCAATAAGGCCGCTCTTTGTACATTATACGTCTGACACTTTTATGTACCATACTTTTTCTAAAACGGTGTACAAATAAAGAGTTCTATCTATCAGACTTACGTATTAAGAGGCTAGCATACATGATAAAATTGGTAGTGTATTAAAACGAAATAACTTAGAAGCGAAGGCGTGGCAAGACAGAGATAGTGCTCATATGATTGGAATAAGCAATAATTCAAATAAGTCAAGGTCTTCTATCTGTCGCTTAAAATACGAAATCCGGAATATAATATAATTTATATAATAATTTAAACTCGTCAAATAATTTTTCGGTATATGTTCAATAAATAATAGGGTTTTGATACAATCTATCTAAGCAATTATTTAAAGATATCGTGACCAGATCTTAGAATTGATCACTTCATGATATCGCCATTTAAAAATGTCCGTATACTTTAAACGTTAACATTTAACGTTTACATGATAATATACGGAGTGTTAGGCATACGGTTGTTGTCCGTGAGGTTCTTTGAGTTAGGTATATAAATGAAATAAAGTGGACTGTATAAATTAAGTACTTATGTTATGTACAACAAAATACCTATATAAGGCGAGCGTCGCTGTCCAAGGTATTGCGCGGAGTGTTCTATCGCACCGAGAGGATCGCTTCCTCGCGCCGCTGTCCTCTTCTCCCCCACCGCTGCTCGGTGCTCGTACGCCGACAGTTGTCATAACGAAATGGGGATCTGATTCGGGCTACTGCCAACGCGTTCGAATCAGGCAACTTAAATTTGTCTTCACTGTTTCGGAGACAGGATTATTTTAATCTTTTGAAATAAAAAATGGAAAAAATTATATTTTATTATTTTAGTCAACTATTGTTAATTCCTCTTCTCCGGGGAGCGATACCCAAATAGGCGCTTGGCCGATCGACGTACATTCTAAAATTGAACGTGAACTGAATTGAAAAGAAATGAACTGACGAAGTTTTCAGATAAGTTGATACGTTAAGACATCAACAGTATTGCACTGTTAAGTGAAGTTCGAAGGACCATGTAGATCTTAGTTATACCATTATTACACCAACAACAACCCCTTTACGCGGTAGTATTTATTCCTATTTAATATTATCACAAATTTTATTTTATTTTTTGTTTATCATTCATAGAATGGCAGCAGCACATATGGAGGCCCCGTGGCACACTGTGTCCGGTATGAACGAGGGATTTCCAAGCTATCCCCAAGCACAAACTAAAAGGACTCCAATTAAAGGTAAGTACTTTCAAATAACCTTAAAAAAAATTCAAAGATCGATCGGCTCGATCAGAGGCACAACTAAACCCCCCCCCCCTCTCCCTCTAAAATAGGAGGGTCTGTTCAAATCGTGGCAACGCACTTGCGTATCTAAATTGCAAGTATCTAACTAAACGACTAAAAATGTTGCAATGATTTTTTAAATATTTATACTTGAATTGAAACTGTTAGCTAAAATTGCTGTTTTGGTCTAATTTAAGGTCTACAATTTTTCGTACCTTCCACCGCATGGTACTGCAAGCTCTGTGATCAGTTCATCGGTGACCTGCATTGTGCTTCTGCTCATCTGAAGTCTGTGACACATTCCAAGAATTACACAGTAAGTACACGTTTCTATGTCTGTTTCATATTTAATTCGTATGAGAAGAAAGTGGAAATTGTTCGGTACTGACTTGAGTCACGTCAAACTTCAATATAACCAATCTTTTGTCACGTGATAGGAATTTTTACGTTTAAGCCAATTTCTGATATACGAAATTCCGCTTTTTGACGTCGATATGTTATTGTAGGGTCCACATCTATCCATCCTTACGTACCACGTATTCGAAAAATGCCTATAGGTTTAATAGGTATGTATATTAATATGGATTTTTAAATTTGAAATTTAAAATAATAATTTATTAACACTTATTACTTTTTTATATTTAGCTTGTATTGTTCTCCTGCAGGGCAAAGGCCTCCCTCTCTCCCTTCCACCTCTTTCCGTTGATCGTCCCGCCATCGTTGCCTGGGCCCTCCACGTTGTCCCAAGTTGTGCTATTTTTTGCCCATAGATCCGACGGTATGCGGCAAACGTGTCCGGCCCAGTCCCACTTGAGTGCGTGCTTTATGAATGACATATTATCATGTGTTTAGAGGATAGTACTGTATTTCTTATTCGGTCTGTCAGCCGTAAGCCCATAATTAACAATTATTACTACATTCAAAATTATTTTCTAGAACTTCGTAGAACAAAACCCTCATTGGGAGACAGACTGGATGTCCGATCGTCAGAAAGCGTTTGAGAAATCTCGGGCCAACAAGAGCAAGTCTGATGGAGAAAAGCCACAACAATACATGTCTCACACTATCACGTTCAATAAAGACGGCTTCCACACCAAGCGGAAGAATAGTCCATCTGCTCCAGAGGAAAAGAAGAAGAAGAAGGAGAAGAAGTCAAAGAAGAAGAGAAAGACTAGTAGCAGCAGCAGTTCATCTAGTGATTCTAGTAGTTCGGATAGTGAGCCGGTTAAAAAGAAAGGTAGGTTTTGATTCGTAAACAATCAAAATCAAATCAAATCAACAGACTTTTATAGTCCACTGCTGGATATAAGCCTCTCCTTAGAAAGGAGGTTTGACCTACTATACCACGCGAGGGCCAGACGGGTTGGTATAGGGTTTGTGTCAAGTTTTCCTTCTCTCTGCAGTGCTGTTGTTTTGCATAGTTTTCTCCCTTAGTTGGCTCCTACGACACCCAAGGGATGAATGGGGGTGGTGACACTCTATATTCTTAATCCGTCACCACACGGACCCGATTGATTCGTAATGCGACCACTCAACTGGTTAAAAAGTCCTTTTTTGTATCAACACTCTCTCACTTTTTTTTAAGTTCACACATCTCACACTCAACCTGATGTCAAACTAGGTAGAGCCTGTACTATGTTAACCAGACTGCTGACACGCACCTATATATTTCTAAATACATGCATATTACTGATAATTTAATTGCCTGGTCATATAAAACATATTACTGAAAAATTGTCCTGGGTGGGAATCGAACCCACAACCTCTGGCTGTCAGGATCACTGTACCACCAGACAAACTAGTGAAATGAGATGTAGAGAGATAGAAATAACTAAAATTATCTAGGTTTTTTTAATAATTTATATTTATGTATACCTCAGCATTTCAAAATGAATCCATCCAAAGGTTGCCTGGAAGAAATTGCACTAAGCGATAAGGCCGCCCTTTGTACATTACATCGGTCGTTAATTACTGTATAACGTCTGTAAAACATTGGTGTACAAATAAAGTATTTATCTATCTATCTTATATAACCATTTTTTTTTTCATATTTTCAGAAAAAAAATCAAAGAGTAGAGTTAAGCCTCGGGACGACAAGACTCTGACGGAATGGGTGTCGAACATACAGGTGGACAGACTCAATGAGAGTGACCGGAAACTGTTGGATAGTCTCAAAAACAGGTTTGTATCTCATACTTACAGTTCAGAGCTGTTCTCAAATTGCTGTAAATAATGTAATTCCATTTTTTTGTAAATAACCGGTGTTGGAATTTACTATTATTTCTAATATATAAAATTCTCGTGTCACGGTGTGAACTCCTCCGAAACGGCTCGACCGATTTTCATGAAATTTTGTGTGCATATCGGGTGGGTCTGAGAATCGGCCATCATCTATTCATACCCCTAATAATTTTTTTTACAAAAAATTTGAAATAATGTATATGGCAAAACAACGTTTGCCGGGTCAGCTAGTACTAATATATTTTATGGAAGTGATTGAGATTACATGAGCCCAAACCCGCCGTTCCCCTAAACTTAGAGGGAGGGACAAACGGTGGCAACGCCTTGTACTGTGAGTTGCTGGTTTCAATGGACAGTGGTAGTTACTTACCATCAAGTACGCGTATGCTTGTTTGCCACCTGAAAAAGGAATTATATATATATATATATATATATATAAGCTCCGCTGCGTGTACGAGTATGTCCGTTATCACGGTAAAAAGTAGCATATGTCCTTTCTCCATACCAAGTTTCATCTGAACTGGTTCAGCGATTATTGCTCCCCATATAAACATCCACCCTCCTTTTCACCCCCTTGAAGGATGATTTCTGGGATACAAACTATCGTATGTCCTTGCCCGGGACCTAAACTATCTCTATACCAAATTTCATCCAAATGTGTCTCTGTCTGTCCGCTTAAACCATTGAACTGTCAATGGTTTAAGCGGACAGACAGAGACACATTTTGTCATTTATAATATTACTATGGATAATACAAAATGTTTTCATTATAGGATAAAGGAAGATAACGATGAAAAGCGAAGATCTCAGGAACGCGATCGCTCCACACGTGATCGAGATCGTTTAGTGGAACTGCAGCGGAAACTGAGGTAACCGTTATGTCACATACCTATTGTGATAATGATATTTTAAAGGTCACACACGTCACATATTCCGGTAATACCAATTAGTTACATGTATGCGACCTTGACCTGCTCGAGGTCATTACTTAGAGCCAGCCCAGACGAGAAGAGTTTCTTAAGACACTCGAAAATAAATTATAAAACTATTGCTATAAAGTGGCTAAGCATGGCCGTGTGAGCAGTTACTGTCATGTTCAAACATGTATGCACTTTACAGTAATAGTTTTAAAGTTTATTTTTGATTATCTTAAAAATCCTCTCGGTCTGCGCTGGGTTTTACACTCCGAAATTCTTTTTTTTTTTATCTTAGGGGCTAGTAGTCACACATAAGACCATGTCAGCCCCAACATACCCTAAACTTACAATGTACTAATCCCTAAAGTTAACTTAAGTATATAGAACATACTGCTACTAATACTGGAATATAAACTAAAGTTCAAATAATTTATAAAGTAACAACGCCGCTTCTGACAGAGGCTCTGCAATTCATTTGTATAAGTAAGTTTTTTTCTAGTGCGTTATAAGTGTAATAGTCTTAGGTCAGAAAAAGAGATGTTTATTTTCTTAGTCACATATGTTTCAGTACACGCCTCAGTACATAGCACAAGACACTACCGTCATTTTAGATATGATAAAAGCCGTTTCTCCTGAAGTTCCTGATTAGGATAATAGGGAATATGCACGTGACACCAAAATGGACAAAATATTTTTATTTGTAATTTTTATTGCTAAAAAAAGATACCCATACAATTATTTTTGAAATTTATTTTAATTTAATAGTGAAATTTAATCATCAAAAATTGGCTTTTTTAAGATTCCCTCGCAAATTTCTAAAACGCAACGCTATTGGTCGAATAAAACGTGACGTCAACCTACACTGTCAAGAGTGTCACACAAGTTGTGTGTATTTGTAATATTTGGTTTCTGGTGATTATTTGTTTCATTTTAAGTTAATAACTAATACGTTTTCAGTGTGAAATTATTAAATTCCCGTGTAGAAAGACTCAACACAATGACTGAATATATTTTGGCACAAAGGAACGACACAATATTTATAATAAGTTTTTATTGGCTTTTCCATGGTAATAAGTTAATTTATATCACTCACTTTTTTAACTTTCACAAACTTTGTGAACTTCACTCCGTTGTTGACATCGAATTCGTCTGAAAGTGTAATCTGACGTCACAAAAAAAGCGCGCCAAAATGGACGTGTTCAAATTGCCCCAAAATTATAGTGATATTAATATTTTTTTTTTTGCTTAACGGTTTATATTTCGGATGTGTTATATTTATTTTTGGTAATTTAATAACTAGTAGAATCGTTTAAAAAAATAAAAAAATACATGCATATTCCCTATTGGACAAATTTATTAAATTATTGTATTGTCATCGGTCCTCGATTAGTGGGTGAAGTTTCAATCTAATGACACGTTTTAGAGTGGGAGAAAGATTCCGTTACATGGATATATACATACCAAGCTAATAAAAACGTGTCAATGTATTCGTTAGAGATAGCGAGCGGCGGAGTTCCCGCTCGCGCGAGGAGCGGGAGGGGCGCTCGGGCCGAGAGGGGCGGGAGGGACGCGAGGGGCGGGAGGGGCGCGAGAGCCGCGAGAGGCGGCGCCGCGCGTCCTCCCGCTCGCGCCGCTCGGAGGAGCGCGAGGCCACGCCGCCCCCCTCCGACGCCAAGAAGCCCACCGCTGAGGTCAAGAAGATGCCCTTCATCGGTAACTATATCCACTTGTTGAGACGCGCTTAGGACCCCACCTATTGCACCGTTCCATTGATCATGATGACCAGAGATCATTGTAAATGGTTATTGGAATTGATCAGATTGATTGTTACTAAAATACCTTCAAGTGCAATCAAATTGTGCAAGTTTGAATTTTGGCCGAAAAATAAATCACTTTTAATGTTTTTAATGTGTTTTTATCGTACTAAAGTTTATTTTTAATATTATTTATTTATAACTTTATGCACTTTTGAACATCGGCGGACTTAATGCCTTAAGGTTGGTTGGTAGAGAATACCCTTTCTCTACTACTAAAAGGCCGAGCGAGCCATACGAAAGATGTGTCATATCTGACATCCATTTCACGGCCAATTTTAGCATCGCTCGACTTTATTAATCAAATCAAATAGCGATTTCTTCCCTGGTTTCCTATTACACACTTCTGTTACGAAATATTCTTTCCGTCCTACCTCTCACTCTTAACCTAACGGCCGAGGGTAACCACACCTATTCAGGTAGATATCGTAAGAGCTGGGCCGCCAGAGAGTGGGGACCTCTGGTGACAGATTGATTGCTGCGGTAGGGGATAGATGGCAGCCTGATTGCATTAAGATGCAATCGGGTCGCCAGGTCGCGATTAAAGGGGGAAGTGTTTTCCCCTTAGATAGGGCCTGATTCGGCGTGGTGTCAATTCGGGGAGGACCTGAAATAACACGGTCCGGGTCTTCCCAGTAGGACACCTGAGACCGGCCGTCGGGGTGGATTTTAATGGAATCACCACATACTCCTGGCTCCTGAGTCCCAGAGGAGCTGGATATCCAAAGGGATTTTCCACCCCATTAACAAAAAAAAAGGTATTGTAAGCGCTAACCAAGGGAGAAAACTACACAGGGCAATAGAGAAAACTTGAAACAAACCCTATACCAACTCGTCTGGCCAGCGTGACGTCATGCGTCAAAAAAAAAAAGAACAAAAGGATCAATTTTTCCGTTTATATTTTAGAAAATTCTGAGTATCCTACCTATATGCTGCACGTATACGGTGTTGCCCGGCCACAAACAATTGCTTTTATAACTAGATATATATGTGGTACATTTAATCTATTGATTGGTGCAGCAAGAACAATAAAATAACATTAAATTGATACGTTTTGACCTCGAAACAGCCTGCAATGAAATACCCCTTCCATTATATAAGATGCATAGAAAATGGATATCAGACAAAGGTTGCACATCAATAAAGCTAAAATGCAATGGAAGCATCAATTTATTAAAAACATTATTGCAATTAATTGGAATCGCTGTTCAAATAAATCTTAATTAACATCTCGGCTTTCCTCCAAAGGGACGGAAGAGCGCCTTATTTGATTTGACTAATGAGGGTACGTGGTACTAGACTTTGCCGTTATATGAGTGGTGAGACGTGTGGGGTTTTGCGTATCATTTAGTAATTACTAGCGATCCGCCCCGGCTTCGCACGGGTGCAATGTAGATACTACTAATACTATTAATGTGGTCAGTGTAGAGTTATTTATTATACTATTATTATGATGGGACTATACTACAGGACATCTTTAAATGCAATTTTTATAGGTCTGCTCTGATCCTGCCGATCGCTACCACCCGAGACGGACGTACGGTTCGACGGTCGTTGGGCCCTCGCATTTTAAACCTCCAATATCTTTTAAAATATTTTACTGATATAAAGAGAAATTTTAATGTACATTAAATGCATAACGTATCTAACGTATTTAATTGAATAAGGAATAATAATGTACTGTTTAAAATAGCTTCGTAAATAACCCACTATTTTTTTGTTACATTTAAAAGATAAAAATGGTTACTGTGGATTATCCTTAGGAGATAGACATATACCATCGCGGCTTTTTTGTAGATTTTTTTAAAATATATAATTCCATAGTACATTATTTTGGTCTTTCTCGTATGGTCTAGCCAGCGTTTGCAATCTAAGCGCTCGAAAACATGTTTTTTTAAAACAAATCTTTGAAATTTTCTCTACTATAATATGCATGTATTATACATGTAAACCTTACTCTCGAATCACCCTCTCTCTCTATTGGTGCAAACTGCATTAAAATCTATTGCTTAGTTTAAAAGATCTAAGCTTACAACACAAAGAAGTGAATTAATTTTATACTTTGTGAAGATAGGTATTTCACTTATTTCTAATTAACATCCAAATAATATTTTTGTTTGAAATAGGAAAAATGCCGGTGTTCAAAAATTTGGGTAAAGTTAAGGTCGAGGAGCAGAAGAAAGAGGATCTGAAAAAGAAAGAAGAAGAAGAAGAAGTAACAAAAAAGAGGCGAGAAGAAATGGATGCCGAGATACAAAAAAAGGTTGGTGAAAGTATACAGCAATGTTTTCTAGTGAAACAAGCCTCGCTCGTAGCCTTCAGGTACAACACTCGGATTTGCATGTTTTTTTCAGGTAGCGGAGTTTAAAGAGAAGATAGCTCGCGCGCAGCTGGAGCGGGAGCAGGCGCAGGTGACGGAGCAGCTGGCCGCGGCGCTCGGGCCCAACCCCGGCGCGGGGCTGCTGCCCAACCCCTACCTGCCCACCCCCGCCCCCGCCCCCGCCCTGGGCCAGGCGCCGCCCGTCGCCCCGCCCCTCGCCGCGCCGCCCCAGTACGTATCACTAATTCACTTACCATATAAAATGCTCAAAGTCACTATTTCTTTTTTATTCTCATTCAGATATAATAGCACAGCTAGAATAAAATAAGGTAGCTAAAAATATATTTTTGTAGTTACTTTAGAATCTAGCAATCGTTCAGTTGAAATCATCATCCATCATCCTCGCTACCACCCCCGACGACAACTGGCGCTGGTAACACACAACATACGCACTTTGAGGACAGACGAGAAGATAGTAGAGCTGGAAGAAGAGTTGAACAAATTGCGCTGGGATATAGTGGGTTTAGCAGAAGTCCGAAGGAGGGTGAGGACACGATTACCCTTTTTTTTTCCGTGCGAAAATCCCCTCGGATACCACCTATCATATACCATAGGTGTGTGCTAAATTTAGATCACTGTCTACACTTAATATGTACCTTTTTTTTTTTTCCGTGCGGAAATACCCTCGGATATGCCCCTATCCATGTGTGAATGTGGCATGTCGGACTCGAACAGACTAAAACCGCACGCTGTCTCGGGTACTAATAGCCGGGGAACCCTGAATCCCGGCAATTTGCTCTACTACCGGGAGGGCGAACAACAGTCCCAATGTGGTGTCGGGTTTATCGTCCACAAGTCTCTTATTAGCAACGTGATGTCCATCAATAGTGTGTCGAGCAGGGTAGCGTACCTTATACTCAGAATATCTAAGAGATATTCGTTGAAGGTCATACAGGTTTACGCACCGACTTCGACACACCCAGATGATGAAGTGGAAGCTATGTGTGAGGACATCAGTCGGGCCACTGATATGGGAGACTTTAATGCAAAGCTGGGCCGAAGAAGCGATGATGAGTTGAGAGTGGCGCAATTTGGTTATAGGCAACGGAACCTCAGGGGACACAGGCTGGCCGATTTCCTGGAAAAAGAGGGACTCTTTATGATGATTTCCAGAATCCGCCTCACAGGAAATGGACCTGGATGAGTCCCGATGGTTCCACAAAAAAAAAGATTGACTTCATTTTGACCAACAAAAGGCGTATATTCAATGATGTATCCGTGATTCACGGGGTGAAAACCGGAAGTGATCACCGAATGGTTAGAGGCACACAGAATATAGACGTTCAGTTGTAACGCGCCCGTCTAATGAAGTCCACGCTCCGACCTTCGATTGCTCAGATCCAAAACACCGAAAGCTTTCAACTCGAATTGCAAAATCGCTTTGAATGCCTAGATAGCTGCAGCAGGCCGGTAGAAAGTATCCATGAGGTTGGGTCTAAGTTCTTCAGACCCCACCGAAAAGATAGACCTCGGAAGCTATCCGACCATACCCGGGACCTCATGGCCGAGCGACGTTCTATGACTCTCCAAATCTCCGATGACGCTAAGTCCTATCGGCAGCTCAATAGACAGATATGGAATTCTCTGCGACACGATCACCGCTCCTTTAATACTAACAGTATTAAGGAGACGATAGAGCGAAACAAAGGCTCGAAAGTGTTCGCAAGAGAGGCGTCTATTGGGAAAAGCCAGTTGACGAAGCTGAAGACAGAAGAGGGTACTTACGGAGATAGAGAGGTTCTATCGACACTTGTATACTTCGACCGCAAAGCCTGCTAGTAGCCCAGCTAAAGACCCTAGAGCAAGGCTAACCCGACATTATACCGAAGATATCCCAGACATTAGCTAGTACGAGATTGGGATGCCTCTGAAACAGCTTAAGAATAACATGACACCGGGCGATGACGGAATCACATCTGAGCTTCTGAGAGCGGGTGGCAAACCGGTATTCAAGGTTCTCCAGAAGCTCTTCAATTCTGTCTTGCTTGAGGGACACACACCGGAGTCATGGAACAGGGGTGTGGTGGTACTTTTCTTCAAGAAAGGCGATAATACCTTATTGAAGAACTACAGGCCCATCACACTGCTGAGCCATGTCTACAAGCTGTTTTCAAGAGTCATCACGAATCGTCTCGAACGACTTTTTGATGACTTCCAGCCTCCTGAACAAGCCGGTTTTCGAAAAGGCTTTAGCACCATAGACCACATACATACGGCGCGGCAGATTATACAGAAGACCGAGGAGTATAATCGGCCACTATGCTTGGCGTTTGTGGACTATGAGAAAGCCTTCGATTCGATCGAAACTTGGGCAGTCTTTAGGTCTCTCCAGCGAAGCCGTATTGACTATCTGTACATCGAGGTATTGAAGTGTTTGTATAATAACGCCAATATGTCAGTTCGAGTACAGGACCAATACACGAAGGCAATTCCATTACAGAGAGGGGTAAGACAGGGAGACGTTATTTCTCCGAAACTGTTTACCGCTGCTCTGGAAGATGCCTTCAAGCTCCTGGAATGGAAAGAACTTGGCATCAACATCAATGGGGAATACATCACTCACCTTCGATTTGCCGACGACATCGTAGTCATGGCAGAATCGCTGGAAGACCTGGGACAAATGCTCGCTGACCTCGACGGAGTTTCTCAACAGATCGGCCTTAAAATGAACATGGACAAGACGAAAATCATGTCGAATGTCGATGTCGCGCCGACTCCCATAGTCGTGGGAAACTCTGTCCTCGAAGTTGTTGACGAATATGTCTACCTAGGACAAACGGTCCAATTAGGTAAGTCCAACTTCGAGAAAGAGGTCAATCGTCGAATCCGACTCGGTTGGGCAGCGTTCGGGAAATTACGAAACGTCTTCACGTCCGAAATACCTCAGTGCCTAAAGACGAAAGGCTTCAACCAGTGTGTGTTACCAGTGATGACCTACGGAACTGAGACGTGGTCTCTTACTATGGGCCTAATCAGAAAGCTCAGAGTCGCTCAGCGTGCTATGGAAAGGGCTTTGCTTGGCGTTTCCTTGCGTGATCGAATCCGCAACGAGGAGATCCGCAGAAGAACAAAGGTGGTCGACATAGCCCAACGGATTAGCGCGCTGAAGTGGCAATGGGCAGGGCACATAGCAAGGAGAACTGACGGCCGATAGGGCAGCAAGGTGCTCCAATGGAGACCACGTACTGGAAAGCGCAGTGTGGGACGACCGCTTACGCGATGGACGGACGACATGGTAAAGGTTGCCGGAAACCGATGGATGCAGGGCGCAATTAACCGTCCCCGCTGGAAATCATTGGGAGAGGCCTATGTCCAGCAGTGGACTCGCCACTTCCTACTTCGCTGGATGTTGTGGGTTAGATCCCCCACATGGGATCCCCCACACTTTGTGTGATCCATAAATTGTAGTTCTGACTCTGGGTGTCCTTTGTGTCCGTTTAATGTATGTTTGTAAAGTCCCCCGCGACACAGGAATTATTATTACGAGAGTTGTCTTTTTAAAAAGAAAAAACAAAAATAAATATAATCTCCTTTTAAAAACAATATTATTACTAATTTCTGTGCACTCAACTTTTACTCGAGGTACAGATCTAAAAGTATCCATACCGCATCGCGGTCCACATCTACAGTCCAGCTTTCTTTTATCAGTATTTCCCAGAATGTTCCTTTATTTTTCCAAAAAGTTTTGTAAAATGGCGACTGGTAGGAAACGCTCCTCTGGAAATGGCTAAAGTGTCATATCGCTTTTTAGAATGTTCATACTTTTTTCAAAACCGATTAGTTCTACTAATCGATTACAGATGGCGACCGCCACAATATATAGTTCATCATTATCATCCTTAAACATCTCAATGTAATTATTTGTTAGCAAGTAGTTATTGTCACATATTTATACGCATGCTTTCACACCCGGTTAAGGAATTTATATCCGTAAGTTTTAATAATTTTATTTAAAAACATAACTGAAATTTTATTGGTAAGTAATCAACATTAAACTTAAAAGCAATCCATTGTAGTCTCCAAAGTCGCTGGACTATGGGCGAATAACCAAACTTATATTCGTTATTCCAGACCACAGGCTCCACAGCAGCAACCGCAGATACCGCAGCAGCCGAACCTGCCAAAAGACTTCCAAGATGCTCTCGATATAATATTTCCATCTGAAGTAAAAAACCAGGAGCTCAGTCAGCAAGAATTATTCGCGATGCCACCAGGCTTTATGCCTGGCCTTATGCCTCCATTCCCCCCCTTACCGCTGATGCAACCTCAAATGTTCGGCTTCGATATGAACGCTCCTCTGTTCCAACCTCGTCCCCAGCTGTATGACACCCACGTGCCAATAGTTCCTAGTCCAAAACCCAGACATCAGCAGCAAAAACGACAACAGAAGAATGAAATTAAAAAGAAAGAACCTCAAAAACCACCACAACAGAAGATGATAAAAGACGAAAAGGGGAACGGAGAAGTTGCGAGGAAGAAAGAAGAGATGGATGACTTAGCTATGTTAGGTATAGACGCTTCTGATGTTGGTGCATTGATTTAGTTTGTATGCTTTTACTGATACTTTAAGTATTTTTTTTATAATAAATTTGTGAGATACATCTGAGGTACTTATGCATGTGTTAACTTCTTTTTCATTTACATTTGAAAAACAAACCAAAATTAAAATAATTCATAATAGCTCTATGCATAATGATCAGGATTACTAACCGAAACATTCAGGACATGAACATGATTTAGAATTTCACAGCATGTATGGTCCGTGTGGTGTCGGATTAAGAATACAGAGTGCCACTACCACTGTTCATACTTACACATCACACGTCAACAGCCTTTAACAGGCCACTGCTGGACATAAGCCTCTCCTTAGAAAGGAGGTTTTGGCCTACTATACCACGCTGGCCTGACGGGTTGGTATAGGATTTGTGTCAAGTTTTCCTTCTCTCTGCAGTGTTGTTGTTCTGCGTAGTTTTTTTCCTTAGTCGTCTCTTACGACACCCACGGGGATGAATAGGGGTGGTGACACTCTGTATTCTTAATCCGTCACCACATGGATATGCGGGTCTTGGCTAATAGGAACTTAAACAGAAAATTACAATATAAAGTTAGTGTTAAATTCTTTAAAGTTGCTTGTTGTTTGGTTTTGTAGACCTGGTATATTTGGATTTTAATTGGTAGAAATCATTACCAAAATCGTAGTTTTATTTGACTGGCCTGTTGCTCTAGTGGTTAGTGACCCTGCCCGCTAAACCGGAGGTCCAAGTTTCGATTCCCACCCAGGACAAATATTGTGGTATGAGGAACGGTCATTTGTTCTGTGTCTGGGTTTAACTTTTCTAAAATATGTATGTATTTAAGAATATATAAGTATGTTTATCAGCAGTCTGGTTACCATAGCACAGACTCTGCCTAGTTTGGGATCAGACGGCCGTCGACGGCGCGGCGGTGTTAGAACTTTATTCCAGTGCGGTACGAGATAAACAAAGACAAAGACTCAGCAAAATATTTGCCGTAACGTAGCGAATGCGTTAACAATATGAGTTTAAGTAGTAACAACTACTGACAGTTACAAATATGTCCTACATTGTATTCATGGGACAAAATCACAGTGAACTGTGAAAGACCGGTGATTTAACATTATTTTTTCCGTACGTAGGTTAGGGTTACTACTTCACGCGATGATGCCAATAATCTGTTTTCAGACGATGCATAAAGACCCTATTTCGCGTATTTAACAGCTAATCTAGTAATTATTTTATTATATATAGCTACCATTCCCTACATAATAATGTAAAAAAATTACTAGATTTACTGTTAAATAGCGTTTAACCCTAACCTACGTAATCAAAATAGAATGATAAATCACAGTTCACTGTGATTTTGTCCAATGTCTACTACATTGTAAATATAAATGTCTCAAAGGCTAGTAAGCGGTTTTGAGTACTGAATCACGCTAGAGAAATCATTAACATGAAATGTTCTGTATTTGTCATGGTAATAAATATCATGGGAAAATGTTGTTTTTTTTTTAATAACCCAAATCCTGTTTTTTTATGGCCGCTATGCCATATGCCGGAAACGATTAAAATGGGTCACCTGATGGTAAGTGGTCACCTTTGCCAATGAATACCTGCAACTCAGACAAGATGCGTATCGCCTTAACAACAAGTACACAGTGAGTCCCAATCCACTGTGCACACAGTTAATCGTGTGCGTTACCCCAGCAAAATAATGTCGAAAATGGTCATTTAAACGTTATAGATAATTAGGTTTAAATGACCATTTTAACGTTAGGTCGCGGGTTCGATTCCCGCTCAAGTCAAGCATATGTGTGCATGAACATTTAATGTTTGATTTGGTCTGGGTGTTTCTATGTATAATATGTATGTATTTACAAAAAAAAAGTATATATGTATTTATATCAGTTGTCTAGTACCCATAGTACAAGCTCTGCTTAGTTTGGGGCTAGATGGCGTTGTGTGAATGTAGTAGAATATTATTATTATTATTATTAATTAGTTGCCCCCTTTCTGTAATTGTAAGGCACATTTTTAAATTTGTTTCATTAATTCTTTTTTAGTTATTTCAAAAAAACATTTCTTGCTGGGGTAACGTTTGAAACATTACCACAGCCAGACATTTTCTTTTTAATTGGAATATTGAAATAAATATTAGCTAAATAATTAGTTATCTGGACGAGGTAAATGTTACAACTTATTTGGTATTTGTAGTTTCTTCGGCTCTGAAGTTATTCGAGATCCTGCTGGAGTAACGTTTGTGGGTTTGCTGGATCTCTGAAACGGGTAAGCGGATTGTAACCATCTTTTGTACATTACTTCTTGAGGATTAGTTTTAATTTGTTTAACAATATACAAACAAAAATAATGGACCGTTTAAAAATTATTTAATTAAGTATGAAAACAATACGTCCTAACACTTTGAATAAGACACCTCTAAAGACTCACTTTAAACGTTATTCTATTGCTTGTAACTGCCTTCCAATGTATACGAATTTTCGTTAGTATACTGTTGGTAACTAAAAAGTTATGATGAAATGTAACTCTCCACGTTCACGATCACAATATGTGCGGCCTTTTTTGGCCACCGATAAACCTGTGTGTGGATATATAAACTGAATGTTATACCAATAATGAATTGTTTAGTTCAGTTGTCTATCTGTAAAATTTTAGCGTCGTACATATAATAATTTACGAGATAATTAAATAAAACTCATTAGAAGGTGCAAGACCGTGGTAACCCGACCATGTTTAGGTGATTACAAAAAAGCAATCACCCAGTACATTGTGCTGGCTTTTAAAATGTTTAGTGTAATACACCTTACGATTTCGGTACAGTTGCGTACAGTGTTCAATACATTTAATATTTATTCGTTATTGTTACCTATTATTTATTTTAATTTTTTTCCTAATTGAAAGTAAAAAATATTTCAAAGTTAACACTGAAATTTTTTTTACTTTCACCTAACGGTTAACCTTAACCGGTTACCTACATAATAATTAAATAAAAATAATTTTGCCGTAATAAATGTTATGACGAAACATCACTTGAGAACGGCTTTGGAACAGATTTGGATAATTATTTTTTTTGTTGTATGAGTCATTGTCAGAACACGGTTTGTATGGAAAACAATTTAAAAAATATCGTCTGGGCGAGACGCATTCTGGCCCCTACCGTCCCGAAACCATTGGCGAGACTGTCCCGGGCCTTCTTGAATACGGCCTCGTACGACAGTCCGCCGTCAGCTGCCTCCGGAGAGCATACGCCCCAAAATCGCACCCGCGAGAGCGAAAGAGGAGTCCTTAAGAGCCCTTATAAAGGAACTCTTAAGGTTTCTGCATTGTGTGGCCACTTTCTGTATTATGGCCTCTGCAACGTTTGCTCTCTCCTGCAAAGACACCGGTGTTAGGGGGCGAAACTACTTTCTACCGGCGCCCGGATCTTATGCAGGAGCAATCCCATCTTTCGCTGCGCTTTCGCCCTCCGCTCGGACCCGTCTATAGGCTTCCGCCTTAGAGACGACAGAGCCTGACGTGCCGAGATCGGCGTGCGTGGCCTCCCTCTACGGATAGTACCCACTTTAGGAGGCATAATCTCCTTGGACGTATCACTCTCTTTGTCCCTGGAGCGTCCACGTTTCCTACTATCGCAGAGCTCCGTCTCCAACTACTCTAATGCGTCCATCGTCGTACTGGAGTTACCTCCGTCCGACGGAATGGCGGACCTGGATCGTAATCGTTCCGATATTCTTCGGCTCGTAGTCCGGGCGGCTAATCAAAGACGAAAAAGAAGAGCGAGAGAGAGACGAAGAAGAGCAAAGACCCTCGCCCCAAATTAGAGTCGCGAGACATAACCACGACATTCCTTTCGGGATTACGATGTGCCTACGGTTGCAAGGAGACACCGTCCCCGTAGCTTGCTCGGAGGCAGTGTAAGTGCTCACAGAACGCGTCGTCGTTCCTCCACTTTGGAAAGTGGAGCAACTATTGGCGACCCAAGAAGGGCCACACCGAGTATCCTTCTTAGTCTGGAGTGTCCCTCTGAACCAATCTGGCATGAGTGACTCTACCGGCATAGCCTCAGAGATCAATGACCGACCTTGGGGGCCGACGTTTGGAAATCCCCTCGGACCATCACCCCACCGGGGTTTGCGGCGGGGTGGTGTGTCGGACTCGGACCGACTAAAACCACACGGTGTGCCACTCTGCGCCTGTAATAGGAGGGATCCGGGAACAGCTGTTATCAAGACATCCGGACCCCTCCTAGCGCCGGCCCGCTCCTGTTGCGGGCTCCGTCTCAAAAATTTTGCCACTCTTTAGGCGACGTCCGGCACACGCGGACGCCGCCCCCTCGCGGCTGGCCAAACTAATGCGGGTGGAGGGGAAACCCACCCCGTCCACCCGCGGCCACACTCAGGGCGGCATGAGGCGGTGATAAGTACGCCTCCGCCGCCCGGTTCGCCGGCGGCGGATCGGGTTCGAGTGGAGGTCGTCCTCCCGGGCCTTCTCCGCCGCCTCCTTCTGCGAGATTACTTCCTCGCAGAAGGTTGCGACCGCGGTAAAACAACTGTCGCTACCGGCTATGGAGCGTACTACGGCCGGTCCACTCCGCCGGCCGGGCAGACCGCCAGCGTGTGCTGGGCCGAGTCCTCACTGCAGTCGCAGTGGTGGCAGGCGGGACTCAGTTCCCTCCTAGCGACCGAGTGCAGGTACTTTCCGAAGCAACTGTGCCCGGAAAGCACCTGCGTCAGCCGGAAGGTGAGGGTCCCGTGCTGCCGCCCTGCCCACTCGGCGATGACCGGCTGGAGAGCCTCCACGGCGGCGACGCCAGCGCGTGGAGTCTCCAGCCGGAACGACCAACGAGCCATCGTGGCTCGGCGAGCGCCTTCGCGCCTCTCGCGCACGTCTTCGGGTGGAGGGCGAAATCCGCTCTCCGCCCGGGAGTCAGCCACTCGCCGTTAAACTTCGGCGAGCACTTCCGCCTCCAAATCCCACGGGGGAGTTCCGGCCAACGCGCAAGCCACCTCCGTCGAAACGGTGCGGTAACCGCGTATGGCTCTGACCGCCATTACCCTCTGAGGGCCGACGTTTGGCCTCGCACAACCTCGGATGGTGTGTTCTTTCCCTTATCAATTAAGTATTATTTTATACACCTGAATCGTTAAAGTTCTTAATTAACCTACATGTAAATGACACTGTTTTTAAAAATTATCGGAATTAGTACAATTACGATTATAAATGTTTTATTGTTGTTTGTTCCACGGAAGTATTTAATTAAGCAATGGAATCGCTTAATAAATAGCGTTTCATTTAATCAAACTCATTTCGTGAAACAACTGGTAGTGTCTATACGTTTAGTTCTTTCAATCAGTCAACCTGTTTGAACATCCTTGAATTGCATAGAGGTTTGCAAGATTATTAGGTATTTATAACATTGGTTCTTAAATTTGTGAAATGTCATTTAAATTATGTAGTGAAAATGTTATTAATTAAAAAATACCCTTTTCCAAAATTTATTTAGTTACGATGCAAGGATTCTATTCTAGATCACTCGAAATCCTCCTTCACGCACTCCTTTATTTCATTGCCTAATGGTTTAAGGTTTTCTTTATTGCTTGACGATAATTTAAATTAATTTATTACTTATTTAAACTTTTAAAAAATAAAACTGAACAAAACAATGAAAATCTCACGTTTACTCTATTGTTAGTCACATAAGCATTTTGATTAAATCAGTTAAGCCCTCCATACTGTATTTCATTCATCAAACAAATATCACTTAGAATGTTTCAAATCAACAGCCTTTAATAGTCCACTGCTGGACATAGGCCTCTCCTTAGAAAGAAGGCTTTGGCCTACTATACCACGCTGGCCAGACGGGTTGGTATAGGGTAGGTCCCCCGTCGATGGCCTCCCTGGCCGGAGACGACGGGGAGCACGGGGAGGACAATGTTCCGCCCGTCCGGGATTCGGAGGTAGGGGCGGCTGTTCTACGGATCCGTTCCAAGAACACCGCCCCTGGGCCAGACGGGGTACCGGCCCGAGTGCTGGCCCTGGCCCTCAACCACATGGCAGACCGCCTCGGGGAGGTGTTCGACGCTAGCTTGGCGTCGGGACGCTTCCCTGAGTGCTGGAAAAGCGGGAAGCTGGTCCTATTGAGGAAGCCGGGACGGCCAGCCGATTCGGTCGCGGCCTATAGGCCCATCGTGCTGCTGGACGAGGCGGGCAAATTGTTTGAGAGGGTTCTTTCTGCCCGCATCGTCCGGCACCTCTGCGAGGTGGGCCCCGATCTGTCGGACGCCCAGTTTGGTTTTCGGGCGGGGCGTTCGACAGTCGACGCCGTGTTGCGCCTGAGGGCCGTGACCGAAGAGGCCGTGAGCTGTGGCGGCGTGCTGTTGGCGGTGTCACTGGACATCGCCAACGCATTCAATAGTCTGCCATTCAGCTGCATCAGGGAAGCACTCCACTATCATGGGGTGCCAAAGTACCTGAGGCGGCTAGTGGCAGACTATTTAGAGGAGCGTACCGTCGTGTACGAGGACCGAGAAGGTAATTTGAGGTGTCGGCCCATGTCGTGCGGTGTTCCACAGGGGTCTGTTCTTGGACCCCTCTTGTGGAACATAGGGTACGACTGGGCCCTTCGCGCCGATTTCCCCCCCGGGCTGGGTGTAATCTGTTACGCAGACGATACCCTGGTGACAGCCCGGGGGGCAAACTTCCAAGAGGCGGCGCGCCTGGCCACAGGGGGAGTCTCCCTGGTGGTCGGGCGCATTGAGGCGCTGGGCTTACGGGTGGCCCTAGATAAGACGGAGGCCCTGTTATTTCATGGGCCCCGTCGTGGTCCACCCCCTGGCGCCTCCATCGTGGTCAACTCGGTCCTCGTACCGGTTCGGGCCCAGATGAAATATCTGGGCCTGATCCTCGACGGGAGGTGGCTCTTCGACGAGCACTTCCGACAGCTTGCTCCAAAGCTGGTCGGCGCTGCGTCTGCCCTAGGGCGACTTTTGCCCAATATGGGTGGACCCAGCGTCGCGACAAGACGGCTGTACACGGGGGTTGTCCGGTCAATGGCACTGTACGGTGCACCGGTGTGGGCGGCGGCTCTGACCGCCCAGAATAGGGTACGCCTCTGGCGCCCTCAGAGGGTAATGGCGGTCAGAGCCATACGCGGTTACCGCACCGTTTCGACGGATGTGGCGTGCGCGTTGGCCGGAACTCCCCCGTGGGATTTGGAGGCGGAAGTGCTCGCCGAAGTTTATCGGCGAGTGGCTGACTACCGGGCGGAGAGCGGATTTCGCCCTCCGCCCGAGGATGTGCGCGAGTGGCGCGAAGCCGCTCGCCGAGCCACGATGGCTCGTTGGTCGTTCCGGCTGGAGACTCCACGCGCTGGCTTCGCCGCCGTGGAGGCTCTCCAGCCGGTCATCGCCGAGTGGGCAGGGCGGCAGCACGGGACCCTTTCCTTCCGACTGACGCAGGTGCTTTCCGGGCACGGTTGCTTCGGAAAGTACCTGCACACGGTCGCTAGGAGGGAACTGAGTCCCGCCTGCCACCACTGCGACTGCAGTGAGGACTCGGCCCAGCACACGCTGGCGGTCTGCCCCGCATGGGCGGCGCAGCGCCGGGCCCTCACTGCAGTCATCGGAGTGGATCTCTCGCTACCGGCCGTAGTACGCTCCATGGCCGGTAGCGACAGTTGTTTTACCGCGGTCGCAACCTTCTGCGAGGTAGTAATCTCGCGGAAGGAGGCGGCGGAAAGGGCCCGGGAGGACGACCTCCACTCGGACCCGATCCGCCGCCGGCGAACCGGGCGGCGGAGGCCCGCCTACCACAGCCTCATGCCGCCCTGAGTGTGGCCGCGGGTGGACGGGGTGGGTTTCCCCTCCACCCGCATTAGTTGGCCAGCCGCGAGGGGGCGGCGTCCGCGTGTGCCGGACGTCGCCTAAAGAGAGGAACATCTATATTGAGACGGAGCCCGCACCAGGAGCGGGCTGGCGCTAGGAGGGGTCCGGATGTCTTAACAACAGCTGTTCCCGGATCCCTCCTGTTACAGGCGCAGAGTGGCACACCGTGTGGTTTTAGTCGGTCCGAGTCCGACACACCACCCCGCCGCAAACCCCGGAGGGGTGACGGTCCGAGGGGATTTCCACACGTTAAAAAAAAAAAAAAAAAAAAAAAAAAGGGTTTGTATCAAGTTTTCCTTCTCTTTGCAGTGTTGTTGTCCTGCGTAGTTTGTTCCCTTAGTCGCCTCTTACGACACCCACGGAATGAATAGCGGTGGTGACACTCTGTATTCGTAATCCGTCACCACACGGATTACAATGTTTAGACGAGTGATTTGTAAAATAAAATTGTAGAATAAGCTAATTCATTTACAAGAAATATTTGATATTGACAATTTGATCCGAAGCATGACTTCACTTTATGGAATAGGGGACGAGCTGACGGGTCTAATGATGTTAAGTGACTACCGCCACCCATAGACAACTGCATTTTAAAAGTGCGTTGCCATCCTTTGAATCCCCTTTTTGCTGTAGGTAATTATGTCAGCTGCCCAAGACGATCAGCAGCAATCTGAGGAACCCCACTCAAATGGCAATCCATATTCGGACGATAATGTAGCCAGAATTTGTGGCTCGTATATCGACATCCGGCGAATCAAGTACTACAAAGACACCTTGACCGGTATCCTGAAGAAACATGGCTGTAATAGGATTCTTGATGCTGCCTGCGGTACCGGGTAAGCCTTTAACGATACATTAAAGGAATGTGAAGGCATGTGAAAATAGTATTAGAGGGTAAAACTACTTTGCTTTGTAGGTAAAACGTGAGGCACTCAAAAATGTTTTTCATTTTTCAATGAGACACGGTAATTCAATTTAGCCCTCAAAAAGGGTGATTGGAAATTTGAAATTCGAACAATGGTATTTTTATATGTAACGAGCACATGTTTTTAAATAATTATAATTAACCAGGGTTCCGTACATAAAAACTTTTTCGCAATACTTTCTGAGTGGCCTCATACTTATTTGATACATCTGTAGGTAAATGTACATTCAAATTCCTTGTGTGATTTGGTCCTGAGTGCGTAATTGGACTTTACTTCATTTAGTCAAGTTCGAAACTAACATAGTTGACATATGAGTAGAATAAACGACAATTAGGCAACTATGATTCGATTTCTAAAAACCCCCTAATAATACGTTCAAACACAAATCCCTTACTCAATCATAGCATGTTGGGTATGATCTGCAAAACTAGGAAGCGTATCTTTTGTGTCGGCATAATGTCTCTTGCCCTTTTTATTCGAGGAATTGTTGAAGCAGTTTTCAACGTTCGTTAAACTGATCATTCTGCCCGTACCCTACTTTCACAAAGCTACCCTATAGGGCTATAACTTACCCATGGATTGATAAGGCTCCAGCCTAGGGCTCGTTGGGGCGCTGAGCCCTTGCCTTTGCAAGCGCTAAACTGAATTTTTCCAGCCAGTCAGTCTAGGGCATTCAGAATCCGAAATCAGATGCTGCAATTACAAAATTGATTCAATATATTTCAGAATAGACTCGATGATGTTGATCGAAGAAGGTTTCAAAGTCGTGTCCGTCGATGATTCAGAGAAAATGTTGAAATATGCGTTAAGGGCTCGGGAGGAGAAGAAGTACGATGAATGGAGTAAGTTCTCATTAATGTCTCGTTATTTTAAGACTATTCATGTTGGGTTCACATTCAGTTCAGCTAAGCGAAAAATTTGTCAGGAGTGGATCTATGTCAGTAGTATACTAGGTAGAGTTCGATTATGTATCTAACCACTCGTTTAGAAGTCACAGCTTAGCCACTACTCTGTTTATAAGCTAGTAACAATTATTGTATCACCAAACACTAAAATATTTATTGCTCTCGTTACTCATATTAAGTACAGAGTTTCTTCTTTGTTTTGTTGTTTTACTCGTAAATTAATGTATTAATGTTCCAGTCATTGAAAAAGGAAATTGGGAATCTTTGCCATCTGATTTAGAAGCATTCCTACCTGAAATTCAGTTCGATGCTATCTTCTGCCTCGGAAACTCCTTTGCCCATGTTCTAGATGAGCACGGAGACCAGCGAACACAAAAACTGTGCCTGAAGAACTTCAATAAGTGCTTGAAACCCGGTGGATTATTGTTCATTGATCATAGGAATTTTGATGATATTCTAAACGGTGGATCGGTACCTAATCATTCTATTTATTATGATGTAAGTTGATTTTACAAGCATTCATTTAATTTTAACTTGTTTGTTTGTGTTCGCTACGAACCTTACAAGCTATATGAGAACTACTTCCCGATGTGTGATTGGACTCAAATTTGGTTTGTATATGTATCTTTAGCGGCAGTATCATTAAACTGTTCTGAAGACGGAACCGGAAGACAGCCACAGAAATTTCTAACCAAATAAGATAACTGCATCCAGTTTAGACTTATTTGTGTATATAGTGATAAATTTGGTCCATAAAAGCTTGTTTAAAAAACAAACAATTAATTTATTTAAAATCTACGTTACTTACAATCTAGTTCTTGATATGGGTCGTCCGCAAACTAAAAATAAAATATAGGTTACAGCTAATTTGCGGAATAAGTACCAAATGGAAACCCACTTCGCCACTTAACAACAGGGTCCACATGCAAACTTAAGGGCTGAAGTCATATGATTTCGAAAAACCAAACATATAAAGAAAATATCAACATTTTATACATATTTAGTATTTTATCTGCATGTATGTCGGTATGTACCTATGTGCATATTCGTGATTTGCGTGTAAGTATATGTATCCGTGTGTTAACGGATGAAGAATACGGAGAGCCACCACCCCTATTTATCCCGTGGGTGTCGTAAGAGCCTAAGGTAAGAAACTACGCAGGACAACAGCACTGCAAAGAGAAGGAAAACTTGATAGAAATCCTATACCAACCCAGTCTGGCCAGCGTGCTTATAGTAAATCAAAACCTACTTTCTAAGAAGAGGCCTATGTCCAGAAGTGGACTTTTAAAGGCTGTTGATGTATGATGTGATGTGAATGTATTTTTTTATGGTATAAGGGGGGAAACGAGCAGACAGGTCACTTGATGGTAAGTAACTACCGCCGCCCATGGACACCTGCAATTCAAAAGTCACAAGGGCGTTGCTGCCCTTGGAGTCCCTCCCGCTCGAGTCAGCGGGAGGGGGGATTCGGGCTCCGGTAACCTCACTCACTCAGTGAAAGGCAACGAAAGAATTGCTCAACACCGGTTTTCTGTGAGGCAGTGTCACTTCGGTCGAGCCGGCCCATTCGTGCCGTGCCGTGTTAAACCGGTATGTATATGTCTGTTACTCTAAAATAATCTTGTTTTGTAACACCTGCCATATCCCTTACTGGATCATCTAAAGGTTGACTAGTGGATACTAGTGGAGTGGTCCCTGTGGCATTAAATCCCTTTATGTAATCTAAATGAGGCAGTGATAAATGAATAATGATTTATGGTATATTTAGGGGCAAACTAACAGACTGGTCACCTGATGGTAAGTGACTACCATCGCCAATGGACTTAAGAGTCACAATTGCGTTGCCTCCTGGGAGGGGTGGGTCTCAAATAGCGCCTACGCACTTGTGACTAATAAAAAGCGATTACCGGCACTTCAAAGCACTTAAAATACTCAGACTACGATGCCCTTTTCACCAGCAGGAGTGTTTTAGTTTTACAAATTCATAAGATTAAAATGACGTAAGATATATAAGATATCCATAACGTTAAACTTAATTAATTTTAAGTTAGTTAGTTACTGACTAGTTTACTTAGTTAATTTATTATCATACTTACAGTTTTGTTATGTTTTTCTATTTTTCAGTGGCATCAAATTAAGTCGACCGTAATGCTTGACAGCGGGAAGCCCAAAACAGTAACGCTTCAGTACTACGTACAAGAAAATACAGGAATGATGTAAGTATAGATAGTTCTGTGTTAGTGTGCTGCTCGGACGACGACTGCCGCGTCACTGCCACACGAATGAAAGTTGTATATTTACAAGCCCACGAACACATAGGGCCACGCGCACAACTGAGTTGAACTATCTATACTACCTTTGACAGAATAAACAGTTTAACTTCCTGACTAATGAACTCGAAAGCATTGGTTCGGGTCACATAAGGACACCTGAAAATCTCCAACACTTAGAATGCTGTCTTAATAACATAATAAATTATGTTAAGAATACAATTAAATATTTCTTAACTTAAATGATTAAAATTAATTTGTTACTTCACATAAAATTGGTGAGAAAACTGTAGGCCTCGTACTAGAAATCATCATCACCAACAGCTTTTAATAGTCCACTGCTGTACATAGACCTCTCCTTAGAAAGGAGGTTTTGGCCTACTATACGACGCTGGCCCGGAGGGGTTGGTATAAGGTTTGTTTATACTGGCAATACTGACAATTAAAATACAATCATGCAGATGTACCGGAATTAACTCGATCAACTGTATTGAAGTGACAGAGGCAGCCTCTGATCCCGACCAATGCACCATGGTGAAAACGTCAGACAACAGAAATGTAGTAATAATTCCTGTATACATTAATTATAAGTATATTACGAAGAGCTTAAAGCCAACTACTTTTTTATATCGTTTCAGTGAGTTCAGTCTGTCTCTTTACCTTCACAAACTCGAGAATTTCACGAAGATGTTGGACGAAGCCTTCGACAATCGCGCTAAACATGACATCTACGCTGATTTCAAGCCAATGGGCCAAGTCCCAGTGCCTGGATTCTATATACACGTATTAGAAAAATCAAAAGAGTAAACTAATTCTCATGTATACAATCTTTTTATCTAAGTATATCTAGATTTTATCTAGATTATAACCATAGTTTCATTTATATCAGCCTGCTCTCTTACAATAATAGGTATTTATAGTATAAGATGAAGTGAAGGATAACTCACAGTAACCATTTTTATCTTTTAAAAATAAAATAAAAGAGAATGGGTTAATTCCGAAGCTATTTGAAAAAATACTGCATTATTCCTTACCCAATGAAATACATTAGATACGTTGTACATTTAATGCAGATCAAAATTGCCCTTTGCAATACGTCATTATAATGAATATCTTAGAAAATATCTGAGATTTAAAATGCGGAGCCGGTAGCACCAGCCGACATACAATATTTTATACGCACGCTTGATGCAGGCGTGTATTAAATATTGTATATGTAGGTATATAAAGGTATCCTGTAGTGCAATCTAATCATAATAATAATATAATTAGCTTACTCCGCAATGATACCGACGAGTGGTTTGTGTAACGGACTGCTATTCCAAAGGCCGCGGGTTCGATTCCCGCTCAAGTCAAACATTTGTGTGCATGAACATTTGATGTTTGATTTGGTCTGGGTGTTTCTATGCATAATATGTATGTATTTACAAAAAAAAAGTATATATGTATTTATAACAGTTTTCTAGTAGCCATAGTACAAGCTCTGCTTAGTTTGGGACTAGATGGCGTTGTGTGAATGTGGTAGAATATATTATATTATATTATATACCACATTAGTATCTACTTTGCACCCGGACGAAGCCGGGGTGGGTCGCTAGTTATGTATATATAACGCTCAAGAACCGAAAACGAAAAATTAACAAATTACCTAAGTACTGATGTTTAAAGGTATCATGTTACTCCTGAAGAAATCTTAACGCCATCTGTTAAAAAATCTTTCAACGATACCTTTAAACATCAGTACTTAAGTTTTTTGTTAATTTTTCATTTTCGGTTCTTGAGCGTTAATTAATTTGCTAAATTTTTACCAAAAAATCTCCTTTACGCAAAGCAGATTTAGATGATTGGAGGTCATGATCCCTCCCCTGGTCTGGGTTTAGTTCTTTTTCAAATAGGTAATATAATTGGAGCTTGTGGTCCTAACTACATACAAATAACACCCCTCGCCCCGAGTTGAAAGCTGGATCCGCCCCTATCTCTACTTCTAAAAGGCGACCTTGATCTCAAATTTTGTACAGCATTTCTGTATGGCATATTAAGTTATAGTTATTCGGTAGTCATTGCATTTGTATCAACTGGCTCGAGCTTTTCAACAGTAGTCAAACTTGGTCTTTAGCGTCCTAAACGTAGCGGGATTTCATGCTAGTTACGGAAATACATATTCCGTCATGTCCGCACTAAATTATTCCCAAGCATTTTTGTCTTCTATGTAATCCACAATTGAGCAAAAGGCACAATTCACGTTTAATTGCGGATTTAAATTTGTTAACACTTAAGTCTTGTATATCATTTGGGATTTTATTATAAAATCGAAGACATCGTCCTCGAAACGACTTGTTTATCTTTTGGAGCCTAGAGGGCAGGTACTACAAGTTTATTTCTATTTGTAGTATTTATAGAATGTACACCACTTTTTTTCAAAAAGCTATCTTTGTTTTTTATGAACATATATTACATTTTCATATAATAATATATATTGACATGCCACTGTTGCATGAAATATAAAGACAAACAATTGCCTAAATTATAAAGTGCTCGAATCGCTCTTTTTTGCAGTACAAAAATAGTTTGAATGTCGGCAGCATTCCCCTACAGTAAAATACCGTACAACATTATGCTGTGAAAATAACTGAAGTAGACAAGTCGTGCTGTAGCAACATCAGTTAGTCAACTCTTGAATTTTTCTTACTGAGTATGCTGTTGAGCTGAGTCTACTCGATAATTTATCAATATGTATGTTAAGAATGGTCCATCCATACTGACCTGTGTAACGGTGCATTTCGCACCATTACAGTAATTTGAACCTTAGTCTCGTTTTTGTTTTGTTAGGTTGAATTTTTTGTCGTTTCTGCGTGTGCCGACGGTCGAGGGACGGACGAGAGTAATAATCGATGTTGTTCGCCCGCGATTAGTTAGTCGATTTAGTTTTTCTTGTTCTGGCAACATTTTTGTTTCCCCGCTCTATTGAGCGAGAGGCTATTGCACTGGTATCACTTTGACTTGCACTTTTGGATCGGCCGCCGAGAGAAATGACGCAAAACCGTTTTGTCATTTAATTTTTTAGAAATCCGTATTTATTTGATATGGACGAGGGCCTATTTCCTCTTTAAATGTTTGGCCAACCTAGTTAAGACTCGAGCTAGTGGATCGAGTGATTATTTTTGATAAAAAAGGCAATGCTTATAATGCTTATAATGCCGCTGCTTGATTTGTGAAGCATTTTAGAACCCTGATGAATCAGGGTTCTTTTCTTTTTTAGCTTATATCTAAAGTCTTTACATCACCTAAATTATTTTACTTTCTTATTGAAATGTCCTTGCGTGGCATTCGATTTTTGTCTCTCGCCGGAGTTTGACCCCAAGAAATTAGATTGCTGTGGAGCACCGGATTGGTAGAAAAAGCTGCTTAGCTGCACGCCATTGTCTGGAGCCGGGGGGTGCTAACCCGCCTCTTACACCACGTGGGAACCGGAGTGAGAAGTTTCGGAGTTGGTTTGATTTCATTTCGTTCGGACTGATCCAAGGTCATCGGTATGTGTTTTTGTTATATTTTTCTTGGCGACGTGGCATTGAATACTGCAGGTCCCTAAGGGGTGTTATTTTTATTAGAGAGTAGGTCAATGCTATGTCTACCCTTAGAGTTTATTGTTTTGTCTATTAAGTCTTTATGCGACTTTGTTTAAAAAAAACCTATACAGGTCCCCAAAGGGGTTAATTTTAATTAGGGGAGTAGGGCGTTGCTACAACTACCCTTATACTCTTTTCTTTTTGGGTCTTCATGTGACTCTTTAAAATTTATTTAACCTTATTTTTTTCTTATTGGAAAGGATTGCATTAATGACAGTACTAATTTGTGTATAAGAATTACCTAATGTAATTAGAGACATAAGACACATTGTACTCTACAGACACTACGGGATAATAAACTGCCAATAGAACTTAACATCTTGTATTCATTAGCTGTCCTCCCGCTTTGTTTTAAAAAGGTTCGGTGCTGGCTGAGATGTCCGAGGTATTTGTTGTGTTTGTGGTGGGTTCTGTGTTCTTTTAAGGTGGTATCTGGCGCCCGAGACTTTTATTTTGTTATTTTGTTTCTATTTGATGCCACCAATTTTAGTTTTATTTGTTTTAAAACAAACCCACAACACATAATTTAAATTTTTTTAATTTTTTATTATTACACCTGGCTATGATTGCTTAACTTTGCAATGTGTCAACCTAATCGGTTACCACCTAGTCACGAGCCCCTCTCCAATTTGATTACATATCTACCTAAATCATATAAACTAGAATCAGCCCAGAAAGCTATAACCTTCATTCATTCCTACCTTAATATCTCTAGGATTGGCACGGGGAAACGGTTTTTCTAAAAGTACAACTGCCGCCCTAGGAATACATTCTGTGTCGCGGAGTACTTTACACACATACATGAAACGGACACAAAGAACACCCAGACTCAGAACAACAATTTGTGGATCACACAAAGTGTTTTCCCAAGTAGGGATCGAATCTACAACACTCAATGCGGTAGATAAAGTGGCGAGGTGACCGCTTAAACCATTGCATCCATTGCATCCGTGCAATCATAAATTGTATTTCCTTTCTTTCCACGAATAGCAGGTTCCCTTGACATTATGTGTTGCGGGTTTGTTTTTGATAGGAACTATTTAACATTAAAGATTTCACTGATTTTTTTAAAGTAGTCAGTGCTGCTTCGCTTCTTGACGATGGACTCCTGATGAGTTTAAAACTAGTGTAATTTATATGAATATGGTCATTTTTTACATTTAGCGTTTCGTTACAATTGATGTGTACCTGTATTCGATTAAGACGAATTTAAACATCGAAACATTAAATAAAAACATCGATTACTTACATCATTAGATTCTGATCGAATTTAACACCTTTTGAAAGTTTTTATGGCGAACTCGTAAGTATCCTGAACTGAAGCATATCCGAATTTTCGTTCTATTTCGCCCGTTTCTATAAAGAGCACTTATTTATTCTAAGCTGAAACTGAATTCTTAAAATAATAATTTATTAATTAAGCAGGGAACCGAACAATCCCTTGCCATCGTTAGAAATGCCATACTTATTTATAAAAAATAATAATACAAGAATCAAAATGTTTGGTTCTCTACTGAACAATTTTACTAATAGAAATTGTCTTTAGTACTTGTTATGTAAGATGACATAACACGCATATTAAACGATAATAATTATTATATACCTATATTTCTACGAGCCTTGAAGCGAGTGTATAAACTTGAACAGTTATTTTTCACGTTCCCCACTTTTAAGAATCAGTTCCATTCGCGAAACGAACGCGTACGGTTCGGTCACTGAGAACAATATTTCGTGTGACCACTACAATAAATACGAGAGTATTGACAGTGCTTACTTGTTCAAGACGGCCAATTTTTAAATTAAGAACACAGGTATGTTTTTTTTTTAATTTGTTACTTAACTTTTTTTAAATGACATTTGGTGAAATGACGCAATGATTGATGTGCTTACACCGTCCATAATACATATTTGTATGCCACGTACGGAACACGAATGTTGTTTGGTTTGGAAATCAAACCTAGTATTACTGTTATGCGTACCTACTTTTTAATATCTGTCACTCTGGTTAAAAAGTGCATAAAGAACTTATGAAACTGATAAAGTATGAAAATGGCCGTAATTGTATGAGATGTTTCTGATTAGAAATAATGTGATAATCTCCATTTAGTTCGACCTACACAAACTAGTAATATTGGTTGGTAAAGTTTAGATATAAACAATAGGAACTACGAAAAAAAAAATTAGGTACTACCGATTTAAAACTATTATTTAAAAAACATATTTTTGAGTTTTTTTTTTTAAAGATTTTCGTTAGTAATTAACCTATGCAAACATTTACGACGACATCCCAAAAGGGAGCAGGCAGAATCATATTAAACACCCGTATTTTGCCGACCATAATTTTAATACCACTTAGGTAATAGGGCCAAGCGTATTGAACTCAACCGGGCTTCCGGCTTTTTAGGTATTAAAAGGGAAAATTGGGCCTTTTATATGATAGGATAAGTTAGTAAGATGGGAAAAAGGAAGAGGGGGTAAACGAGCAGACGGGTCATCTGATAGATAGTGGCTAGCGCCGCCCATGCCCGCCTGCAACTTGAAGTCACAAGCGTGTTGCCGGCCTTTGAAGAAGAAGGCCTTTCTTGAAGGTTTAAAGGTCGCACTGTTACCTGAAAAACCGATCGGAGTGCTGTGCAATAGGAGAAGCCTATGTCCAGCAGTGTACTGCGATAGGCTGATGATGATAATGATACTGTACCTTGAACTGACTGTAGCTGGAGATGTCGACCCTTACAACAACATAAAAGTATTTGTGTTATGTTTATTTATTTATTATTATTCTATGGATTTCAATCCTTTTGAATATGAAATAAAAAATATTTTTCCTTTCTCGTACTTTACTTATATGCTATGAGGTTAAACCTATGTGTCACGCTACTTGAAATGTAAGTTACAGGAAAACCTCAACACAAGTAAAAAAATACTGAATATTAATTACGTAAGGTTACATTTCAGTTGTAATGAAAAACATGCTTTTTGGAGTTACTCTTATGAGTCGACATCTTAATTCCGGAACTACGAAGAAACTCTTGAATGACAATTGCTAATCCTGTATCGCGATATGAAGAATTCTCCCGCCGATTAGCATATATACAACTTTTAAACATCAACCGTTGGGCCTCTGCATTTCAGGCATGATCACCTCGCCTGGTCGGAGGATCCTCCCTTTGTGTTGGAGGGACATGACACTTGTTCCTCTACAAATATAATGTAAAAAAATAATCTCATTTCAATAATACTACATCTTCTGCTGCCCTTCTTATTATTCTTCTTTAATTTTTAGTTATTTATTTTCTTTTCAGTAAATTATGTCAGCTGACCAAGTTTTCCACTCCCGGTCTGAGGGTATCCCCTCTGAGGGAGTAAAGGACCAGTATGCGGACGGTAAGGCGGCCAGAGCATGGAACAAGTTCATCGGTGACAGCAACCAGAGGACACAGAACTACAAGGACTTCTTGACCGGTATTCTGAGAAAGCACGGCTGTAAGAATGTACTTGATACTGCCTGCGGCACCGGGTAAGTAACAATTGACTTTCTTGGTTTTACTTTTCGAAATTTTATTAAAGAAAACTAATTTTTCATATAGTCTGTGAGTTGACTCAGGCAAAGTATTATTTATGTTTATTTAAGTTGTCATAGATTACATAATAATTATATTATCATTAATATATCCTGCATTTGGATTTTAAAGTCGATTTTTTAACCCCAATTTCAAACTCTACTCTAACAAAGAGCTTTTTAAAGAGCTCTGAAGATTTTTCTTACAGCAAAAAAAAACTATTCAAATTGTTTAATAATGGATCCAGAGAAGCTATTCCTCCTAAGCCTTTTTTTAATTCTAGCAGATAGAAACATCTAAATATCCTTTTATATTTGAATATCCTTTGATATATATATATACTATCCGATTTAAAAATATATAATCCTAGATTACATCCGTTGCTTTTAACTCGTCTATATACAATATTCATGTCATAGGAAATAAATATTCCCAAATCAAAAATACACCGTTTTTTTTTACTTATTCTGCTTGAACGAAAATTTTAGTAGGAAAGTAACTTTTATTGCACAGTCATTTATCTTAAAATTGTGATGTAATGTTTCGTCACCCTCCTAGTCAAACAAATATGTTCGGTAACGACCACTCTATGACGATGTATTTGATTTCAACGATTGCACACGCTGATGAACTCCCAGACTCGAACAAAACAACACTTATCTCAGCTGTTTTATACCACAGATAATATATTGACTTTAAAAGTAAATAATATGACCTTTGATAACACGGTTTTTGAAATGACTGGTTCATAGCAGTAAGTGGATGTATCTACAGGTTTCTTTATCTTCAGGTCGTAGTTTACAGCTAATGTTTGTCATATTTATTGTGTGATTCTGCTGTCCGTCTAGTGACGGATTAAGAATACGGAATGTCACTACCCCAATTCACCCCGTGGGTGTCGTAAGAGGCGACTAAGGGCGCAAAACAACGCAGGACACCAGCACTGCAAAAAGAAGGAAAACTTGATACAATCCCTATACCAACCCGTCTGGCCAGCGTGGTATAGTAGGCCAAAACCTCCTTTCTAAGGAGAGGCCTATGTCCAGCAGTGGACTATTAAAGGCTGTTGATGTGATGATGTGATGATGATGCTGTATTGATTCGCCTGTCGGTTTAGCGATCCTGACTGCTGAGCCAGAGATCGTGGGTTCGATTACCACCTAAGACAACATTTGTTACGTGTCTTTAATTTATCTATAATATGTACCGACGTATTTAGACATACGTCCGTGCGGTGACGGATTAAGAATACAGAGTGTCACCACCCCTATTCATCCCGTGGGTTTCGTAAGAGCCGACTAAGAAAAAAACTACGCAGAATAACAGCACTGCAGAGAGAAGGAAAACTTGACACAAACCCTATACCAACCCGTCTGGCCGGCGTGGTATAGTAGGTCAAAACCTCCTTTCTAAGGAGAGGCCTATGTCCAGCAGTGGACTGTTAAAGGCGGTTGATGTGATGATGATGTGAATATAAACTAGAGCAGCGTTACAATAACACAGACTTAGACTATTTTGCGATCAGATGGCTGTGTACGGTAGGCAGAGGGAAAAGGCTTAAATATACCTACTTTTATTCATATCAATCGTAACTATGTAAAATAGTGGGTTTTAAAAGTTTTCGCACTCTGTCACACTAAACTAAGGGCGTGGAACGCGTATCTGTGGCTAGGATTTGTTTTAAGGTAGAACAAAACCATGAAGCACTAAACCATTTAACAAAATAATAGAAGACTCCTATTCTATTTTGTACTGTTACCACTATTTCGTATTTTGGTTATTTTGGAAAAAAAAACAATGATTAGGTATTATTATATTATGACCTCTAAGGTTGGGCGAATGAACCACCTTACCCGCACTTTAGCTACGTACTTGACTAGATATACGTACGTACTACGTACTTGCATATCTAGTTTGGGTCTAAAATCTACATTTGGACTGTATGCATCATTAACTTAAAAACTTTGATTACTGTTCGAATAATTAACTAACTTCGTTCCAAAAATGACTAATAAAAAGCACAGGCAGAGATTATTTTCCACTATTTTATAATTATACATGTAAACATTATTGTACTAAATATAATACAGCGTATGGTTTCATGTCGTAATGGTACAAAGTTCAAAGAATTATTTGATCTTGTTATTTTATCAAATACTTAGTCTTACAAGACATTCTATTGCAATAGCCGTAATTGTTGTGTTAAGAAACTTGTTACGTTATGATAAATAGAATGTGATAATGAAGTTGTAATTATCTTTTAAATAAAATTGTTTAGAAACTGATTGACCAACTGATAACGTTTGGAAATACACTTCTTCAAGAATATTTACTTTAAGAAAGAAAAATAAGATAACTTAGCTCAGATATTTGCCAGTTTAAAATGACAGTAGAAGCACCGCGTAGCACGCGCAACAGGTTGCCGATAGGGTCCAAAAGTTCTTATGTCGGGGCACCAGGGACTTCCTTTCTAGGGTATACCTGGTTCCCCGGCTATTAGTACCCGAGACGGCGTGCGGTTTTAGTCGGTTCGAGTCCGACATGCCACCGATAGGTGGTATCCGAGGGGATTTCCGCACGGAAAAAAAAAAAAAGGTCCAAAAGTTCTGGAATGGAGACAGACGGAAAGCGCAGCAAAAGACGTCTACTGATGATGACAAGATAGACATCACAATATAGATAGACAAGATAGAAACTTCGGAGATCAACAGTAGGTACAGTCATTGAGGGAGGCCTATGTCCAGCAGTGGACGTCTAATGGCTGGGATAATGATGATTTAAAAGAAAAATTAATGTCTCATGTTTTCGGAGTACTGATCACCTACCCTGATAGGTGAATTCCCCGTCCTTGTGCTGGTGTATCACAAGTATTATCCAAGCTCCTATGATTAGTACATCTCGGCTCGCAAATAGTTTAAAAAAAAAGCTTATTAACAATAATCTAAATTGATTAGTAGTTCTATCGTTCATTGAATGTTTTATGTATTTCAGTATAGACTCAATGATGTTAATCGACGAAGGCTTCAAGATGGTGTCCATCGACGCGTCAGACAAAATGTTGAAGCACGCGCTAAAAGCTCGGTGGGACAAGAGAAAAGAGTCTAATTACGACGAATGGAGTACGTACCTATTATAATAATATCATTAATTCTTATAGAGCGCCATGTTTCGTACATGTGTACCGGTTCGATTGTAATAATACCACGGCCTCATGAAAAATTGGAGTTGAGGGGTCCGTCGGTTTGCTTTTCATCAACTGAGTGGGGCCGGAAGCCCAAAAAACTCAGGAATAGCACTCAAAATGCAGTAACGCACTTGTGTTCTTTGAGTTGGAAGTGTCTGTGGGCGACGGTAGTCACTTACCAGCAGGTACCATTAAAACCACGAATTTTCAAATGATATCCTAATCTTTATCTGTCAAAACGTAGCGCTTAACATAACGTGATTATAATCAGGACAGTTCTAACTAAATGAGCGTTTTATGAGAAAACTCGTAAGCATTTTTCTGTTGGTCATCGTTATCAACGCACCGAAATCAAGATTTTTGTAATAAACTGTATTATAATACATCTTTTTACATATTTGAACAGACAAACCTTAAGTGCAACTAATTTAATTAAGAATACCAGTATATTGCAAAACATGCAAAAAATCTATGGAGAACCTTTTTGGTTTGATAAGAAGTCGTCTAGAAATATAGTTTTAGCACAATACATAGAACACGTTATTTATAAATATCTCAAACATCTAAAATTTAACATAGGTATTCGATATTATCAGTAACACTAACGGACCCGTTACAGGCGTTCTAGCGTAAAGAGACTATTTCAATGGCAGAGAAAACGCTAATTTAAAACTATCTATTTCATTGTAATCCTATAAATGACGTGTGATGACAGATTAAGAATACAGAGTATCTTATTTATGACGTGGGTGTCGTAGGAGCCGACTAAGGGAGCAGGACAACAGCACTGCAAAAGAAAGAAAACTTGACACCAATCCTAAACCAATCCGGGTACACGGATTGGTTTAGGATTGGTGTCAAGTTTGGTATAGTAGGACAAAACCTCCTTCTTAAGAAGAGGCTTTTTTTTCCTGGGCGGAAATCCCCTCGGATACCACCCACCGGTGGCTATGTCGATGCAGGAGAGGCCTATATCCAGCAGTAGCTTGTTATAGGCCGTTGATGATGATGATGAAAAGCCTATTCGAACCCTTTAGTCGAACTGTACAAATAAATCACACGTTCCTATAACCCACACGGCGTGTGTGCCAAGTGTGTTAATTTTGTTATTTTAAACAGGCAGCCTTACGCAAATAACAATAAAAACGGTTAAATTAAGAACCTCCTCTTTTGTTTTTGAAGTCGGTTAAAATTGAGACTAATACCTATTACAGCTGTCAAAATACCGATATTTAATCCGACTCTGCCTACTGTTTATACGAGATTTGCTTCACTACAATTGCAATATTACTTAAACATTTAAACTCTTTATTATTTCAGTTATTGAAGAAGCAAATTGGGAAACTTTGCCATCTGACATTGAAACATTTCTACCTGGCACTAAATTTGATGCTGTCATTTGCCTCGGGAACTCATTCGCCCATCTTCTAGACGAGTACGGGGACCAGAGGATGCAGAAAATGTGCCTGAAGAACTTCGCCAAATGCTTGAAACCTGGTGGACTGCTGTTTATTGACCATAGGAATTATGACGCTATGATTGACAGCGGTGCAACACCTGGACATTCTATTTATTATAATGTGAGTAAATGAATTTTCTTAGTCCATTAGAAGGGCCTGTTGGTCTAGTGATGCGTAACCCTGGTAATCATGAAGTCGTGGGTTTGATTCCCACCCAGGACAAATAATTGTATGATGAATACGATCATTTGACAGACATAAGGTGTGTGTGGAGGAACGGGTGTCATGTCCCTCCAATAGAAAGGGAGGATCCTTCGACCAGGCGAGGTGATCATGCCTGGTGGCCCGCTGCCCAACGGTCGATGTTAGGTTAGGTTAAGTTTCTCCCCTGGGATAGGGCCTGATTAGGCATGGTGTCAATTCGGGGTGGACCTGAAATAACATGGTCCGGGTCCTCCCCAGAGTAAGACACCTGAGGCCGTCCGTCGGGGTGGTTTTTAGTGGAATCACCACATACTCCTGGCTCATAGTCCCCGAGGAGCAGGAGATCCGAAGGGATTTTCCACCCCGTCAACAAAAAAAAGGTTAGGTTAAGTTGTAAATATATGCTAATCGGTGAGAGAATTCTTCATATCGCGATACAGTGTTAGCAATACGACTGCATGGATGGCTGTGTGGTTTACACGGTCGCTTACTACTACGCTGAGTGTTGTGCGTCCGATCCCCACATGGGACGACACTTTGTGTGTTCTTTGTGTCCGTTTCATGTATGTTTGTAAAGTCCCCTATGACACAGGATATACTTCTAATGCGGGAGTTGTCTTCTTATGAAAAAAAAGAAAAGAAAAAAGGCAGTATATCATTGACAAAGTGGAAACAATTCCTTGCAGTAACGTTATTGTACACTTTGATAGTTTTAATTTCCTTGACTAAACCGTTACAAAGATGTTTACAATTGAATAAGAAATATTAAGAGACTTGTGGCATTATACTGCTATTTTGTTATGGTACTGATAACAGTTTTTGTGTCTAATTTGAATAACGTACCATTAAATGGTAGGTTCGTAGATTATTACTTAATTGCATTTTAAACAAATGAGCTTCAAATCAAAATATCTTTTTTTTTATTATATATTCCGTGTTTTTTACATGAATTGTGTTCAAACCACTAACATAGTCAGTTATTAGTAAAAAAAAGAATCTTGAATAAATACTTCAATCTAAAGTTCGTCTAATCTAAAATTGCGTCTGTGTTAAAAAAAATCAATAAACATTATTTTGTGTTTTCATTATCAGTGTGTATAATAATGAAGGCTGATACAAGAGTATCAGTAATCCTTACGTTATATTTCATAATACAAGTAGTAATAGCACATTTATCAGTTTTTATTATAATTATCAAGGGTCAATACTGTTTGACTTTATCTGTGGTACGTGTAAAATAAGTTGGACTGTCAAGGAATCATGTTGTTAACGGTTTACTAATCTCTCAGTAAGTTCACGGAGATCATCTCGCTTGCTTTAGCCAATAAGATCTATATTTTTTTCATTTAGATAACAAAGTAACATTTATAAATATCAGAATCACAATTAGGTATTGTGCAAGATTTGTTACCTAACGAAAACTGAGGTAACATGTTCAAATCTTGTAAATCATAGTTTCAGCGAAGTTATTTTCATAGTTAGTCACAAGTTTCATTTATTTTTCTTTTTTTTCAGTGCAAATATCCAGTAGACATCAAAACGTCAGTGTTGGTCGTCGGCGGAAAACCTCAACTAATTGCGTTAGATTATTGCATCACAACTGATAAAGAAAGCAATGAGACGAGGTTCGTTTAGGAAAAACATTTCACTAGACAAATATATATTTATATATTGGTATATTTATTTGTTGCTTGATCTCTCTATTCATTTACTCGTTTTGAATTAAGTTTTTATGAAACATTACAATTATTAAATTATTCTTAGCACCTTATGTCACTCACTGTCTTTTAAACGATCTGCTTTGTCCTCTTAAAAATAAGAATAAAAGTTAGGCATATAAAGTAAGTGCCTATAATGTAATATTGAGAAGATATATATTTACTGATATCGTTATATTTAAATTTCAGTGAATTCCGTCTGTGTTATTACCCACACAAGCTTGAGAAGTTCACGAGGATGTTAGACGAAGCGTTCGACAACCGTGCCAAACATCACATCTACGCCGACTTCAAGCCAATGGACCAAGTGTCAGTACCTGGATTCTTTATACACGTATTAGAAAAAGCAAAAAATTAAAAAAACTAAGTAGTAAATTATAGAATAGTAAAAATGTTTTTAAAATTATTACCTGTGTACATATTAATACATTAAACGTATAGAACATCTTAAAATTATTCACATTGGAGATCTTATCTGCTTAACTATAATACCTATTGATATTTGTTTAAAAAAGTTAGTTTATAGAAATACTTAATAAATTGAAATTCATGTCCGTATAGAAATAAAATTTGACTGTATACCACCGCAGGTACCTACCTACTAAGTTTTAGGTAAATCTTTATACCTAAGTACAGATGTAGATAAAAATATTATTTTTGTTAAAAAAACCAGTTTCGTTAATTATTGACTATCTACTTATTAAAAATACCCTACAATTTTAATGACTTACTTCATAGGTATAATTAGTTTAATAGTTTGGACGCGTTTAAAGGACTACCTACGCTTATAATATCGCAGTGTAGGTATCCATTGTAGTCAGGAGATGAAAAATTGAGGGCCGCTTTTGCACTGACAGCCTAATATGTAATCATTATTGACAGCTGTAAAAGAAAGAGACATTATTTTAATGATTATAGGCGTATTATAGTGTTTTATCTATAATTGAGGACGCACTATAGACGTGAATACATTTCAGTAGTAGCTTAACAAAGCAACTTGCGAGTTCGATCTACAACAAAAAAAAGGTTTGGAAGTTTTTGTTGAGTTTCTTACAAGGGGCAAGAAAAACCTGGCAAAACTCAGTGATAACACTGGATTCCAGTCCATCTATAGCCACATTGCATAGTGCGCCATCCAGGGCATAAACTTGGCTATAACCTACCTTAAACAATGATATTTTACACATCTTACACACGGCAGTTTGATCTCAGACTAGTCATAGTCTGTAATGGTTACCGGACTGTTGATAAACATAGGTACCTAATTAAATATTTCTAAATACATACCTAATGATAATAATAATATTTCAGACATCTGACACACAATGCCATCTAGTTTATAAACAGAGCTTGTACCATGAAAGCTAGATTTATGTATTTTATTTTTACACATCATGCACATTTGCGGACATTATACATATAAATAAATACCTATAAACTTACATAAATAGATACATACGCAAATAGATACCAATAACAATATTAGATGACAATCATGTGGATGTTGATTCTGCCATTCAGCGGCGTAGCGAGGGAGGGGCGGGGGGTGCGGGCCGCCCCGGGCTGCGTGCTGGCAGGGGGGCGGCAAGAGCTCCACTAGAAAATTTAAAATCGAAAAAGAAAGGTACTCATACTCAATACCTGGAGTGTGTGGTAGTATGTAACTTTAAAGTATCAAAACAAGTTGTAAATAACTCACAAATATCTGGAATCAAAGTTCCAAATGGTTGACCTTTAAACTCACCCCTTTTTTTTTTTTTTTCCGTGCGGAAATTCCCTCGGATACCACCTGTCGGTGGCATGTCGGACACGAACCGACTAAAACCGCACGCCTTCGCCGGGTATTCATAGCTTTAAACTCACCCCTACAAACTTACTATGAGAGATGAGTTTGGATTGCATGGGCGGTTCTCTTAGGTTACTTATGTATAGATATACTTATACACTTAACATCTTATACCTAAATGATCTTATCATCACGCGTCAAAATTAAAATGTTTTAGGAACAACATTACCTTCGAAACAAATGTTTTCAAAAGCAAAGCTTATGAAAACTGACGTTTTTAATAAACTAGTAAAAGACACTTACATTATTCATACTTTTTCTACTCTTCTTTAGGATATTTTTTGTTTTTAACATTTATATTTAAAAAATGTATGACTAAGTCATAGTTGAAAAGCGATAATTCCATTTCTCGAAAAACTTTACATCGTACCAATTACTTTACAAATTACTAATCGATTACAGAATTATGTATATTACTATAAAAGCCCGTGTAATGTCATATCATAGGTTTTACTAGTAAATCTTACTATATTAGACTTAGACACGAGCGATTTTTGCCTACAAAGATTTATTTCATATTAGGTACATTAACTTACATACATTCTTTTATTTTAATTTTGCCTCACCTCGCTGCTTCCCACTGCACTGAGTATTGTGGGTCCGATCCCCACACGGGACGACACTTAGTGTTATCCACAATTTGTTGTTCTGAGTATGGGTGTACTTTGTGTCCGTTTTATGTGTGTTTGTCAAGGGACTTTACCGCGACACAGGATATATTCCTTTTTTTTTTTCGTTGACTGGCTGGAAAATCCCTTCGGATCTCCGATCTCTCGATCTCCTCAATTCCCGAGAGGCAGTACAAAAAAAAGCCTTTGAAGAGATTGTTGCCTCCCGTCCAGCTGATTTTTACAAGAAGGCATCAATAAACTGCCAATGCGTTGGCAAAGATGGGTCGATTGCATGGGTGATTACTTTGAATAACAGAAATAAAAAAGTTTGAAAAAATAAGTACTTTCACTTATAACATACAAAACGGCAATCTCATAGGTAAAGACCTATTATATATATATATAATCTGAATCTCGGAAACGGCTAGGAAGGGGAAGGGGGTTTCAGGGGCGATTAATCCATCTAGTTAGGTATCATTTTTAGAAAATTTACCAAAAAAAAAATACCGAATAAAGCTCGGTCATCCAGGTACTTTGTATATTATATTTAAAAATTAAATATACATCTATACGTTTTATCTAATTTATTGTATATATATGTGTAATCTGAATCTCGAAAACGGCTATAACGATTTTCATGAAATTAAGTATGCAGGGGTTTCGAAGGCTATTAATCGATCAAGCTAGGTGCCATTTTAAGAAAATTAACTAACAAAAAAAAACCTAGCAAAGGTCGGTCCTCCAGGTGCTGTACTAGTGAAACGTTACAATTATGTCAATAAAGAATGGTGCTCCAAAGTCAGACCAAATTTGTTATGTTTGTAGTTGTTTATGTTAAAATAAATTATGTTTGTAGGGCTAAAAATTTTATTTTGTGGGGGCGGCAGTTTCTTCTGCCCCGAGCGCCACTCATCCACGCTACGTTGTTTTATGAGATACTGATTATACATTTGTTTTAAAAAAAAAGTTGTGGCCATCCTGATTTCAAAGGAAAGCTCAATCCAAAGAAGAACGGACTGAAAAACAAAGGATGAGCCAACAAACTCATGTTGCACTCGTGTCGCTATAAAAGATAGATAGATTGACTGATAGAATACTTGTATACCTTTTTTCCACATGCATGTTATATATAAATTATACCTAGACACCTTACAAATGATCGTGCTCATCAAACAATTATTAGTTTTGGCGGGAATCGGACCCACGATCTATGGCTTGGCATTCATCTTCTTAGTCGGACACTCTTGTCAGAGTGGTCGTGGATATTGATGGGCAGGGCTTTTTTTTTTTGTTTTAAAAAGACAACTCCCGCATGAGGAATAAATCCTGTCGCGGGGGACTTTACAAACATACATGAAACGGACACAAAGAACACCCAGACTCAGAACAATAATTTGTGGATCACACAAAGTGTCGTCCCATGTGGGGTTTGAACCCACAACACTCGGCGTAGTAGGAAGCGGCGTTGCGACCGCTTAAACCACTACGCCATCCGTGCAGTCATAACGTGGTTGCGGCTCGACGTGGACGTTTTGCGATGTTGCTCCGCTCCATATCTCTCAGTTGTGTAAAATACATATTATTGTGAACAGGCCAGTCATAACTGAGTGTTATTTATTTAAAACTTAGTAATAAGCGGTTGCCAAGAATGTGTAAACACTTGCGAATATGTTGTGTAGAGGTGTCCGCTCAGTATTGCCAAATGACCTGTAATTACGAATCAAATTCATTTCGCAATCTATTGAACACGTGTAAAGATACAAGGGACTCGCTGTTTTACTAGAAACAGTTTTACCGGTAATATCTTAACTCTATATTATATTTAATTTGTTAAAACAATTTGTATTTACAAAATTTATCGCTTTTTCTTAATAATACATGGTGATGCAAGTGTGTCAGTGGGTATACGCTCAAGAAGTGTTTTAGAGTTTTCATACCTCTATAAAAGTACGCCCCACCAGGGAAGGGAACGTGGCTCCGGCTATAGGTCGCACTATCTTGTTGGTTGACACGTGTCGACTAGACATTGAAATTATTGCTACTATTAAATCATATTCATATGATGAAGTGATTAGTATTTCATCTGTGATTGTGATTTCGTCATAGACAAAGATAAATGCCATTAAAATCAGAATTCTTTTTATCAAAGTTTACGAGCTTTTTTATATCTTTTAAATTTAGAGCTTTCGCGAGTCTAGCGCTACCGTAATAATAATAAGTTATAGTGGTTTTGTAAATTAGTCGCACGTGTGATTATATGATTTATCACAGGTGATTGTAGTCAATCCCTAGGTCCCGCAATAGTTCGATCCACAGGCACCGTGTGGCGTCATCTGATGGATATGACTTAAATATAATGAAGGATGAATGAATAAAGCAAATGGTTTTATATTCAGCTTTTAAACGCTATAATAGAAACTTTTAAACTTTCGCGTTCCATGATAATTAATATTATTTAACGGGAATTAACGCGATCTCTTATTTAGGGTATTACATACCTCTGGTTTGCCTGACGTTTCGACCAGGTTGCACCGGCCGTGGTCACAGGCTGACGGCCGTATGTAATACCCTAAATAAGAGATCGCGTTAATTCCCGTTAAATAATATTAATTAACGCTATAATAGGCCATCGAAAAGTAAAGAAATGAAACCTCCACGTAGTGTGATGTGATAGGGCGGCAATATAAATATAAAAAATCTGCACGTGATTAGTACGTCTCCCTACATACACACAGTTTACGTCATCATCATCATCAGCCTATCGCAGTCCACTGCTGGACATAGGCCTCTCCCAGTTTACGTTATATTAAATTAGATTATATTAAAAACAGCAAAATGGATTGAAATAATTTATTTTATTAAGAAACAATATTGTAAATGAAATGTATTTAGAGTGGGGGCCTTAAACATAGGAATTACGTCTAAAAGTACACTATGATCCGTCAGTCTATGATCCGACAATAATGTTGTTGATGGGGATATGTATCAGCTTGACGAAGAAGCCGATGAAACCCATGATGCAGAAACCAATTGCTGTGGCAATAGCAATCTTTTGAAATTCTGGAAAGGAAGAAAACAGGCATATTAATATCTGACAATCGGTTCTTTTCTGAAATCTTATTCCGGGGAGTACTTTTTATCAATGTTAATTTGTTCATTTTTTTATATAAAAAGGTATATAATAAAGAAATTTACAGACAGAGCTTTTAGGGCACAATAAAGTTAAATTCATTTTGATAGTGAGACACAATTTTCAAAAGGATGTCACAATGAAAAACAAATGACAGTCTCACAAATTAAAAAGTAATATATTCCCAAATGTTCCCAATTGTAGAAATTCCTTAATTGTTTTTTCATTATTTTAATGTAAGTGGCCAAATCCAGAGACTTTCAGTATGCCCCACGTGCATGCTTATACTAGATTTTGCCTTACTCTACAATCAAACCATCTCAATACAAGATTTTATCTAAATCAGTTGAGCGGTACTGATTGCTCATTAAAACTTCAACCCCTTTAAGGATGATTTCTGGGATAAAAACTATTATATTTCCTTTCCCAAGACTCAAACTTTCACTATACCAAATCACATTTCAATAGGTTCAGCGGTTGAAGCATTAGCATTAGGAAGCATCATAACAGACAGACTGATATACTTTTGAATTTATAATATTAGTATGGATTGTTAATGTGAGTTAAGTTTACACTATTTAGTAATTCAATGATCATATATTGACTTTTAAGTAATTACTAAAAAAACAAATATATATATTTTTGTGATAATGTGTAACGTGTATGTAAACTACCCAACTCTTCAAATATTATATAATATCCGTATTAAGGTTGTCTGTAAGAGATTGCCATGAGCAATAAGACCACCAATTGATACGTCTATATATTTGTATAAATAACTTTGTGTTCACCGTATAAAATCAATATATAAATAAATAATTATTATTCATTTGTACACTAAATTAAACAATACTACTTTCACATTTCACAAACTACACTCATAATAGGTAAGTAAAAACACTTGATAAAGAAAGTAGTGACAAAATCTTACTCTATATTCTATGAAAACAAAGCTCAATCACTAAAATCGTCTGACTTAACTAATTTATACATTAACACAAAACAAGTAGGCCAAAACCTCCTTTCTAAGGAGAGGCCTATGTCCAGCAGTGGACTATTAAAGGCTGTTGATGTGATGTGATGATGTGAACACAATTATCAGTTAAGTGATCTGTTGTGAAAAACACAATGTTTGTTATTTAACATTAATCTACAAATACTACAGACATGAATAATATCATCTTAAAATCTATGAGGTGTCAATATTTGTTACTATGTGGAAATCATTTAATTATTAACCTTGAAAGGACTTTCTAACACATAATTTGAAATAATCTTATCTTTCATTTTGATATAAAAAAGTTAAATAAAACTGTGAAGCATATGCTTAAAGAGGTCAGTCACAAAATACCCTGGTAAAGTATCTCTTATGTATTGCTTTAACACTATAATGTGTTGTAGCTAGAATATCTTCGTAACAAAGGGAGAAATTTGAAATGAAACCTACCTTTTCTGTCAGGTTTAGTGCATCTTCTGACCAATCTGATCGAATCCTTGGCGAACTGCTTACCAGGTTCAACAAACTTCGCGATTTGATCCATTTTATTCTAAAAATAGGAAACAGTTACACATTAAACTCTCTAGTTAGAATTCTATGGGACTTGCCTAAGAAAGCACTGTTACTTACATGAATATATCAACGATTTGTGAATATAAAATTAAGTAGTTCGCAATTTGGCGTAGTGTTTGCCGCCGCCGAAGTCGAAAATTACAAGCAGAAAACTGACAAAATATTCTAAACGTCAGCCACGTTTCGAGATTCACGGCACGTCATCACACACTTTACGTTTGGATTTGTTGCCAAAGTATGGTACTGATAAAGTACTATTTCTTTATTTATTTAAGTAACTGTTTACCACAAAAAAAAAGTAATGCTCTCCTCTAGAGAATACAAGCTACTATTTTAATAGAAGCTTTTGCTCTACATACTTATCTATTGCTCTACTTTTTAACGTATGCTCTAATGTATGTTTTCTACTACAGGCAAAATGAGAAGGATTAGATTGGCTGTTGGCCGGTTTTTCTATTATTTATTTCCTTAGATCAATATATTCCTTACTAAAGTTAGGGTAACAGAGGTACATAAACAAGTAAATATAAAATAAAATGCGTGTAGAAAAGGTTCCTGATTTACTGCATGCGAGTAACTTAATCTGCATCTTGGTCAGTGACTTCTACTTGAAACAAGTTATAGTAAATATGTTTAATAAATGACATTTGTGAATGATATTTCAGTAATATTTCCATTAAAGGAGACAAAACGTGATTTCATAAAAATAAAAAATCAACTTCGACCAATCTTATTTTCAATAGTAAGTCTTTTGATTGTCTATAATAGTTAACAACTAGCGCTGACAAGTGTGACAAGGAAAATTGACAACATTGACAGTTGACATTACATCGATGTGAGTGATGTGTTGTGTATTCATCTAAGAATTACTTGAAATTCTATTAAAATAAAGTACAGTATTGTATGATATGCTTTTTACAGTATTTATTGAGTAGAAGTAAAGGATTATAGACGTCTTAATCAGCCCGAAACAATAAGAGAACCGTTGCGATGTACGCTGTGGAGAAAAAGTTTGAAATAGAGATGAAGTTGAGAAAGGTGTGTTAACATCTTATTAAAATTGATACTTATTTCATTAGAACTTAACTGCATTTGACGATTCTAAGGCTCTACACATTCGTATCATCATTTTAAAATAATGTATTTATACTTATTTTGCTACCGAATTGTTGTGTAAAGGGGCGTGTCAAAGTATATACTTATTCGTAAATCTTTGTTTATCTACAGGAAATGACGAATATCCAGGAGTTAAAAGCGGCAGCTAAACGCAGTTCATCTCTTGCTAATGATGTGTGCAATGTTCTTGGCGCTTGTGAACAGAGACTTCAGCAGCTGGAGACTGCTGTGCTACCGTTGTATGGAGACACTGCGAGGCTACAACATATACATCAAAGTGAGCACCTTACACATGCTTGGGCCTACGAATCGACATTTCTTGGATAGGACTGACTTTTTTTTATGGTATATGCTTGCAAACAAGCACACAGAGTTTTAAAGTTTATATCTACTTTTCATTAAAGTTAAAAAAATTGGTGATATTTAAGAGTACAGACTATTAACTGTACTACATCAAACTATGTACATATTTTAGTTGTAGATCAGATGGTTGCAGGCCAGCATTATGGTTAACTCTTATTTATTTACTGTAAAATACATTTTTCTAGTAATTGTCTTTAAAAAATATGTTAATTAAATGTTAAAACAATTTTGTGACCAAGTTAATTTGTGTTTTTACAGATATGGAGCGCACAGTGAGGTCTTTGGACCATGTGATAAACTATTATATGGTGACGAGAGAGCTGGCAGACCTTATACAAGCTGGACCAAATACCAGCACAACGGAAACATTGAATGTATATCTTGAAGTAAGAGTTTCTCATCAAATTCAGTAATTTAAAAAAATATGATAAAGAAAGTGAACTGTGGTACTAGCTAGTACTGTGTGTATAGACTTGATGATTATGTTCCAGGCTTTGGACAAATTGGCAGATGCACAAGGATATTTCAACAAAAACAATCCTCAGAGTATTGAATTGGAAAATATTGTAAGTGGTATTTTACTATAGTTTAATTATATATACAACTAGCTTATGTAGGTTATTGCATTAACTAGTACTTGTAGACTAGTCATAGTCTTTTCTCAAAAACAAGCTATCTCCATACCAAATTTCATCTAAATTGGTTTAGCGGTTTAGGTGTGAAGAGGAAACAGACAGACAGACACACTTTCCCATTTATAATGTTAGTATGGATAAAGTGTTTTACTAATGATAAAAACACAGTAATATATTGTGAAGGCAATAAGCAATCGAAAGACGAAGCATCTCATGTGTGTTTATCTAAGTTTTAAGGTTTATTTATTCTATAAGTATGAAGGAATTCCACCATGACATTATGCCATCAAGTTTGTAAAAACTAAGAAAATATTAAATGTTTATATATTTTATTCCTTCTATAGTTTTTTTTAATATTATCGGAATGGTTTTCGTAACCGTTGAATGACCAAATTTACTAAGATTGAGTGATAATATTTTTATGCCATATATCCCAATGTTTTGTGCCAGCTAGTCCATGGTCACAACCGGTCTAGACTATATTTAACCAATCCGATTGACAGAATCAGCTGTACAACACGGGTGTATCCAAGCTCGAAAACGCATTCGAGGACCTCCTGAATCGCAACACCAGACCTCTCTCTCCTACTACACTGATGGACATGATCGCTTTAGAAGAAGGTAGGTTATCGGCAGAGCGATTCAGGTTCAGGTAAGGACATGTCGATTCACGAGAGCGGTGTGGTGGCAGACTCGAGCGTGGACAGCGTCAGCGTGAGCGGCAGCGGCAGCACGGTGGGCGGCGCGCTGGACTGCATGCGCGCGGCCGCGGCGTGGCTCAGCGCGGCCGGCGCCCCCCCCGCGGCGCAGCTGCTGGCCGTGCGCGCGCCCGCCGCCAAGTCCTCGCTGCTCGCCTTCAAGGACTACCAGCGCTCGCGCTCCATGGCGCACTCGCCGCTCATGGTGAGTCAGCACTCACACCGACTTACTTGTTCATGGAATATCTGGCAGAAGTGCTCTGTTTGACGTTCCGTCGCATCCGCATTATACGATTGAAGTCTCAGATTGGCAGTGCTGCACATTGCCTTCTACCAAGATAGACTCTGCTACGAGACCTTAATATAGAAGTGATGAGATCACACATACGATACCTATAATAAACTTAGGCTAGGTAGTGAGTGTCACTACCTAGCCAAACACATGAATAATCTATTACTTCTTTATGGTTGATGAATCAGATATATTATATATGATATATTAATGTTTTATTTACTTGCAGAGAGCCAAAAACTTCTTACATCGTTCCGATAGCACTCAGAGAAGAACAAGCAGATTGCAAAAAGTGTAAGTTATCTTTACTCTCCGCTACTGATAACTTCGTATTTTGAATGACTTATATAACATGTGGTTAATTTATTCAGTATCGAGAAACGCGCAAACAAAATAATGATGAAGGCGTCACAGACCTTAGAACAGTCTACCGGACTAGCTATTGGGCCAAGGAAGTCTGTCGTTGAAACTTGTAAGTTTAATTCTTAAAGAGTTGATTTTGTTGTATCCAGTAGTCTTATTTTTTATTAAATATCCATAGTAATCATTTATAATGAATAATTGATAATGTCCAATCTTGTTATACAAAACTAAGTCCCTGCAACACTATTCTAATTTTATTTGATTACTCAATTTTATACCAATTTAAAGGCTGTTGATGAGATATGATGATGATATGAAGGGCTATCGTTTTCTTAACCTATGTTGGGTTCAAAAAAATAAATTACGAGTTCCTCTAATATTCGATTGATGCTTATTACCATTCAATTTTAAATCTATTTATAATTTGGTATAGTAATAGCAAAGTTAATATTTTTTGTTTATCATAAATACCATAATATGGTTATTAGGAAAATTAATTGTTATAGACACAGAGGAAAACACCGAGTACCTGGACGACTGGGAGGCAGAGATGGCCGGTAACGTTGCAGCTGCAGTGTGCCGTTTAGCTCGGCACGAACAGCGCCATCTGTTGGGGCTGGTGCCGCTGCCGCGACTTCCTCCCTTGTTAGCCGCCGTGCTCAGTCAATGTTTCGCAATACTCGCCACCGATGTTGAGGTTAGAATTAACCTTTAATGGGTCGTTTTGAAAACTTAGTGATCAAAAATTCTAATAGTGCTTTCGACAGCGTTAAGTATGTTAATAATCAATTTAGACCGGTTCAAAGTTCTTTTTATTGTAATAAACATTTTTGTATTAATCGTTAAAAATATTTGTTATTACCAATATTCAATCCGGGTGGGCGTACAGTAGATCGAGTCGTAGGTGTTAGTGATTAATAGGTGAGGTGTACCGCAAGGCACTAACGTGGGTCCCGACAGCGCGCGTGTGCGCGGTCCCGTCGCGCGGCGGGGCGGTGCGGGGGCGGCGCGGGGGGCTGGGCCGTGCTGGCGCGCCTCACGCGGCTGCTGCCCGAGCTGGAGCGCGCGCTCGCGCCCGCCTCGCCGCAGCCCTACACCAACATCCTGCACGCCTGCCAGCAGAACGTATGTTCATTTTGTTTTTATTTTGTTCGATTTAGAAAACTGAAACTGTTAATGAGTCGTTGATACACTATATGCACAGATATTTTAGATAGGTTGTTTAATAGCTCACTGAACGCAGAATATGTAAAAACACGGTGTATTACGATGTGCAGTGCATAAAGTCTCTGGAGGAGTGGGTGGAGGGCATCCGCAACGACAGCGCGGCGGGCCCGGTGGACGGGACGGTGCACCAGCTGGCCGCGGCTGCGCTGGCCCACTGCCAGGCGCTGGCCGCACACATACACACTATAGGTAACGTACCAGTTTCTGGGGGAGAGGGGGTGGGTAATATCATAATCAATATTTCTTCAAATAGGAGAAGGTTTTTAATTCGACTGAACGTCTTTGGTTTTATTATACGTTACGCGTTGTGCCAATCGGTAATTGATTTAAAAATAAAATATTTTTAATTAATTTAACCTAAACTTGGTAGTTTTATCTCTAACAATAGAAAGTTAAAGGATGAATGAATATAGCTTATTATAATTTATCACATTTAGGCACATTTTTAAGCAAATTAAGTTGAAAATGTACAATATTATTGTAAAATATATTCTGATGTATACAGGCCCAGCACTAGCGACAGAGCCGTCGTACGTCCGCGCAGTGAGCCAGGTGTCCGGCTCTCATGACAGGAACGCGGTCATGCTCGCTATATACATGCGTAAGTTTATTTTTAATGTAGTGCCATGTACCAAATCATTCAAATAAATAGCGACTCTTGCTTCGAAATAATAAAGTGCAATTCAGGTTGACGGCATATATCATCTACAGTTGTATTCACCTATCTTTGTATCTCGTAACTCTATTTCCTCTGAAGATGTTAGGGTTTAATTTCTTGCTTTTAGTGCTTTAGTTTCATATCGGAGTTGACCTATTATATCAATATTTCAGTGGTATTCTCTAAGGAAAGAGTTCGTTTGAAATTCGACTACAGCGCTGTCCAATTCCAATTCCAAACTAAATTAGTTTTAAGTTCAAAGCTGTGGCAGCACTGGTTCTTAGAGAATAGCACTGCAATACTCATAGGCCTCTCTTTAGAATAGTGGTTTTGGCCAACTATACCACGCTTGCCAAACGAGTTGGTATAGGGTTTGTTTCAAGTTTTCCTTCTCTTTTGCAGTGCTGTTGTACTCCAGAGTTTGCGCCGTTAGTCGCCTCTTACGATACCCACAAATATGGATGGTGACATGTCGTATTCTTAATGTCACCACACAGACAGCCTAAAAGTAGATTAGCTTGTTCGCCACAGACGTGGTACTGTGGAAAAAAATCTATCAAGCTGGGCTCTGATAGCTATAAACTTGTACATATGGATTTGGCTCTTCACAACTGTTTGTGTTTGTAAGTCAATAAATCTTTTCTTTTCAGGAAAAGTCCTGGCGCAATTGAACTTTGCGCTAAGGAATAAGAGTGAGCAATATCCAGATGCGTTGAAAGCTATATTCTTGTTAAACAACACGCTCTATTTGCTACAGGTACTATCACTTTTCTTCATTATTATTTTTCTTTTTTCAGGCGGGTTTGTGTCAATTTTTCCTTCTCTTTGCACGGCTGTTGTTCTGCGTAGTTTGCTCCCTTAGTCGGCTCTTACGACACCCACGAAATGAATAACTCCGTATTCTGAATCCGTCACAGTTTTACTTACCCCAATGTACCTTCTTATTTTGCCCTGTCTGACAACGACTACATTCCCAAGAGAACTCTCTCTCGTCAGGCTAGCGGCCGCCCATAAAAGGAACCAGTTAAAACCTTTTGCAACACACATTGTATCGACTCCAACTATAATTGGCAAAAGTGCAGGAAAATGACGAAATTATTTCTTCCAGGGACTTCAACGAAGTGGTCTACTCGACGTTTTGATGTTGGCGGAACCCGAGTGTGAAGCGAACTACCGCGACATGATACAGGAACATAAGAACGCCTACTTGCAGAGTTGGAACAAACTGCTGCAGCACACGACACTGGATGAGCCCCTGCCTGCTAAACTGAGGGACAGGGATCGGCAGATACTCAAGGATAAATTTGCTGTGAGTTATGAATTCGTTTTAGAATTTAAACAAACTAGAATAGTTTTTTCAAAAGATAACGAATTGCTGCCTACAGTCAATGTAACATTTGTAAAGTGTCTGCAATTTGTGAATAATATTTCTGGTTGATAATTTTACTGGATATATATATTGGTATGGAGATATTTAAAAAAGGTTTTGAGGTCAAAACAGGTCGTTTGGCTCTTTGATTAACAGCCCCTGCCAGGATCAAACTAGTCGGGATCTTTAGGGCGTGTTGAACAATGACGTAACTCATGGAAGATAATCTATTATTCTGAGTGTTAAAAATTGGATAGAGTTCAGAATAGTATTAATACATAAGTTGTTCTTAAACCCATGCAGTTAGAGTAATATAATTCTCGCTTGGATGAGTTCTGTGCGAGAATTATGGTTCGCCACTAATGGGCAGGTTCGACCGGAGTATACCACACTAGAAACCGGTGTTAAGCAATTCTCTCGTTGCTTTTCACCGAGTTACTAAGGTTATCGGAGTCCATCCCGTAACTCATGACTCAAAAGAGCGGCAATGCACTTTTGACTGGTGAGTCACAGGCGTCCATGGGAAACGGTACTTACTATCAGTTGCTTACTCGTCTGCTCGTTTGCGCTGTACCATAAAAACATCAAACATCGGCAGTCGTTCAACCGCGAGTGGGAGGAGTGCAGCCGCGCCCAGCGCACGTACAGCGTCCCCGACGCGGAGCTGCGCGAGGCGCTCAAGCGCGACAACAAGCTGGCCATCCTGCCGCCCTACACCACCTTCTACGACCACTACGCCTCGCTGCCCTTCTCCAAGAACCCCGACAAGTACGTCAAGTACAGCCCCGTGCAGGTCAGTTTCCCGGCTAAGTAACTAATTTCATTCTATTCATGTCTCGTGTGATCCACATTTTTTGTCTCTGAAATTACAATTTGAACTTCTCATTAAAGTTCTATCTTTGTACTATACTTTTGTATTTATTTTTACATAGGACGAATATTCAGATATTAAAAAAAAAAAACTATTTCTACCATTGCTTTTACTAAAGTAAACGAACAAAATTCTATTTATTTTTACAGATTGCAACACAGTTGGACGGGTACTTCGATGAAGCTGCTTAGATAAAACTAATAATATACATCTTATATGTACATTAGTTGAAATGTATCAGGATATAAATAAAGACACTATTTATTTAGTCACAGATTTTATATTAAAGCTAAGCTAATAAATATTATCACAATAATTAAGATGCTTAAATTATTTTCTTCACTTCTTATTCTTCTTTCGTTTATGCCGCCGTGGCCACTGAAACAAACGCAAACATGACACGCTGCAATGACCATTGGCCTAACTAGGTAAAGGTACGCATTCATTAGACCGAGGAGTTCTACTACTCGACCAAGCGAACTAGACGACTGTCAAATGTGACGTCATTGACTTCGGGTACGGATAGCAGAAGAATTCAAGTGATAGATCTGTGTTTTTGTTTTATTTAATTAATTTAAGTTGATTAGCTATTCATGTTATCTACAGATATTTAATTATTCCGGTTCTGGGTGCTTCTATGTATTATAAGTATACATTTACAAATCAAAAGTAAATAAGTATGTTTATCGGTTGTCTAGTAACCCTACGAGTACAAGGTTAGCTTAGTTTGGGATTAGATGGCGCAATGTGAATCATCATCATCAGAGCGTAGTGATGCATACAAAAGTGTGAATCTGCCCGTTATATGTTATAGTGACAGGGTGAATTTTTTATTGTGTAATTAAAAGACTTGTTTTATAAAATTAATCTGAGTTTATTGCGTCATCAGATAAATCAAGCTCTTCTATGCTTGACATTTGCGAATCTTCAGAACTACTATCTTCACCAACCTAAATAATCTGTTCTCTTTCTTCCAATTCTTCTAATCCTTTTTTCCAATACTCATTTGCTAAACGACTTACGTGATCCACCTCCTTCTTCCAGTCAGCTGCATTTATAGATTTGATTGCTTCGCGGGTTAGAGCTTCAATATTCTTTTCTAACTGATCTATATTTTTTTCTGCCATTTTCTGCTTCATCAAATTCGACACGTATTCGATTGTGTTTAACTCACACTGGTATGGTAGAAGACGGAAAACTTGTTGGCCATAGGTTTTGAATAAATTGTCTATGTAATATTCTTTGTCTTGTCTGTTGCGGTAAATTAAACAGAATTCTTTCTTCGTCATCCTGGGGTCCTGGGGTCATCCAAAATATTTTTACTGCTAAGCCAGGTTGTCGGTGGTTTGTTTATTTGGCTGTGATAGGGAGCGTTGTACATCACGACAATGCTGTTAGTAGGTAACTTTGGTATTAGTTTTCCTTTTACCCATTTCATCATGATAGCCCAATTGGGCTTCCTGGATAATCTCCACCTGCGTGTACTATAATCCAACGCTGACCTGGACTATAATTTCTTCTCACTCCTTTTTGCAAAGAATTTTGCCAACATTTATGTACAGTGTAGTGACTATGTATCCACGTTTCATCTATGTAGATGATTGGCTTTTTGTCAGCAAGTAATTCTTCGTTTTCCTTCAATCGCCGCAAGTAACGAGCTGCCATGCAGCTATATCGGGTCTCTCAATTGAAACTTCCCTTTTCCTTGAACACTTTTTAAAAGCGTAACCTAAATTTTGAGTGATATTTTTTCTAAGGGCTTCTCTTTGTCCTAGGGAATTTAAATTATCTTTGGCGACTACTTTTTTTTAAGTTTGGCACCTTCATGCGAACTGAATAAAACCTTTCGATGATGTTTCTGTTAGTATGATAATGTTTTTATCAAAATTTATTTAGTTTTAAATCACTACTAACACCATCTGTTGTCACAAAAGTGTAACCATATTTGTCATGGAACCTTTCAATAAAATTGACAAGTAGTCTGTTGCGATCTACCAAGGTGTTATAATAGTTTCGAATGGCACACATTGTAAAATCATCCACATCGAGCTTATTATGAGGTGGCAGGGAACGTGTTTTTCCTGGTGTCGGTACTTTTATTGTAGAATTTGCTGATGTAGCAGTTGAATTTGATGTCGTCGGTTCAGCACTCGTTGATGGATCTGGTGAATTTTGATCTCTGAAACGCAATACATTTCAAGTTTAACGACGACATTAACAAAATATTATTAAAAAGATCCATAACAGCGCCAACTAGCGTTACGTGGTACTAAACATTATGTGGATGTTACTCTTTTCTGTGAAAAATAAGTTTTGCACGTTGTTCTAGGCTTAGTACCTGTCTCTAATCTGTGGTACCTTTTTCATACATAAAATAACATAAGTATAATATTTACCTGAAAAATAATTTGTTTTTTTTCTTTCTCTTTTTATACGCGTGATTGTACTGAGGCTGATTCCAGTAGCTGCAACCGTCCTTTTTAAGACTTGGTCTACAGGAACGACGAATAAGCCCCTTTTCTTTTGTTCTTCAAAGAAATTCATCACTTAATATTATTTCTCGCTGTCCACTATGTATTGTTTTATTTTTCTCAATTTTCCACACAACAAAATAACAGCTTTAATAATTAACAACAATTTAACGAATTATAATAAACTTAACAAACGAATGGAAACTAACAGAAACAAAATCAAACACGTGCGAGCGGTAGCAACCATGCCGACGGTACTAAGACGATCGCGGTACCTGAGGCGAGGTTCGGGCGGGGAGGCCGCATTCCAATTCGTTGGTCAAAAACGCTTGGTCGAGTAGTAAAGATATTGGCTTTGTATCATCATCATCAGTTGGCTTACTGTCGGATTAGTGACTGCGAACCTTTACGTTTTATACAAAAAGATAAAATATGGACATCAATCGTAAAAAACTAAATTTATCTTCAAATAACTACAGATGTATTACTAAACTACCAACGGGTTGCGCTAAACTGTGTAACGAAACTGATGTTTGAGTGGTTTTAAAATTATAGTAGTTGGAAGTGATCCAGTAATTTCCATAAGCTCCAGAACATATGTACAGTATCAGAACATATGTACAGTATTTAATGAAAGTATCTGCAACCGAGTCAAATAGAATAGTAGAATAACTAATCCTAACAGACAACAAAATTAGATTTTTTATTTTAAATTTAAATTAGGAATTCTTAAAATACTAAAAAGAGCTCAGTTTAAGCTTTCACAAAGAGCGATTTTGGCATGAATCATCGAAAAATCTGTGAAAATTAAAATCTCGCAGATCAAATCTATTTAACAGCCAATTTTTTAGATATCAGAGACGTCAAATATGCGCTCGTCAGAAATTATCGCCTTTTTAAGGAGAATGAGTTCGTGTGTACAGTTTTTTCATAAGCCGATGGCACTTAACAGATACATTTATAAATATAGCTAAATACATTTACCGCTGAGCTGAAGACAGAATTAAAGCAAGGAACAAATAATTTTATGTACTGGAACTACTATTCAAGGTATCTTAAAATAGAAAGAAATAGGATGCAATCAAGGAAAAGATATGTTAAAATTTTGTCATCAGCAATGGTTATTAAATTTTATCGTGTGGTAACACTGCCAACAGCGCGAACATAAATCTTAGTAGAAATTTTATTTTCAATCATTTTTTTAGCTTTCATTAACTTTTACCAATGCACTGTTAAACAGAAATTGAAAATTTACATTTTCATAAACGGAGAAAAACATTTTAACTTCTCTCTCTCTTTCTCATAAATCCCAGTCAAGAGACATTATTACTGTTGTTAAAACCACTTTTTTTTATTTGGCAAAAAAACCGTAAACAAATTATAAGTATTTGAAAATTTCGAATTCTTTATCTGTTCTCTATAATGTTTTTAAAACAAATTTATTGTGAAGAGTTATTTAGCAATTAGACAGCATCGAAATTCGCATCGGTCGCACACTACTAGTACATATTCCTAAGATTGCAACTCATTAATTTTTTTTATAAATTCACTGCAACTAATTCCCTAATTGTGATATAAAGTTGAACACACTATTTGGATACTTTAAACGCTATTTAATACTATAGTCCACATCTGGAATAAATGAGGCATACCTAACAAGAAATGGAGCTAAGTAGGAGAATAAACGGAATTTCCGAAGACATCGAGTAGACTGTAGTAGAAGCTAATTCATCATAAATGCGTTTTCTTTCTTTCTCAAGACTATAGCATTAAACAGAGTTTAAAACACTTGTCATTCACACAATCAACGAAGATATTTTTAACAGGCATCAAAGGTTATATATGTATGTACATTACAGTGGGTATTATAAATGAAAAGTAAAGTGGAAATTTTCAAGGATCTTAAAACAGGTTTTTATAAATTACAGATATTTTTTTTAATGTGTACCGTGTTAGGGGCCTGATAAGGGCGCTGTTTATCGAGATACTACTATTAATGATATTTTCGCCTAAATATTGTGCTCTTCGCTGATTGTGCTTGTAATATACCAGCCCATTTTGATGAAAGTGTTCAAACAGTCAAACAAATATATAAAAGTACCTATTCAGAAATTAGTTCCACACTGAATTAAATGACAGTTTATTTAGTGGGTAGTCCGAAAAAAATCAGGTATAATTTAATAAAAAAATAGATTAAAACCTGATATAATCGAGCTACCTTCCCAATTTCTGAATAGGCACAAGTATACAGAACCTCTAAACGAATCGATAACCTCCTTTTTTTGAAGTCGTTTACAAATATACTGGAAAGCGTAGCACTGATACCTTAGACCGCCCGTTCTCTTGCTCCGCTTCGTTCTAGTAACAAGCAGACACATTCAAAGTTGTAGTACACACAAATATAGCCCATGTCCAATTAGCAATGCAGCATACTTTACCATACGGCTTGTAGGTTTATAATGTGCCTCTATACACATTTTAAAAGAAAATCGTTAGCCAAGTATGATGGGTGTTTCCTATGACTTAGTAATTTAATTTAATCATACTAAGATATACTTATGTATATACATTAGTATTCACAAGCATCACTTGACAAAAGTAATTAAACAAAGACTGCACGGATGGCGTAGTGGTTTAAGCGGTCGCCACGCCGCTTCCTACTGCGCCGAGTGTTGTGGGTTCAAATCCCACATGGGACGACACTTTGTGTGATCCACAAATTGTTGTTCTGAGTGTGGGTGTTCTTTGTGTCCGTTTCATGTATGTTTGTAAAGTCAACCGCGACACAGGATATCTTCCTAATGCGGAGGTTGTCTTTAAAAAAAAACTAACTATACCCTGAATCCTTGGTACATAAAATATGGGCCGGCTCGATCAGTGTGATTCCACGGTGTCATGTAGAACTGGTTTTAAGAAATTCATTTCTTGATTTTCACCGGGTGCGTAAGATTACCGGATGCTCAACCCATCCTATTAATTCTGGAGGTAATGGCGCACTTGTGTCCCTGAAGTTGCAGGTGTTCATGAACGGCGGTAGTAACTTACCATCAGATGATCCGTCTGCTGGTTTGCCCCCTATAACATAAAAAAATTAACATAGTGTCTCGTTGTAAATGTTTATTTTTATGGTTTGTAGTATGACCGCTGGGACCTTAGTAATATCTAAATTTTATAAAATTAAAGAAAGTTTACAACAAAAAACGTCATAGTTTAGTAGTGAATTTTATAAAGAATAATCCATAAATCTCCCTGACTTACGTACGACTGGGTCACGACGTAATAATATGGAGAATCAATTTTGACATAAAAGTATCTCTCTCTCTCTCTCTCTCTCTCTCTCTCTCTCTCTCTCTCTCTCTCCCTCTCTGTCTCACAAGCGCACATGCAACATCTTTCTTTGAGTCACTTTTCACTAATTTCATTTCCTTCTCTAAAAAAGAGAATATGGTGAAAAGTGACTTAATGCTTGTGAATACGAATGCTTTTACTCCGTTATATATGATTCGCATATTTATTGACATGGCAATTTTAATTAATGTGCCATGAAACGCGCTACAGATTAACTTAGACAGAGAAAAAAATATCTGTCATGTATTCTGTTAAAAACTTTACCAATACCACACCATAATTGGTTCAGTACATTACACGTATCTGAACTATGTGATATATTAAAAGGCACATCGTAAACCACCGCACGCCTCAGTCAGCAAGGTGGGGGTGGCGTCAATGTTCCTGAAAAAATGCTTAAGCAAAGCCGGTTTTAGGCTCGAAGGAACAAAAACGCATAAACACAATATCCAGAACGATTGTAGCCCGACCAGGATCCAGGACTGATACTATTTTGCCTCCCAAAAAGGCCACAACGAGATATTTACGACATCGAAGTCACACCTTTTATAGGAAAGTATTGAAATGTAGAATCAGTAAAACGCTAAATTGTCAGGATCCATAAAAATCTCGAGCATGACACTCGATCAGTTTTAGAAAAAACGTATTACTTTTTAATACGTTTTTGCTAAACGTAGTCCAAAAACTGACCAAGACAAGCATGGATAAAATTTATTATGCAATTTTATTTTGCCTTAGATATTTTGATTGATGATTTTTTTATTTTATTTTTAATTAAACGGATCTTTTATCTGATCGGGCTAGGACATGATTATGTAGTTAAGATTTAGCTGTATAGAAAACAGTCTAGAATAGTCCATTACTGAAAATGCACCTCTCTCCCGACGTTCAGACCTCTCGTCTGAATCATAAAATAGAAGAAACAGTGGAAGTATATTCTGTAAACTGGTACTTTATTAAATTAAATATCCGTGTGGTGACGGATTAAGAATACAGAGTGTCACCACCCCTATTCATCCCGTGGGTGTCGTAAGAGCCAACTAAGGGAAAAAACTACGCAGGACAACAGCACTGCAGAGAGAAGGAAAACTTGAAACAAACCCTATACCAACCCGTCTGGCTAGCGTGGTATAGTAGGCCAAAACCTCCTTCCTAAGGAGAGGCCTATGTCCAGCAGTGGACTAGTAAAGGCTGTTGATGATTAAATTAAATTGCCGCGAAGTGTATCTTGAGCACTATTTGCTGGAACGTCCCCTCCAAGGTCCACTCAATCTCAAAGTATATTGCTGTTATCGCAAAGGCATTAAGTTTTGATGATGATACTCTTTATTCAGCTGTTACCCTGTTTAGAGAAGCAGCGAGAGTGAGGAAGTTTCCCGATTCTGGATGTTTGCAGAGCGATAAAGATGGTTCGGATTTGTAGTGCAGACGGGTCTCTGGTATTACCAATAATTGCATGAAGTAGTAAAAATGTTTTTGTTACAGGTTTGTTAGAGTACTTCCACTAGTTTATTTTATTTAATGATTCTAAACGTTCGGGAGAGATATTTAAATATATTCAATTCTGTTTATCAATTCTCTTTTGAAAAGAAAATATTAATTTTGCAAATAACTAACTAAGTAGAATCGTTTACAATTCGCAAATGCTTGCGAACTTATGTATGGGCGTCTCTCTTTCTTCTTTCACATTTATATATCTTTCTACCTTGTTCAATAGTTAACGCTGGAAATCGAACCAGCGAATACGTATTAAATGTATCCATCACTTCGAATTGTTTGTTGTATTGTTGTAATATATACCTTGAGGGCTTGCGGCGGGGTCTTCTGCTTGGCGGGGGGCTTCTTGGCGTCCTTCTGCAAGTGGGACTCGAAGGGGGAGAAGGCGCATGGGAGGATGTTGCGGTACCTGGTGGAGTGAAATGATATTAGCTGCTAGTTTCAACAATTATGTGTTTGCGGCAATGAAATATTGTAACGTGCTAGGGTTAATTGATATGGAATAATAAACCTTCTGACGACTGAAGAGACTTTATTATTACTACACTTAAAAACGTTCAACAATACTGAAGACTAGTCCGGAATGAGGTCGCTGGTTCACACTGTAGTTCCAACTGAACTGTCCCCGACGAAGACGTGTCCGTATTTATAATACTCGCCAGACGTCTAGAAAGTTCTTTAGAGCTTATTCTAATCACTAGTAGAACTTTAGATTTCTGATAAGATTGATAGAAATGCATATTCGTATCAAATGTATACAAGATAATCGTGCGACAATATATTTTCGGTCTTATGAGTATTGTTATAGAACTCATTGTTCAGTGCCACCCTGCATTATCATTAAAACTCTTTCTGGATTTGCGCAGTTAAATTAACTATCGTATTCTTTCTAGTCTATTTTTTTTTAATATTCTTAATTTTTATTTTATTTTATAAGCCTACTCCCGCATTAGAAATAATTCCTGTGTTGCGGGGGAGTTTACAAACATACATTAAACGGATACAAAGAACGCCCAGACTCAGGATCATCACAGATAGTGATGTCCCATGTGGGGATCAAACTCACAACGCTCAGCGCGTTAGAAAGCGGCGAGGTGCGCTTTCGCGCATGTTTAACGACAGTAAGCAAGTACAAATATAGTTGCTGAAATGTGGACATTTAATACTTCTCTGACTAACCCCCTGACGAATAAAGGCGTGAAAGTTGATATAGTTTTTTCTAAATAGAATATACGTTTCGAACCATAGTGAACAATTTGGAACAATTCTCAGTATTCAGATTCTTACTGACTTTCCTTGGCAGCAGATTTAAGAGGGACCTTAGAAAATAGTTAATTATTGAAAAAGTAGTTACTTGTGGTATGGCAGTAACACGGGTGTGAGGGTGGGTGCAGTCTTGGCCATCTTGGCCTCGTCCGGTTCGATAAGCTGCGAGCTGTCGAACTGTAGCTGCAGGTCGCAGGAGATGCTGTGAGGACGCGACACGTACAGGAACGCGTTGTCGAAATGACTTGGCTGGAAGGTAATGGGACCGTTATCATCCAATTTATAATAATAGGCAATAAAGAAACAATCTGTCTTGTTAGAAGTGGTTCCGGACCTTATCCCATATGGATATATATTTTTTGAAGTGAAAACTTCTTGGAGCACTTTGGGCATTTTTGAACAACAAATAAAAACACATTTTTTGAGATGGGAAAAAACCATTGAACTCGCGACCGTGACCGTTACCGACACCTCTGTATATAAGTATCTACATCATATATTGGCTCCGTTTACACAAGAGTTGAGTTTGGGTTGAAATACATTGATAATATAACTCTATATAATATAAACATATATTGTGTATATACGTACAACATAGATATATATACATGTCGGAACTTTTCGAATCGAAAAGAAAAATCCTGTTATAATCAAATAATTTTAAACTTTCAAGTTTTCACTGCTGTCGGCATTCCCGGAGTGTCACTGTTTTGTTATTCTATAGGGAGCAAACGATTAGACGGGACACACGAATGGTATAAATGTTAGCCTTCCTCGGTACCGAAGGTTGGTTGCAGAAGCCAATCGCTCTTATTTCTTGGAAGGAAAAGGTGCAGGGTAGTGGATGGTGGTAGTCACTTACCATGAGGCGACCCGACTGTTCGTTTACTCCTTAGACTGAGGTGATGTCTGAGTTTTTTAATATTCAGTTACCGACGTTCGATTTCAAAATGAGACAAAGGGAGAATTTTTCAAACGTGGTGGATGTAACCGTTTCACATTATTTACTATTACGACACAACATTTTCATGTCCATTTCATTTGTAAATTTCGATTTGCCGAAAAGTTAAGGATCATTATTTCGTTTTTGGCTTCCTGTTACACACTTCCGTTCCGTGTTACATATTATAAAGTTATGCGCGAAAGCACACAAACAAGTTCTTAAAAATACACGGCCCTTTTTCTTATTCTATTTAAGCTATATCTTTCTTCTCTTTCATGTGAAGAATTGTGTCTAAATGCGACACACATCGTCGATAACTGAATCGCAGAGTAAACATGTTCAAGTTAAAAGGTAGGTAACCGACCTCGTGCTTGAGCACGTAGTGTCCGGGCACGAGCCCCTGCAGCTCGCTGAGCGTGGTGTGGAGCGCGTTGAGCGCCTGCCGCCAGCGCGGGCCCTGCTCGGCGCGCAGCTGCCCCGCCTCCGCCCTCTCCAGCGTCACCAGGTCGCCGCTGCACGCGTCCACGCGAGCTGGGCAGGGGGCATTTTGCTTTGCAGGGAGCACCAGGAATATATCATGTGTTGCGGAGTTACATACACATATGAAAACGGAACACCGACACTCGGCTCGATAGAAAGCAGCCGGAGGCGACCGCTTAACCACCACACCATCCGTGCGTATACTTACATATTCTTAATACTTAATTAAAAGGTCTCACACAAAATTTAATTATTACAGTATAAAAATAACCTTTCTTTGTTCTGAACTTCGCGATTAGATACATATCAGATATGTAAACTCTTTCAAAGGTCAATCCGTGACCACGTCCGGAGTCAATGACTAATACTACTAATACATACTAATAAAATAAGCTGAACGGATGGCGTAATGGTTTAAGCGGTGACCTCGCCGCTTCCTACTGCGTTGTGGGTTCAATCCCCACATGGGACGACACTTTGTGTGATCCACAAATTGTTGTTCTGAGTCTGGGTATTCTTTGTGTCCGTTTCATGTATGTTTGTACAGTCCCCCACAACACAGGATATATTGCTAGAGCGTTGTCTTTTAAAAAACAATATTTCAATCGAAACGTCGTCTATTGGCTACCCAACGTTTCCATTTAATAACAAAATATAACGGTATTGTATCTTTAAAAATACTAACTCTATCAAATCACGTCTAACACACTACACATCTAACATGGAATATTTGCATTAATAATTTTGTGTTTATATTATTTTACTAAAAACTAAATTGAAAAATATGACATGACTAAAATTCTTATACATCTAATTGAAAAAGTGGTATGATTTTAGAACTCCCTTATTACATCTGTAAAATATAAACAGAAGTGAATATTATTTTATCTAAAAGTAACTCCAGTAATAAACTATTATTTTGAAGTAGTCTATTTATGATTCAAATTTATCCAAAAATCAAATTGTTTACATTTAATTTTAATATAAAAGGCATCTATTTAAATATCAAATGTATACCTGTCAAGACTGAAGCATTCTTCCTCAACATGAGCGAGAGAGCCAAACTTCTAATCCTGTCGGGAGACTGTTCGCTGGCTCCCAACTCCAACTGGTACTCCGGCACTGGTTCCAGTATCAGCTCGGAAAAATTTTGCTGGTAAAAAATATTATCAGCATTAATTTCCACTTGGCATAGTAATTTTAAGAGTAAGCTGCCCAACATTCTGGGATGTTTAGGGGTTTTATGGGCTTACCTAAGTGTTGGAACCCCTTAAAATAATAACTTGACAAACGGCTATCCAATCAAAAACTAGGCGAAGCCTGTGCCAGTGACCAGACCGCTAATAAACATACCTATGTATTTACATACATATTTTAGATAAATTACACCCAGACCCTGACGAACTTTTGTTCTGTACAAATGTTCGTCATAAAACAATTTGTTCAGGTTGGAATCCGAACTCAATACCTCTAGTTCAGAAGTCGTTGCAAAGACTATCTTGTTGATTTGTGAATTAGTTCCGTAATCACTGACTTACTTAAACCATTAGGTACCGCGATTAGTCAGCTTAAAATTGAAATGGAACATAACTCTAGATACCAAGATGACCACATTTCGAATTCATGTGAAATTTAGACGGAATATGGAGGTTTTACCTTAAAAATATTAGCTACACCCCGTAGGACATTACTTATAATGCTGTTTTAGCTATGGCAATGAAGACAATTTGACTCCAGATGTTTTCAAAGGAATGTCGACGGTCGCTGAACGTGAATAAGGTTTAAATTCTTCATTAACACTTACTCTGGCTTTATGTGAACAATGTACGATGAAGTCCACACTCTCTTGCGTAGTGTTGTTCGTGATTTGCCATTTCTTGAACGAGCGACGCGGCGGTATCTCGTACATTGTATCTAAACACATTACATAATCATGTGTTATACAGGGTGTTGCAAAACTATGTCGCACACCTGGTGAATAACGTAAACCGCTAAGAAGTTTACGAAAAAAAAAACATGGATTTTATATGTGAATCTAAATAATAATTGATTTATGAAGAGAGTGTTTTGTGAAGAAGGGGGCCAACATGAATATGACACTTTAGGTATTAAATTAATATCAAATATTAAGTAAAGCTAATACTAAAAGTATGCATAAATAAGTTTATATTATATTGTTTGGAAATGTGCAACTACCAGAAACAGCATATTCCGAAGGTAAGAAAATTTAAAAAATGCATGAAAATTATTATCAGCAAACCCCGAAAAAATATTTAAAAATTTATAAAAGTTAAATTTTTCAAGCTTTTCCAGTTACACCTAAAACTCCTAAAATTTGTCTATTACACATTTCTATTAAAATCCTGTATACATTTATTATATTAATAGGTTTTAGGTAAATTGTGTCACTTCAAAATTAGAAAAAACAAAACATATGCGGGAGGGTGTGCGTGCTTACGTGCACATTTGTGTGTACGTGTACGTAGTACCTATAGGTATGTGTTTTTCTGACTTAAATTAGCAAAAATACATTAATTGCTATTTGCATCCTGTTGAATAGAAAAGATCCAACTAACGTTCCTGTGTATAATAATTTACAAGATATTCTGAAAGTTGGATCACACATTGTAAAGATATTCGCAATAGTTTTATTGGGGCAAAAATGTTACTTGATAAGTTATTGGAAACGGTTTTTTTTTTAAATTCTAATGTTTTGAAGGAACTTTTGCCCACATGGGCACGCCAGCTGGTAAACGGGATATTTACCATGTTTATTTTTCGAGCGCCATGACCACAAATCTCTTTCTAGTTCGTTTACAACGCGCGTCGCAATTAGTCCACTACTACTGTTTGAAACTCGATCGCGATAAGTTATCAAGTGAAATTGACTCTGGTAGTTTAAATCAATACAAAAATATATTATATGAACTATGAGATACATTTTTCAAAATGTTCATTACAATGATTTGGAAGTTGCAAAACATAGGTTGCATGACTGCACGGATGGCGTAGTGGTTTAAGCGGTCGCTACGCCGAGTGTTGTGGGTTCAAACCCCACATGGGACGACATTTTATGTGATCCACAAATTGATGTTCTGAGTCTGGGTGTTCTTTGTGGCCGTTTCTTGTATGTTTGTAAAGTCCCCCGCGACACATATATTCCTAATGCGGGAGTTGTCTTTTATAAAAAAGAAAAGAAAAAAAAGGTATGTTACTTAACTATTAGAATGTTGATTGAATCTTTTTTGCTATGATAAACGAACCTGAACAAGTGCAGTTATACACTCCGATGATATCGTTGATGTCTTCTAGCGATACATCGCCGTTAGCCATAGCTTTGTTCTTGTGTGAAGGACTGTCTGTGTGTTCTTCGTAATAATCCTGATCCGTTTTACCTGCTGGTGTGGTGTCGGATTTTTCAGAATTTGCTAAAATAAAAATAAAAGTTATAAGTAAATTCAAGGTATACAGGATTAATAATAATAATATTTTCGGTCGTGAGACACACCGCCATCTAGTTTCAAACTAAGCAGAGCTTGTACTTTGAAAGCTAGATGGATAGAATACTTACAAAGGTTTGTTTTTACGACGACATTTTAAAGATGCTTGCTGTCTTAGCATAGACATAGGTACATCACGATCCTAAACCCTCTATTATAAGCACACACACACACACACACACACATGCACGCACACATCTACATACACGAACGCACATATGAACAAATAAACTGAAAACATATACATATATATATATAGGTACATTGTATACTCTCTAATAGCTCGACCACAACTAATTGTCAAAAGCGCTGATACAATCCTAACAGAAATGTATACAATTAAGGAGGGGACCCTGGTGTCCTGAAACACAGGCTCTGAGCCTAGCTTAGGCACCAGTCTCCCACAGTATAAAATTTGGTAATAATTCTTGTGCAAGCTATAATTATGTAAAAAATGTATTGAAAATTAACAATTTATTATTATTATTATAATGCTGGGCGAAATAAGAAAACATCAATAATAATTAACTAAAGTCAAACAATTGGTGAATACTAAAACGTTACTTATTTCTTGCTAAATTTGATTTGTTAGAGTTTGTACAGCATGCCATGTCTAACAAAGTCTTTTAATTAAGTTTTGGAATTAAGGATAAGTTTCTGGTTATTCCTTACATGCAAGTAGTACATATACGCTATATGTCTGGGTGTAATTTATCAATAACTAGCTGACCCTGCAGACGTTGTTTTGCTATTTACATTTTTTTTTTTCTAATTTCATAAAATCCGTTCTTAGCTGACCTCTACTCGGTGAAAAGAATATTCCTACCAAATTTCAAGTCTTTAGCTCTAATGGTTCCAGAGATATCGTGATGAGTGACTATATACGTGGAAATCTCTTATATCTAGATAGATATGTATCTATTTAAAAATATATAAGTACGTTTATCAGCAGTCTGGTTACCATAGTACAGGCTCTGCCTAGTTTGGAATCAGATCGTCGTGTGTGAGATGTGTGAGATATTATATTATTATATTTTTTATGTATCCGTATCCTTCCGTATCTACGATTTATTCTTTTTATCTTATTTGAAAATGGTTTACTGCAATATAGGATAATAATTTGTCAAAGGGTGAGTAGGGACATACGTGCATTATCGACATCATAATCTTCCATAATACACAAGCCCAAAGGCTCCTCGTCACTGGACAATTCGGGTTCTACATCCATCTCTTCAAAAGGAGTAGCGTGCTTTTTCTTTTTGGGCTCTTTCTGTTTATTGTTCTTCATTTTCTCTATTGCTTTCTCTACCTCTGATGACCTAGAAATTCGTAAACATGTACTCGTTTCTCAATTAAACAATTTGTAAAAATAAAAGGATAGTGGAATTTGTGGTTAAATAAAATAGGGGCAATCCATAAATGACGTCACACGATTTCCCTGTTATTTTGACCCCATATTCCGTCCTTGTCACAGCTGGTCGCATTTTTGAGACTACTTCCTATGTCAGAGGGGGCAGACGAGCAAACGGGTCACCTGATGGAAAGTGACCATCGCCACCCATGAACGTCGGCAACTCAGGAGTCACAAACGCGTTGCCAGCCTTTTAGGAAGGAGTACACTCTTTCCTTGAAGGTTTGAATGTCGTAACGGTCCGGAAATACCGCAGACATAACCCATTCCACAGCAAAAAGTGTCTCGAAAAGCGCACAGTAGCGGAGCGCCAACTATCCAGGTAATGAGGATAAAAATTTTGCCGTGTGGAACGATGGCGGAAATTTGCGGCTGGTATTTGTCCGAACAATTCCTCGAAGCACTCTCCATGATATATGCGATAGAGAATGCAGAGTCAAGCCACATCTCTACGTAACGCCAAGGGATCGAGCCGATCGGAGATGTTTGAGCTATCGACGATTCGAGTCGCTCTTCGTTGGATGCGGTCCAGAGGGAGAAGCTGGTACTGAGGTGCCCCTCCATATGCGTTATGTCGTTATAGGGGTAAATATCCCAGACAAAGAAAACAAAAAGAAATACATAGAATTTTATTAGGTATTGCCGACGCAATTTTGCGGGCAGGTGTTAGGAGGAGTCCGGATATTTAATAAAAGCTGTTCGCGGATCCCTCCTATTTACGGTGCAGTATAATATAATTTTAGTCGGTTTCGTTCCGATACAACATAACAGCGCAAACCCCAGTATAGAGATGCCATTGACGGGCTTTCTTCTAGTCCAAAATAAAGGTATCTTCCATCTAGGAAAAAGTAGTTCTCCATTGATAACGCTTACATTATTTAAAAGACCGTATAAAATGGTGAATCTGAATTACACTTACGGTATTAGTGTATGTTCTAGAAGATGTCTAAACGCTTTGAATGTCCTGATGGTGGCTGGCTCCTTGTTTATCGTGAACTCGCTGTCCAAAACTATGACGTTGCACCTTTCACCTTCTGTTATTGGTATAAATAAATACAATAGAACTCTTAATAGTGATAACACAATCTTAAAACTATTTCTAACTATATATTATATTGTTTTTAATATTTTTAGTTATTCCACGATCTTAAAAATATAGGGAATCTATTCATCAACAGCCTTTAACAGTCCAATGCTGGACATAGACCTCTCCTTAGAAAGGAGGTTTTGGCCTACTATACCACGCTGGCCAGACGGATTAAGAATACGGAGTGTCACCACCCCTATTCATCCCGTGGGTGTCGTAAGAGCCGACTAGGGGAAAAAACTATGCAGGATAAGAGCGCTGCAAAGAGAAGGAAAACTTAACACAAACCCTATACCAACCCGTCTGGCCAGCGTGGTATAGTAGGACAAAACCTCCTTTCTGAGGAGAGGCCCATGTCCAGCAGTGGACTATTAGAGGCCGATGATGTGATGACTCATCTTTCACTTCACTTTCATGTACCACACAACTAGTATTCTAAACATTTGACCATAAACAAGCCAATTTATTACAATTCCAATAATATACAACGATACTTACCATGATTAAAAACACTACATACGGTCACTGGTATGGACCAGTGCCTGTTGAATTCCATGAGGCATCGCAGAGCATTTTCACTGGCGATGAATTTAGAGCCATTGGCAGCTGCATATTGAGCCAGTTCTCTGTGCAGTTCCATAATTGGCAGTATTGACACACTGGTTTCAGCTGAAAAAATAGTTTTAGATATATTTTTACTTAGTGGAGTGTAAGGCACATTCTACATCAATCTATACAAATAAATAAAATTGGAGTCTGTTTGTAATATTAAAATAACCGCTTTTTACTAAATGCATATGTATGTTTACACGGTATATATGCCAAAATAACATTTTTTACAATTTTTGTCTGTCTGTCTGTCTGTCTGTTTGTTCCGGGTAATCTCTGGAACGGCTGGACCGATTTCGACGGGAGTTTCACTGGCAGATAGCTGATGACATAAAGAGTAAATTAAGTTTACTTTTTTTAGACTACCTTCGCTTTGCGGTTATAACACTAAACGCGGGGAATACCGCGGGTCTCAGCTAGTCCAAAATAAACCGCGTTTAAACCGCTGAAGCGATTTAGATGAAATTTGGTATAGAGATAGTTAGAGTCTCGGGACAGGATTTAGGATAGTTTTTATCCCAGAAATTATACTTTAAAGGGGTGAAAAGGAGGGTGGAAGTTTGTATGAGGAATCAATAACCCCTGAATCGATAAAGATGAAATTCGATATGGAGATAGTTTGATTCTTGATGAAGGACATTTTTTTTATGGAATAGTGGGCAAACGAGCAGACCTATGCTATTTTTTACCGCGATAACCGACATATAAGCGGCCAAAAGCTAGTACATGATAAATAACATTATACACATCAACAGCCTTTAATAGTCCACTGCTGGACATAGGCCTCTCCTTAGAAAGAAGGTTTTAACATTATACGTTAGACGTTAACTACTCAGTGACGTAACTGATCTTCTAATTCTTCTTAATTCCATATACTTGTAGCATTATAGTCATAGTGTGCAGTTCTGTTACTAATGTAGTACCAACTTACGTGCCCATACTTACTTGGTAATATGAATGGGTACGGGTGTTTGTGGCACGGCTCAGGAACTGTACATGGTTTGATGATAGAAGTGAGTTTTACTATCGGCTGTGGTAAGCTGACGTGGGGCAGATCTCTCACATGTACCTAGAATCGTTTAACGTTTATTTATTTATACGGTAATTTGCTATTAAATAAATAATAAAGTTTTATAAGGACTGTTATAAGTTTATTTTTAACCATAAATAATCTTTTTAAATTACAACTTCCGCGCTAGGAATAAATCCTGTGTCGCGGGGTACTTAAGAAATACACATGAAACGGACACAAAGAACACCCAGACACAGAACAACAATTTGTGCATCACACAAACCCACAAAACATAAAAACAAAATCATCATCATCAACAGCCTTTACTAGTCCACTGCTGGACATAGGCCTCTACCCAGAAAGGAGGTTCTGGCCTAGTTCTAAAAACAAAATATAATAAACAAATATTTCAAATTAATAATCTATTAAAACCTTCATTTTGCAAATTTCTTTTGGATTTGGAATTTTTAAATAACAAAGTAAAAAGCGCCAATTTTTGTCAATAAGTTAATTGTTGGTTTTAAAGAGACCTGTTTAGTTTTTAATTTGAATTTAGGACTTACGTCGATTAAAGTTTCCTTCAGTGTTGCCTCATATTGATGAGGCTTTGTACATGCCAGTGGGATCTGTGCTGCCATATCAAACCGTTGTGGGTACCCACTTAACCGATGCGCTCTAACTTTGAACTCAGCTTCGTATATCGTTTCGATAGCTGGCTTGGGTCGTAATGCACGAACGCAGTGGGCGCTAACCCATAGAGATTTAGCCCATTCTATGTATTCTTTTTGTTCCTTCTCATACACTTCGTTTAAAACCTAAAATTTCATTTAAAGTTTTATCAAACAGTTTATTTTAAAACTCATTTCGAACCAAAAAAAAACTAGGTTGGTTGATTTAAATTTATAGAAAATCTTTGCTGTGACACATTTTTATTGACTAAAATAGATAAAAACGATCTTTAAAGCATGTTGAATATTGGATCAAAGTTTGAGCCCAATCGGTGCAATTTTTGAGTTTTGAAGTGTACACAAACCAACTTAGTCTTTTTTTACATACAAATGTTTCTTCAAAGTACAAAAATTAATAAATAAGTTTGCTATAAGACTTTTGCTTACTGTGTGTAAGACTGTGTGCGAAAACCTACAATAGATTGGCCTGTCGGTCTAGTGGTTAGTAAACCTGTCTGCTAAACCAGAGGTTACAGGTTCAATCCCACCCAGGACAAATGCAAATTTTTAACAGACCTTAACAGAGAAATTACAAAACATACAAACAGGAAAACATACAATTTAATTACGACCATTAAAAATTGTATTACATTCACTCACAAAATATTATGTAAAATATTTTTGCTCAAATTATTTATTTATTTGTTTGATCTTTGAAGACCAACAGCTTTACAAATTGATTCAATATTGTATACATTCAGCCATTAACAGGTCTTCACGAATAATATTGATAATAATAAATAATAATAATAAAATTTATTTTCTGTTTGGCATTTTTTCAACTACAAAATAACAAGAAACTGTAAGTCTAAATAAAATAAAGGCTAAATTAGGTAACAATAAGTAAAAATGAAAAGATTATATTTTCAAACTATTGTACCAGTCAAACTGTCGTATATAATCCATCATCTTGAGAATCACACATTTAGTTTTGTGTTTAGACACAAATGTCATATTTTGGGTTAGCCCAATTTTAGTAATAATATTCTTTTTTTTTGCTTTTTTTTTTTTTTAAACAATATTTCTCAATATAGGCAGTTACCTCAAAATTTCTTCTGCCCATTTGTGTAGGCCTGAGAATTTGCATCTCCTCTAGTATATTTGGGTACATGGCACAGAGCACTTTCAAACCTTTATGGTGCTGCGCTGCCGTGAGCGCAGATAATTTAGGATATTGGGCCACAGGACGCAGGCCAGGTACAAACATTTTTGGGGTTTGCTTGGACTGTAACAAAATATTTAAAAAAAATAATAACAGTTAATTCATTTAGAAACATATATACAGTTTGCTTCTTTTAGTTTTATTTATACCCATAATAACATGTTTAATTCTATTAATTTATTATAATGGTTTTTAATTAAGTGTTGAATCTTATAAGCTTCAAGAAATTATATATAATATTACAGCCTTTTCTTATTGGAGGGGTTTTGTCTACTGTTATCACATCAGGCAGATGGAATGATATAAAGTTGTAATTCCAGATTTCCTTTTGCAGTGATGTTTTCAGCTTGATTTACACAATCATGACTAAAAAGTGGTACTGATGTGTATTCTTAAGACATCACCATAAGGCAAACACGGCCCAGGTGCTAAGGTGAATGTTTGAAGAGGTCTATCTTCAGCTGTGGACTGTGATGTAAAAAATGAAAGTTAATGTGATCACAATTAGACAACTGAGCCAGATGGCTAACCCATGTAATTTGTATATGTGTGTTCACAATTATAAGTTCTGAAAAAAAATATTGATGTTTTATTTAATATTACCCACATCTTTATTTTTAAATACATTATCCCAGTCAATAACATTAGGCGGATGTTCCTCATCATCACTTGATGCAAGAGGGTCAACGAATCTGTTCGTTATAATCTTCTCTGTATTGCAGTTATCTAATACAGATTCTTCTATGAAAAATGGTCCTGATGTTGTTGATGTGCACCTAAAAATACAAATTAAATATTATAACCTATTGCTTTTTTTAAACCTCACGGGTTCTCACCTCACCAGGACTCACAGTGACTTTGTATGTCAGAATCAAATCAACTAAAACACAGTGTTCCTTTACATGTGAGTCTATTGCAAGGGACTTACATACAGCCTAGGAAATCCCAATTGATCTTGGCTGCCAAAGACAGCTAGCCCATTGCATGCAGAGGGCCTTGATCTCCTAACCGTCTAAACTCTATCTCTCGTCTACTCTCTACTCTAAACTATTCTATTGTCTCAGGCCTACGTTATTCTTGTTTTTAATAATGTTCTTCTAATTATTTCAATGCACTACAGATTTTATTGCCTGGGTTTTAGTTGTTTTTTTAAATATTAAAATTTATTTTCTGTTTATCACTTTTTTTCAACTACAAAATAACGAAAAACTGGCTTAATTTTAAAGGCTCTATTAAATTGGGTAACAATAAATAAAAATGAAAAGATTATATATTTAAACTATTGTACCAGTCAAATTGCCGTATATGATCCATCATCTTGAGAATTTCAACAATTAACTTTTCTTCTTTGATTTAAATCAATAAATAAAATCATCAACCAAATCTAATTATGCCATGTTTACTATAATCACACTATAATGCTTGCCGCTTGGTTCTTTCAGCTGACAGTGACACTGACAGTAGGTATTGATTGATTAATAGTTGAAAAACAATGCTGCCAACTAAAAAAAGGTACGTTTGGAAAGTGCAAAATTATGAAAAACGCAACAAATTATGCAGTTAAAATTGTTATTCTGTAAAATAGCTATAATTGCTAGAATTTAATAGTGCCTGAAACCCAAACTTTGATTTTACATCATGTAGTAATTCGATTGAGTTGTTTATTGGGTGGTTTTAAAAAAATGGACTGTACACCAGTGCTGCAAATACAACGATTTCGAATATGTTTTAACTTATAGAACTAGATGTCGCTATAATTCACAAAAATATAATATAATGTATTGTGGCACAAAAGTTTTCTTAGTAAGCAGAACTCGTTTGTAGACTTGTTTAATATTGATTTATATTGGAAACAAAGCTCTATCAAATTATTTTAGACATGAGCTTTTTAACTAACCCTTCTTTTAATATACAAAGGAACACTTACTTTACGTTTACTACTCGTCGCTTTAGGGCTTATTTCTTCTATCTACCATTAAGTGGTTTTTACAGGCGAAGCTTTTTTGCTTTATTGAAAAAAAAAGACATAGTTTCAATATTTGGAAGTATTTCTTAATACATAAGTTACCAATGAATTGATTGTTAGAATTTTCATCTACTGATGGTATTTGGTATGATGATGATGGTATTTTTTTGTTGTATACGTTATTGTCAGAACACGGTTTGTATGAAAAACAATTTAAAAAAATCGCGCTTAACTTTTTTTGTGAACATCACCGTGCAAAGCAAGAAAACAAACAACATTCTGTTGCCAAAGCATAACAGAATTGAGGGTACATTAAAAAGTACTTAGTCTTCAATTTGAGCTTGCGTCTATTCATTTTAACTTTTGTAAAATGTTCCAGACATTATTAGGTAAGTAGACAAGTGTCTATATCAATATTTTAACGTCTCTTGTGATATCGTCAACTACTTGGTTTTGTGGGCTGTGAATGGTATTTTTTTTTAAAAGACAACTCACGCACTAGGAACATATCCTGTGTCGCGGGGGACTTTACAAACATACATGAAACGGACACAAAGAACACCCAGGCTCACAACAACAATTTGTGGATCACACAAAGTGATGCCCCATGCGGGGATCGAACCCACAACACTTTAGCGCAGTAGGAAGCGGCGAGGTGACCGCTTAAATCACTACGCCAACACTTAGTGTGATCCAAAACTTGTTCTTCTGAGTCTGGGTGTTCTTTGTATCCATTTCATAATAGTGTGTAAAGTCCCCGCGATTCAGGATTATATTCCAAGTGCGGGAGATGTCTTATAAAAAAAAAAGCAAAGAGATTCTCATCAATTTATATAACTGTACCTATTCTAGTAGATTAATGTTTTCGAAAATAACGGTAGGTAGCCGCTAAATATTGATCAATGATCGAATTGTAATCGTTTTTGCGTTATCAGTTGCTAAATTATAGTGGGTCAGTGTCTTAACAAAGTATTTGCAATAAAAACCGTGAGAAGTGCGTAGCCGCGGTACCGTCTCGCTGATGCATTGTGACAAACTTTTTCGACAACCATTTCATTTCGCACGTCACCTTTAGTTTGCCTTCACCTTCATTGCACTCGGACCGTAGGAAGTGTTTGTTTCAGCTAACAGTGTTGGGTCGTTGCACTGCAATGGCGGGGAAGCAAAACCGCCGTGTCGCGTAAAGCGCAGCCATTACCGCGCAGTCACACAGTACGCAAGCGCGGATGTCGCGATTCCGCGCCAAAGCATCGCATTCAAAATACTTCGACGGATTTTTTGTTTTATGAGCGATTATTCTATTATTATAAATATTGTAGTTAATAGTTTTATTTTATTATTAGTGTTGTGTTGTACTTGGAAGAAGACGATTTTAATTCAAAATGAAATATAAGGTAAGTCGTATTCTTAAAGTAATGAGACTAGTGCATTTAGAAAATATAATAGGTAATCGTTATTGCACATAGTAAGCATGCATCATAGTTTCTGAATATAATTCGAGTGAAAAGTATTTTAAATTTTAGTTTAAAAATTAATTCAATAACTTTAAATGTAGGTAGACAAATAAAAAAAAATGTGTTTGTATAGAAAGTAGAAAATTGATTTATCGATAGTAAAAAGCAAAACTTTCATCTTTGAAGCCTAAAGGTTTTCATATACCTAAAGCCTTGACAAATAAATCTGTAATTACGTAAATTTTCTTTGACTATTAATTTTAAAGTTTAACCAATTTATTTATATTTAAACACGTACCTATTAGAAAAATTATTTGTGATACGATAGGATCAATTTGAAATAAAACCTTCGCGTAAACGATTGTTTCTTAAAACATCTTAACAATTTTCATATCTATTTATTCATGCCTTTGACAATTCCTAAGATTCCTTCGATATCATTAGTATTAGTTAGGTACATAAAGTTTTTTTTGACCTTCTGTCTTGTAAAATATTATTATAATTCATCTAATAAATAAAATTCTCGTGTCACGGTGTTAGAAGTTGAACTCCTCCGAAATGGCTCGACTGATATTCGTGAAATTTTGTGTGCATATCGGGTAGGTCTGAGAATCGGACAACATCTATTTTTCATACCCCAAATTTATTTATTTTTGACAAAAGAAATTGAAATAATGTATATGGCAAAACAATGTTGGCCGGGTCAGCTAGTATGATATTAAAATGTTGCCAGCATTTTGTGTTAAAAAAAACATTTTCACGTCTGTTTAATTCTTATTTAAAAAAATTACCGGTTCTCTGAGAAGATGCTGAAGAATCGTTTGCTATGACAGATATACCTACAATAGACTAATAAGTTTCTTGCGTCTTTTTAGTTTATGTAATACTTATAAAAGTAATAAAATTCAAACTTACCTCCTCAGACAATTAAGATAATAGTCGTGAACCATTTGTTCAACGTCTTTCATATAGTACCTACCGTAACTTAGTATTTGATAGTATAAATTCAAAGTTCCATTTAAATAAATATTAATTTATATTATTATGTATGGTCTGAACAGTCGCTATCTACTGCTTATTGTTTTTGTATGTGTTTAGAGTTTGTACGAAAACAAACATTTTGAGTTTTTTTTTTTTGAGAAATTGTACGTAAAAGTGAGAAAAAAGAACTTTAAAATATTTATTTAAAAAAAAATTGACAGAATGAAACAAAAGACAGCTTCGTGATCTTCAGAATTTATTATCAGAATTGTCAAACCGAATTTTAGTGGTTTACTTTCTGACATTGTTTTATGTGTTACATTCACAAATCATTGTTTTAGTTCTATTATTAAAAAAGTAATAAAAACTGTAAAGAGGGGAATTGGTCTTCATTACACAAGTGTGAGGAAAGGGCAGGCAGCTATTTTTTTTGCTACGCTTTTAAGAAAGTAATGTATAGGGCGATTTCTTGCCGCTGAGTATTGCGGGTCCGACACGGGACAACACTTTGTGTGATTTACAAATTGTTGTTCTGAGTCTGGGTGTTCTTTGTGTCTTGTGTCCGTTTCCATGTATGTTTGTAAAGTCCCCAGCGATATAATCCTTGTGCGGGAGTTGTCTTTTAATATATTAAAAAAAAACCATTGCGGTTTAAAATAGATGTTAGACAATAATAAAACTAAGTTACACTAGTGTAAAAATATAGTTGTTATATTTTATTCTTACAGGTATTTTTACTCATGATTTTTATATAATACATGAAGGTTGTTAGGAGAATTAACATTTCGTTCAAAACTAGGCACCGCTTGCCTAGACGCCGAGCATACTCGTAGAGGGACCGCAGGCTGCAAGAGAGTGGGGACCTCTGGTGGCAGATTGATTACTGCGGTAGACATGGGTGCGGCCTGATTGCACCAAAATGCGATCGGGCTCCTAGATTAAGTGGTAGGCGGGGGAAGCTTCTGGCTTCCCTCGGGATAGGGCCTAGTAGGTCCAGCGTCGAGCCGGGGTCCTGAAATCACATGGCCCGGGTCCTTCCTAGAGTAGGCCGCCTGAGGCCTGCCGACGGGGTGGTTTTTAGTGGAATCAACATATACTCCTATACCTGCGTGCGAAGGGGTTTTCCGATCGTCACCAGAAAAAAAAGAAAGGGCCGCCTGCCTGAACAAGGCCAAACTATGTTTCAGGCGATCGAACTAGAACAACGTTATTATTAACTAAGTGGCGTGCAATGGGAGAGGCCTATGTCCACCAGTGGACTGCGATAGTTATACACTACAATCTATATCTTCGACTGCCTCGGTGATGTAGTGGTAGCGTATGCGACTGCTGTGCTGAGGTCTCAGCTTCGATTCCTGGGTCGGACCAAATGTTTGTATGATCTGCAAATATTTAGTTTCTAGTTTGGGTGTTTCCTGTGTATAATAGGTATGTATTTACAAAAAAAGTATTTGAGTATTCTATCAATCAATCTAGCTTTTATAGTACAAGCTCTGCTTAGTATAAAACTAGATGGCGTTGTGTGTCAGATGTCCGAAATATTATTTTCATAGTAAATAAATTTTTGTATATCTACCTTCATTTGGTGTTCGCTGCAGTGTTGAGACATAATAATTTATTTTCGTTTAACAATAGGCCTTTAACAACAGGCGAATTAATTTAAAACTTTTGTATACCTTATAATAATTGACATTTTACAGAATAATCGCGTTAGACATAGATGCGGATCGATCGTAAGATTTGAACCGTAAATATTTCGGTGATTCTGAAACTGAAATTTACGAAACTTTTATTGAAATAAGTTAAAAAAATCTATAATTCTTTTTATTACCTTCTGATTTATCTCGTTAATATAATAATAACTTTACCCATCTCACACACGGCAGTCTAATCCCATACTAGGCAGAATCCGTGCTATCGTAACCAGACTGTTGATAAAGATACATATATATTTCTCAATACAAACATACTATAAATAAATTACATCCAGACACAGGACAAATGATCGTGCTCATCACACAATATTTCTCTTGGGTGGTCTCTTTGGTAAAACTCAGGGTAGTAGTAAGGGGCGCGGGGCGACCGCTTAAACCACCACGCCATCCGTGCAGTCGACAATTAGGAGGGGGGGGGGGGGGGGGGTTGGAGGTGACTGATAAGCTGGGGTAACGTCACATAATTGCTGAAAAGCAATGGTTTTCTGTGAGGCCGTGGTATGACTCAGCTGGATAGCACTGTATCTAATAATCCATAATTATAGTATAAATAATTGTGAAAATGAGTTTGTTTGTTTGTTACGTTTTCACGCCTAAACCGCTTAACCGATTTAAAAGCGAGCAATATAGGTTACTTTTTATCATACGTGGGGCAAAAGCTTGTTTCTTAAAACTTAATATGCACCACATTTATAGATACCGTTGCATATACTTAATTTCTAACACGATTGCCAGTGATTCATGAAAATAAATGAGAACAGTTCATCAGCTTCTCATAACACGAGTTTTATTTACGCTTCGAGTAATAAATATAATATAATCGAATTCGCTTGCTTGAAAATAGTTTTTGTCAAAAAGGTATTTGAGTACACATAACAATATTATTCCTTTTCTGTGTTTGAGAATCATCCTTTTTTTTCCTTATAAAATTTACCATATTTTTTCTAAATGTGTGCAAAATTTAATGTTAACCAGCTGAGCACTTAAGGCGTGAATGCGTTACAAACAAACCAATTAAATAAACAAATTTAACTATTCACTCACTCAGATGCATGTCATCACATCACATCAACAGCCTTTAACAGTCCACTGTTGGACATAGGCCTCTCCTTAGGAAGGAGGTAATATATTATGTAAGTTACGATGAAAGCCGCATGAATTTATGTCGGTGATGCATCCTCCACTATCATCATATGGAAAGCCATGTAGGCTTCGTACTCTCCCCATCTGAATATTGTGTCACAAATTAAAGGTGTTATAACTGCATAGTGTCCACAGACCCAGTAACCAGCGGGGTCTGATCCTTCTCTGGTAATCCTCTTGTTATTACAATCTATCAGAATTCTACTGACTCTGTAGTTTCACCTGCGTTTCAACTGCTTATACCCTAACAGTCGTAGTGTGATGTTACGTGGCTAGTTGCCTTGTGAATTTATCAAACCCATATGTAGAGAGATTATAAAATAATTAATTTAACAATTAATATTGTGTGTTATCGTTAATGTGAATTTCAATCAAGGGGATCTAAAACGTTTTAATTAGTAAAATATTTATATGTTTATAGTTTTTTACAAATTAATATTAAACGTCCGTTTTGCGAGTGTTTGAATTTTGTTAAGTATTTCTTTTTTACAATTGCTCAACTGTTATTCATAATCGCCTTTATTGTAAGTTTAGTTTTAAACTGGCTTACAACTGGCATCTTCTAAGAATCTGCTTTCGAGTTACAATTTATAGAGCCATAAGTGAGATCATTTTATGTCGATTGTATACGGCAAACAGTAGTAAGCCTTTATGACTACGCGTGGAGAGACAGCACTTGTCATTGTTTTGTTGTAACTCTAACTACATACTATCGACTTACTGGAAGAATAATAATAATTGTCTTTCTTCGGACATCTGACAACGCCATCTAGTTTCAAACTAAGCAGAGCTTGTACTATGAAATATAGATTGACTGATAGAATACTCAAATACTTTTTTTTCGTAAATACATACATTTTATTAGGGTATTATATAAAATATATTTTCAAATCCGTTTACTAATAACGGAGTTCTGAGTTGACAAATATACCTATTTTCTAAGGAGAGGCGAGAAGAGAAGAATTTTTTGATGATAAAGTAACAAATATAAAAGAAAACATCATCATCTTTTTTTAAAACGTTTAAAAATGAGTTTATTAATCTTAAATGGTAGCCATTTCACTGGCAGTTGATTATTAATTTTGCTTTTGTTAGTAGTGGTTAAGGATTCAATTTTAAAGGAAAATTTTCATAGATTAACAATTTCGCTTAATACTTTGTGTGTGACGACACTTTGTGTGATCCACAAATTGTTGTTCTGTGTATTCTTTGTGTCCATTTCATGTATATTTGTAAAGTCCCCCGCGACACAGGATATATTCCTAATGCGGGAGTTGTCGTTTTAAAAAGAAAGAAACAATTTAGAATTTTAAATGTATTTACTCAGCTGTCAGCGTGTCTTAAGGCAATAAATATTAATCAACTAAGTAATCCATGTTAATATTGATTACAATTATCAACACTTCAGGCTTTAAAATTAAATTAACTAGGTCTAATAATTATATTCCTTTAACTGTCCGTGTAGTGACGGATTAAGAATACGGAATGTCACTACCCAATACATCCCGTGGGTGTCGTAAGAGCCGACTAAGGGCGCAAAACAACGCAGGACACAGATTTGTACAGAGCACTAGTTAACTCACAGTGCACATTTAAACTTAGGAAGATTTTATTTAAAGAGTGTTACTTATCCATGTGGTGACGGATTAAGAATACGGAGTGTCACCACCCCTATTCATCCCGCCGACAAGAGCGCTGCAAAAAGAAGGAAAACTTGACACAAACCCTACTATACCAACCCGTCTGGCCAGCGTGGTATAGTAGGCCAAAACCGAAAACCTTTCTAAGGAGAGGCCTATGTCCAGCAGTGGACTATTAAAGGCTGTTGATGTAAACTGTAGGAGAGTTCCTGACGCTATCGAATAATAAAATCAATTAACTACATAAGTACTGCAATAACTAATTAAATTCAGAGATTAACAAGCACCTCTTAAAAAGTTATCGCGAATTATTTTCGCAATTTCACAAATTGTTTTTCGCAGTTGCCATTATGTCCTTTGAATTTTTTTTTTTTTTTTTTTTTTTTCCACATTCACACAACGCCATCTAGTCCCAAACTAAGCAGAGCTTGTACTATGGGTACTAGATAACTGATATAAATACATATATACTTTTTTTTTTGTAAATACATACTTATTATTCATAGAAACACCCAGACCAAATCAAACATTAAATGTTCATGCACACAAATGTTTGACTTGAGCGGGAATCGAACCCGCGACCTTTGGAATAGCAGTCCGTTACACAAACCACTACGCCATTCGGTCGTCAAATCGTCGTCATCGTTTGAATCTGTCGTCGTTTGAATTGCCTAAGGTGACCGCTCCACTCATTGTATACCATTAATGCCTTTTTGCCCGACTGCGTCAAAAGGGGGGTCATGTTTTCGAAGTGAATTATTGTTAGTATATTTACCTATTTAGCAGTCTAAACTACTTGTTGGATTTTGTCTTTGGCGATGTCGTTAGATTCGTCTTAAATGTGAGAATGGCATTGCTTGTATGAAAATTAGAAGTACCCTAACGTACACACATTTTCAAGCAGTTGGGTTATTATTTTTTTAATTATATTAGCTTGTTGGTGTTACTCGTAGCTGTAAGCGGTTATCAATGTTTAACTAAGTAGGCCATTAGGTGTTGTTTATGATTTTTATTCCAAACATTAGTGCTTGAGCAACCGTATACAAAGAGTACCGCTTTTTTTCGCCTTTCTTTTTACAGAGATCATCATCAACTGCATTTAATAATAGTCCTGCTGGACATAGGTATCTCCTCAGAAAGGAGCAAGCTATGTATAGTAGGTCTAAACTACTATACATAGCTAGCTAGACGGATTGGTACAGGGTTTGTTTCAGCTCTCTTTTGCAGTGCTGTTGCTCTTTGTTGTCCTGCGTAGTTTGTCGTCTCTTACGACACCCACGGGATAAATAGGGGTACTGACATACCTTATTCTTAATCCATCTCCACACGGACAGAGAGAAACATACTTAAGCCCTGAAAGGGTAAGCACAGTCGTAACAAAAGCCCACATTTTTCTTACAATAATCTTAATTCCATTTACGTAATAGGGGCCTAACCCTGTTACCTAACCTAAACATATGTTATTTTTATATTGACTGACCTGTCGGTATAGCGGTTAGTGAAACTGACTGCTAAGCCGGAGGTCATGGGTTCGATGCCCATCAAGGACCAATAATTGTGTGATAAGCACGTTCATTTGTTCTGTGTTTGTGTAATTTATCTATAATATGTATGTATTTAGAAATACATAAGTATGTTTATCAGTAGTCTGGTTACCATGGCACAGGCTCTGCCTAGTTCGGGACCGTGTGTGAGATGTGTGTAGTTATTATTATACATCACGTGTAAATTATTAAATCTAAATATAAAAATGTTAAGTTAGTTTGTGTACGCTTCAAAAAATCAGAAACTTCTACACCAATTAAGCTCAAATTTTTTAATACAATATACAACCCACTTCGAAGATTGTTTTTATCTATGTTTCGAGTTAGTTTTGTTCCTCATATACCAATGCAACCATGATGTACAACAGCGAAGCGTGGCAGAGAAAAGTTGGTGTATTATAAAAATATGTACCTAGTATTATTGTTATTACTTATAAATAATAGAAAATATATAGTCAATATAGCGGTTTATAAACTAGTTTATTATATGTCTGTACCTTTTGTTTCGTTTATCCATCAGCATTACCCATTGATTCTGCCCCGCTGACCTGATCTATTTGTATCCATTGTCCTAGGTTCAGAACCGTATACAAAAGCGTACCATCCTATACAATGTATATATGTTGTGTTGTTATGTTAACACTGGCTATACCTAGTAACGGTCACTTTCAAAAGATTATAATGGGAAGAATATGTACAAAACAACTTAGCCTCATAATAATATTTTGTTTATTGTATTTATAGATACTTACACCTACAACATACCTATTTACAGTGTTTCATCTAAATACAGACATGAATGACACAATTAGTTGATTGTTCATTAGTTGACGCAATTGCCATTAGAAAAAAGGAAAGAAAAAATGATTTTGTCACAAGAAAACAACGGCAAGACATAATAACGAGTAATTTCTCGATACCAATCTAGTGAGCTTTTCTGTCCTACTCGTAATTAGGGGCGGATCCAACTTTCCCTTCATTTTTGTGTAAACAGAACTCACGACAAGCTCCAATTTAATTACCTACTTGATATCGTACGAATTAGACCCCAACGACTACGTTGAAACGGACACAAAGAATATCCAGACTCAGAACAACAATTTGTAGATCACACAAAGTGTTGTCCCATGTCGGTATCGAACCTACAACACTCAGCGCAGTGGGAAGCGGCAAGGTGACCGCTTAAACCACTACGCCATCCATGCAGTCCAGTCCAGGATCCCACATAACTAGTAATAAAATAAGCTGCCAAATATTTTAATCGTCCTTTTTTATTGGCATAGGGGCAATTGAGCTGATGGGTCACCTGATGTTAGTGACTACAATCGCCCATGGCCACCGTCAGCTCAAGAGCCGCAGGTGCGTTGCCACGCTTTGAGTCAATACCTAAAATTAGGGGTTGAGCCGGGCCCATAAATATGTCCCGGATCCCTCCTGTTACAGGCGCAGAGTGGCACACCGTGTGGTTTTAGTCGGTCCGAGTCCGACACACCACCCCGCCGCAAACCCCGGAGGGGTGACGGTCCGAGGGGATTTCCACAAGTTAAAAAAAAAAAAAAGGGCCCATAAATATGTGACGAAGCATGATTCTCCCGCGGTTAGCAACACTTAACATCATCACTGACATGAGCTGTCTATTATTGATATGAAACCCACACCTGGTTAAAGTAACAGAGAGTGTTTCAGCAAGATTCTGGAAAAAACACCATCACTCGAAAACTCAGTCTGCCCATGATCTTGATAAAATTAAGTAGTCTCTTTGGATTTGGAAGATATGCCTATGTATAATGAATGAATTAAATACTCGAGGACAGCTGTACAATTTTAGTAGTCTGCCTAAATGTTGTGAGACAAGACTCAAATTGCGTAAAACGGTTACCTTCGCTACTGAAAATTGCCAAGATTATTCACGATGAGGTGACGTATAATTGTTGTGTGGTGTAATCGACCATTTATAACTAATTATAAACATTGTACTAAGATTCGTAATTACAGAGAAATATCAAGTTTACTCTTAGTAGCTTTGAAAATTTACGTAAATACAGTTATTCAAACTATATTATAAGCTGCTTGTTTGCCATGACATTGAGATGAAGTGATTTGTGGACGATTAACTCGTTTTGGATTTCTAAGAGTAACTAAAGGATTGCATTGATATGGGGGGCTTCATTTGGCAAATATCTATTTTTATCTGCCTACGTTCAGTTTTTTACTAAATCGGCAGTGATCTTTCAATCTAGTTTGCCCCCATTTTTCCACTAAGAAGATACAAATAACATGGGTTCGCCGTCCTGCCATATAATTGCCAATTCAAATGATAGCCAGACATCAACAGGATGGTAAGTAGAAAATGGCAGATAAAATATTTACAAAGTTCATTCACCCAAATAGCCTAAGGGACTATCCTGATACCACGTTACACGCATATTTTTGAACTTCCGTAATTGTAAGACATCACACATTTTAAAATTTAATATACAGAATTGAATAAATGACTACTTAATAAAAAAAAACTTTAACTATTGATGTGTAAGTAAACTGTGTAGTTTTTCATTATATATGGAATATCCATATATTACGAAAAACTACACAGTTTACTTAATCTGTGTTTAATCCCTTAGGTATAAACATTTGACGGTACAAAACATTCTATCTTCTATTGTTCCTTCTTATAAAATGTCACAGTTTATCGCGTCCCTCTTTTAATTTGTGACTTTATTTAAGGGCCAACTAGGGTTACAAAAGGTTCCATACGCTAATTACACATTAGTATAACAAACTGGGTTATTTATGGTTTACCGTAAACAGGGAACAAAGTATGAAATTTAAACTATAATATATGACTCGTTACGTTATAAAAAACAACAAAACGGTATTTTTAACTTTTCATAATATTCGAAATGACTCACGAAGTAAGTGTAAAACGTTTTGTACATTGCGTGTTTACCTCCATGTACTAAGATGGGCATTAAACACAAAATTTGTTGGTAAAATTTATTATCTTCGACAAGTTCACATACGTATTTGTAACGTCTTGCAGACAATGACTCTTTTTACATAAACAGAGAAAAAGAGAGATACTATACTGCTTTCTTTGTTTACATAAAGACGTCGCTGTAAACCGAATGACATAGTAAGACTTGTATTATTATTTTTAATAAACTTAGGCCGAAAGATCTACCCGTCGTTTATTACTTACAAGGAAGTTATAGTGCGGTCTGCATTCTTCGGATTTCGATAGAAAAATTGTTCAGTATATTTGCTTGAGATAGGCCTCTCACAATATAAGACATAGCGGCGATTCATTTTGGTGCACAGCTTTCTAATTTAAAATGTACACTTTAAGGGATTCAGCCTTTTTTTTTTGTTGACGGTGTGGAATATCCCTTCGGATCTCCTGCTCTTCGGGGACTATGAGCCAGGAGTATGTGGTGATTCCACTAAAAACCACCCCGACGGCCGGCCTCAGGTGTCCTACCCTGGGGAGGACCCGGACCATGTTATTTCAGGTCCTCGCCGAATTGACACCATGCCTAATCAGGCCCTATCCCAGGCCGGCCATTCTATGCCCTACCCCAGCAATCAATTTGCCACCAGAGGTCCCCTCATCATTCAGCCTAGAGCGCGACAAGGAACGAACGTCTGCCTTTGTCTTAGAACATGAATGTAATTTACCTTCGGTTTCGAATGAAAGAAGATTCACACATCTCATACAAGGCAGTCTAATTCAAAACTAGGTAACCAGATTGCTGATAAACATACATTTATATTTCTAAATATATACATTTTATAGATAAATTACACCCAGACACAGAACAAATGACCATGCTCATCACAGTCATTAGTCCTGGGTGGGAATCGAACCCACGGCTTCTGGCTTAGCAGTCAGGGTCACTAACCACTTGACCAATAGGTCCGTCAATAGATTGAAAAAACTTCATCATCATCATCATCAACAGCCTTTAATAGTCCACTGCTGGACATAAGCCTCTCCTTAGAAAAAAGTTTTGGCCTACTATACCACGCTGGCCAGACGGGTTGGTATAGGGTTTGTGTCAAGTTTCCCTTCTTTTTGCAGTGCTGGTGTCCTGCGTTGTTTTGCGCCCTTAGTCGGCTCTTACGACACCCACGGGATGAATCGGGGTAGTGACATTTCGTATTCTTAATCCTTCTTCTAACTTCACGTCAAAAGAATCATGTGATCTGTGGTCTCCAAATCTGCTAATAGACAAACAGAAAGACATTCCATAATATTGGAGGTAAGTGAGAGCTATTTCATTATAATTTTTTCTTCACACGAGTTCATCGTAATAAGTGCTAAGACAATACACGAATATGTTTTGTTAAAGTTAATGAGCACACACCGCCATTGTCACTCACAATATTTATCAATGAAATTTAAATATGATCGGAATATTGTATACAGGAAGTGCCAAAGTTACTTCAGTTTATGTTAAAATATGTACCGGATTTAAGAAATTGCTGTTACTGCAAATACAATCAATTTTATTTGTGTACCCTGTATTTATATATAATTATGTACCCCAAGAACAGATCCTAATAATGTTATGAACCTCACCCTTTTTTTTCACGAATGAAGCATTGCCTAAGAATGTCAATGACAACATGTTTTTTTATGGAAAAGGGGCAAACGAGCAGACGGGTCACCTGATGGAAAGCGATTACCGCCGCCCATGAACGCCTGCGACTCAGGAGTCACAAGCACGTACATACATTACATACTTTAGGAAGCACTTCGTTACTATCTTAATAAGTATAATATTTGGGACATCTGACACACAACGGTATCTAGTTTCAAACTAAGCAGAGTTTGTACTATAAAAACTAGATTGACTGATAAAATACATATATACCTTTGTAAATACATACATATTATACATAGCAAAGTACCTAAACGCGAAAACAAATATTTGCAGATCATACAAACATTTGGTCCGACCCGAGAATCGAACCCTCAACACAGCAGTCGCATATGCTACCACTACACCACCGAGACAGTCTATTTAGTATAGTGTCAGTATGTTTACATTTTTTTAATAAAAATGTTGTAGTAAAAATGTAAAAAGAACAAAACACTGAATCCTGATGATTATATTCTATTGGAAGCCATTTGCAAAGACAAAACGTGTCTAATCACTTTCGTACTGTATACACAAAATTATTGTTTTGCAGGTATTAACTGTTTTACCTGTCTGTTAGCTACTGGTTAAATAGTAAACAGACCCTTATGATCAAATTTCAGCATAAAGGGTTTAAGCGTTTACTGTGAAGGTGGGACATCAATACTTCGGCATAAATGGGCCCTTAAGACCGAAGTAATACCACCGTCCCTCAGAAAATCTATTCTTTCCTTGTTTTTCAATGCGTGAGGTCTCCCTTTACTACTACTCAATTGTGGATTACATGGAAGACAAGAATGCTTGGGATTAATTAGCGCAGGCTATTTCTTTCTTAACTGAAAATGTGATGTGGCTAGTGTATTTTTTATTATTATTTTTTTTTATATTTTTTATGTTTCACTTCATTTTCTCTTAATCTTGTTTTCTCTTCATTGTCTTTTTACCTTTTAGTCCTTAATAACGGACATACTAGCATATATCAAAACAATGTTGTGGTATATTTAATAGTGCCATTGTATCTTTCTTTGAATTGCAAAAGAGTGGCCATGAGTTAGTTTGCCCTTTCTTCTCGTAAGGTTCAACTCCTTGGAAACGGGCGGTTGTAGATCGGCACAGGCATATCATAGATATTGCATGGGTTTGATTTTTGTTAAATTTATTTGCTTACTTGTGTGTGTTGTTCTATGACTTTAGAGTCTACATAAAAGACGATTTCAAACAATTTTGAAATTTTTATGAAATAAAGAGTTTGAGTTTGTCTCTTGAGGTAATCACTTACAATTAGAAGGGCCAATTCTTGTAATAAAAGTTCGGTCACAATTCAGTTCCGATCAATTCTTGATCTCACAACTGTCATAAAGGTATTTTCGTAATAAAGTATTAAAAAATCCAATGTTGAAGTAAAGTGATCATATCGTATTGTAACCGAAAATCGAATCAGTATTAGGCTAGTCTCAATAATACTTTAACTATGAAATTACCTTTTATGACAGTTGTGAGAACGAAAGTTGATCGGAACTGAATTGTGAACGAACTTTTATTACAAGAATTGGCCTTCATGTGACCTCCTCGTTTGCATTCCAAAATCATAAAAACACTAGCACTAAGTGTACGTCAATCAATTTTTAACGAGCCACATTTCAATTGAAATAATAATAATATAATAATATTCTACCACATTCACACAACGCCATCTAGTCCCAAAATAAGCAGAGCTTGTACTATGGCTACTAGACAACTGATATAAATACATACATATGAAACACCCAGACCAAATCAAACATTAAATGTTCATGCACACAAATAATTCATAAAAGGCATAAAATGGAAACTCAGTGAGTGAAAAAACTCTTTTAATCCATCATAGACGTAAAAAGGCCCTGTTATGCCAGTCAATCCATTCTAATCTCACTTGATTGAACTGGAGGCCTTTTGGTTCCGAAGGTCTTAATAGCAGCTGTTCCCGAATCCCGTAGAGTGGCACACCGTGGGGTTTTAGTCTGGTCGTTTCCGACACAGCGCCCCGCCGCAAACCCCGGCGGGGTGACAAACGCTTTTTACAATTTGATTTGTTTGTCCTCTTAAATAAATGTACATATGTATGCGTTTTATTATCAGAAACATATCATAACTGTTGTCGATTAAGTGTCGTCAGCATTTACCAAACATCTTTGTAATACATCAGTATTTCACGGTTTTTAGGGTTCCTTAGGACTGATCGAAAAAAATCATCACTTATGCATTTGAATGTACTACTGGATCGATTACGTTCAAATTTTGTATATTTAAAGAAATTTTCAATGTGAGGGTAGCATTTGGAGTAGAACATTTTTATCAAATTTACCTAATATATATAATATAATCTGCAAACTGTGACGCGTGATATTTCAAATGTAGAAGTTTATTGTTTCAAAAACATTTTTTTCTAAGATAAATATAAAATAGCAGTTTGCCAGTTCTTAGAAAAAATTACAGGAAAAGTTACTTATTTATAGATTACAAGAAACCTTGTGGTTTAAAAATCTCTCATTACTATAGTTAATAAACTTACAATTTTTCAATTCTTTGTACGGAACCCACCCCACACGAGTTGAACTCGCACTTTACCGATTTTTTTTGTCCTTCCAATCGGTTCCGTTTTAATCTCGACCGCTTAATCCACCGTTAGATATAACCATGTGCCATATATGAAACAACAATGGAAATGTCTTTTAACAAGTCATCGTTCATTATTGACAAGATCGGCCGTTCACCTCGTGGCTTTTGACAATGGGTGTTGATTACAGTTACTTGGGTACCTACACACTATTGTAAGTTATCGTTTTTTTATATGTGACTGCTAATCAATGATTTTGGTCACATCAATAAAGGTCAAAAGCATAAACGGTACATGAATAGTGTCCGTATGGATTTTTTTTGTATTACAATGAGCTGTTTTCTCTAGAAAAGACGGTGTGTCATAATGGAAACATAGTATTTTTTAGTCCTGAGTGGGCATGTTAAATCTTTGGTAAGTTTTTAAACAGTGTATTTTTTTTGTCACGTAATATATATGGGATGGAAAATTGAAATATATAATTGTAGTTTCTGCTGACTACTGAAGGTCAATTCTTGTAATAAAAGTACGGTCATAATTCAGTTCCGATCAATTCATGATCTCACAACTGTCATAAAAGGTATTTTCGTAGTAAAGTATTAAACATTCAACGTTGACTGTAATGGAATTATATCGTATTGAAACTTGAATCTGTAATCTGCTAGTCTTAAAAATATTTTACTACTATAATAGTTTATTGGGTATATCTAATCACGTATGAACTAATACAGGCTATTTTGAGGGCTAGCTAGCAGAGCAGCGTTGAGAATTTAAACGTTACCAAAGTAATAATTCAAGCAATTATTTCTCTTATTTTGAAATATTACAAATAAAACTTTATAGCTAAGTTTTTAAAACGATTTTGTATTTTCTATCATCGATGGTGAGGAACAGTGCAAGATTGAAATCATATCGATTACCGCTATCCGCATAATCATAATCGCATACCGCTTCAAGGATTGTTTTTAATTATTTTTCGAGATTTGTTCATCATTTCTCATCAATCCAACGACAATGTGCCACAGTGGAGCGTGGCAGAGTACAACTAGTAATTTATAATTATATACCTTTTTTTTTTGTTGACGGGGTGGAAAATCCCTTCGGATGTCCACGGTGATCCACAGTGTTTCCACTAAAAACCATCCCGACAGCCGGTCTCAGGCGCTCTGCTCTCGGGAGGTCTCGGACCATGTTATTTCAGGTCCCCCCGAAACAGGCCCTATTGGGGGGGAAGCAGGCTTCCCCTCGCCTATCGGCTGAATCAATGTGTATTGCAGCCCGCCATCCTATCGCCTACCGCAGCAATTGATCTGCCACCAGAGGTCCTACTCTCTGGCAGCCTGCGACCCCGTCGAAGGCTGATAACGCCGCCGACGTCCTCTACGCTCGGGATCGGCTCTCTCCTGATACCGTTCAGCGGTCTTTTCTGGAGCATTATGATTGGTGGCGGGGATAGGTCTCGTCCGATTTGGTCGAGCAGGACTTCGCGTCCAGACGCCCACGCGGGACAGTCTTCCACTATTCACTTGACGATTTAGAGTAATTCCTACACAATTTTATAAAGTTGGAGACAGAGACATTGAATTTGAGTTAGAGATAATATATAAATACACCACACAATAGCGCAGGCAATGATTTTCGAGCAGTGTATTACAAAAGTTTTCTCAAGATTCGGAAGTCATTTGATTACAACAGTACCTACTAGAGAACATGTAACACAATAAAATAGTTATATAACAAAATAGTTTGTTAAACTCAATTGCGAAGCCGGGGAGAGGTTTCGTGAGGTGTGGCAAATATTATAGGGCTGCTACCATATATGGGTGTTACATAATGCCTTTTGGAATTACGGCATGACATCACCTTTGTTTATCTTCAGTCAAATTCATAACATTCATCAATCATCATCAACAGCCTATAACAGTCCACTGTTCAGCAGTTATAGGCTGTTGATGTGGTGCTAATGATGAACGCAAGAAATAAAGATCTTGAAACACTAGTTGTACCCGAGCTCATTTGAATTTTAGATTTGAGTTCAAAAGGATTTTCTTGTTTCTTTCTTTTTCAAGAGAGATTCGGTTCTACTAAGAGCTCGTTAAAAGCTAAAAGCTTCTGTCCTTGTGTAACGGATGCACACACGAGAAAGAGATTGCGCATAAGAATGTAAACAGCACGTTTCCTAGATAACACGCGAACTGAGGTCTTATTATACACGACTTTAAACCATAACTGTATTAATGGCTTTAAATGTACAAATAACTTTAGTATTGTTTTAATATACTAGCTATTGCCTGCCTCGCACATTGTGACTGCATTGATGAGGAATCAAGAACAAAACTAACGTTAAAATCGGATAAGAACCATCTCTGAATCAGGTTGTATATCAAGTCAAAATTTAAACTCAATCAGTGTAGAATTAGGTTTTAAAGCGTACACAAACTAAATTAACATTTATATAGATATAATAGTGTCGTAATTTGAAATGCCTGTTGTCTTAAAGAGAGATTCCTCTAACACCCTTTCTACTTATGCCAAAATAGGATTAAGAAAATAATAGGTGATAGTATTTTTTTGTTTAATTCTTTATCAATCTACACAAAGATTTAATTTCATTGGCTGTCTTTCTATTTTTTCCTTTAAATATAATCCCAATTCGTGTGTAGTTAACCGCAATAGGCTTGCAATTGACGGTCCTTTCGGTCTAGTCGTTAGTGACCCTGACTGCTAAACTGGAGGTCGTGGGTTCAATTCCCACTCAGGACAAATATTGTGTGATGAGCATGGTGTACTTTATCTATAATATGTATGTATTTAGAAATATATAAGTATATTTATCAGCAGTCTGGTTATCATAGTACAGGCTCTGCCTAGTTTGGGATCAGACGGCCGTGTGTGAGATGTGTGAGATACATATATATTAAAGGAAACACAATCATTAATTACGATTGAAGAAGAAGACGTACCCGCATTTATTGCATATTTATTTACTCTAGTATCTCATACGCAGTTCAGTTTTGTTTTTACCTTATTTATTTATATTGCGACTAGTCGTGGGTTCAATTCCTACTCAGGACAAATAATTGTATGATGAATACGATCATTCATCCTGTGTCAACGTGTAAATTATGTAGAACATTCAGAAATATTTAATTATATTCCTAAGCGGTCTGGTATCATAATACAGGCTCTGCCTCGTTTGTAATCACATGTTCTTGTGTGTACACGTCACATCACCATCAACGGCCTTTAATAGTCCACAGAAAGAAGGTTTTGGCCTACTATGCCACGCTGGTTTGGTATAGGGTTTGTGTCAAGTTTTCCTTCTCTTTGCAGTGATGTTGTCCTGCGTAGTTTGCTCCCTTAGTCGTCTCTTACGACACCCACGGGATGAATAGGGGTGGTGACACTCCGTATTCTTAATCCGCCACCACACGGACTTACACTTGTGTGCACACACTACAAATTATTGTCTATACTTTGTTTAGTATTGTTTAGGTTTACTATTGAAAACTCAATCACTATTAAGATTAAGTAGTAAGTTACCATAAACAAAAGTAAACTTATCTTGTCTATTCAGCACTGTCTCGAGAAGTTTAAACACTAACAAATGCAGGTAAAGTCAACCGCGAAGGGTTTTATCTCACGTTTTAACATTACCAATGTCATTAGCGGCGATAATTAATGAATAACAAGAAGGCGATGAGTACTGAGAATAAGTTATGTACAATGTATCTTTTATTCATTTAGTATCATTAAATTACAATGTTTATGCGTATAGATAATCTCGTTAGTGACGTGAAAGGTAACAATTAACGCATTTTTTTTATACACGCTTTTATGAGCGTGTAACTATGTAAACAAATCTTTGAATTAAATTTTAACCTCCTTTTAATTCTCGTACCCAAATGAAATTTTTTAAATCCCACCATATTTTATTCTTTAGTCTTTTATTGTCGTGTACCCTTCACACATGTACAATTTTTTATTTTTATGTCTGTTTTTTGGCTAGTTTTTTTTTTGTTAGTTGCCGTGTGGACGGATTAAGAATATATCTATACAAGAAATCTATCTAAAATTTAACTCAAAATAATGACCATTACGTCACACAGCTGGCCTTCAAGTGCACACTTTCCATCCAAAGATAAAACATGCGCAAAATGGTTTTAATCTGAACCTGTTACGTCAGTTTCCGCTTGTCTATGATAATTCTATTTCCGGATTTGACTACAGGGCTTCCGCTCACCTGTGTTAGTTTACCTAGTTTAATATGCAATAACCTTTTATTCATTGCCACAAATAGATTATTTCGTATTCATCTATTTGTGATTATTTGTTACGAGTAAAAGAGAGATGAAACTAGATTTGACTTTCATCTTTATACGTACTAAGGTATCTAGCTTACCTCTTTCTTATCCACCAAGAAATGTGTAACAAATTGTACATTGTCACTTGGAGTCTTGGAAACTTTGGTAATTTGGGAGTCTGCCCGACTTCATCCATTCACCATCGTATCATAACCGCCGCTATTGTATCTCGAGCATCTCTTTCTTTGCAGCCCTGTAAACGTAAGGGCCCATAACATCGATATTGAGAGGCTGTCTGACCTTTTAGTCTTTAAGGAAAGAGTTTCATGGTACATGGTACAATATTGTTAAAATTAGATTTACAGTTGATAAATTACGAAAAGTCAAGTTTTGTTTAAAAAAAACTATTCCCTTTTCCTTTTTTAATATAGAATCAAGTTAATTTTTTGTGAATAAATCATATTTAGATTTATTTATTTGCTTAATGTAATAGAGTTTTTACCACTTTATATATGAAATGATGATAAAATTATACATCAGGTCTAATTTGAAATATTTTGATTATGTAACGTCAAATTTATATAAAATTATACGGGAAAAGAGTTTTTAGGTAATAAACATAAAAAATACATATGAATTGAGTACGTCTTCTTTTTTTTTAAATCTGTTCAATCATGAACATAATGGCATCACCCAGCAACAGCATCTATGTCACACGCAGTGCGTCGTAAAATTGATGCACTGCCAACATTTCGGAATGACCGAGATTAAGGCAGCTGCATCAACACAGCACACGGATGGCACACAAGCAAATAGCCAACCATGTGTACTTACAATAAGATTAGTATATAAGACTAGCTGACCCGCGCAACTTCGTCTGCGTCTCTCAATAGTAATAAATTTTCTCCGTTTTTGAAACATTCTTCATTGGTGCTCCGCTCCTTTTGGTCTTAGCGTGATGATATATAGCCTATAACTTTCCTCGATAAATGGGCTATCTAACACTGAAAGAATTTTTCAAATCGGACCAGTAGTTCCTGAGATTAGCGCGTTCAAACAAACAAACAAACAAACTCTTCAGCTTTATAATATGAGTATAGATGTAATTTAATGTAAAAATTGCAGTCATTTTGTCTAATCCGACTTTGACTCATTACACTGTCCCACCTCTCACTGCGGGCAAAGACACCTTTAGCCGTCAGTAGATCGGTCTTGATAAAAAGGGAAACTTACTAGTAATATTGTCTAAGCCAGTGAACCGAGAACATAAAAATATGAAACACCTATTTACCGTTAAACAACATTATTACTTTTATTAGAAAACAATGTTTACAAATGTAATTCAGGTTTCTAAAGTTTCAACGGTTGGCTCCATTTGACGATTGTTGATTTGGCGCGAAAAATGTGAAAATTTCGATTGCCGAATTATGGCGTGGCGTTGTGGTTTAGCAATGTTGAAGGTCGTTATCGAGCTGAGCGCTGTTCCCGAAATAATTACTTACCATCTAATGGTGCAATTTTCTTGGCAAAACTTGGGCCATATTTAGCTAAGATGAAAAAATGTCACAACTATTTTTGTATTTCATACTATTGTGTTGGTATTAGTCAATGATCTGTAAACTGACGTAGTAGGGGGCAAGCCAAGTTTAATGTGAAAACAAAATGTTGTAATAATGGTGGCAAGAGACATCACTTGTATGGATGGATTGGGGAATGCAAGCAATAGCTCGCATAGGTCAGATTTGCACTCAGATCTAGACATAGGACAAAATCACAGTGAACTGTGAATGAACTGTGATTTATCATTCGATTTTTCCGTACGTAGGTTAGGGTTGCTACTTACTCACGTGTTGTTGCCAATAAGCCGTTTTGCTTGTATTGCAGTTTTATGTATCTACTGTCTGTACCCTGCCACGCTTAACCATCATCATCATCATCATCAACAGCCTTTAATAGTCCACTGCTGGACATAGGCCTCTCCTCAGGTTTTGGCCTATACTATACCACGCTGGCCAGACGGGTTGGTATAGGGTTTGTGTCAAGTTTTCCTTCTCTCTGCAGTGCTGTTGTCCTGCCTAGTTTTTTTTTCCTTAGTCGCTTCTTACGACAGCCACGGGATGAATAGGGGTGGTGAAACTCTGTATTCTTAATCCGTCACCACGCTTAACTATGGTACATTAAAATTGCGAAACATAGATAAAATAAATCCTTAAAGCGGTTTGAATTAAGTCTCAAAATTTGAGGCAATCGGTGTAAAATTTTTGGCGCGTACACTAACCACCTGCACAGATGGCGTAGTGGTTTAATTGGTCGACTCGAGTGTTGTGGGTTCAATCTCGACATGGGACAACACTTTGTGTGATCCACAAATTGTTGTTCTGAGTCTGGGTGTTCTTTGTGTTCGTTTCAGGTGTGTTTGCAAGTTCCCCGCGACATAGGATTATGTTCCTAGGGTGGGAGTTTAAAAAAATACTTAAATTTTTATATACTTGTATATAAATATAATCATATTCAGATCATTGGTGTTGAGATTTCAAACACAATGTATCTTATTTCCTTAAACTGATAGATACGCCTTACTTAATCTTGATGCATTCTCCTGGAGTTTCGTCACTTACCACATAATAAAAAAAGTCCGAGAGATAACTTATCTTTTTTTTATAACTGTCGGTTTTGTAATAAAAGTCATTGACCGCACGCTAATTATAAAATTGACATTCTCACTAACGCATAAAATGATTATTTATACTTTTAAAATAAGTATTACACAACACATATATTCTTATTTCTGTTATAGAAGCATTTAGGCCTTCTATTTGGACGGAACTAAAGTCTATATATGCAGATGTAACGCAGAGTGTAATACAATAACATCAAAAATTAAGTAAGAATTCCAAACTGAGCACTGATTTCACTTTGTATGTACCATCACATGATAAAGTAGCAACTATTCAAATTCTTCTTGATATATCCACTTCTAATAACTTCTTAACATTTGTAATGATTTTTATAATTTTCTAGCTGTATCCTGCCACGATATGGCATATTAGAATTTCACTATTGAGATATAAGGAAAAACAATGACGCAAAAAAATTGATAAAACAATCCTTAAAGCGCTTTGTAAATTGTGTCAATCGGTGTAGAACTTTTTGAGTTTTTGAAGGGTACACAAACCAACTTAACATTTTCTATGTTTAGATTTATTAGTTAAATATACTGGAATAGCACTTAATCCTCTTACTATGAATTAAAGGGTTACTGGCCATCTTAATAGGAACATTACATTATATTCAATTGCCTATATATACTTAACTCAGTATTTGTCCGCTACATAATTTTACTTTCATTTTCATGTATTCTTTGAATTTCATTTTGTCGTTTTTGAATAATTACCTACTTGAGTAATATCATAATAATAATAATTACTTCACACATCTCACACACGGCCGTCTGATCCCAAACTAGGCAGAGCATGTGCTATGGTAACCAGACTGATGATAAACATACTTACATATTTTTAAATACATACATATCATATGTAGATAAATTACACCCAGACAGAACAAATGACCGTGCTCATCACACAATATTTGTCCTGGGTGGGCATTGAACCCACGACCTCCGGCTTAGCAGTCAGGGCAACTAACCACTAGACCAATAGGCCCGTCATATCATAATATCGTAATATCTCTATCATATAGTAATATTTTAGTACTCTAAGTTATTTAAGTTCGTGTTCACGTCCGTGTTTAAGACATTTCAATCAAGATCAAGGTACATTACTGAAGGCAAACTAACTAGAATAGGTTAAAGAAGAAAACAAAAGACTGTCCTTCAGTCCTTTGTAATCCAGTGGAGAATGACGTCAACTGGGTTAAGCGAAGTAGATAAGTGTTTATTGTCGTGTCAGTATAAAACCGAATTTAAATTATTATACTTGAAGTAATTTAATCCAGACGATATAAGAGCTTTGCTAATAAATATATCGGAGAACGATAAGCTTACCAATTGTAAGAATCAATATAATTTAAGTTCTAGTTCTGAACGATATTTTTATTTTATTTCTTATTTCTTTGGTTAATATATTTCACTTTTTGAGCAGTTTACTGATAAATATGTGTATGTTAACATTGTTCTTAACAAATTAATTTTATTAGAATAATGTATGCGAATATCCGTGTGGTGACGGATTAAGAATACAGCCCAGTCACCACCCCTATTCATCCCGTGAGTGTCGTAAGACCCGACTAAGGGAGAAAACTACGCAGAACAACAGCACTGCAGAAAGAAGGAAAACTTGACGCAAACCCTATACCAACATAGTGTTCCAAAACCTCCTTTCTAAGGAGAGGCTTATGTCCAGCATTGGCCTATTAAAGGCTGTTTATGTGATGCGAATTTTAATGCTCACACACGTTTGAATACCGTTAATCATCACAGCAAAAGGGATTTTTGATACAACAAGAAACATGACGATATATTGCGATAAAAGGTTAGTAAACCAACGAAAGGGAAAGCTTATAGATAAGAAATGCTTGCACTCTCCCACGCGGAGAAACCTTGCAATATCGTCTACAGTTCTCATGCCGTTTTGCAACGTATGACAATTTATGTTTACATTTTTTTTTGATACTTTTCTTTTTTTTTTACTTTTACTATTGATTAGAGTTCTATATTAAAAAAAAAAACGGTTACATAAAAACTATTAGGTACGTAGTGTTGTTTATAGAGAGACAAGTTAGAAAACTCGTAATTGCAAATATAGGAGCTATGTGTTAAGTTAGAATTATGATAAATCTATATTTAATAGATTATAATCTGGTGCGTTTTCTATAAAATAAATTCACTTTAGCTAGTGAATTGTTTTCAATTTTCTAATATTATGGGTAAATAATTTAATTTACACCCATAAATTAATATTAAGAAACAAAAAATTTTTTATCTTAAGATATATAGTTCATATCAAGGAGGTTTATTTAACAGATTATTTTCATGTTTTTTTACATCCGGGTTGTTCTTGGTATCACAAAAATCATTAAAACTAACTAACCTCTTAAAAAAACTGGAAACTTCTGTAAATTGTAGTTGTTATGTCAATTGTGTCTTTAAAAATACAGTATTTCGTAAGAAATACTTAAGAATAATTATATTTCGGTAAGAGAATACCTATTCATGAAAATTCACCCAAATACATTTTTGTCGTAGACATAGTTCTTTATTCAATAATGGAAACAGGTTTGCCTTTATTATACACCATCCCTATGTGCACATGATTTCCTATCTTATTTTGTACTCCCTAAGGACAATTATATACTGATCATTTGAGTAAAATTAATTTGATATTACCATTAGTATTTATTAACCTAATAAGAAGAAGGTTCTTAATTTGGATGTATTTTTAAAATATTTGTAACTTTTGACCTTCGTTACTTAGGAATGGATTATAAAATTCTCTTATTGTTCAGGCGGGTTTACCGTCCGTTTGGTCCCATTCAAATTAAAAAAAAAATACTAATCTTTGAAGTGCAAAATTAAGTAATGAATAATATAGTTTACTAGCTGACCCGGCAAAAGCTGTTTATTAAAAAAAATGTAAAAAAAAAAATTAGGGGTACGAAAAATATGCACACAAAATTTCACGAAAATCGGTCAAGCCGTTTCGGAGGAGTTTAAATACGTACACCGTGACACGAGAATTTTATAATTAGACTAGCTTTTGCCAGAGGCTCCGCCCGCGTCAGTTATCACGGTAAAAGCCTATTTTAGTTGCTGATAATGTAGCTTTCCATTGATGTTTTGTTTTAATCAGTTCAGTGGTTTTGTCGTGAAACAAACAAACAAACGCACTTTTACATCTATACTAATATTATAAAGCTGAAGAGTTTGTTTGTTTCTTTGTTTGAACGCACTAATCTCAGGAACTACTGGTCCGATTTGAAAAATTCTTTCAGTGTTAGATAGCCCATTTATCGATCAAGGCTATATGCTATATATCATCACACTAAGACCAATAGGAGCGGAGCACCAATGAAGAATGTTTCAAAAGCGGAGAAAATTTATTACTATTAAGAGACGCAGACGAAGTTGCGCGGGTCAGCTAGTTTTTAATATAAGTATGGAAGTATGCATAGCACTTCTCATGGTGTAGAAGTCACACTGACGTCACTTAATTTAAAAGTTAATTATATAAGTATTTGTTAGTTGATATTACGGTTTATTGTTTGGCATCGCTTACGTTGGCCTCCAGAAGACTCGTTTAGTTTTTGCTATTGTTAATTATAGCACATTACAATGCTGTATCTAGGTACAACATTCATGAATGTTTTAGTTAAAATGTTATATAGTAAGCTACGTGTATTTGGATGAACTACAATAATCATCAACAGCCTTTAATAGCCCAAAGCTGGGCATAGGCCTCTCCTTAGAAAGGAAGTTTTGGCCTATTATATCACGCTGCCCAGACAGGTTGGTATCGGGTTTGTTTCAAGTTTTCCTTCTCTTTGCAGTGCTGTTGTCCTGCGTAGTTTGCTCCCTAAGTCGGCTCTTATGACACCCTCCTGACGAATAGGAGTGGTGAACCTCCGTATTCTGAATCCTACACCACACGGATAAAAGCAAGGACAATAATTATATTACTTTAAAATAAAATTCTGTTAGTTAATATATCATTCAGATATGTTACGCGATAATCAATGAACATTTTAAACCAATTAAGTTTAAAATGTTCATGTTTAGACAATGTTGAAGAAATAACATCATTCATAATCAAGGGCTATATGTTAAATTTTGTAAACTGCTTATAATTATAATTATTTGTCCCCCGAGAATATGTTACTTTACTTAAACATAACTGATTACATTCTGTCAAACTTTTATAAAAAAAAAACCTAAAATATATAAATTACAAAGCAAAATATTAGAAAAAAGAACATAATTATAACAACAATATTTTAAGAATAAAAAATACCGTTGCCATAAGAAGATATGATATGAAATAATGTGTATTTTATTCTGAAGTTTGCAGTTATTTTTAGGAGGTGGTACCTAACATAAAAAAAGCTTTTTTTTAAGAAAACATTAATGAAAATTGATAGGTAATTTCTTATTCAATTAAATATTTTTACCCATAATATTTTTATCGGTGGCATGTCGGACTCGAACCGACTAAAACCGCACGCCGTCTCGGCTCCAATAGCCGGGGAACCAGGTATACCCTAGAAAGAACCAGGTATACCCTAGAAAGAATATTTTTACCCCTGACAATGGATCCAATTGTATTTCATAGCTATATGTATATGCCACTAACACGAGTCTAGAGCATGCATGTCTGTTGCCAGGCTAATAAAATGGCAGTACTGATCGACATTACACTGTGCACGCAATTGTTCAATGTTATTGTGTTGGTCATTCGTGTGTAAAGGGATTATCTAATTTCCTATGCAGTTACATAACTGTTTTGTAGTATATGTAAACTCATAGATTTGTGTACTGGATTTTGTTTTTTTTTTAAATAGTATGACCACATTAAGAATATATTCTGTGTCGCGGAGGACTGTACATGCATTTATGAAAAGGACACAAAGAACACCCAGACTCAGAGCAACAATTCGTGGATTACACTGTTTTGTCCCAGTATGAAGCTGCGAGGTGACCAGTGGTTTAACACTACGCCATCGCACGGAGTCATTTAGAAAATATTTGATAATAATATAATGCTGGACATAGGCCTCTCCCATTGCACGCCACTTAGATCGATTTTGGGCTTCTCGCATCCAGCTCCTGCCAGCCATCTTGCGCAAATCGTCACTCCACCTGGCCTGTGGGCGTCCCACGCTACGTTTGCCGATACGAGGTCTCCACTCAAGAACTCGTTTTCCCCAACGGTTGTCGGTTCTGCGGCTAATATGGCCAGCCCACTGCCACTTCAGCTTGCTGATCCGGTAGGCTATGTCGGTGACCTTGGTTCTCTGCCGGATCACCTCATTTCTGAGGGAGAGGCCTATGTCCAGCAGTGGACTGCGATAGGCTGATGATGATGATGATGAATAATATAATGATTTCCGTTCAATTAAACACTATCAAATTGTTCTAATTTTATCTATTATTAAGAAGAGGCAGTTTTGATGAAGCCTTTTGATGAGATGATGACTAGCCTGTTGGTTAAGTGGTTAGTGATCCCAACTGCTAAGCCAGAAGTCGTGGGTTCGATTCTCACCCGATAAATATGTATGTAATGTGTATTATAAGCATATTTATCAGAATTCTTGTTACCACGTACAGGCTCTGCCTAGTTTTAGATCAGACGTCCCCGTGTGAAGTATCTCAAGTTTTTATTATCCTCATTGTATCTTATATATAAAATTCTCGTGTCACAATGTTCGTTCCCGTACTCCTCCGAAACGGCTTTACCGATTCTCATGAAATTTTGTGTGCACATCAGGTAGGTCTGAGAATCGGCCAACATCTATTTTTCATACCCCTAAATGGTAAGGGTGACCCATCCCTAATTTTTTTTGTTTTGCAATACAACGTTTGCCGGGTCAGCTAGTTATTATATACTATTAAATTACAGATTTTCGTCAACGTTATCACTAAAAGACTGACCTCTTAACCCTTACCAAACACTTTAGCTTAAATGATTTGCAAACCAATCTTAATGGTCAGTTGGCTGTGATGATCTGGAGTCATTCAAGCGGTAGTTGTTTGCAAATTGTTTTCGCAACTAGATCTGTACAGCGGCGCTGGACTCGTATGGTTCATTGCACACACGTAACCTCGTTCAGAGATGAACAATAGTTTGTAGCTAGATTCTAGGTTAAATTACATGATTTACGTCATCAAGTACTGCGATGTCTTCGATCGTTTATGTAGTGCAAATGGTATGGTATGAATTGATTTTTCGATTTCAATCAGATGATTCGTAAAACGTAATTTTCTAAATTACGTGTGACGCCTGACTCCGTCACGGCAGGTGAAGTACGTCAAGGAGTCACTTCTTAAAGAAGGGCTCCTGTGGGAGGGGGGGGGGGGGGCACTAGTCAAGCATTCGCTAAATACACATGCGAAGAAATTCGCTTGCCTTTGATGTATGAAATTTGTGTGAACCTAAATACTGTCATTAATGTAAAACTTTTAACTATTTTTTTTATTAAGTATGTTTTTTTGAAATGATAAAACATTATTTCTTTTAGGGTAATGTAAGGGCAAGGTTTTTTTTTTACCTCAGAAGGACAAAATCTTCTTTCTTTGAAATAAGTACTTTTAAAAAATGTTCCAATAAGAGTAACTCATGTAATCTTCGAACTACTGCAGTTCCAACCCTGTCTCTCGACCAAGACTTAACGTATCCCTTATTGTTGTTCCCTCATCCCGTTATCATTACACACCAATTTACATTTTTGTCTTATCTTAAAATAAGATACAGAGAAAGGTTTAGAGTCTGGATAAAGAAACCAGTCAGATACCTGAAGGGTAAGCCTGATTTCTCTCGAAATTCAGTTGCCTTGACTGAATTCGCACCTTCTTATAGAAGATTGTAACTTATCAGAACTGTAGGCTCGATGACGTAGTATCGTGGTTCGATATAAAACATCTAAGTTGACCTGCTAAATCTATGTCTATATAATACTACTAGACGGCAGCGGATAGTGACAATGGCAGCAGTTAATGAGCCAATTATTCGCACAAGTAATATTTTTATTTACTTTACTATGTTTTTGGAACAAATTCAAATATTATAATAAAGTCATTAAGATATTTACTACATATTCAGGGTCAGAAGGGAACTCACACTCGTCTCGTACCTGTTTAGGGTACTTAGGGGTGGGATACATAATGAAGACTTGTTAGGACGAGTCAGCATATGTGTTCCGGACAGATACGTGTGGCGGCGCCGCCGGCCGCCGTTGCTGGCTGTCCCGTGCGGGCGCACCAACCTGCAGAGAGAAGCACCGCTGACGCGCGCACTACGTACTCTGAATATAATTGCGGACGAAGTAGATTTTTTTTATTGCTCACTGAGTGAATTCACAATAACAGCATTAAGAATTATTTCTTATAATAAATAAGTAGATGGTATAACACTATTGCATTGGGCTAAGCCTGTAAAAATAGTTGTTTTTAAAGAAAATAAATAAAAATAAATAAATAAAAATAAATAAATAAATATTGTGTTCCACTGTGACTCTAAATTATGGAATTAAATATATTTAAAAAATTATAATTTTGTTTTAACAATAATTGTTCAACCGTCTTGCTTACACCCTCTAGGCCTATATTTTACTATAACAAATCAATAGGATTAATCGAAATAAGGGGAGATGCAAGTCTTATAAGATCATAATCAAAAAATCCCATATGTTAACACAGTAAAACTAGGATATTACAAACATTTTATTTTCATAGTATTGAATCATACAAAATAAACGTGGCGGGAATGTTTTGTGAAAACGTTTTGAATTGACGGTAATGGCAGATGTCAGTCGTCACACAGTTTTAAAAGAAATGCTAAGGGCGATACTAGGAAGTTATTACTGTGGGACCCACTTGCTTGCTTCCTTGCTTCACCCACCAACCCCCTTAATTACGCAGGCAAGGTCTGCAACACAGCTTAGTTCCACTCATTACCTTCGCTGCAGTTTAGACAGGTACGGATGGTTGTACGATGAAGTAATAAATTACATGCTGATTCCTATTTTAAACTGGTTTTCTATTTGCTTTCTATTTAGAATTTGCTTGATAATAAAATACTATATAATACTCGTATCATATTATGTAAACATCGATACTTATTAATATTTCCTGGTTGAACATAGAGCTGTCGACAAAAAAAAAAGCCGTGTGGTGTCGTGGGACACCCGATAGGAACGAAGTTGTGACGATCTAGTAAAACTGATTTGACACGATTTTAATTACAACGCCATTTATGAAAGCGGCTATTACCTACATATTAAAAACAATTAAAACAATTTATACATTGGTAAAATCTCCTTGCGAAATGATTTCCTATCTATTCGATAGATGGCGCTGAATGTCTGACAAGATGACACGAAAATAAATAGCAAAAAGCCAACATCACGTGGTATTCCCAGGCGGTCACCCATCCAAGTACTAACCACGCCCGATGTTGCTTAACTTCGGTGATCGGACGAGAACCGGTGTATTCAACATGGTATGGACGTTGGCGAACGTTAAAGCAAATTTAATGTATGGTATCCACAGTTAGACGTCAATTTATATTAAAAGTGTCGTTCCAAATTTTCGTATTAATTTTTTCCGTCTAGCCCCCTTTCACAAAGCGCGATAAGGAACTTCGTTCCAAAACTGGATTTTTAAAAAAGTTTATATTTTTATTTCATCTTACGACCCACAGAATTGGTGTAGTGTGTTTAAAGAAAAGGCTAATACAAGTAACCATAAAGTGATACGTAGGTCTTAATATCAGCTGTTCCAGAACCAATCCTATAGCAGGCGCGGAGTGGCACACCGTGTGGTTTTACACACACCGCCTCGCCGTTAACCCCGGTGGGGTGAGGGCCTGAGGGAGACTCTACACGTTAATAAAAAATAGTTAAAAGATAGAGAGCTCTACGAATCAGTGATGCGATTATGTTTAAGCACTAAAATTTTCTTTCTAAAACTATAAATTCAAAATTGAGTTTATTTGTCAATCTCATTGAATTTTAGATAAACATCAAACAACGTTATTTTTCCATTAATAGTACATGGAAAGGATTTAGGGTTTCTTTACCTTATAACCTAGAATAAACTACTATTGCCGACGTATAATTTTTTTTTCATAATCAAAAGAAAGAAGGCAAAATCTGGTAATATTTAAAAAGTACAAACTGTCCGACTTACGATTTGTACATATGCAAGGATATGTGTACCTAAAATCTGAGATGCATTGTTTATTCGTCTCGCCATTACGTGTTCTATCACAATGAGGAGATGAGAGCTCTCCATTGTTTTGGCACAATAATTACTACCGATGCGACAACGTTACGCTTATATTGCTGTCATTGTGTAATCATGTACGTAATACTAATATAATAGTTGAGGTAATTGGACCAACATTTGTGATAGTAATGAGCCTCGTCTTTCACTACATTCTTATTACATGCGTAAAACTACTTGGAAAACTTAGGCCGTACGCTTTACCAAGAAAATATCCATACTTTCAACATTATATCTGTCTGTTTGTTTTCACGCTTAAACCGCTTAACCGATTAAGATGAAATTTGGTACAGAGATCGTCCGAGTCTTGAGTAAGGACATGAGGTAGTTTTTATCTCAGAAATCATCCTTTAAAAGGGTGAAAGTTTGTATGGGGAATCAGTAACCGCTTCATCGATCTAGATGACATTTGGTATGAAGATACTTTGATTCTTGACTAAAGATATAGGCTACTTTTCACCGCGATAACCGACATTAACGAGGGCGGAGCCGCGTGCAAAGCAACAGTTATAGTCCATCAACGTCGTGCGCGACCGTCCTGCGGGGTGACAGACGGTGGCGGGGACGAGGTACTCAAGATGTCAGCGGGTAGCGGGTGGTGTCGCAGGGAAGGGAAACACTTCTCTTCGTGTGTAGCCGTGTGCTAGAATAACGCGCTACCTCGCCCCCGCCACTGTCTGTCACCCCGCGGGACGGTCGCGCACGAGATTGCCGGGTTATAGTACTTATATATTATAAAGTGATGTAGCTTTTGTATTAATGTTGGTTTTGTATTAAATTGATATAACTCTTTTTCAATCAGACCTTACACACAATTGTGGGGACGATATGTGTCATTTCCATGGGTACCCAGAGCCTACCCAGAGAAGTTATAAAGGAGAACAACATTAAGCTCTAGTAGTTTTAATCGCAATATCACAATATAGTAGTTATTTGTAGTAACTATGTTTTATCAGACATCATGGTGGCGACGGATTAAGAATACAGAGTGTCACCACCCCTATTCATCCCGTGGGTGTCGTAAGAGCCCACTAAGGGAAAAAACAACAGCACTGCACAGAGAAGAAAAACTTGATACAAACTCTATACCAACCCGTCTGGCCAGCGTGGTTTAGCAGGCCAAAACCTACTTTCTAAGGAGTGACCTATGTCCAGCAGTAGACTGTTAAAGGATGATGATAAGACATCATTGAGAAAATGCATTATGTATATATTATGTATTATTGTATCTTGTGAGTCTTATGACTTATAAATATACACTCCTCGCATATTTCTCTGACTTACTTAAAAATTAACTTGAACAAAATGCTTACTGCATTAATTTCGCCTTTTGCAATCTATTTGTAAGCAAATTCAATACAATTGGTATCATACAAATAAATAAAATTCAATTGTCTGTTTGTAATATCAAAATAATAGGCGTTTTTCATGCTCACACGGTTATTTGTACAGATACCCATGCCTAGAACCTAGCTTTTTTGTCTGTCTGTCTATCTGTCTGTTTGTTCCGGGTAATCTTCTAAAAGGCTGGACCGATTTTGATGATATTTTACTACAAGGTCACTAATATAAGGAGGTAGGCTAGTAGCTAGGTAATATAAGGAGTAACCTAGGCTAATTTTCCTCTCAAAAAAAAAAAAAAATACGTAAAAATTCACTACACAAAATTAAAAAAAAACATTTTTATTTGAATCGTTATCTAATAAAATTATACTAAAGTACCAATATGTCTATAAATTCAGTTAAAAGCGATCTATCTTGATTGTCGTGTAATCCGAAACTTAGGTGGGTAGGATGCGTTTCTTGTCTTCATCTTGTATTGATTTTATTTGGTGGTTATTGACCTGCCTAAAAAAAAGTACTACAATATTGAGTAGTGCTCCGATTTCGATTCTACGCACTAATTTAGTATTGAAATTAGTATGTTGATGTCAAAAATATAGTGGTGCACTTAAAAGCGGAAAAAAATATTTAATGACAATTTACTAACAGAAAAAAAAGTTTTTACATGTCAAATTTTATTAGCAGTAACATTTGTTATTGTAATTTAGTTGTGTTAGTTTTATAAGATCCTGTAAACGGGCATAAATCCGTATTACATTTTTGTTTTCGCATAACTCCATTTGTTTATACCATCATCATCATCAACAGCCTTTACTAGTCCACTGCTGAACATAGGCCTCTCCTTAGGAAGGAGGTTTTTGCCTACTATACCACGCTGGACAGACGGGTTGGTATAGAATTTGTTTTCCTTCTCTTTGCGATGCTGTTTTGTTGTTTGCGAATTAACTCCTTTATCTCATCAATGAAGGACTCCATCGATTGAAAATCTATTTAAAATTTATGGCGTTGAGACAGACAGACATAAACTGCAGGGTAATTTATTTTTTATTTTCGAGTGTCACGAAATATTGACAACCCTACTACCAGAAACTTCAAATTATACATACCAATGTATCTGAATATCGAACATCGCGTTTGACCGCTAGCGATATACGCGCTTAGTTCTTCCTACCTGTGTGGTATTAATAAAAGTATTTTATTTTGATCCAGGTTAAAGACATCGATGCCGAGAGTCACCACTCCGGGAAGACTTCAGACAGAAACTTAGAAGAAAAATTGTAAGTAAACATACATTAATCGTCAAAATTTGTCTACAATGATATTTAAACCTAATAACCATTAGAAAATTGTTCCAAAGTTCCAAGTATTGCAAATGTGAGATGAATTTTAAAGATAAAACCTGCCTACAGATCTAAACACCCTAAAGGTACTTAGGTTATATGGGCACACAGAAAAATATTAGCTCAAACTTAAACTACTAGAATAGTAAGTCAATACGGAACTACTGATTGTAAGAAATGCCTTCAAATGATTATATAAATCGTCACTGCAAAGTATACAAGTGATGATTGTCTGCAGCTTTTAAAGGAAGAACTGGTTTCATCATCGTCTTCATTATTTAAAGGTAAATTCTCGTAATACAGATTTGCCCTCAATCTCACGTATGTCATAGAATGAATTTTCGTATGTAAAGTATTAGACATCCAGCGTTGCCTGTAATGTAGTTATATCGTATTGTGACCGAAAATTGAATCAGTGATGCGCTAGTCTTAGTAATCTATATATATATAAGAGATTTCCACGTGTATAGTCACTCATCACGATATCTCTGGAACCATTAGAGATAAAGACTTGAAATTTGGTAGGAATATTCTTTTCACCGAGTAGAGGTCAGCTAATAAAGGATTTTAAGAAATTAAAAAAAAATAATTTTAAATAATGTAAATAGCAAAACAACGTTTGCAGGGTCAGCTAGTACTTTACTATTTTACTACCAAAAGGAAGCAAACTACGCAGGACAACAGCACTGCAGAGAGAAGGAAAACTTGAAACAAACCCTATACCAACCCGTCTGGCCAGCGTGGTAAAGTAGGCCAAAACCTCCTTCCTAAGGAGAGGCCTATGTCCATCAGTGGACTAGTAAAGGCTGTTGATGATTACTACCAAAATATCTTTTTGACATTATAGATCGAGAGATCGGAACTGATTTGTCACTGAAATTTTATTACGAGAATTGTCCTTCTGAAGTACTACTAACATTGATTGATAAACATATTTTTACCAGGAGAGCTTCTACAACTCATCATCAACAGCCTTTAATAGTCCACTGCTGGACATAAGCCTCTCCTTAGAAAGGAGGTTTTGGCCTACTATACTACGCTGGCCAGACGGGTTGGTATAGGGTTTGTGTCAAGTTTTCCTTCTCTCTGCAGTGCTGTTGTTCTGCGTAGTTCTTTTCCTTAGTTGACTCTTACGACACCCATGGGATGAATAGGGGTGGTGACACTCTGTATTCTTAATCCGTCACCACACGGACCACACTTCTACAACTCGATAGCTATCAAATAAAAGAGAAAATTTGGAAGAGTATTTAGAGACTTTTCCATGTCTATTATTTAGTACAAACTCCTGCCCAGTAACTCACTTAGTTTTATCACACTTGTGGGTCCCGATCCACAGGCATATCATAGATTTTGTACAAGTTTAATTTTTATTAAATTTATTTGCTTACTATTTGACAAAACAGAGATTGTTGCTTTTGTGTGTATTGATCTATGACTTTAGAGTCTACATAAAAGACGATTTTAAACCATTTTTGAAATAGATAGTTTGAATTGAGTTGGTAAGCGCTAATTAAATATATAAGTAGTTTAGTGACAACGGCTCGTTTTAAGTTGTGTGGAATTATTATTTACCAGCTTTTGCCCGCGGCTCCGACGTCATAGATGTTGGCTATCGCGGTAAAAAGTAGCTTATGTTACTCGCTGGTAATGTAGCTTTCCATTGGTGTAAGAATCTTTAAAATTGGTTTAGTGGTTTAGGCGTGAAAGCGTAACAAACAAACAAACTCAATTTCACATTTATAATATAAGTATGGAAGTATGGATTAAAGTCTTTAAACCAGCTCAAAGCTATATTAAAATATTGGCATATTGGCGTTGGCATTTAAGGGCAATAGCGTACAGTTATCAATAAATATCTAATATACAAAAGCGATCACTCAAATAACACGAAACTATATTTTCCTGTTTATAAATATAACTTAATTAGATGTTGAACCCAATTAAATGTTTGACGTCATGTAAAACAATTTTTCTTTTTAGTCTTTGGTGTGTGGAATAAACCCACTGTGTTTTATAATTAGTTCTGACGAAGTAATTATATTTCTACCTAAGCTGGAGATTTAGGATACTTGGACAATCAAGAAGTTCAAGAGTTCGTTACAGTTTTTCCTCCTACTTTTATTTATTATGTTAAACATACACGGGTTTTAGAAAACAATTACAGGTGTCACATATTTAGCCGTTTTGTAGCAAAACATTTCAAGAATCTTAAAAACCATTTTAGTTTCCTTTTAAATATTAAAAATATTTACATCGTGGGATAATTTTATAAACTAAAGTTCACTTACATTCTTTGATATACAATTCAATGGCCTTGGCACAATGAGATGATAATATCAGATGGTATTTCAAATACAAAAGATCCTGTTATTGTACTATAAATGTCAGAAATTTTTAACATCCTATTTTGCTTAATAAAACCTGGAAAAAACTAGTAAATGGGCTATCAACAGCACAAACGATTATACAAATCCGTAGCGCAATTATTGAGATCAAAGAAACTCTTCAGCTGAATAAAATTATTATAAATATAGAATGTAATTATTTTATAAGTGGTTTATATTGCAAATAATATAAACGGTCGAATTAAAAATAAATATTGCAGTTTCTGTGCACCGTGAAATTGTCATTTTCTTCTAAACTATAGCTTGCAAAACATTCAGAGTCTCGCAATAAATGATTAGGGTATTTATTTATTTTATTTATTTATTTATATAGGACAACTTAAAAAACATACACTAATACATAATTTACAAACATGTTTTACAATTATTTTCTGAGTGTTGTCTTACTTACAAGTTGCCACGGCATGGTAAGGGACAGTTGCATCTAAGATTATACAATGCAATATCTATAATAATATACGTATAGTACGTATAGTATTGCAAAAATATTCCTCATGTAATCAACTGTATCGTCACTAACCGATACCATATACTCCAGTTGCCAGAACAGAAAAAAAAAAAACAAGACATTACGTTTGAAAGGTAAAATGCCTTTCGAATATGTATCTCAGCGACGATCTAAGACCCAAAGCATATGTTATGTTTACCAGTAATCATAAGGTATAAAAATTTGGTGTCTTCAAAACTTGTATTTAAGGTTTCCTATTATACAAATCTATGCTTAGTCCTAAAACTTCCAAGAATTACTCTTACTCGAGCAAAATGCAATAGATTAATCTGTGGTACATTTAATTTAAACACTTATGTCCATGCTAATGGGTTCATTTTTTAATTTAAAGCAAACAATAGATAAGAAGATAAATACATCAAAATTTGTTTTCCTCCATTAGCCAGTGTAGTGTTTTTCCCTAGCTGCTAGCTAGAGCTGCGCGTAGTAGAGTATTGTATCCTGAATGCAACAACGCAATAAAACATGTATACTTGTAACAAAATTGTAATAGGTCGACGTATGTACGTAATAGATATGGAAGAAATCTAATAAAAGGAGTCTTTATCCAATAGCAGAACTTAAAACAACAGCTTTTAGAATTCTTGTCTGTTAATCTGTTTTGTTTCTCTGTGCGTTTGTGCGCGCTAATATCAGGAACGGCTTAACCGATTTGGACGCGGTAGTGTGTTTTTCTCTAACTGCTAGCTAGAGCTGCGCGCACAAACGTATTATCCCGAATGTTAATATTAAAAAATAATTGGAAAATTGATAGGAAGAAGATAGAACCCTCTTTTGTTAACTTTGAGCCGTTCACAATAGAAGAGTACTAGTAGTGTAAAACTTAATCACTTGCAATACATGGCAAAAACACATACACAACATAAAACGAATAAAAAACTCTGAAAAATGATTTCAACGTTGCTGAAATATAGGAAGCTACGTTAAATTGTGGTCGCATCTCACACCGCATAACTATATTATACAACAATTGCATATAACTGTGAATCTTATTGCTTTTCAATGAAATTGATAATTGAGTTCCGTGTTCAGGAATTAATAATTCACCTCAAATAGTTTTGTCGTGACAGATGCGGGTAACAGTTGTCATTTTATTACGGCACTGACGCTATGACTATAAATGAAATACAGTAAAATGGCAAAAGGGCCGAAAATATCATACAAAGAAAAGTGTTGCCATTATGAAAAAAAACCTTTAAAAATGTTCGCAACTGTATCGCAATTATATCTAAATAAGCTTACATAGTAACTGCATCGAAGTATTTTATTTTTATTTTGTAATGTAAGTATGTTTTTTGGATTTAATATACCTACATATATAAACAATATATATACATGTATATAGGTAAAACGAAAGTATGATTAAATGTCTAACGAAGGCATATCACATTACAGAATAACTATATTTTTAAAGTAAAAGTAACTATGATAAAGATAAAATATATTCCTGCATCACGCAAGCCTGGTCAGAGTCGAATATAAAACCCGTTTCTCCACATATTTTTTTCTATGACTAGGGATCGTTTTTCTTGGTGTATTTTTTCGGATGAGAGGCAAAATTACATAATGATCGGATGAACGGTACCGCAGCCGCCGGCGTCGGAGTAGAACAATCATACAAACTTTTATAACTATTAGAAGATGCATATTTGGAGAATTTCCCACTACTACAAGCATACTGTATTATTAAGGCAATTATATCTACAGAACGTGCGAACAAGACTCTCGCGTGTGAAAAACCAATACAAAAAACACTTACGATACCTGACGATAGCCATATGGTTTATTGAATATGTATTGTGTATTTCGATCCACTCATTACGTACGTAGCTAAATATTCGTTTTCTTTAATCCTTAATATTTACGTCATTGTTTTACTGCAGTAATTAAATTCGTCATAAGTAATTGTTCTAAAACATATAAAGCGCGCGATAATGTCAAGAATTTAAATATTTCTCGTTTATTTTAAAAGATTTTTGTGTTGCCATCAAACGACCCGGAAGTAAAAAGAACGAAAATTAATTGTGAGGGCCACTTTTTTATGTTGCATATGGATACTATTGGCTTGTCTCCAATAATAAATAAATAACACAATTTAATGTCACACCCTTTTCAAATATTACCTTCAAAGAAAAATATTATTAATTTGCAATATCTATCATCAACAGCCTATAACAGTTCATTGCTGGACATAGACTTCTGATTAGAAAGGAGGTTTTGGCCTACTATGCCACGCTGGCCCGGGGTAAGTATAGGGTTTGTTTCAAGTTTTAATTCTCTTTGCAGTGCTGTTGTCCTCCCTAAGTTTCTCCCTTACGACACCCACGGGATTAATAGGGGTGGTGATACTCCGCATTCTTAATCCACCACACGGACACAACAACGCAATATAACAACTATATATGTAATTGTAATAGGGCGATGTCTGTACGTTATTGATATTGAAGAAACCTAATAAAGGGGAGGAGGAAATAATTTTTGTCTGTTTACAGATAATACTAAAAAAAACAGTTTTTTTTTTGTTTCTCTGTGTGTTTGTGCGCGCTAATTTCAGGAACGGCTTAACCGATTTGGACGCGGTTTTCACTAATGTATTATGGTAAACATGAGAGGTTATATATATATATCTATATATATCTTTATAAAATTTCCGTAGTATGAAACTCTATTTTTTTACACACGCATATAATGTACGTTATAAATTGACTTAAACATATTATATATTCTAACCAACTCCAAAACAGGACGATATTTTATAATCAAAGTTAACATTAAGGATGAAGAACAAAGCTCATTACAATTAATTATATTTAGGATACATTAAAATCAGTAATACTTAAGTTCAATAATATTGTTCGATTAACAGCAAGTTTTAAAACCATATACTAAACGACAACAGTTAACTCGCAATCAATTACGGGACTTGCGAGTTTAGACAATCAGCTAATAGCCGTAAAAACTGCGCGCGTGGACGAACTCAAACAATACAAGCACAAAAAAGCATAACCACCTTATGTTCCACCAACGCTTCCGATGTTTTAATATATAAATATATATATATTTATGTTAGAAAGGCAGACGAGCAGACGGAACAACAGACAGATAATACACGACAGAACACAAGGACGTTGCCTCAATTCTGCTATTTTATGCTAACGCCAAGCCACTGTCATTCCACTGACACGATATTGAGATGCCATTGAGGCGCCATTGACATACTGTCGAAATAGTAATATGGATCATCAATGGTGATATCAACAACATTGTCATACCTGCAAAATTAAATATATCACTTTTTTACAAATCTAAAATGTACCGTTCACCAAACTATTACAAAGACATCGACGACATTTGTATCTATGACAAGTCATCGGGGGGCAATTAGACACAGTTACACAGTTAGTAGAATAGGAAAAGTGCAAAACTATTCCGACGACATTCCACCGACATTCCACCGACAGTCTATTGATACAATATTAAAATAGCAGAATTGATGCCCAGTTAAAAGTAGTATTCTAAAGTCCGCGGTTGGAACTGGCTCCTATTACGTAAGAGGGACTAAGAGTATAGGCGGCAACACGTTGACGTTTGACAATTACCTCATTTGATGCACCTTTGCCTACCCTTTTGAGGTCACAGGCGTGAATGTATGTATTTGTGATAATAATTATAATTCACACAAGTCAGACATGGCAGTCTGATCTCAAACTAGACAGACCGTGTGCTATGTTAACCAGACTGGTTATAAACATACTTAAATATTTTTAAATATTATAAATAATTTACATTCAGACACAGCACAAATGATCTTGCTCATTACACAATTATTTGTCCTGGATGGGAATCGAACCCACGACCTCTAGCGTAGCAGTCAGGGTCACTAACTACTAGACCAATAGGCCCGTCATTAGGTATGTACCTGATATACTCTTCCGTCAATAGAAGGTGTCTTAGTTTCTAGTTTGGTATGTAAAACTAAAAGGTTACCAGTAAACGCGTGTAGATAACCGCTTATCTGTTGACAATGGCCTTCCGTACCATCTTTTTTAGTCACTTCCTTACATACTTATCTACATATCTTAACAGCTTTGTGCGGAAATCTTCTTTACACTGTGATCCTCAACTATTTTGAGCTAGATTCTCTGTGTTTGTGTTACTTCCGTCATTCAGGCGCATCATATATTATATTAAGTTTTATGCCTACCCACTACTGGCAGATATTCATCATCATCATCATCATCAACAGCCTATAACAGTCCACTGCTGGACATAGGCCTCTCCTTAGAAAGGATATAATATTAATAATATTTTATTCTCTGATTAGTTGGAGATCAGACCACCCCGTGTAAGGTGTTTTAAAAAGAAGGATGAGATTCTTAATGCTCATGACAATGCGTATATTGAAGTATGAGGAGATTTCGAATAGAATAGCATTCCTCAACAATTAACAAGACATATTTTATTAAAGGCCATGCAATTGATATAAACTAATTATAGTTTCCATGTACATGTGGTGACGGATTAAGAATACGGATTGTCACCACCCCCAATCATCCCGTGGGTGCCGAAAGAGCCGACTAAGGGCTAAAACATTTCTGAGGAAAAGAGCGTACTCCTTCCTAAAAGGCCGGCAACGCGTTTGTGACTCCTGAGTTGCAGACGTTCATGGGCGGCGATAGTCACTTTCCATCAGGTGACCCGTGTGCTCGTCTGCCCCCTCTAACATAAAAAAAAGGTCTATGTCCAGCAGTGGACAGTTAAAGGCTGTTGATGATTGATAATGATGATGAATTATAATTTAGATATTATGTGTTGTGTGTTTTTTATTTTATGTATTTATATAAAGTGTTATTATGTAATTTACATACCGACCTACTCAAAAGTAAGAAATAATACTATACATTTTTTTTTTATATTTAAAATCTAATTTCAAAATTGCGGAGGTTCTTAGTTCGAATTTTTATGTGTGTAGATACCTTTTTTTTTCCGTGCGGAAATCCCCTCGCATACCACCTATCGGTGGCATGTCGGACTCGAACCGACTAAAACCGCACGCCGTCTCGGGTACTAATAGCCGGGGAACCAGGTATACCCTAGAAAGGAAGTCCCTGGTGCTGTGTGTAGATACCTAGTTGTTTATTATCTTCTCCCATTATTTTTATTTCAACAATTATTTTTTCAAATATATTGATTTTCTAATTGAATTTTACTAAAGAAATTACAGGAGCGCATTTATTAAAAATTGAAAGAGAATCCCTCTAAGTTTGGAGAATTAAGGGATGAATAAAACGGATTTACAATTAAAAATTACGAAGCATGAAATCGATATCGACGATAAAAATCTTTTAAATTTAGCTGAGATATAAATCATTTGAAAGGCAATAAACAATAAAAAAATAGGTCGAGAATCATACATGCATTCCAGTTATAGTAACTTAAAAAAAAGGCATTTATAATTCGAAAACATTCTTGACTACGTGTGACCAAAATGGTTTGATGTGAGCATAAATCTAAATGTACCTAAATAAAAATTTCATGAGTAATATTAACATTTATTTGTAAATAGTATGCTCACAGATTTAAATTAAATATATATGTTTCCTGTTTTCACTTTTGCTATCGTTATGTGCATGTTGTGTTAGGTACATTAGCCCCAATTATAGCACATGTAATTACGTATTGAATACTAATGTTACGACTGTAACCATGAATAAATAAATAAATTAATTAAAGATATTTTACTCTCTTCACTCCTTGAAAGAGCTGGGGGTCCTCCCCCCCCCCCCATCTAGTTCGAAACTAGTCAGGCACCAACGAAAGGCAGTAAAACGATTTATCTTTCATAAATAATAATAAATTCACACATCTCACGCACGTTTGTCTGCTCCCAAACTACAGAGCCTGTACTATGGTAACCAGACTGCTGATAAACATACTTATATATTATAGATAAATTACACCCTTTACAGAATTAATTACACCATTAAATATAAATATAGTTGTTCCGTACACATAAGTGTATCCTCTATTTTACTTAACAAGTAAACAGTACAATACAGTACTAAGAATTAAAACAATTCTATTGAATTAAAACCCCTGCATCATAAAAATAATACAACTATTAATAGATATACAAAATAATAATATATAACTGTTGTATAACTAAAGGTGATAACAATATTAATTTGGATTACGAGAGTTTCAACGTAGATTACGGAATTTAATCGCACGCAATTGCTATAAGCGCTTTCCGTTAAATTTATTCTTGCGTGTTGGTTGGATGCAGTTCCATTTTACACGCATGTGATGAACTATATTCTTATATTCCACCGATTTAAGATTAAAATAGTTCACAAGAAAAGCGTTTTCGGCTAAGTTTTCCATGATATCATTGATTTTGCTCTCTCAAAGCCTTTTACCATTTTGCGTTCCATGATTTACAACTATTCTATAGACAATTAACGTGATTAAGTTATTACATATTATAAAAAAAAAGATTTGTCAAAGTACCTGTTACCACGACCAGGTTCGCATTCGTACTGTCATGTAATCTAATATGTTGACTGTTTATGTTATTTCAAAGTAATTATTCGAGTCGTGCTATATTTTGGTCTTCGCAGGCCTCGCAGCACGAGATACCTTACTTTCACAACATTTAAACAATGCATCATACGAGTAGGCTTGTGCTACACTCGTATTGTTCTTGGAAGACAAATAAGTATTGAAATAATGTTGAGTTAATAGAGAACGTGCAACGCAATATAAAGGTGCGTACAAAAAATACATATATGTACGCTTAATGTTCGAAGATGGAATATAATTATTCGAAACATTATGCGCACTTTGAATATAAATGTCTCGCGTAATTTCGCTCGCTGCACTAAGTACGTAACGATTTGTAGAATAACCATTTGTAATAAAATTATAATCGTTCTTTTTAGTAGTTTTTTATTTATTTAAGAAGTGAGCACAAACGGTTTTTCGATTATCATAGTTAAATTAAACTTCTGGATCTGGTCTGCTTTAGTACCGCGATTTAGCAAATTGACTTTTTAGCAACAGACTGTATCCTTTAACATACCTTTACTAATATTATACCATTTATTTACAACAGTCAATATGCCTATTTACCTTTTAAGGTGCTTAGTTTACGACAATAAGAATGGCCTTTTCTTGGTGACGGGTGGAAAATCCCTTTACATTTCTGGCTCCTAGGGGACGCAGGAGCCAGGAGTATATGGTGTTTCCACTAAAAATCACTCTGCCTCAGGCATCCTACTCTTGGGAGGACCCGGACCATTAATTTCAGATCTCCTTCGGAATAAGTATGCCCATATTATGGGCGTGGTACTAAAATTAGTCGGCAAAATGTGTGCGTTTGATACTCCTTAACCTCTTCGGGAATATAGGCGTGTATGTATGTACATATTTTTGCTTGGACAGTTATAAGTTTTCGTTAAAAAAATTAAGGTTTGCATAGTCTAATCATCTATAGCTTAAGAATTGTCCCTGACTATGTAGGAAATTCAAACGGAGTGAGATAGGTACTGTTTGCCAACATGATGGGATTCTATCTTAGCCACGGTCGGCAAATTACAAAATACTCTAAATATGCTGTTCTTCTGAAGTAACTGAAATTGATGAGAGCCAAGTGCAAGCTGAAGTTACTCACGCTTATATCCGGGAAGGGGTAGGCAGTGCACTATCAAAAAGGCCACATGTTGCCATTTTTTTTATATTTAACTTCCACTTACATAATAACTACGTTACGTTACGTATTAGCTAAACAAATAGCATTTTAATTTACATAATAACAAACATTTTAATAACATTTTATTTAGCATTTTAACAAAATTACAATTTATACATTTACATATTTTATCATAAATAATACATATCTATTTTCTTTTAAGTTAGATTGGAAAGACGAGCAGGCGGGTCACCTGATGGAAAGTGACCATCGCCGCTTATGAACGTCTGCAACTCAGGAGACACAAACGCATTGCCGGCCTGTTCGGCAGGTTTGAAGGTCGTATCGGTCTGGAAATACCGCAGATACCCGTTCCACAGATTGGTCGTGGCATAAAGTGTCTCGAAAAGCGCATAGTAGTGGAGCGCCAACAATATCTATTGAATTACGAGATTACACTTCCAAAAATAATATATTCTGATGCTATTATAAATTTTGCTTGGACCCTCGTAAAATCGATATCGAGGAAATATTTCTGCACGTTAGATTGTACGACTACATTATTATCTAAGTAGTTCTAGAATTTCGGTGTTATATTATTACCTGTATTTTATTTTCAGTGTATGGGAATAAAATAATAACAAAACGTATTTATATTCATGGCCCTTCGAACCTCCTGGTTGGAAGGCCCATGATTATAAATATGTTTTGTAGCATCAAGAGTTGTGTTTAAAATTCGAACAGTTGCATTTTGAAATTAATTGAGTTGGATTAATTAATCATCAGAGAAGCATAATGATTAACTCTATTCTAATATACCTACAGATACAAGTTCGCGCAGTCGTTCACCCTGATCCACCCCCGCGTGACCAAGCGGTATGGTAATGAAAACCTGATGGATCGCATACAATTGTTAGTCACCAAAGCTTAAGACGGATTTGTGTACATATTTTTGAGATTATTATCAACAACAGGGTTAGTGAACTATCAGTATATTGAGTATACTTTAAAGCGTAGGCTGTACTTAATTTAAGAAAATTCAAAATACATCACATATTTAAGGCCTCTTGCTTTAGGTATGACTGTTTCTTAGTGGATCCGTGATTTTTTTGGCTTTTTAATAATTATTATAACGATTCCAATAATTCTTATTATTGTAAATGTTGACCAGCAAAATTAACAAAGCATTTAACATTACATATTTTTATAATAAAACTGATGTATTAAAAAAATAGATTACTTTTAATAGCTAAGATTAATCTATGATTTTTTTATTCATTCATTCACATGTAACCTAGAATTACACTGTTTATATACAGAAAGCTCAATCACATGTTGTCCCACACGCCCGTTTGTGCTTACGATAAATTGTTATCAAATCAATATAAATAATATTCTTTGTGAAAAACATATTAGACTAGTTTTTACCCAATATTTCGCTAACAAAAAACTTATTTCATTATATATTAATGTCCTTTTCTATACCCCTGGCAATCGATCTAAGTGGCGTGCAATGGGAGAGGCGTGCTGGGCCTATGTCCAGCAGTGGACTGCGATAGGCTGATGATGATGATGATGATACCCCTGGCAATCTAAAAAACTTTGTGATATCAGTTGAGCAATTTAGGCGTGGAAGTATAACAAACAAACTCTAACTAAACTAAGAAAATAAATGAATGTTACTTAACTACATACATAACTTAACTAGACATAGTCAACATACATATAGTTCGTTAAAAACGACCATAATGATTTGTATCTCGCCACATCTCTGAACTAAAATACTTCAGTATAATAATTTTATTAAGTTTATACACGTCCTTAATTGGCAATTACATGTGACTGCATCAACATTTAGGTATAATAAATCAAAATAAAGGAAAAGAATTCAACGCGCTCAGCACATAACTTAGATAGAAGTAATAATGCTACGGTCTATTAGTGTGTTCATATAACTCACAGTTCCATCATTAATACTCTCTATATTATTCTAATTTCTATGTTCTGGGGGAAGTCTATGACCAGCAGTGGACTGTGAAAGGCTGATATGGTATACTTTAAAAGTAATTAATTAATAAAAAGATATTGTCCAAGATTTTTAATAGATTCCTATATGTGTAAGATACACGTTAATTACGTGTAATGGATTATTCAACTTGATCTCACTACGTTTGAGGTTGCGGGTTTGAAACCCGGTAGGTGTAAATACTTATATTTACAGCTATTATATTAATCTAGACTTTTGTTGAGCAGTGGATTGTAGTAATAATATCCCACACATCTCACACACGGCCGTCTGATCCCAAACTAGGCAGAGCCTATTCTATGGTAACCAGACTGCTGATAAACATATTTGTATTTTTAAATACATACATATTACAGATAAATTACACCCAGACACAGAACAAATGACTCATCACATAATATTTGTCCTGGGTGGGAATCGAACCCACGACCTCCGACGTAGCAGTCAGGGTCACTAACTACTAGACAAATAGGCCCGATAATAAAATTGTCACCAACCTATTATTTATAAAACATATAACCATAGTTCTTTATAAATGTAGAAAAGGAATAAAAAAGCTGTCATCTTTGCAGTACGGGACGCTTAAACAGCTTTGAAAGACCCTGAAACCCTACCCTGAAAGAGAATCAGTCGTGAGGCCACGTATTTCTTTCGGTATTATCGTAAAGCATAAAATATTAAACATATATACAATATTTTAACGACATTGCAACATTAAGGGTACTTAGTATATCCAGCATCCTTCGTCTCGCTGCAGTTGAGATACGGCCGTGTCGCGTCGCTTCTTCCTCACTTGACAAAAACCTTCAAGGTCTCGTTTATTATTAAACGTTTTTACCACACAAGAGTTCTTTAATTGACACATTAGCGCTGGTAATTTTCGTGGTTTTATTCATAAAGACCCGGACATATACAGTAATTTGCATCCTTTTCATCTTTCTAGTTTTCAATTTTTGTAGCGTAATTAAGTATCAAAATATTCTACAGTGTCATAGAACGCAGACACGCAAAGTTTGAGGTAGCTATTGATACTATATCGTGCAATAAAAGTCTGACGAAAGTATATAAAGGCTGCTTCAGTAAGAGTGCGCGTTTTCATTTTAAAATAAAAACACGTATTTTATGAAAGAGTTGTGATATTTTTATTGGATTGTAAAGAAGTTCCGATTATGTGTGGAATAAAATATCCGGCGAATGGCCATTACAGCTCTGATGTCAGGCCATTAATCTTTTCATGAAATTTGCCATGACTTTTACACAGAGATGTGGCTGCATCGCACCGGTCCTTGAATCGAGCCCACTAAGGCAGCGCTTTTTAAATTTTACACAAACGAAGTCGCAGGTACCAGCTAGTTAAATATAAAGATAACATATCCAGTTAAATCCTATAAGAAGACGTAGTAAAATTGTAACCTTCCCCAAACTCTTTTCCCCAATTCAAAGAAATCTGGACTGGGGAGGCACTCAAGGGGCGACAACACACTTGTGTCTCTTTAGGTGCAGGTGACACACTTATCATCAGGTGACCCGTCTGTTCGTTTGCCCCAAAACCCATAAAAAACATAGCAATCCATACATTGTGTAACATGAACTTTTGTAATAATCATACATTTTTAACATTCTTTTCTAAAACTGTTATTGCATTTAAAACAGTTTCAATTGGGTCCGCAGCCTTAAATGTCAATGATTTATCACTGCCATTTTTTTATTAAAACTTCACCTTGTTTTTCATATTTCAATAAAGTTAATGTAATATTCTTCTTTAACCATAGTTCTTAAATTAAACTCTTGAGTTCTATTTAACTACAACTGTAATTTGAAAAAGCTGTCTGTATTATAAGAACAAAGCCAATTTAGTAAAAAAAGCTTACCTACCATAAAATATTCTACTAGTATTGCTCATCCGCTAACGTTTTGCGGTATGTTTTCAATCATGGGGATTTCCATAATATTCTAGAACTTGTATTAAGGCGAATTTTTTAATTAATACTATTCATCTCTATTACGATATGCGTTTACCGGCACTAGATAGCATAAACAAGGAAAATCCTGATGAAATGGGTTTTTTTCTTTTACAATACTATGACTACAGATCATTATCAACAGCCATTACTAGGCCACTGCTGGACATAGGCCTTAGAAAGGAGGGTTTGGGATGAATAGGGGTGATGACATTCCGTATTCTTAATCCGTTATTTCTTAGTATTCATATTTTAGCACTTGTCTGTCTTCTTATACAGACCTGACTTTAAAAGACTTTTTCACAAGCTATGAGTTTTATGTGAAATTTATAAATTTGGTAGTTTGAAGTAAACTAATATTGGAATAAATACTAAATATCACAATTCTAGTCTACTAGGGTTGGTTGGGTTAACAACTTCAAGATTGTATGTTACTGTCCTTTTTTTTCATTTTTTCTTTCATCTTTTCTCTTTATACAATCACAAAGTAATGCCAATGCCAAAACAGATCGCCAATCATTCCGAAGAGGTCGGTATGCTACAACAGTACAGTGCAGCATATTATTAGTACAATGTAAAAATTATTATAAAATTGTGAAAAAATCTCCATTGACGAAGACACAGCGAACAACGTAGTAACTACAAACCCTACATCTCAAATTAAAAGCTTCAGCGCCGATTAGTATATTTAAAACTTCCAGACATAAAACTTGGCTGGTTGGCCCCCAACTGAATTAATTTGTTTAATAATAGGCGTTAAAGCCCTATTACTAAACAAACTAATTCAGGGTGCGCTAAATTGATGACATCGGAATAAAAAAAACGTTAAAAGATAACTTTTTTTGTTGTTATGATTACAGCTTTATGCCAACAAATTCGTTTTCAAGTTTTTATTTTATTTATTTAAAACATTTACAGTGTCTTTACAGGATCCTTATCCCAAAACGATACTGTAAGTAACAAAAAAACAGTTTATACGGAATGAAGTTAAAATGCTTGTATTATTAAATAATAGTAACTTATAATGGTATGTTCCCACGGTCATTTGGTTACGGTTTTATTTGTTGTAGATGGTCATAGAGTGTTTCATTTACGACTGTAATTATACACGTCTCAAAATTTACTAAGTAGCCTTAAAGTAGGTTTCGAGTTTTCTAGTAGGTATAAATCTATTTTATACATGTATGTATGTGTTTTAATTCGGTCTTAAGTCCAGAAAATGTTTGTATTTGCTACAACTTTCATGCCAATGCATTGATATTGGAAATGCATTTAGTTTTACATTTAAACATTTATAAATAAAAATTCTAGATGCCATGTTATTAATTAATTTATTTATTTATACATTATGCACTTTTGGTGCATTGGCAGACTTAATGCATGTTGCATGTTGTATTCGTCATGACGTTGTTACGGTTTTTTTCTTCTGAATTTAAATTAATTAATTTATTTATTTTAAACTTAATGCGGCGTAACATAATTTTAAACAAAGGCGGACTTAATGCCATAAGGCATTCTCTCCCAGTTAAAATATTAAATTTAACATAATTTAGGTCCAGAGACATACACACTATTTAAACACACATACATACATAAACCAGTCGGGTACTAGGGTTCTTCCAATTCACTCCGAAGAAGATAGCGCACTTCTCTAATTTACTCTTCTAAGAAGAAAATAATACATCAAAACAATAATACAAAACTTGCGGTAATTCAGCAACACATAAATAATTTATTATGTCTATAATTTCTTCTGTGTCTAGGTGTAGTAGATGTAATTTATCTATAACATATAAATATGTTTATTAGCAGTCTGATTTCAATCGTATAATTCTGTCCAGCTTGGTATCAAAAAAAAATTATAGTTAGTAATATTTTATACCTAGTGAAACATTCACAAATAACAAAGAGATATTTTCTATTATATAAGATATAAGTTGGCAAGAGACGTTCATAAAATTATCGTTTATTATTTCCTGATAAGTAAACACTATCATTCGCATGGTAATAATTGCGGTTCGAACAAAAGAAATTCGCTTTGTCTCACGGCGAGAAATTCATGAGGAATACAAGTCATCGCTCAATATCGATGGATTGTGTGACGAAAGGGCCTCGGTACTTTGTGTTGTTACGAAGACACCAGTACACTATTAAAAACGCATACTAGGTACACAGTTAGCATTTACAAATTATTTTATTTTTATTCTCTTTTTGTCTTATGTCTGTTTATCTTGTGTCTATCTATCTTTATACAAGTGTGGTGACGGATTAAGAATACGGAGTGTCACCTCCCCTATTCATCCCGTGGGTGTCGAAAGGAGCAAACTACTCAGGACTGCAAAGAGAAGGAAAACTTGACAAAAACCGTATACCAACCCGTCTGGCCAGCGTGGTATAGTAGGCCAAAACCTCCTTTCTAAGGAGAGGCCTATGTCCAGGAGTGGACTATTAAAGGATGTTGATGATTCTCTTTTTAGAATAAAAGTTAAGCTCAAGCTGCGTTATACTATTCCTAGTGCGATTGTCCACAAAAGCCTAGAAACCTTCTTCGGGTAACTTCATTACTGCGCAATGCAATGCACATACAGATGTTAACCCTTGGTTTTTGTTTTTTTTTTTTACTCAATATGCCACTGAGCTTTGAAGAAGAATTAAATAAAAAACAATAATTATAAAATCATCTTAAATAAGTTCCTGATAAATCGGATCTATTTTGACACACATATAGAAAAAAGAGAGATGGCGCACGGTTGAGAGACGATGTGTTTGGAAAAAAAAAAAACATTGCGACGACCTCAGAAATTTTTTTATTAAAAAAATCTTTTAATTCCAGTCATATTACTATTCTACTGCACGTTAGAAATTCTGAGTTTATGACATTTGCAAAATTTCATATAACACTGGAGATAAACAAATTCATTTAAAAGTTCACGGATCATAATACATAAAAATACGCGCTTGCATCTTTTATATAAAACACTACGTTATTCCTTTATTATGAGTTTTCTACACAACAACAATAAACATTTAATTACAAGTTATCGTCAAAGTCATGATGAGGCGTCTCAAATAAGCAATTAAGTATGCGTAAGGTTGTACAACCGCAATACCATCAGTCCGTTCACAGCAGCCCATAATTCACTGCACAAAGAAAGCCTCTGCATCAATAATTAACTCTTCAACGTTCATATTCTTCTCTTTTGTTATAAAACGTTAAATGTATGCGAATGCTTCCGTATTCAGTGTATAAGAATTGCCGACGACATTAATGAATTTATGCAGAAATATTGAAGATGATTTTTGTTGTTAAAGGTACGTGACGAACATTAAATATTCCTTTTATTGTCTGGCAATAAATTTTATTTTTGATGTTGCTTTAATGAACATTATTATTAAATTTTGTTCGTTGCTTCAAACACGCAAAATGTGTTTTTCTATTCCAATGGCATTGTTCTTTTATTTAGAACAACTACGGATTTATTTCGGAGCCTGAATCTGTAGACAAATAGTTGTTTAAATAATAAATGCCACTAATTGGAAAAAGCGTTAGTTTTAAAAACATTGATATGAGTTAATTAATTATTGTTCTTTTGTTTTTTTTCGAACTGAAGTTATTGATATCCTTCCGGGCATACAAGGAACTCCTTTCTGAGGTACGCCTGAAGCCAATATAACCGGGATATAACCCAATGACGGACCCACTTTGTGATTCTAGTTGTTTCGAGTCCAACATACCATCCGTTGTCACATGACGTCTTCGTTGTGGTTTCCAGATAAAAATATTAACACACATGCACATTAGTCGCTTGTATGCTCGCATTGAGTAATTGAGTCTTCAATGAGTGTGTCCTACCCGTCATGACATACGGAGCCGAAACGTGGACACTTACGGTAAGGCTGGTCCACAAGTTCAAAGTCGCCCAACGTGCTATGGAAGGGGCTATGCTCAGCGTTCCTCTAAGGGATCCGGAATGAGGTGATCCGGCAGAAAACCATGGTCACCGACATAGCCTACCGGATCAGCAAGCTGAAGTGGCAGTGGGATAGCCATGTTAGCCTCAGAACCGACAACCGTTAGGGAAAACGAGTTCTTGAGCGGAGACCGCGTCTCGGCAAACATAGTGTAGGACGCTCACAGGCCAGGTGGAGTGACGATTTGCGCAAGATGGCTGGCAGGAGCTGGATGCGAGAAGCACAAAATCGATCTAAGTGGCGTGCAATGGGAGAGGCCTATGTCCAGCAGTGGACTACGATAGGCTGATGATGATACTCTCGCATTGGTGGCACATGAGATAGGATAATAATAAAACTGCTTGTCACTTAGTCGCACTATAAATGGTGTTTCCTATCCTTACATTGCTAAATAAGGCAACCATTTATTTATACAAAACACTGTAATTATACCTTATTTATAAATGAATAATTAACTCGTCTAGATTGATAGAATTAGGCTTTTAACTATGCGTAGTGTATCTTTATTGTGCAAATGATTTATAACTATTGTTGCGTTTTAACTTAATTCTCGGTAATTTATTGTGATTGATTAATAGCGTAACAAAATTAACTCAGATCAATTATATAACAAAATTGTGCATGTTCTTGACCGGTTATTAGTTACTGGAGGTCAGAAAACTCGAGCAAGGACTCGCCTTCCATATACCAGGCTTTGTGTATAGTGGGCTTATTGTCTAAGAATTAGATCATTTTGCGAAATGTTGTGCTGACGTGGTTAAAAAACCTTAATACATTTTGTAAAATTATACTATAAAGTCTTTAACGTTTACGGAAAGTCACAAATAAGTCTGTACAGGCTATAGAACAGAATATGCTTTATTGTACACCAATTACAGTAAGTTGGTTAAATATCACAGATGGATATGTACAATGGGCGGCCTTATTGCTAATAGCTATCTCTTACAGGCAACCTTTGGATGGACAAATCGACAGTAGATGAAAAGAAACAGTCATAGTATCATCCATATTTGTCACTTTCATTAAACTATTTAAAATTATCTATATGAATACAGGTTAGTCGTTATAGTCGCCAATCTCAGGAACTACTGGTTCGAATTGAAAAATATTTTAGTGCTGGATAGGCCATTTACTAAGGAAGACTAAAGGCTATAAAACGTCACGATGATGCAAAATTTGGGCAAAATTTATTTCTTTAGACATTAGACTCTTTTATTTGTTTGAGTTATTACTTTTTTACGCAAAAAAATGAAGTGAACGGAGATACTTTATGGCCTAGATCCCAGCTGTTAGCTGGGATTTTCTGAAACATCAAAAACGATCTCATCGTGATGACCCAGGCAAAAGCTCTGTAAGTAAGGAAAACACTTACCGGACCCCTAATATCCTCAATTGGGAGGCTCTTTATTGTACATACATTTACAAATATTTTAATTTATTCATTGTAAATCGTATTTCATATATGTCCGACCACAACAATAAATTGTGACACAGTATATTGTCATTGGAAGTTTTACTTATTTTAGTGTAGGTACGATTATGCATTCACCAAAACCCCGTGGTAGTACGCGTTCATGGCTGTAAACCGCAGACTGCATTAATCATTATTTATTAGAAATATATAAGTTATTAACACTATAAAACATTTATATCTTAACCGTGGGAGAGCCATGCTTCGGCACGCATGGGCTGGCTCGACGGGAGTGATACCACGGCCTCACAGAAAACCGGTGTTAAGCAATTCTTTCGTTGCCTTTCACCGATTGAGTGAGGTTACCGGAGACCAAATTCCCCCTACCGCTGACTCGAGCGGGAGGGACTCCAAGGGCGGCAAGGCACTTGTGACTTTTGAGTTGCAGGCGTCCATGGGCGGCGGTAGTTTCTTACCATCAGGTGAACCGTCTGTCCGTTTGTCCCCTTATACCATAAAAAAAAACTATTTAAATATTTGCTTAAATTTAAATTTTCGTTTTTAAAAATTTTTTACCCACTGAGCCAGATATTTCTTTGTCACGCTCTGTAGCCTAAATAAAAGACACTAATTTTATGAGACTTATAAAAATTAAAATCACCTGTTTGTAAATTTAAAGTATAAATTTTCATGCAGGTAAGTTTTTTGTGTTTTTAAACAATTAGCTTTTTGTAACGTTAGTTACATATTCTTGCATAAGAAAACCTGTCTCCCTAAGTTATTCATATGGAAAGGTGGGATGAGGACATGGTTTTAAAGAAAAAGAAAAGAAAATTGCAAAAACAGAATCCTTATAGTTTCGTCATGTCCGTCCGTCGGTATGTCTATGTCTCACAGACTATTAATGCTAGAAACTTGTAATTTCGCGTAGACATACATACTAAGAGGTGGTAAAATAAAATCTTGTAATATATTATTTAGGGTACCTCTACTACATTCAATGTGGGGATGTTATTTTTTATATTCATCCATCCAGTGATGTCGGGTGTCATTATATAGGTCTTTTAAAAATAATTATTGTTTGTAAAGACAATATTTTGATTAATGTATCGTTTTGTGAGATATTAGATATTAAGCCTTAAAGCGCTGTTTTTTTACAGACACGCGTCCCCCCTCACTCCCCACTCCTTGCCAAACGGCAGTCAACCAACTAATTCTTCGTTTTAGGCCGACGAAACTGTTAAAACACTTGGCCGGTTTGTTTTTATTGGAAGTTACTATAAAGGCTATTGTCTAAATTTTTCGTGCACTAAGTGCCTTTACCTCCAAACTGTACTATATTACAGTATCTAAATAAACCACAGCGTGTCTCAAGCGATACTACGTTCGATATTATTTACCTTGACATCTATGCTTCGCTGAAGACAGCTCTTTTTAGTTCGCTGTGGTTAGAGGCCTATTAAAGTTAAATATAAGGCTATCATTAGGAATATTCACTGTTGAAGTAATTGCAAGGATGTCCTGTAAACAATGTTTTGAAGACGTTTACACAAATATTACGTGACGATTCAGTATTCGAATTGTATAAATTTAAATTGCTGGCATTAGCTTGTTCTTTCTAGATTATTTTGTTTTCTATATTTAGACTATCCTTTTAAAAGAAATGTATGATTTTTGATTGTAACGTTACGAAAACATTATACAGTCTTAACAATACGTATGAATAGGAGATACCTAGATAGAGGGGAGTGCACTAGAGAAGGAGAGACAATGTGGGTTCTGTTAAATGAAACAACAAGATTTTTTATAGGTTTTGCTCGCTGCTTTGAATATATCAAGATTTTATAGATTTAGTTCTTTCTGAATGAAAGTTACCTTTATTTTTTTAGTACTAATGATAAAATTTCATGATAAAAGGTTGAGTAGTCAAGCCACGAACGAGTTATAAACAAACAAAGAAACTCATTTTCGTATTTATTATATTAGTAAGGGATAGTTAGGATGCATACCTATATGCATAGTAAATTCACATGTTGGTATTTTCTTGTATATTTTCTACTGAATTTGTTACTTAAGTACCTATAATTGTTATTATTATCTAAATCTAAGCAAACCCGAGTGGAAGTTGTGAGTCAATTTAAACACAAGTATCATAAGATTACTTACTGGGAAGACTTAGCCACAGACTGTAACAGTGATTTAGAAATAAATTATATTTCTTACATATATAATAACGGAGAAGACAAATAAGCAGACATGTCACCTGATGATAAGTGCCTACCGCCGCCCATAAACAACAACACAAGATTTACAAGTACATTGTCAGTCTTTACAAAAGCGTTACCTGTTACGTTACCTGTGATCCATGAAAACCATCACATCACATAACATCAACAACCTTTATTAGTCCACTACTGGACATAGGCCTCTCCTTAGAAAGGAGGTCTTGGCCTACTACACCACGCTGAGACGCGTTAGTATAGGGTTTGTGTCAAGTTTACCTTCTTTTTGCAGTGCTGGTGTCCTGCGTTGTTTTGCGCCCTTAGTCGGCTCTTACGACACCCACGGGACGAATTGGGGTAGTGACATACCGTATTCTTAGTCCGTCACTACACGGACAGAACCATTCAACATGAGAACCACCATGAGAACCATTTAATAATAATAATACTTTCACACATTTCACACATTCTCTCTGATTCCAAACTAGGCAAAGCCTGTACTATGGTAACCAGACTGCTGATAAACATACTTATATATAATACACACATATTATAGATAAATTACACCCAGACACAGAACAAATCATCGTGCTCATCACACAATTATTTCTCCTGGGTGGGAATCGAACCCACAACCTACGGTTTAGCAGTCAGGGTCACTAACCACTAGACCAACAGGCCGTTTAGGTTCTATTGTATAGATATTTATTACAAGTAAATCATTGTTGCGGGAATGCTGACGCAACGTTTTGAGTTATCGGTACTGTAGTGCGCTATGAACCACAGTTGTCCCGTGGTCGTCTTGTATACCGTACTACAGCACACCCATATATATTGTATACAGTCGTGATTAATAAATTTAAATAAGTTGTTCATAGACTTATTATTTCTCTCTGTACATATACGCAACCCCAGTAATAAAGGAACAAAGTAACGACCAGTTACAAAATCATCATCATCATCATCAACAGCCTATAATTGTCCACTGCTGGACATAGGCCTCTCCTTAGAAAGGAGGTTTTGGCCTACTACACCACCCTGACCATCCGGTTTGGTATAGGGTTTGTGTCAAGTTTTCCTTCTCTTTGCAGCATGTCGTCCTGCTTAGTTTGCTCCCTTAGTCGGCTCTTACGACACCCACGGGATGAATATGGGTAGTGACACTCTGTATTCTTAATCCGTCACCATAGTTTAGAAGTAAATATACAAATATTTTAAGATCTACCCCCGCTTCAAAACTAACGCAGAACTAACAATTGCCGTCTCTTTATCATTCACACATATTTTTTACAGATCATTAAAATGTATAACGATGTCATAAACCGTACATAATATTTGTCGAGGCAGTCGAAAGCCTATTACTTGGCACACACGACGATTAACAGCGAAAGTGACATCCCTATTAGGAGCTATTATGGATGTGATCATACACCTTGATCCGCAAGCTATCGCGAACATGTTGCAGTCTATCTATGTCATAGACGCAAGCGATTTTTACTTAGAATATATTATTTTTTAATTATGACTTTTTTATGAGCAAATAAATTTATTTGTAGTGATTCTGTATAAAATTACATGACGAGAAAAATCTTTGTTTCTAGTTTTTTTTAATAATTAAAAAATATACATTTATTACCTATAAAATTAATATTAAATTAAAAACAGCTAAACATATGGTAAGTATATACATTGTGATGTTAACTTGTTAAAGCAAAGTCTCCCTATACAGTAACAAATCAAGTTCAAGTACGTTGTAATAAAATGAACTTCAACCATAATTAATAGAATTTTAATAACAGATTGTAACGTATGAAATTTTCATAAATACGTCTACAGGATAGTGTTTTTATTATGATGATTTATGTACATAATGGAATACTAAGAAATTCTATAACTTTTCTTATCCATTCGTGGTCCGTGGTCCGTGTGGTGACGGATTAAGAATACGGAATTTCACCACCTCTATTCATCCCGTGGGTGTCCTTAACAGCACTGCAAAAGGGAAGGAAAACTTGAAACAAACTCTATATCAACCCGTCTGGCCAGCGTGGTATAGTATGCAAAAACCTTATTTCTAAGGAGAAGCCTATGTCCAGCAGTGGACTGTTATAGGCTGTTGATGAAGATCAATCCATTCTGAAAATGTTTAACACAATTATACTTTAAAATCTACATGTTGTACAGTTACTTAACCTCTACATCTCATACCTTAAACTTCACCCTGACAATGGAAAGCCTCAAACGTGATTCGGTTTAACAACATTAGCGGCGCGGTGCAGGTTTTTGTGGCATTGAACTGAGTCGACTACTGTACTGTGTACTCGGTGAGCTTAGGAAATAACTGTTTATATGATCGGATAACGACTTTGGTACATTTTCACATAAATCTGTAATTAAATTAAACTTTTATTATACCTTCAAATCAACTTTCATTTTATTAAAACACAATTAGAAGTTGAGCACAATAAAGTTAAGTTTTATCATTATTATTTTAACAAACTTAAAAAACAGTAAACGTTTTATGTACCGATAAATTATGTACAATAAGCGATCATCATCGTTCTTGTTACGATCATAACATATATAAGATATTCATATATTCGCCTGCAATGCAAATGTATGTTAGCTAACAAACGATTGCATTTCAATTTACCTTTTTTTAGTTGTCAGCTTTAGCCTAGTTCTTACGTCTGTAAGTAGGTCTTATTCTTTCTTTTGTACCATTATGGACCAAGAAGTGTGAGTTACGAAAGTCGATATTGTACGACGATTGTAATAATTACCCGACCGTTTAGAAGGAGGGTTATATTTTTCGAGTGTATAAATATTTCTTTAGCATGCTCTGAATGCCAATTCTCCTAATGGAAATTCGGTCAAAATTCAGTTTCTATCGACTCAACGCAACTGTCATAAAAGGCATTTCCGTAGTAAAGTATTAAACCTAAAACGTTGAATGTAATTTGATTATTTAGTATTGTGACCAAAAATATCGGTAATCTGTTAGTCTTTGTACTACTTTACTGTTTTACTTCGAGCGAGATCGAGAGTAGGTATATCGCAACTGAATTATGCCCGAATTTTTATTACGAGAATTGGCCTTCAGAGTGTGTCAAAGAAATATATTAACACTCGAAAAACATAGCCTTCCTTCTACAGCGGTCGGGTAATTATTACAAACGTCTAAGAGAATTGGTCTGGTCTGAAGTCTAAACGACTTAATGGATTTTAGCTTGAGAGGTGTCGTTGGAGTCGTCCTAATTGTGAAAGCGGCACTCGAAATATTTTTATGATATATGGGGACAAACGAGCAGACGGGTAACCTGATGACCGGTAGATATGTGACAACTGGCGTCCATAGACACCTGCAAATCAAAGCACACAGGTGCGTTGCCATACTCTGAGCTGGGATTCTCTTACCTCGCTCACTCAATGAAAAGCAACAAAAATGCTTAACAGCGGTTTACTGTGAGGCTCTGGTCCGTCGAGCCGGTTGAAACTCGTAACACTATCACATCACATCAACAGCCTTTAATAGTCCACTGCTGGACATAGGTCTCTCCTTAGAAAGTTGGTTTGGGCCAACTATACCAAGCTGACTAAATAAGTTGGTATAGGGTTTATGTCAAGTTTTCCTTCTCTTTGCTTTGCTATTGTCCTGGGTAGTTTGCTCCCTTAGTCGGCTCTTACGACACCCACGGGGCGAATAGGGGTGGTGACACTCCATATTCTTAATCCGTCACCACACGGATAGACTATAACAACACAATCCAGTCTCCATACAATGTTGTCATAGTATATAGGAAAGTAATGCTTAAGTATTGTTTTATTGCTGAGCACTACAGATCGTTACACTTTGGTAGCGACAGTGAAATGACAGGCCGTAAAAGTCCTATCGAGATACATTTCATTTTCTCGGTGGAAGTGCTGTACTCATAATAAAATCTAAATGTGTTTTTGGTAATGGAAAATGAATGGAAAATTTTGAGACGGAGCCCGCAACAGGAGCGGGCCGGCGCTAGGAGGGGTCCGGATGTCTTAATAACAGCTGTTCCCGGATCCCTCCTATTACAGGCGCAGAGTGGCACACCGTGTGGTTTTAGTCGGTCCGAGTCCGACACACCACCCCGCCGCAAACCCCGGTGGGGTGACGGTCCGAGGGGATTTCCACACGTTAAAAAAAAAAAAAAAAAAAAAAAGGGTTTGTGTCAAGTTTTCCTTCTCTTTGCAGTGCTGTTGTCCTGCGTAGTTTGCCCTTAGTCGGCTCTTAGGACACCCATGGGATGAATAGGGGTGGTGACAGTGCGTAACCTCTCTATAATAAATTTAATCCATACGTCATGTATTGATATAGCATAGCTGCCGAGCATGCCGAGAGGCCGATAATGGAGAAGCTATACCGCATTATTATATCACAATAATCATTGTACCTACCCATTTTCGCAATAAAGTAATTTGAATTTGAAAAATAATTGAAATTGAAAATTGTGATAACTTTTATTCATTAGATATTATACCTTTAGTATTTTGAAATTTGGATCGTAGATAAAATTAGATGAGACACTTGAGACACTTCAAACACGAACGTCTGATTCCAAACTGAATAAAAGTCGTACTACAGTAACGAGACTTCTACTTAACGTACCTATGTATATATAACTATGAATTTAAATAACAATCGTAAATACTACGTTTTTCATTCTTGGTGCCAATTCCTTGGTTCCATTCATCTCGAAATCTGGCTCTGCAGTCAATGCCTTTAACAACCAAACCAACAGACCCGTCAACAATTCTAATCAACTATCTTGAATCATTTTGACTTGATTACAGTAGTCAACTGCCGGGGCGTTACCATAGATTATATAGACTACATTTTATGAATGAGCGGTAAACAGCTAAACGGCAAGACGGCCAATGGTGACTGATTGAAACGTTAAATTTAAGGCATGTCCGTTTCAGATACATAATAATAAAAAATAATGTATAAATGAAATTGTAGGTTTACACAGTTTACGTTTATTACATTTAGTTTGTGTTACAATTTGAAGTCTACAATAATATCTTGGTTGAGTGCTGTTTTCCTAGCTAGGCTACAAAATAGCCTGTGTAATAAGAAAGGCAGTCCTGAATCTTCAAAAATGGTGGAAACTAGTGCAGCACGTATTCTTAATTTAAGTTAAGGAATTGTGCAAGTTATTATGGTTTTACGTGTGTGTGTGTTGGTTGTCTAGTTTATATAATAGGTGTGTAGTGATGTGAGCAGTGCATGTATGTATGTATACATATATATACCTCCTGACATCCCACAATACATTGTTCGAAGTTACTCAATTAAAAAGGTGCAGCATGATGTTATCATGGTGTGTAATCTTAATTAAGTTGTTAGTAACTTAATTTAGATGCTTAGATAGGTCTCTAACTTATAACTTACATGTTCCGGAAGCAGATCATGTTCAATACGATTTGTAAAGTTAGATAAAGTTGCTCCAGGAACTAAACTGAATACAAAATATGACATTGGTATATATTGCCCAATACTTTCCAAGATCCCTGAATTTACAATAATACCAATTATGTTGGTTGTGTATGAAATAAGTATATGACAATATTCCGAAAGGTATTGATTGTATATCATTGCCCTTTCTTATAGCAAAATGCACATACCCCATATATTTATTTGCCAACTTGTATATCCATATATATGTTGTCTCATAAGTACTAAACGTACTAAGTAAAGTTAAAGTAACAATGTTATTAAAAAATCATGGGTGACCAAATGGATGGATGGATGTATTGATGACCCAAAAAACATGAAAATTTGCGCAGCTGTTCATATTATACAAATAATAAATAATGTTACTATTATTATTAATACCCAAAACGCGTATGTTTCCAATATAATCAAATCAAATCAAATCAAATCTTTATTTGCCAACCAAGTGTACATCAATGATCTTATAATATTATATGTAGTAGTCCCAACTTAGAAGCCTTTTCCAGGCATTGCAAAAATTTGAGAGAGAACGCAGAAGAATAAATTGTTACACAAGTACAAGCATTTTATATGTTTATATGTTTTTTCCATAGTGTTTTTGCCACAATCTGGTTTTTGTGTCAATAAATATTTTTTATTGACGAATTAAGCTTTAATCTTGCGAGTTAATTTAGAATCTGCAAATCGAAATAATTAAGAATTAATTGAACAATGTATAGAACGAAAACAAATTATTCTAATTGGTTTTCGTTCACTATAAATTAATATAACAGCGCCATTACTGCATTCTATTTTAGTCAATAAATAACTATGACGCCTTATCATGAAATCGCTTTCGATGATCATCAATCATCAACAGCCTTTAATAGTCCACTGCTGGACATAAGCCTCTCCTTAGAAAGGAGGTTTTGGCCTACTATACCACGCTGGCCAGACGGGTTGGTATAGGGTTTGTGTCAAGTTTTCCTTCTCTCTGCAGTGCTGTTGTCCTGCGTAGTTTTTTCCCTTAGTCGGCTCTTACGACACCCACGGGATGAATAGGGGTGGTGACACTCTGTATTCTTAATCCGTCACCACACGGACATTTGATGATACCAGAGGTAAAAAAAATTTGTTAAAATACTGATATTATACATCTGAAGAGTTTATTTAACCCGCTAATGTCTTTTAGCGTTGGTTAGCCCCATTTATCGAGGATATATAACATTACACTATGGTTCATGGATTGGACTGCACGGATGGCGTGGTGGACGGTGGCCCCGGTTTGACCGGGCACCTCGTTGCTTCCTACTGCGCTGAGTGTTGTGGATTCGATCCTCACTTGGCTCAACACTTAATTGTTCTGAGTCTGGGTGTTCTTTGTGTCCGTTTCATGCATGTTTGTAAAGTCCCCCGCGACACAGGATATATTCGAAGGGCAAAAATTGTCTTTATACATAAGAATAATAATAAGATAGGGGCCCACAATCAATGGAAAATGTTGCAAAAACGGGGAAAAAATATTCTTATTCAGAGACGCAGACGAAGCAGCGCGGGTTAGCTGGTGTAGTTAAGATATCTCTTAACTATCGTCACGTATTCCTTGACGTGTCACAAAACAACTGATAAAAAAGAAAAATAAAAAATCTAATTAAAAAGAAAAAAAATATTTGTATGTATTTGTCGATAATTATCAGTTTTATCGACAAATACATACAATTTTTTATTTTTTTTATTTAAAAAGGAATGTAAAGGAACTGCCGCCTCCCATGAAGGCCTGATAACAAAATACGAAACGATAGATACTTCGTGATATTTCGTTATCGAGAAAACAAATAATAAACTCCTTTTTCTTTAAAGTGGAAGAACCATATTTCGGCAAATATGGAAAGGCTCCGCCGGAGTGCACGAGAACACGGCATCACCGAAAACCGGTTTTTGCAATACTTTCGTTGCATTTCACCGAATCAGTGAGGTTATTGGAGGCCCTCCTCTTCTAACTCTGGAGGGGGGGAGGGTTCTTAAATAGTCTTTCTAATGTATATATAGAAATATAATGTCCTGTAAAGTACTTTTTTATAAAGACCATTCCCGCACTATTAATAAGTCCTATATCGCGAGGGACTTTACAAACACATGGAATGGAGACAAAGGACACCCAGACTCAAAACAACAATTTGTGGATCACACAAATTGTTTTCCCATGTGGGTATCGAACCCAAAACACTCAGCGCAGTAGCAAGCGGCGAGATGACCGATTAAACTACTACGCTATCCGCGCAGTCATTCCTTATATAGGTATATCCTCATTAATGCCGTGTACTCACTGCTTCAGCTTAAACTCTAAGTACTGAAATCTCTTTTATCATCTGACTAAGAAAAAATGACTCATACACATACAAAAATAAACTGAATATCCCGGTTAACTGTATATTGTTTCCAGTTGAATCAACAACCATCCAACTGTAATGACATGGGATGTCGGAACCAATTTTTCGCGGTTGAAAGTATCACACATCTTTGTTTCATCCATTGTAGGTACTACTTACTTATGCTAATCGCGTAACGTAAACAATGCTTCAATGGAAACTGTACCGTGTCAATTGGTCACCTTAATAGGTTGCGTCTCAGTTCGCTTTTGTAGAATATCTTCTCCAAAAATATTAGTATTGTCAAATCATTAAAGACCAATTTCGAACTCACGACTATGTTGCATCTTACTTTATGATGTCACGTAATCGTAACTCAAACTCAAAATATGTTCTTTTCATTATTTTTTTTAAATCTTCTCTTATGTAGACTCTCTCAGAAGCAACAATCTCTCTTTTGTCAAATATTTAGTAAAAAATGTATTATGTTTCTGTAATCTTGACCTTTGTAGAGTTGACGACCGAATGGCGTAGCGGTTTGTGTAACGGACTGCTATTCCAAAGGTTGCTGGTTCGATTCCCGCTCAAGTCAATCGTTTGTGTGCATGAACATTTAATGTTTGATTTGGTCTGGGTGTTTCTATGTAAAATATGTGTGTATTTACAAAACAAAAAATTATATATGTATTTATATCAGTTGTCTAGTACCCATAGTACAAGCTCTGCTTAGTTTGGGACTAGATGGCGTTGTGTGAATGTGGTACAATATTATTATTATTCTCTTTATTTACTTTATATACATATTATTTACAGTTTTAAACATACACTTTATAAAAAATTATAACAAAATACATTTAAAAATATAAAAAATAGTAGACCACCGACATCGGGTACAGGGACCAAGACACCGGTGGTTAGGACTCCAAAGATAGGAACCTCCTCACTATACGAGCCGTGTCAAGGAGGACTGCCTTCTGCATCAGACCCTTGATCCAGCCGTCCAACGTGAGCCTCTTAAGGTGTTGGTCGAGGCTCTTGGCTATCAATCCGTGAGCAGATACGACTATCGGAACAATGATCACTGAATCAACATTCCACATATCGACAATCTCGTGAGATAAATCCAAATATTTAATTTGTTTTTCTTTTTCAACTTTCACGAGATTCTCGTCATGAGGAACGGCGATATCAACAATCATTGCGCGGCGCTCTAATCGATCTATCAGCACAATATCAGGCTTATTAGCAACAATAGTCCTGTCTGTGATAATAGATCGATCCCAATACAACGTGGCCCGACCATTCTCGAGAACTGGGTCGGGCACATACCTATAGTATGGCACCTCTAGATTCACAAGATGGTATTTAAGGGCAAGCTGTTGGTGTACGATCCTGGCTACTTGGTTGTGCCTGTGCAAATATTCTCCGTTAGCAAGACGAGAACAACCAGAAATAATATGCCTGATTGATTCGCCAGGACGGTGGCATGCCCGACAGATGTCAACCGTACCATCTTTTAGGATATATTTCCGATAGTTATTCGTCATGATAACTTCGTCCATAATCGCACAAACAAAACCTTCAGTTTCTCCGAAGAGGTCACCATACCGTAGCCAAGTCGTAGATGCTTTTAAATCTATATCGGACCCGTTTAGGGCCCGATAAAACCGACCATAGAGCTCTTTGCCCTTCCATACTTCCCTGCGATCATTAACACTAAGTACTACAGGTCTGCGCCAATTCTCTTTAGCCAGAGCGAGCGGGGTGAACCCGGTATCCACTGCAACTACATTGCGATGCACTCCCATGTCGGTATGTAGAAAATATTCTCTGAGATTGCATATCTCGCGATTATGTAGGGTCTTGATATTTAATAGTCCGCGACCCCCAAGCTTTCGCGGGATATACAATCTCATAACTGATGAACGTGGGTGGTGCATTCGGGATGCAGTCAGCAGTGTACGGACTTTCCTGTCAAGGGCATCTAATTCGGTCTGAGTCCATCTAAGTATACCAAAGGAATACATCAGAACCGGCATGACCCAACCATTGCAGGCTCGCACCTTGTTGCCCCCTGATAAAAGACTTTTAAGTACTTTTTTCAAGCGGCCAAAAAAGCGTTCCTGCAATGTTTGTTTCATGTTAGATTCTGGTATTCCCAACGACTGTGATATACCCAGATACTTGTAAGTTTCAGTGGCAGACAGAGATCTGAGTTTTGTTGAATCTGAAAGCTCTATTCCTTCAGATTCAACTATCACACCCTTCTTTACATACATGACTGCACACTTGTCTACACCAAATTCCTTTTTGATAGAATTACTAAAGTTTTCCGTCACCTTTAGTAACTTTGTCAATTGTAATTTGTTGGAGGCTAACAGTTTCAAATCATCCATATAAAGAAGGTGAGATATAACTTTATCATCTTTCTGCAACCTATAGCCTAACCCTGAACCCTCTAATAAAGTGCTAAGAGGGTTCAAAGCCAGACAAAACCACAAGGGACTCAGACTATCACCTTGAAATATACCCCGCTCGATCTTTATTAGTACATCATGTATCGCCGTCTGCCGACATCCTGGATAGCGAAGTGCTGTTCTCCATTGCCCCATACATGACTTCAAGAAAGTGCACAGAGTTGTATCAATTTTATACAACTCCAGCACCTTCAAAAGCCATGTGTGTGGAACCGAGTCATAAGCCTTCTTATAATCTATCCAACACGTCGCCAAACTCTTACGATTACGACGTACCTGTTGGCTAATGGTCATGTCTATGATAAGGAGGTCTTTAGTGCCACGGGTCCCACTTCTACATCCATTCTGAGAAACTGACATAATCGAATTATTATTAAAATGTAAAGTAATTTTGAGTCTCAGAATAGATGTTAGAAGTTTATACATGGTAGGTAAACATGTAATAGGTCTAAAATTTTTGGGATCCATGACACTACCAGACTTAAAGAGTAAGTGGGTTATGCCAGTGGTTAAAAATTGGGGTAATGAACCCGAATCCAAAGCTGCCTGGAATTGAGATGCCAAACGCGCATGTGAGCTTCGGAACCACTTAAGCCAAAAGTTGTGCAGTCCGTCTGGACCAGGTGATTTCCAATTCGGTAATGAACGAACTGCACAACTTACATCATCTTTACCAATTTTAACAGGTTCCATAGGTGTTATAGACTCACATGAGCGTCTGACATCCTGCAACCAATCACCTTCTATATGAGTGACAGGCACCGACCAGATGTTACGCCAATGCCAATTTGTCTATGTTGAAATTGTCCTCATAAATAATTTAAATACGACTGTGTGATTTTTGATTTCTTATACTTCACGCCTAAACTAATTATCTTAAATTTGTGCAAACATGTTAATAGGATGCAGAAATAGGCCCATTTTAATTTTTAGCCAGAAAAAAAAAGAAACGTTTGAATAATATCATCACATCAACAGCCTTTAATATTCCACTGCTGGACATAGGCCTCTCCTTAGAAAGGGGATTTTGGCCTACTATACCACGATGGCCAGACGGGTAAATAATATAATAGTTTTTTTTTAATCTATTTTTTTTTTGCTGTGGGAGAGTAACGCGACGAGCCACAGGTCTGAGTCGCGTCACTGTTACTGGAGCTGGCTGCCCTGAACCTGAGGGTTAGAGGGTAACTCCTGCTCTCAAAAAAAGTCCAGGCATTATCGTGAGCCATTATACCTGCATCTTTTTTCATGGGTGCATGGGCACCTGATGGAAAGTGATTACCGCCGCCCATAAACCCATACAACTCAGGAGTCACAAGCGCGTTGCGGGCCTTTTATATAAGAAGGAGTACGCTTTTTTCTTGAAGGTTCGAAGGTCGTATCGTTATTCCTTCAAATAATATTATTATTATTAGCAATAAGCAGCTTTGTACAAATGAATCATGAAATATGCAAAGTGGATACACAAAGGTTTGCAATGGAAGTACATTATGAGTCGGAAAAAGTACAGTTCTGCAGTGTGTCAGTATCCTTGGAAATACCATGCATTGTTTTAAAAGATTCATACAGTTTACATTTAAAGTGACATCATATGAAATTTGACTTAATCGTACAATCAACCGCAGTGACATGTTTCTGCGTACAACAATTTCTTACAAGTAACATTTAGCAAATTTGGTTGGGATAAAAGGTTTTCATCACACCTCGGACACGGACTTCCCGCCAACAGACAGTTTATCTGACCTACTTGAGCTGTTGCTTTTACGCTTTTGTAGTTCACAGATGTACAAAATAAATACATTTTCTTTCTTTCTTACTCAGCATCCTTCATCCATATAGGCCCTTTGCTACCATTGCCTTCCTATCTTACCAACTTGCATATTAAAGTCCCAATTTTGCCATCTAATTCCCGAAGCGTCCGATTGACGGCAGTAGACCTGCCCCTACGTAAATGGGATTTAAACTATAGTCGGCAGAATGTGGACGTTTATTACGCCTCAGCTTATCTCTTCCGAGATATAGGCGTGAGGATATATACGTAACATCGTCATTGGGTTGATCTGATAACGTACTGAAGGGTTTACTGCTTTAACAGAAATCTTAAATGTTACACACGCTATAAACTCATTTCATACCCACTTTGTAAATGTCTCGTTTGTTGTTCTTAAACAATGGAACATATTAGCGGTTTGAACAATATTTCTGCGAAGGTCATTAACATCTAACACATCAAGTACCTTGTCACACGTCATGTCCTTTTGTTACACTCAGCATTCTTTGCAGTACTGTTTACACCTATAATACTTAAAAACTTGCAGGTTTAATCTTATTCTGCTTAATGTGTGAAAAGTATTTAATATTAACTGGCGTAAAAGCTTTCCATGAACACTTTTATTATTTTTTTAATTTCTATGATTTATATGATGTCGTAAAACTTAACACAAAATACGATATGGGAGCTGCTGCAAAGCTTAAAATTTGTTGACTTTTTAGCTAATAGATATTAGATATCCCACCATCTCAACTAAATTCAGTAGACCAAAGCTAGAGATTATTCTTAGATAAGACAGTTATGAAAACATTAGAAATGTGTAAGAAAAAATCAGAGTATACAGCTTATCTTTAAACGTGATAGAAAGAAATGAGTTATTTTATGGAAATAAATAAATAAATAAAAATTTGAGTGATTTCCAATGCTTGATAAATTGAACACCGACGGACATACTCGTAATACATTTTTTTTATATGCCTTATAAATCTGGTATATTTAGGTAACATTTGAAAAATAACAAATTTCACTCTGTTAACTTCTATGACTGACCGACTCTGTAGTATACGTGTTAGACGGTATAGAGTACACTTTCAACCCATCGCTCATAAAACTTTTTGCGCTGACAAGTTCCATGACCAGAATACATAACAGGAGGATAAAGCCCCGTTATATTTTTACCATTGCGATGTCAACGTCCTATTTCGACATCGACAAAAGCCATAAATATAATTCAATGATTTAGTATTTGATATACGTAAGAAAAATGTAATGTGTGCAGGTATTTGCGATTACAATCAAGTAATGTTTTATGATCTTTAAGTACGATAAACATTTACGTTAAAAGCATAGTCTTGGTAAAAGTATGATTCAACACCGAATTATACCTTCAGGCCTTCAAGCGCATGATCTCACATCAACAACGGCAACGCTTTTGTATAGTGGTGACCCTGGGCGGCGTTGGTCGCATACCATCAGGTGACCTGTCTAATAATATTATTTATTTTATTTTGAAAAAAACAACTCCCTTATTAGGAATATATCCTGTGTCGCGGGGGTCTTTACAAACATACATAAACCCGAGACCTCCACCACCCACCGAAGCAGTCTGTTTGCTTACCTACTATATCAAAGAGAATAAGAACGCTTATCCTTATTAAAAATTAAATTGTTAATTTGTGGTGGGAGTGCCATGCTACGGCACAAATGAGGCGGTTCGACCGGAGATACCACGGTATCACAGAAAACCGGTGTTAAGCAATTTAGCGCTGGTCTAAACCGAGTGATTGAGGTTATCGGAGAACAAACTGCACGGATAATGGCGTAGTGGTTTAAGCGGTCTCCACGCCGCTTCCGACTGCGCCGAGTGTTGTGGGTTCAAACCCCATATGGGACGACACTTTGTGTGATCCACAAATTGTTGTTCTGAGCCTAGGTGTACCCCGCGACACAGAAATGTATTCCTAATGCGGAAATTGTCTTTTAAAATAAATAAATATATATAGATATACAAATATAATATAAAAGTTATGATAACATATTTTTCAATAGAGTGATGTATAATTTGGCGTCGTCCAACTGTAAAATCATTGTCTATGCACATTACCGTGTAACGGATGACTTTCACTGGACAGATTATCATGAGTACCTACCTATATTGTAAGTTGATATTGCAGGCAATGACTGATGTTTTATGGTATATAATTTTACCCACCCAGGTCTAGCACCACAAGTATGATTCAACACCGAATTATACCTTCAGGCCTTCAAGCGCATGATCTCACATCAACAACGGCAACGCTTTTGTATAGTGGTGACCCTGGGCGGCGTTGGTCGCATACCATCAGGTGACCTGTCTAATAATATTATTTATTTTATTTTGAAAAAAACAACTCCCTTATTAGGAATATATCCTGTGTCGCGGGGGTCTTTACAAACATACATAAACCCGAGACCTCCACCACCCACCGAAGCAGTCTGTTTGCTTACCTACTATATCAAAGAGAATAAGAACGCTTATCCTTATTAAAAATTAAATTGTTAATTTGTGGTGGGAGTGCCATGCTACGGCACAAATGAGGCGGTTCGACCGGAGATACCACGGTATCACAGAAAACCGGTGTTAAGCAATTTAGCGCTGGTCTAAACCGAGTGATTGAGGTTATCGGAGAACAAACTGCACGGATAATGGCGTAGTGGTTTAAGCGGTCTCCACGCCGCTTCCGACTGCGCCGAGTGTTGTGGGTTCAAACCCCATATGGGACGACACTTTGTGTGATCCACAAATTGTTGTTCTGAGCCTAGGTGTACCCCGCGACACAGAAATGTATTCCTAATGCGGAAATTGTCTTTTAAAATAAATAAATATATATAGATATACAAATATAATATAAAAGTTATGATAACATATTTTTCAATAGAGTGATGTATAATTTGGCGTCGTCCAACTGTAAAATCATTGTCTATGCACATTACCGTGTAACGGATGACTTTCACTGGACAGATTATCATGAGTACCTACCTATATTGTAAGTTGATATTGCAGGCAATGACTGATGTTTTATGGTATATAATTTTACCCACCCAGGTCTAGCACCACACACCATAGACAGAAAACTAACTTGTAAACGTAGAAATGGCACCTCATGTTCTGCTAGCTTATCTGCAAACATTTACATACATATACAGCATATATTTTTTTATGTTAGAGGGGGCAGACGAGCAGACGGCTCACTTGATGGAAAGTGTGAGGAGGGCAGGAGTGACAAACGCGTTGCCGGCCTTTTAGCAAGGAGTACTCTCTTTTCTTGAAGGTTTGAAGGAAATCCCGTTTTCAGTTAGACAAATAACATCTTAGTCGATTATTTTACTTTCAGTTGACTAGAGTACCAAATATTATAAAATTAGTTGACTTTTAAAACAGCACCACAGTCTTCAAAGCTCCTGCATCATGATATGTTAAAATAAACTCGATGATTTGTTTTTTAATTTTAACCGTTAGGGGTGAGATTATTTCTGAAAATTTGAATGTAATCATACAGAAAATAAACCCTTGAAAATAAATAAAAACAATTCAGTTCATAAATGACTCAATTCTGAATTACCAATTGTTATGAAATATCATTGGTTTCATTGAATATCATAAAAAAGGTAACCAAATTTTGAATCGATTCCTTTTTTGAATTTGAATTCAGTTAAAACGAAGTTGGTTTATTTTTATTACACATATTCGCTTTTATTTTTGTGATCTCCGCTCATTTTGGACTTGAAAATTGATGTTGAACTAAATTTATAATGTTCATTTTATAACGTTAAACATTCTAAAAGAAGAAAACTGTTGTGTAAGAGGAAATCACGCATACTAAATGACATGATAGCTTTGAAATAGAAACTGGGACTGCCGAACCGTGAACGCCTCCAGCGAGATATTATATCTTCTGCAATATTTGTTAAACTAATGCAACCGTATAAGGTACTGATTTGAAGAAAAAAATATCCCAAGAGAATAAAGTAATAACAGTTTCATCTGCGTTGAGTTTGTATTGTCACTGTTTAACCCTCATGGAATTTCCGTGGTAAGGTTTACCTGTGTCGGTCGTACGGTACGGTACGCACCACACAGTCAGCCATAAGTGGACCGAGTCGTACAGAAATAATCAAATTTAGTACTGTTTACGACCAAAATTAAAGTACTAATGCTAATCTATCAGCTAAATTTTCTGTCTCTCTTCTAAATTGATCGGCCCTAAATATAACCACCCTTTGTAAATGATTAAAAAAAACATTACAACTAATTAAGACTGTCTATACTGTTGATTTCTCGCAATTGGGGGTAGTTGCTACACATATTGAATTAAGTGATTGCTGCTCTGAGTGACTGCTGCTGCCGGTTACGAGTGAATTGCTAATGGCGGACCAGTGGCGGACATTTGTGCATCCTAAACTAAGCTTTTAGGTTTTACGAAATACGCGTAGAATTAATGAAAAACGTTCACCGACAACTCGGCCATTAATTGATAAACAATTTTAATTTGTAGACCTTGCACCATCAACCCGTAAACACGCCAGACGAGAACAACCTTTTTTTTAAGTGTGGATTCCTGGGCCGTTACCCCACCAGGATTAGCGGTGGGGTGGTGTATGATAACACGTCAATGTCGAGTGATAAAGTTGTAGGTTGTCGGATTATTAAGTGACGACCTTAAAAGGGGAAGTCCTAACGTCTATTATAACCGGTTTGATATCTTACTTGTAGTTTTATTGTAGTTCTAACGGTTACAATGCTGTATTATTTTAGGCCAGGTGATCGAACTACTTATCACACAAATAATGTATAGGTGTGTAGGTACGACATCCGGCTGATATGTCATTGACCTATTAATTGAAACTAAGTGTTGCCAATTAACTAGAGAGTTTACATTTTCATCCACATTGATGTAGGTTTTTAGAGATTTTTTTTCTCTGTTTGGGATAATTACAGCTTACGTTTTAAAAACATAAGACACAATACATGAACATCTGATGGCCATTTACAAAAATCGGCGATTAGAAACAGACGCGTAACATTAAATTGGAAGTCAGTAAACAAACACAAAGCCAGCACCCGTAGTTAATCGAAACATTTCTTAGCTAAAATGTTTATAAGTTTAGAAACACTGGTACCGTATAGGTCTATTTTATATTGAGATGAAATTTTATTATATTGAAATGAATTTTGTCTAAATGTACTCTTTACGCAAGGAACATACAAAATGGTTATTAAACACACCTTAAACCTTATTGAAAGCAAAGTAAATAATGTTAATTTAGAAATTAAGACTACATTTTTATTATGAGTTCTGAAAGTTTCATTTGGTTTTTCAATTTTTGTTCAAGTGTCTTGTTGCCAGTGATTTTCTGCTTAAAAATCTAAACCAGTAAAGTGGTGTATAATAAAAAAACAAACAACAAAATTTGTAAAGCCAAGCGCAACTGAAGACATCCTATCTGTTCTCACCATAGACTTGAAACTTTGTTTATTATTTAAAAATTATTATAATGTATAATTTGTTACTGTGTCTTTCAAACACGTGCACATCACGTTTTGCTAATTCTAGCTGCCTAATTACCTACATTAATATTCTCTAAATGACTATGACTGACACCACCCCTGGTCATCCCGTAGGTGTCGTAAAAGCCGACTAAGGGAACAAACTATGCAGAACAACATCACTGCAAAGAGAAGGTAAACTTGACAGAAACCCTATACCAACCCGCCAAAACCTCCTTTCTAATGAGAGGCCTATATCCAGCAGTGGACTAGTAAAGGCTGTTGATGATGAAATGACTACGTACAAATCAATACTTTAACATAACTCATATCTCTAATATTTTAGAAGGTTCGGAAAGGTCTCGAAGGTTTTCCTTTTTACCATAAGATATTAAAATGTCTGTCTTGTTCACAGAGAACGCACTGTGCGATGTTCGTCGGTGCTGATCTGCGCACTTGGTATATCCCTCATAGCACTCGCCGTCTACACCGCAGTGCTCGTGCTCACTGAATACCGGAGCCCACGCCCATGTCTCAGCGAAGAATGCGTAGGAACTGGTAAGTTTGACATCTGTGATATGGTTTAAGATGTCAAATATCTTTAGTACTTCAAGAGAGCGTCACTATTTTAAAACTATTAGTCCTTAAAAAGCTGCTTTTACCAAATGAAGAGCAGTCAGTATCACCGAATCACGATCAAAGAGACCAACAGTCGGACTATCTTGGTTGGAGTTACTAAATGTCATGTTACAAAAACCTATTAATGAGTTTTTCATGCATCTTATACTACATTCTTCAATAGTGTATCAGGAATAGTACAAAATGGCACAAATTATTTATAGAAATTAAATAGGTACGAGTATACATCACAATCCGTCACACATCAAAATTGTCCGTGTGGTGACGGATTAAGAATACAGAGTGTCACCACCCCTATTCATCCCGTGGGTGTCGTAAGAGCCGACTAAGGGAAAAAACTACGCAGGACAACAGCATTGCAGAGAGAAGGCAAACTTGACACAAACCCTATACCAACCCGTCTGGCCAGCGTGGCATAGTAGGCCAAAACCTCCTTTCTAAGGAGAGGCTTATGTCCAGCAGTGGACTATTAAAGGCTGTTGATGATGATGATGATGATGAGTCGTATCTGCTCACGGATTGATAGCCAAGAGCCTTGACCAACACCTTAAGAGGATCACGTTTGACGGCTGGATCAAGGGTCTGATTCAGAAGGTAGTTCTCCTTAACACGGCCCGTGTAGTGAGGAGGTTCCTATGTTTGGAGTCAAAGCCACCGGTATCTTGGTCCCTGTACCCGATGTCGGTGGTCTACTATTTTATATAAAGTGTATGTTTAAAAGTACAATTGATATGTATATAAAATAAATAAAAATAATAACCTCACAAATCTCACACTCACACTCTCACACGGCTGTCTGATGATAAACTAGACAGAGCCTGTACTACAATGAGAGTAAAATAAAAATGTTAAATGAGTCAGCCGTAAACATCAACTATAGTAGATGATATTATTATTTTATTATTCCATATTGAAGTGGCAATTACTCCATATTTATGTTACTACTAATTACTATCTGTTTATCACCGTTTAAATACCACGTGTCGGAAACACTACGCCATAAAAGAGAAAAATGTTCACAAGTACTGAAAATTTTACATATAATAAGAAGTAATGGCCGATTAAATTAATTTATAATTTATAATAATATATAATATTGTAATTAAATTAGTATTAATGCTATTGTTTTAAACATATTAAATAATTAATCAAATGAAATAATTGTGCATGTAAAACCAAGTATTTTGTCTGAATAAAGGCTCTTTTTTTATTTTATAATGGCCGATTGATAAACATAACGCCATAATTGCACCGTGGAGAATTTGTATGGAATGTTAAAGGATTACTAGGTATCGGCTTTAATCAAAGTAAAATATCTTATGTTTATCAGTGTTCATAGAATAGAAGATGCACAATAGATGACAGAATCCTAATTCATATTATGGATGTGAATTTGTTTGTTTGTTGCACTTTCAAGCCTTGCGTCCATTGATCATCATGGAAGTTGGTCAAAACTTTGCCATTGATTAGAAAAACATTTCCTCAAATTGTGTATAAATATCGCATTAGGGTGTCACTGCTACATGAATACAAGTAGGCGCTTAGCGACGCCTATCGTTCACTAAGAAACATTTGCTTACAGATACTCGTACTTTTCAGATAATACGTGTGTCTAAAATAAGTGTATGTTATTATTATTTTTTCTGAAACATTATGATTGGTTGAAAATGGAATAAGTGCCTTTTCCATTTTATCAATCGTCAATCATCTTTACTAGTCTGCTGCTGGACATAGGCCTCTCCTTAAAGGACTACTCCGAAAGACTTACTCCGAAAGAAGGTTTTGGCCTACTATACCACGCTGGCCAGACGGGTAGTTACAATTTTTTTTCTCTTTTCAGTGCTGTTGCCCTGGACAGTTTGCTCACTTAGTCGGCTCTTACGACAACCACGGGACGAATAGGGGTGGTGTCACTCTATATTCTCTTACTCACTTTATATCCACAAATTGTTGTTCTGAGTCTGGGTGTTCTTTGTGTCCGTTTCATGTATGTTTGTAAAGTGCCCCTCGACACACGATATATTCCTAATGCGAGAGTTGTCTTTTTAAAGAATTTATTTGTACGATACCTATGCCTAAAAACCAGTTTAAATATTTTTTGTCTGGCTGTCTTTCTGTTTGTTCCTGGTAATATTTTACTACCAGGTAGCTGTCGATATAAGGAGTAACTCAGGCTATTTTTAAATCAGAAAAACCCTATAAAATTTTGTCCGGTCTGGGAATCGAACCCGAGACCTCATGGACTGCAGTCGCTTACCGTACTACACCACTAAGGCAGGACTTTTCAAATTATACGTGAACAAAGTCGCGGGTACCAGCTAGTCTATAACATTTAATAGATAACTAAATTGTACAGTTCTAGTACTAAACGTAATACTTTCAATTAACATAATCCCTTTTATGTACTTGTATGAAGTCAGATAAATACATTTCATATTCCACGTGTGATCCATATAGTGATGAACTACGCCAATTCATTGCATCATCTTTTTTTACCCATTATACATTAGGGTTAAGTCACACTCACAGCTACTCACTGCAAAACCGACTGTAATCTATTATGGAATAATTAAAATAATTGTTTTTAGGAGTACAAAAAATAATTTTATAATATAAAGCCATCATCATCATCAGCCTATAGCAGTCCACTGCTGGGCATAGGCCTCTCCCATTGCACGCCACTTAGATCGATTTTCGGCCATATGGGTTGGGTCAGCAGAAGTCGGCCTCAAACCTCAAACAACAATTCCTATTCCTATTCTAGCAATTCCTTTTTTGGTACTTTTACTTTACTTTGTGTTGGCGGTTCTTATTACTCGCCAGCTTGTTTGTCCCAATACCATTATAAAAAGATTTGTTTAAATAGTTAATACCGAAGATAATAAAAGTTTAATGAAAGATTTTATATCGCTGATACGTGTCTAGAAAGTTTAGACTTCTGACCCTTTATTGTAATATCATCAAAACGTTTCAATTGATCATGACTGCCAATATGAAACAGCCTTATATTTTACGTTCCAATACACGCAACTCAATACATTTTTGCGTAGTTATTAAAAAAACATACGCAGTACACCCTTAATTAATGCGCCATTATAATATTTTCTACGCGTGTTATTCCAACTCGTGGCTTATAAAATATATATATATCACAATATTTACATCTTTTATAGAGCAATTTGTAATTAATGAAATAAGCTCGTGATTAAAATTGTTGATGATGAGTTTAACTGATATTATGTGTATATTTACATATAAACATGGTGCACGCTTTTTTGTATGGTAATGGTAATCAGAAAACCGGTTTTAGAGTAGATACTTAACTCATCTTTTTATAATAATAAGTTTATTTGCATGAAATGTAATACAAAAGATGTTAAGTAAATTAAATAATGTGAACAGAAAATATTTCGCCATTAAATGGCATGCAAATATTTAGAAGGAAGATTTAAATAATAAAACATAAGCAACAAGATACAGTTTTGAGATTGTAGTTGTTAATTAACACAATGCATTTCTAAAATAAAATGACCGAGAAGCGAATTTTTTTAAGAATTTCTTAACAGAATAAAAGCACTGGTCTATTAGCCATTTCTTTAGTTCAACACAAAATTCTCTCTTCACTTGAAGAGTCAAGTGTTTCAAGTAAACTCAAGAGTTACTGTGTTTGAGTGAGTAAATGTGCTTTGCCGCTTTTTGAGCCCTTCCCACCTCCCCCAGAATGCCAGGGAGGGGTTTGGGACTCCAGCAACATCACACACTCAGTGAAAAGCAACGAAGGAATTGCTTAACACCGTTTTTCTGTGAGGTTGTAGTATTACTCCGGTAGAGGCGGCCCATTTTCCGATAGCTTCGGTGGTGCAGTGGTAGCGTATGCGGCTGCTGTGCTGAGGTCTTGAATATTTGTTTCGGAGTTGAGGTGTTTTCTATGTATGTATAATATGCAGGTTTAAAAAAACAGTAAATAAGTATTCTATCAGTCAATCTAGCTTTCATTCAAGCTCTGCGTAGTTTGAAACTAGATATCGTTGTGTGTCAGATGTCCGGAAATATAATTATTATTTTATTGGTGCTAAGTATTGCTCTCGTATTGTAGAGAGACACACTTACACATTTTTCTACAGTTTCCTTTATTTCTTTCAAGCTTTATCTAATCCTTCATAAAAGTTTTTTGAAAATTCTATCCCCAATGGACGGAACACGGGTTAAAATTTTATTGAGTAAAATTTTGAACACGGTCCTTCAAAGGTTTTTGTGAAATATATCGCCTGAAGAATAAAATAAAGAAATTTTTGTAATGATTCGTGATAGGTATGTTAATTTTATTTACATTAATAACTAACCCAAGACACATATATAAAAAATAATTAATGCCTCGCCTTTTAGCATAAACTACTAAGACTTCATCATCATCATCATCATCAGCTTTTAACTCTTAGGACGTCGCGGCGCGTGGATGACCAATGACCCGTTACTGTCGCGCCCTTGAACTAGTGACCCAGTCACATCTGAGCGGAGTCATTATTACCTCAATATCTACGTTATTTTATAATTATATTCAATGAAATAAACATATTTGGAATCCATGATATATATTCTTCTAAATGTTGTGACAGAGACGCTACCGCGTAAAAATGTCGTGACGGTGACGCGTCGGAGGTTAATAGTCCACTGCTGGACATAGGCCTCTCCTTAGAAAGGAGGTTTTGGCCTACTATACCACACTGGCCAGACGAGTTGGTATAGGGTTTGTGTCAAGTTTTCCTTCTCCTTGCAGTGCTGTTGTCCTGCCTAGTTTGCTCCCTTAGTCGTCTCTTACGACACCCACGGGATGAACAGGGGTGGTGACACTCCGTATTCTTAATCCGTCACCACACGGACCATACTAAGACTTAGTGATTCATTATTTATTCAAACAAATTACTAAAGTTTATTTCCCATTACTACTAAGTAACAATTAAATCCGCTTGTAAACGCTTACATAATAATCGTACCGATTATAACTGGTTATCATAAGGTAAAAGCAGTACCTATTTCTAACTAATTCATTTGAATTCATAGTGAAAGCTCCAATTGATTCCTGATATCTCTTTTTAGTAAAAAGACATTAATATTTTCACTTCACTTGCTAAATGATACTAAAATCTATACTGGAACATATTTTTAGAAATACAGATTATTGTGTTGAATCTTTTAAGAATTCTATTCCACTAAAGAAAAAAAAAGAAACCCATCCTGTCTCTTAATGTGTGTCCTAAAGTTTTTTTCATACTGATATTTATTTTTAATCATAACTTAGAGTCTTAGTAAAGGAGAATGAAAGAGATTATTCTCGTTCTGGCACTTACGCATCAAATAACATCCTAATGTATTTTATCCCCAGCCTCCAGAATTCTCAAAGCACTAAACAAAGACGTCAACCCATGCACCGATTTCTACGAATTTGCTTGCGGTGGATGGATCAAACAAAACCCTGTACCTGACTGGGCGACGTCTTGGGACCAACTAGCCAGGTTAAGGGAACAGTTAGTCATGGACCTCAGGGAACTATTGGAGGCTAAAAGTGATGAGGGATTACCGGAGAGTGTGGTGAAAGCCAAGTCGCTGTATAGAACCTGTGTTAATACTGGTAAGTACAATTTTTTTTTTTTTTTTAAACACAACTCCCGCAGTAGGAATACATTCCTGTGTCGCGGGGGACTTTACAAACATATATGAAACGGACACAAAGAACACCCAGACTCAGAACAACAAATTGTGGATCACACAAAGTGTCGTTCCATGTGGGGTTTGAACCCACAACACTCGGCGCAGTAGGAAGCGGCGTGGCGACCGCTTAAACCACTACGCCATCCGTGCAGTCAAAAATTTTCGGTACATATTTAAACCGCCAATGATTAATGCATTTTAACTTGCCCTAACATACATACTTTTTTAAATTACACGCAGTCAAAGGGCCGAGTGAAAGATTATTTAACATCGACTCGCTCTCGACGGCGAGCGCGTTTAGCGTTGCGATTGGTGGAGATTTGAGTGCGGGCCAATCGTAGCTCCGAATGCGGTCACCGTGACGATCGAGTAGAAGTGAAATAAACTCGCACTTGGCTCTGGTCAAGGCGTACCACCGTCTTTGGTGACTTTCTGCCACCTACAGGTGATTGTCCACCATCTGTCGTACCATATGGATCATCTAAATTTTAGATGATACAGATGGTGGTCTCGACACCACCAGATCAGATACTTTAGATTCTAAAATATCTGATCTGGTGGTGTCGAGGTAGATTAATAATATTTGTACATCAAGTCATTTAGTTTATAAACTTTGCTTTATCACTTAAATACAGATATTTTACCTCCTTTCTAAGGATAGACCTATGTAAAGCAGTGGACTGTTATAGGCTGATGATGATGATGATGATGACAGATATTTTACATAATGATAGTCATCTTGGATGTATTAAATACCTTAAACAGTGTATACATACAACTTACAGACAATTTATACATACTTTTGTTATGTAGAGAAACTAGAAGTCGACGGAATCAAGCCCATCGAAGGTATCCTGCAAAGGCTGGGCTTACCTCCTCGTCCACCTACGGAGAGTACTGCCAACTTTTCGTGGGTAGAAGTCGCCGGTCTTGGAAGAAGAGTTCTTGGACTAAATGTGCTGCTTAGTGTGCAAGTCGCAGAAGATGTCAGAAACACCAGCAGAAATCGTGTGGTTGTAAGTAAAGTCTTTAATTCTTCGAGGATATGGAGTGATGAATTATGTATGACTGGAGAAAAAGTTAACTAGAAAGTGAAATACCTATGTCAGGAATTTGACATTATTTTGGGTACAATAGCATGCAGTTAAGCATTAAAAATATTTTCAGATCGAACAAGTATCACCAGGTTTCAGCGACCGTTATCTCCTTCAACCAGAACAATTCTCCCACGAGTTGGAGCAGTACCACAAATACATTAAGTCCATGATCAGCATTGCGGACAATACAACCGATGCGGGACAGTTTGCTGACGATATCATCGACTTTAGCAAGAAATTGGCTAAGGTACGGAGCCTGTTCTGTCGACTGGAGTTTCTTAATTCTGTGAAAGTATCTAAATTTTTGATATTGACTGCATAACAGATAATGACACCAGTTGAAGTGAGGCGTAGCGGCACCCACCTGTTCCACGAAGTGAGCGTTCAGCAGCTTATACAAGGATCGAGTAGCGGACCTGTACAGTGGAAAGAGGTAAATATTTTTATAGAAATTAGCTAGAAATAGAAATTCCATAATAAGTGTATGAACTCTTTGCAGCGAGCAAATATTCTGATAGCGATACAAAAGCATTCTTTATGCACAATTTCTGGTGAACTACATTAAATGTTTTAATCTCAGTTCAAACAAAAATCAGTATTGGATGTTAAGTTCTCAACAACAGCCTTAAATAGTCCACTGCTGGACATATGCCTCTCCTTAGAAAGGAGGTTTTGGCTTACTATACCACGCTGGCCAGACGGGTTAAGTTCTATTTGATCTATTAACAAAAAAATTCTTCTGTCTGTCTTTGCATTTTTATTCACACCTTCATCATTAACGTTGAAGAGAATCCTCCTCCTCTAAGAGATGAACAATACAATTTGACTGCACGGATGGCGTAGTGGTTTAAGCGGTCCCCACACCGCTTCTTACGACGCTGAGTGTTGTAGGTTCGCTCCCGATATAGGACGACACTTAGTGTGATCCACAAATTGTTGTTCTTTTTTTTGAGTCTGGGTGGTTTTTTTTTTTTCCGTTTATGTATAAAAATAAAATAAAGAAAAAGAACTACAATTTATCCGTACCCATAGTTTCATTCATCTCAGCTGTCTGTCACACGGGAAATTAACTTTATAAACATACTTAAAATGGACACAAAGAACACTTAGACTCAGAACAACAATTTGTGGATCACACAAAGTGTCGTCCCATGTGGGGTTTGAACCCACAACACTAGGCGCAGTAGAAAGCGGCGTGGCGACCGTTTAAACCACTACGCCATCCGTGCAGTCATTTGATCATTGTTGATTGGTAGTTTTTTTTCGTATAGTATAATTGTTATCTAAGTCTTTTAATTTAAAAGATTTGTTAGGTTTACCCAAAAGACTAGTTAGTACATATCTCATTTTATGTCCAGCACGATTGGAAGCGTTACTTGGAGCTGGTTTTCTCAAACACGAGCGTGGAACTGCACCCGAACACAGACCGAGTGATCGTCATGGACCTGCCTTATCTGCAGAAGTTGTCCATCCTGCTCTCTGACACTAAACCAGTGATTATCGGTAAGTATTATATATTTTTACTGATATTAAAGTATCTTAGACATGATGTGGGGACTTTCTTTTGTTTATAAGATATGAAAGTGAATTTGAAAAGAACATTTGACAGTAAACTGGATGTTTTAAGTAAATTAGTAATTTTAATTTAGCCTCCCCTACCCCTGAATGTAGTGAGGAGGAACTTAAACGGCAACACGTACCTACTTGTAACTCACGAGTTGTCCTTGTCCAGTCATTTACCATCCGGTGACCCGTTTACTCGTTTGATCCCTTTGCCATTAAAAATATATTTATTTAAAAATATACTCACACGTACGCATATACGAGTATGCCCAAAGAGAGGCGGAGGAGTTTTAAAACCCTACATTTTGCCATTATTTTATCGTTTTAGTCTCTCATTAATTTTAAATTACCTCTCCTGGGTAGTCAAATTGATGGGAACATGGGGTTCCCACACGGGGGGGTCGTCTACCTGTTGTTGTAGATGGCCCGAGGTATGTCGGGGCATCAGGGACTTCCTTTCTAGGGTATACCTGGTTCCCCGGCTATTAGTATCCGAGACGGCGTGCGGTTTTAGTCGGTTCGAGTCCGACATGCCACCGACAGGTGGTATCCGAGGGGATTTCCGCACGGAAACAAAAAAGAAAAAAAGGGTAGTCAAATTGATGAATAAGTTTTTATCACTTTCTCTGCTTTTGCTTAAGTCATTTTATACTCTATTTTTCTTGTTTCTGTTCTTCTATAATATATTGTTTACCCTTTCATGACTACATAATAATATAACAAACAAGTACCATGACATTACATATTTTTGATTTTGTGCAGCGTATGTTTCTGCCTAACGATTTGCACTTATTAGCTGTTTGTCCCGTTGTCTTTCTACCTTATATCAATATTTATCTATTAGACACTCTGTTTTACTATCATACTGGAATACCGAACTGGCAATTAGAATAACTCCATCTTCTAATCAACGTCCTTCAATAACAAGACGTGTCGTAAGCGAATATCGTGTGGTGTGTCAGAGCGGTTCCTGTGGTGGAGCGTGTTCTCGACGATGGCGCCGATGACGCTGGGCGCGTTCCGCGAGCTGGGCTTCGAGTTCTCTCGCGCCGTGTTCGGGCTGCAGCAGCGCACCCCGCGCTGGAAGAGCTGCACCGCCAACGTCAACGCCAACTTCGGCGTCGCGCTCAGCTACCTCTACGTCAAGACGCACTTCGACACCACCTCGCGCCAGAAGGTTACTCTTGCTGTCTTACCATACTACCCACGTTCCCCCACTCACATAATAAGAGCCAATCTATTGTCCTCAAGTCGGCGCTTTAACATTGAAGATGGGAAAGTTGGGGTCATACTAAGAAATAAATCAAGACGATGTATTTGCGGAAATAGTTACTTTGCTCAAGCTATCCATATAGCTTCATAATCGCATAATTATTGTTCAAATTTGAACCCAAAAACATAAATTCTCCTAATTTTATTTATTAACGCCAAAATATAATTTCAGGCAATAGAAATGATAGAGGATGTTCGGTCAGCCTTCGCCGAGGCAGTCCAAGAGTTAGACTGGATGGATTCCAGCACCAGACTGAAGACCCTGAGCAAACTTAAGGCCATCCGAAATTTTGTGGGCTTCCCATCGTGGTTACTCACTCATGAACAACTGGATAAGCATTATAAACATGTAAGTACAAGTTGAAGTCTTTTTTCCATTGAGTTCCAAAAATTACTGAGAGGATCTTTGGATGGCAATTTCCCAAGCATGGTCTATGAACCATCTTCATGGGTCCTAACGCTTTCGTGAAATTTCCATCCTATAATGAACTGGTCCAAAATAAAAATCCTTGATTTTGAGTGAAAACCCACTTGTGGTTTAATTTGTTACATACTATTTGTGGTTGTGCCAAAAGACAGAAATTGTCCTAAGAAATGCCTTTATTTCGCACATGCACATTCGATTTTTCCAATACTGTCTTAAATGTTGGACTGCCAAATTTTCTATTTATAACATCTTTCCCCTCACTATCCTGCAATATGTAGAGTGATTTAGTGAAAAGGGACGGAAATCTGTAACAGGATGTTGGGGAAGTGTTTGATTTGACCTTTGAGTGTGAGCGGTGCTCAAATGTCACATTTTACACATCATATTAATAATATTCTACCACATTCACACTCACTCTTTCTCTGTTTTCTTTCAGTCTAACTAGTTACTTAATTATAGTTTTCGCCGTTTGATGTGGACCTTTAAAACACATTTCATTTTAATTCCAGGCGTCTGTCATGGAAGGGAACTTGTTTGAAACGTATTTGATATTGACGTCGGCTGCCGTTAAGAAGTCTTTGGAGTCTCTCAGAGAAAAACCGGATAGGAACAGGTAAAGTTTATTTCAGTTAAAGTAGTGAAATAAAGTGTAAGTATGAGGGTGGAGTTATAATGGTGTGTCGAGATGATGTAGCGACGAGGACCTGCTGCTTAAGGAGGATTCTCCTGAGGACTGAGAAGAATCACAGTACAGGAAACTATCTGACCGCTGACGCCAAGTTGTTTGGAAACTCATATTTAAATTACTCTTTTACATTTGTTTGGTAACTGTTTTTTGTTTTTTTTTAAAGACAACTCCCGCACTAGAAATATATCCTGTGTCGCGGGGGATTTTATAAACATACATGAAACCGACACAAAGAACATCCAGACTCAGAACGACAAATTGTGGATCACACAAAGTGTCGTCCCATGTGGGGATTGGACCCACAACACTCGGCGTAGTAGGAAGCGGTGTGGCGACCGCTTAAACCACTACGCCATCCGTGCAGTCAATGCTAAATTTGCATTGCATTGGTCTATGCTTTTAAAAATTCAGAGTAGAATAAAGTTGTAACTGGTGGTGATGTTGTACAGGTGGGTGGCGACGGCGACGACGGTGAACGCGTTCTACTCGGCCACGCTCAACTCCGTCACGTTCCCGGCCGGCATCCTGCAGCCGCCCTTCTACGGGAACGGCATCGAGTCAGTACCCGACCCACACCATAACTTATACCATCATCTATGCACGTAACATAACATACCCTGACCGTCTGATTCATCCAGAGCCCAAATCACTGAGGCTTTTATGTTGTAAGCACCCACGAGGAAAGGGTTTTTGGAAATTTCACATCTAAAGGGATAAACGATGAAGGGTTATATGGAAATTCGTCTTTTTGAAAGTTGAAGTAGCAAATGATCACGGCGAGAGGAGCCGCGGACAATAGACAGTTACTTCACATTATGTCACCGCGAGTTTGTTTGTATCTCACCTAAATTGCTCAACTCATTATCATAAAATTTATATTTAAAAATACTGTTCTCTAGCGCTAGAACAAGATCGCTGAAGTTAGTATCAATAAATAATTTATTTTAAACCTAGGAATCTACCCCCAATCAAATTGACAGATTTTTGTATTATGTGCTTTGTATCCCTTGTTTGAAATTCTAGGAAACCAAACCTTATAAATAAACAGTTTTAGTAGAAATGTGGTGTGGTGACGGATTAAGAGTACAAATTGTCACCACCCCAATTCATCCCGTGGGTGTCGTAAGACCCGACTAAGGGAGCAAACTACACAGGACAACAGCACTGCAAAGAGAAGGAAAACTTGAAACAAACCCTATACCAACCCGCCTGGCCAGCGCGGTATAGTAGGCCAAAACCTCCTTTCTAAGGAGAGGCCTATGTCCAGCAGTGGACTAGTATAGGCTGTTGATGTTGATGTGATGATGATGATGTAGTAGAAATAATCTCCAATTTTTCCATTGCCCTTAGATAACTGTAATAATTAAATTCTCAATTTCATTTTTCGTCACTGAACGTGTAAGGTAGTATTTGTAATACATGTATAAACTAACTGATTGATATATTTCAGAGCAATCAACTACGGGTCTATTGGTGCCATAATGGGTCACGAAGTCACACATGGATTTGATGATCAAGGTAACGTATTAATACACTCTACCGATATTTACAATTATACAGGGTGTAAGGGACATCTTAACGAATACTGAAATAGTGTATTCAGACCTTCGTTCTGAGTGGAAAATCATTGGCATTTTCTGGAAATCGTTGGAAAATTAAACTTTTTATGCAATCAGCTGTCAAAGGTAAAGGTCATTTTCTATAGGTATTGCACAAAAGTAATAACTACACGTGTATTTCGTGCAAACAGTCTACGCACACTAACACAGGTAGGCGGCCGGAGGCCCCGCGCGCTTCGACTTTTTGATTAATTACATTGCAGTTTTTAACCGTATGCTATATTTATTTTAAAAAATCGGTAAAATGTTATGTTTAAACATTGTAATAAAAAAATTAAATAAAAAAAAGCAAAATTATTAAAAAAAAATATGAATTTTCCGGCAGAAAATTCCAATGATTTTCGACTCAGAATCATGGTCTGAATACACTATTTCAGTATTCGTTACCCGTTACCCTTACACCCTGTATATAAGTAATTTATAATAATGTAAACCTCACACTGGGCAATCTGATCCCAAACTGGGCATTGCCTGTATTATGGTAACCAGACTGCTGATAAAGTAATTATACTAAATAGTATATATATTTATAGAAAAATTACACTCAGACACAGAACAGACGATCGTCCTTTTCTCACATTTATTTGTCCTGGGTGGGAACAGGACCCAGTCCGTATCACCAACTAAGACCTCACAAATTAGTCAATTCGAAAAACAATTTAAAAGATACTTGATATATTTCAGGTCGGAGGTACGACGAGGAGGGCAACCTGAAGCAGTGGTGGTCGGCAGCCACCCTGGAACACTACCACTCCAAGGTCCAGTGCATCATCGACCAGTACAGCAAGTACCACATGCCGCAGCTACCCAACTATACCGTGAGTTAAATCTTGTACACTCATTACTGGTTGATTTGGTCTCGTATCAATTAAGTTATTGATTAATTTGTAGCGACTACCATATCAATAAACCAAAAATATACTACAGCGCCATCTAACAAAAACATACCGAACTACGGAATAATTGTTATTCTCATATCACGATATGAAAATTTATCGCGTCGATTAGCATATATACAAGTTTCCAACCTTTGGGCTACACTGGGTTGGAGAATCCATCCTTTATGTTGAAAGAACATAACGCCCGTTCGTCCGTAAACTCATGTATCACCCCCCCCCCCTTTCCCCCAGGTGCACGGGTTCAACACGCAGGGCGAGAACATCGCGGACAACGGCGGGCTGCGAGCGGCCCTCCGCGCCTACAACTTATTCTCGACGCGCACACCCATCACGCGGCGGGACGCGCTGCCCGGCCTGCCCGCCTACACGCCCGACCAGCTCTTCTTCCTGGGCTTCGCGCAGGTACACATAACACTTCTGAACAGCCCTATATAACACTAATGATTTTTGATATAAGAAATGAGAACTAGCCCTCAAACAATGGTTTCCATATTAAAACGTTTGCAACAGCATCACAACAAATAAATTACTAAAACAATGGATAAAGATAATATTATTCATCACGGAAGAGACACCACGGCCTCACAAAAAACCAGTGTTAGGCTTTTTTTTCCCCTTACACCGCCTACAAAACCAAGTTTCAAAAACGGACTAACAATTCTTCTTTCGAAACTCATTTCGATAAAAGAATAATGTTCCTTCTTTCGAAACTCGTAAATAAAATCGAAACGACACATTAGACTAGCGCTCGCACAAAATTACACATGCCTTTCATTTCAATTCAATTTGAATATCGTTTTCACAATAAAATGTTTCTTATCCATCAAAAGATATTTTTACGAGTTTCGAAAGAAGGTACATTATTCTTTTATCGAAACCAGTTTCGAAAGAAGAAAATATATTATTCTTATTTCGAAATTGGTTTTAAAACTTAGTTTCGTAGGCGACCGAAAGGATTTTTCATTACATTTCAACGAGTAAGTGAGGTAACCGGAGCCTAGCCCCCCGCCCATACCCCTTAAATCTGAGGGGACTCAAAGGACGGCAACGAAAAACAACATCGTTTGCGGTATGTCCAGACCGATACGACCTTCAAACCTTTAAGAAAAGAGCGTACTCCTTCCTAAAAGGCCGGCAACACGTTTGTGACTCCTGAGTTGCAGACGTTCATGGGCGGTGATGGTCACTTTCCATCAGGTGACCCGTCTGCTCGTCTGCCCCCTCTGACATAAAAGAAAACGTATTTGTGACTCGTGATTTACATTTAATCCCTACGAGTAACATAGAGACATAACAGTAATAGTATCTCAAAATTATATCTTCAACCTTCATTAAAACTCTTCCCCGTTCACAGATCTGGTGCGGAAACTCAACGGTGGGTGCTCTGAAATCCAAAATGGTGGAGGGCGTCCACAGTCCGAACAAAATCCGTGTGATAGGCACCCTCAGCAACTCCAAGGAGTTCGCGGAGGCGTGGAACTGCCCGCAGGGCTCGCCCATGAACCCCCCCCACAAGTGTGTGCTGTGGTGACCCGACGCGCGGGGAGTGAACCAAAGACTTGATTAGGTTAGGTACCCGAAGTTACCGCCTTAGGTTAAACGTACAACATTATTGTGAGATGCACTCTGTTACTTTATGACATAACGGAACATAACATAAGGACGGAAATGTGTAACATAACATAAAATAAAATAAAATTAGAAAAATGTCTAATTCAAATATTCTTCTAATTTTAATTAAGTATATTGATGTATAAGATTTTACCTCTCGTTATACTGCAATCTGTGGGAGCGATTTTGTAAAAAGGGACGGAAATGTGTAACAGGAAGCCGGCGAAGCGTGAAACGATGATGATGGTAGTTGAGATGTCAGATGTTATCATATATCTATGAGTACTTTAATGTCTGTTTTTTTTGTTTAATAATGTGTTTTTATAATATAAGGGGGCAAACAAGCAGAGGGGTCACCTGATTGTAAGTTAATAACGTTGGCCGTGGACACATGCAATTGAGACACAAGTGTGTTGCGGTCGGACAGGAAACCGGTGTTTACACTTTTAGTGGGTGAGGAGGTTCCCGGACCCCTCCCGTCCTAATTCTGACAACGCACCTGTGCCTCAGTGGCATGTATCATAACATAAACTGACGACTAAAAAACAATCTTGTAATTTTTGTCATCATCATCATCATTCATCATGAATGAATGATGAATGATGATGATGATGACAAAAAAAAATAATTAAAAATAATAATAATTTTTGTATAATTTATAAAATAAAGACTTGATATTACTAGATTCATTCCACTGAATTTTTGACTAATATCATTGTCACAGAGTAACTTGTATGCATCTCTATTTATTTAAGATAAGAACAAAAGGATTATTTATTACAAAATAAAAACTATGTCAAATATTTTTATGAACGACTTTTATTTTCTGTTAGTTAACCTAACAGACGTTGCTCTGATAACTTTTCAAACACTTAATTGAACTATTAAAGAATGAATAAAGTATAAGTTAAAACAGTCCTGCCGTTCTTAAATTATGGCCTTATCATCATCATCAACAGTTCACCCATGCTGGACATAGTCCTCTCCTTAGAAAGGAGGAATTATACCCTATTTCGTTATTTTTTTGGATAAACAATCATACAGCCATGCTGCAAGGCTACTTCCTATTCGCTATCCTGTATTGTGCTGAGGTCTGATACTTACTGGGGCCAGGAGAGAAAATTTTCAGACTTGCATTAGGAATATATCCTGTGTCGCGGCGGGCTTTACAAACATACATGAAATGGACACAAAGAACAACAATTTGTGGACCACACAAAGTGTCATCCTGTGTGGGATTTGAACCCACAACACTCGGCGTAATAGGAAGCGGCGTGGCGACCGCTTAAACCACGACGCCATCCGTGCAGATACCTGACCTGACCTACGCTGTGGTAGTAAAAAAATACAAGTAAAAGAAGGTTACTTTACTTACAAAAAATGTAATTGCTTATATTTAAAAACATTGATTATTTTTTCCTGATATACTGGAATTTATAAACCGGAGCTGCACTTTTAGTGCCATGTGCCAGTCTCTTTGGTTTCATAACCTTAACATCCTGTAGGTGACGTTTTAATTCCATCTTCTGTTGAATCACCATTAACTCTTTCTCTCTCTCTATCCGCTTAGATAGTTCCTGGTATACTTTAGCCTTCTGCTTTTTCATAGATTCTAAAGTCTGAAAGTTTAAGCATAGAGTAAATATCACTTCGTTCAGACGCTTCGTTCAAATGTATACACGCAATATATTTATGAGGTGCGTTTTTATTAACCACTTTTTTTTTATACATTTATAATAAACTAGCTTTTGCCAGCGGCTCCGCCCGCGTAAATGTCTGTTATCGCCGTAAAAAGTAGCATCTATCTTTTTTCAAGAATCAATCTTCAAACAAACCTCCTCCCCGCGTTTCACCCCCTTAAAGGATGTTTTCTGGGATAAAAACTACCCTATGACCTGATTTCACACCAAAATTCATCTAAATCGGTTCAGCAGTTTAAGCGTGAAGAGGTAGCAGACAGACAGACACACTTTCGCATTTATAATATTCGTAATTATGGATTATAATGTACGTCCTTACAGACAGTGTGCCAGTTTGCAAGAATCTAATAAACAATGATGGTAATAGCCTCATTTGACATAATTTATGTCAGCTTCAACCAGTCACTTTTCAGTGAAAGTTTTCAGTTGTTATAAACATCTACACATCTGATCTGACCTTCTGGTAAGCTTCAAGCTCATTCTTAAGGTTGAAAATAACAAAATGGATTATTTTAAATACGCAATTTACAATGAATAATTGAATTTAGATTTCTTATTAATTCTAAATTTAAATAAATTAAGATTTTGAAAAATGCTGTTATTAAAAAGAAATTAAATTATAAATTTAAAAATACTAACCTCATCGTCTAATTCGGGCAGTACAATTTTATCCAAATCTGACAATCTGGGTCTGTTTGATTTTCTGCCAAGTAGTGCAGGGTGTGTATCCAGTCTCTTGGCTAAATCAAAGTCTTTTTCTTCTCCCTCATCAACAAAAAATATGTGAGTGTTTGGAGTTGCATCAGCTACATCTGTCATATGCAGTTGTGCCTGGAAAAAAGTTATCACATCATCACTTCAACAGCCTATAATAGTCCACTGCTGGACATAGGCCTCGCCTTAGAAAGGAGGTATTGGCCTACTATACCACACTTAAAATTTTAAATGAAAGCACAATCTATGGTAGATTTTTGAAAGAGATTTATCTAAGAGGACATTACTCATTCATGAATCTGGGAGTTGACAACTTTTCAAAAATAGTTTTAAACACTTTACATGTTTAAAAGAATACCCTTAAAGTAATATTTAATTTATTATTATACCCTTAAATCAAACAAAAGTATACTTTTAATTTTAATAAAGACACAGACCAAGCCACATTATGGTTACATGACCACGTTTATCATCATCGTTCGACAGAGCACATTTGTATGAATACACACATTTGTATGAAAATTTAAAATTAGTTCTTATAACATAATGAAAAAAGAACTTGAATAGTTTGCTACAATTTCAAATCACTTACTTACGAATTTATTATTTGTATTTTAAAGCTTTCAATTTTCACTTTTCTGTTAAAAAATGTGCTTTTAAACCTATTCAGTAAATGGAATGTTCGTCTTAAAACTGGTTTCAAAACCTCATTAATAGCTTGACTGTTACGGGTTACGTTAAAACTAATAAACAGAAGTCTGAGGCTTACTATCTATAGAATAATTAATAAAAAATAAAAAATTGCATTTTGTAGCTTAGTAAATACCTGTAGCCTGTTGATCCTTCTGCTTTCAATAGTTCTTTTCATATTAATGTACTTGATATCTTGTGTCTGCATCAGCTTCACCTGTTCTTTTGAATGCTCATCTTCTTTCTCCATTTCATGATGCTCCTAGAATTAGACATAATGCAATATGGCTTATTAATATGTAAGAACTAATTACTGAGATTGATTATACAGTGACGGATTAAGAATATGTAATGTCACCACCCCTATTCATCCCATGGGTGTCGTAAAAGTCGACTAAGGGAGAAAACTACACAAGACAACAGCACTGCAAAGAGAAGGAAAACTTGAAACAAACTCTATACCAACCCGTTTGGCCAGACTGGTATAGTAGGCAAAAACCTCCTTTCAGAGGAGAGGCCTATGTCCAGCAGTGAACTGTCATAGGCTGTTGATGATGATGTGATTGATTATAATAATAAACTATGGGTCAACAAAAGTACACAAACAATAAAAATTGGAGTTATTTTTCTGTAATACCCTAAAAACAGTAAGCAAAACTAAATGCATCTGAATATTTGCATTATATTAAAACGTCAGTTGCCCATGAACTATTTGTTCTTTTTATAAATCATACAAGGTTTTGTCTGCCATTCCAAAATTTAATCAAAATGACATTTTGCTGTAAATAACATGATAAACTGTTAATGGCTAAGATGTTCGGTGTCAGATAATAAATTCATTTGCGATTAAGAAATGTTACCCTACCTTTGATTTGTAACCCTATATACATGTGTATTAATGTTATTTTTAATATTTTCACCCATATAATGAATAACTAGAACTCCACAGAATGTTATTAAAGATGTGTATCATATGATAACACCCTAATTTCTTTAACAAAGAGAGGCTCTGCAGTATAACAATCTATGCAACAGTACTTAAATCTAACTAGCATACGTTTTTAAAGAAAATCTTAACTCACCCCATCTTTTACCCTAGAATTTATCATATGGTAGTAGAACTCATCAGGATTCTTGTCAAGAGTTCTTTTGCGTAGAAGCTTTAATGTCTCGCCCTTCTCATGATAGACGTCAGCGCGCTTCTTGTAATCTTTTTTCTTTTCTAGTAGACCTAAATGTTTGCGGGATGCCGGCTGGTGACGCTCTTTGTGCGTCTTCTGGTTGGCCTTTGCGGCCTTTTTCCATGAAGACATATCTACTTATTATCAGTATAACGCTAGCACAACAGTTACTAATAATTTTTGTTCTATAAGCACTCTAACCAAATATTGAGCGCTAAAATGTATTCTTCTTCTTCTTCTTCATAAATGGCAAACTGTGCCGATGTCGACAATTCTGCCAGTGTCAAGTGCGATGGAAATACGTGGGTTTTATTACACAAAAAATTGAATTGATGATATTAATTGTAGACTGAATGTGGGGCTTTTTGTTGTGGTTAGTGTTTACACTGAAACAAGCAGACAAGTACAAATAGATAAGATATGTATTAAATAAATAAATAGGTAACTAATAAGGAAACAATCACAAAAAAATAAAAATCCAATATTCATAGAAATGAAGGTCAAAGTCTGATGTCATTGGATCGGATGAACAACATCAAGACCTGGAGAAGGTGGGGGGAAGAAAATGTTAGGAGAGATGAGAAGTTGATAGGGATGGGGATTTGTAGTTCGGTAAGGTGAGAATAGAGATCTAGGGATGGGATATTTTTAGGACAACTGAAGAATATGTGATCTAGATTGCCTTCATCTAAGCCACATTCACATAAGGACGAATCCCGTACCCGAATCTTGTTCAGGAACACAGGTGAGCTGCAGTGACCTATGCGGAGCCTACATATGGTGGAGATGACAGGTTTACATACCTTCTTAAATTTGTAGAACCAGGGTTTTGGGGTAATGCTTGGTTGGATTGCGTAGTAGTGACGCCCTTTATGCTTTGAGGAATTATTCCACTCTTCCTGCCAGGATGTTAACAATTCCCTCTGAGGCAGTCTTAAGAGGTCGTAATGCTGGTGTGTAAGATGTTTCAGGTCCGACATTGCAGAAGTAGCGGCACTTTTGGCCAGTGAGTCTGCACACTCATTGCCCACAATGCCACTATGGCTGGGAACCCATACCAGTTGAACTATTTTTGAGTTGGTCCAACAATTCAAAAGGGTTTTTTTTATTTCTAGGATCAGCGGACTGTGAAGTTTACTACGAAAGGGATTTTGTAGCAGGGCTTTAAGACAACTTAGAGAGTCAGTGAATATGACTGCCTTGTGGATGTTGTGCGAGTCAATGTACAAGCATGCCTCTAAGATAGCAACACACTCGCCTGTAAAAACTGAAGCCTCTTTTGGACACTTATACTGTAAGAGAATTCTGGAGTTTTGGAAGTACACAGCGGCTCCAGTGTAGCTATCATTATTAAGTTTGGATGCATCAGTAAAGAACCTCTCAAACCCATCCCAGTGTTCAGCTAAGTGTGTATTAAAGGTGGAAACAGAAGAGGCAGATTTCTTAGGGATTCCAACATCCAGAAGAACATTCGGCTTAAAACAAAGGACACTATAATTAAAGGAAAACAGAGGGAGTTTGTCAAATGACACAGCAGAGTTAAAAAAAGTAGAGTAGGAGCGAAAGGATTGTAGAATCAATGGAATTCCCTTATGAGTCCAGTAATTTGAGGTAGTACAAATGGAGTCTAATTCTAAGATTTTTGGAAGAAGAGGATGGGAAGATTTACAAACAGATTTTACTATAAAACGTGAAGCGAGAAATTGTCTTCTTATTGATAAAGGTGGATCTGAACATTCCACTTGTAAGGCATTTATAGGGGAGGACTTCATGCAACCAGTAACAATGCGAAGGCACCTAGATTGGACTTTGTCCAGCTTTGCCAAAGCGCTTTTATTGCATGGAATCAGTAAAAATAGCCCATAGTCCAATATACTGCGTACTAAGGCATTATATACCAGTTTCATGGTGTATGGGTGTGCTCCCCACCAGACCCCAGCTAGGGCCTTTAAAATTGGGATTACACGTTCACATTTTGCGGTTAAGTGGTTCATGTGGTGAACGCCAGTCAATTTAGAGTCAAGATATACTCCTAGGAACTTAAATTTGTTTAATAACCGCTAGTATGCCCATGTAGACTAGTGGTCTACAAAAACGAAATCCTAAAGTGCCCGTGTAGACTAGCAGTCTACAAAAATAAAAACGGAAAGTGCCCGTGTAGACTAGTAGTCTACAAAAATAAAACCGTAAAGTGCCCGTGTAGACCGGTAGTCTACATGGCTCCTGCCACAGATTAATTAGTATTTGACAGTAATTGTATTGACATAATGCTCTTTAGTAATATTTTTTCTATAGTCTGATATATTATCTATGGTATTAATCTCAGTCGAGCATGCAAACACTAGTAAAAAAAAGAATTATACGTCATAAAACTTCTGTCATTTCATCTTACATAAATTATGCCGCGTGGCGGCCGATAATGGTAAGGATTTAGAGGCCTGTAAATAAATAAATATGTATGGGAGAGTATATGGTTTTATTTCATAACATATTAACTACTATCTAAACAACATAATTAAACATTAAAAACCATAGGTCATCGCTTTCATTTTTGAACTATGAGCTTCGAAGTGCAACACGAGCTTAAAAAGACGTTATCTCAATTTCAACACAGTGTAACTCAACACCAGAGCCGTAATCTGTAAATAGAAAGATAACATTGTTTAGCTAATTTCATAGGCAACTAAATAAATATAACACTTGACACCCTTTCAATACAAACTTTAGTCACAAGAACCGATTAAGTGGAACACGGCGCGCGCGTCGATAACGCAAAAAACAGTGGGGCACTTTACGGGTGGTCGGTATTTGTGCCGGGGCAATCTAGACGGTCTCGCTCGCGAGTCGCGGGCACTCTGGACGCCGCGGGCGCCATGACAGGGGCATACGAGCGGATAAAGGAATTTCCTGCAGCTGTACTTGGACATCAATCTGTGGCAGAGTCTTCTTTCGTGTAAAAATAACAACCGCACTTTTCTGAGCAGAAAGACTAAGGCCATGATCTGATAGCCACTGCCACAGAGAATTAAGGGAAATAGTGAGTGATGTGGCTGCCTCTTGGATGGAATGGTTCGAAACATATAATGCCAGATCGTCGGCATATTGAAGGATGCTACAATCATTGTTTAGGCATGAGCCCATGTCGGCAGTGTATAGATTGTACAACAACGGACTCAGTACAGAGCCCTGTGGTAAGCCCCTCCAGGTCTTTCTTTGGCCAAACTCTTCACCTAAGGTCCTTAGGACTAGAGTTCTGGACACAAGCATTGCGCATATGCAGTGGATCATCTTAACCGGAATTCTCAGCTGATGCAGTTTCTGCCTGAGAATGGGTATTAAGACATTGTCATATGCAGCAGATATGTCGAGAAAAGATGTTAGAACAGATGCATTTTGTGACAGAGAAAGACGGATATCAGTTATTAAAACTGCAACACTGTCCATTGTACTGAGCCCTTTGCGAAAGCCGAACTGATAGTTTGGCAGTAGATTCCTTGACTCTACAATCCATTCGAGACGGTTTTTGATGAGATGTTCTAATAATTTAATAAGGACTGATGAGAGGGCGATTGGTCTAAAGCTGTTTGGATCACCAGCATGTTTTCCTGGTTTTAGAATGGGGATAATAATTTGAACTTTCCATGTATCTGGGATCCAACCGTTAGAATAACAGAAATTCAAAATGTTTAAAAAATAAGTTTTTGTACTAGGCTTGGCCTGAACTATGAAAGAATATGGAATGCCGTCTATGCCAGGAGCCGAGTCTCGCACACTGTTGAGGACCATGTTCAGTTCTTCCAGAGAAAATGGGTCGTCATGGGTATCCACTGACTGAAACGGTAAGTCTGGTAAGGTCGCTTCATCGAGTTGTGGGACATACGGGGGGGCAATTCTGTCCAGGAAAAGCTCAGCTGTATTGGGGGAGATAGAGGAAGAGACAGAGGGCGAACAACCAGATCGGAACCGATTTATGTTCTTCCACACCATTGAGGATGGGGTGGATGGGGACAAGGAGGAACAAAATTTAACCCAACCGGCGCGCTTCTTGCGTCGAAGGAGTCTTTTGGTAGAGGCGAAAACGTTTTGGTAGGTGAGTAAATTATGGGTGGTCATATCGGCATTGTATCTCCTTTCGGACTCCTTCCTATACTTGACTGCCCTAGTACATTCACTGTCCCACCAAGGAGGTGACGGAATTTTGCCTTTGCTCGAGTTTTTAATTTTGAAGGAACTGTCTGCACTTGATCTGATTGCCTCTACGAACGCGTCACAACAGTCCATCACCAGGTAACGATCATCCTGGGTTAAGGGTCTAAGGTCTAGTCTGGGGAGAGCATTTACAGAGTTTTCGAGGGTTTGGGAGAAATTTTGCCAGTTAGCTTCTGAAAGGATATATTTTAAAAGGGGGGGGGGAGATTTTACCAAGTGGGTTGAAGTTGGGAGGGTTACTAAAATTGGATAATGATCGCTACCATGCGACAGATCGGTGCACTGCCAGCTAGCAGCTGCGGCGATGTCGAGTGAGCAAATAGTCAAATCCACACAGCTACTATTTTGACCAGGAAGAACTCTACGAGTGGAGCAGCCACTGTTAAGTACGCAGAGGCTCAGATCATCGAGGATCTCCACTAAACCTGAACCGAAAGAGTCGCAGTGTTCAGATCCCCATCTATAGTGATGGCAGTTAAAGTCTCCCATAACCAATATTGGGCCCTGTAGATCCTGTAAAATCGTTCTCAATGTAGGCAGGAAACTTAGATGGGGGTGAGCTATATAAATAGAGAGCACGGATATGTTACAGATCTTAGCTGCAACCACGCTGATATCCTCAAGGAATGGGGGCAAGGATAGGGGGACTAAGGGGATTTTAGTATTAATAAGGAGGGCAGCACCTCCATAGCCATCAGGCCTATCACATCTAAGAATATTGAAATGGGGGACATGGAAGTTGAGACTTGGTAAAAGCCAGGTCTCAGCGAGAGAAATAGCCAGAGGCTTGAATTTGTTCAACAGGAATATGAGGTCGTGTTTTTTATGGAATACACTCCTCACATTCCATTGTAGGAATACTTTGTGGGACGCCATTTTTGAAATTTGTTAAAATATTGATAAGTGGGACAGCAACGTTGGACGGTATAATAGACTGGGATAGAGATGAATTGGGGGATAATAGGGAGGTTAAGAGTTGTAACAGAAGATCAATAGTTGAGGATTCAAGGGATGAGTTATTCATAGCACAACCATTAGGTTGTGAAGGTTGGGGAGATTGAGTAATGGATTGGTGTGCGACTTTATCGTAGGAATGTGAGAGTGGGGATCGAGGTTTAGGTTGGCGAACCACAGTTTTTTTGTAGGACTGTGTGTGCTGGAGGGATTGGGTAGGCTGAGTGGATTGAGAAGGTTGAGGGAGTTGGTTGATTTGTGGAGCTTTTAGGATGTCAGCGTATCGGCGTGTTGGAGAGGGAACAACCTTGCTTGCTTCCATGTAGGATATGTTCCTTTCCGCCATCATGGTCTTAATAGCTCTCTGTCTACCATACTCCGGGCAAGCCTTGCTATAAGCAAAGTGGTCACCGGAGCACAGCACACAAAAGGCCTCTCTTTCTGATACCTCACAACCATTACCAGGATGTTCGTGGCCACACTTGCTGCATCTTGGTTTGGACCTGCAGATGGACTCCACATGGCCAAACCTGCAGCATTTCCTACACTGTACGGTTGGGTAAATATATTGTTGAACAGGAAGCGAGTTGTAACAACAGTATACTCTTTTAGGCAGAACCTGGCCATCAAAAGTGAGGACACAGGTTTCCGTAGGTTTCCACTCCAATAGACCTTCAGTAAAACATTTCCTATTAAGGCGCCTGACTTTAATTATTGGGCCACAACCCTGCGGCACTGTAACAAATTTAATGACATCCTCATCATCCATGTCGGTGGGGATGCCTGATACTACACCCATTCTAGTGATGTTAAAGGTGGGGATGATGGCAGTGTATTTATGTGAATTTAGTAAGGGGTTTAATAAAAATGAGTTGGCATCCTGAGGGGATGCAAACTGTACTGACACCCTATTACGACCTACTTTTTTGACTCCATCTCTGACCACATTGTTAATTTTATTTTTAAAAAGGAAAACACCAAAAGAGACAGGGTGGAGAGTTGTGCCAGAACCCAATTGGGTCTCCATGCGGGAAACATGCACAATGTAGGGACCAGTATCATTTGTCGTGTACTTGTCACGACCTAGCGGGCTTCTTACTTGATTAGGGCTACGTTTAATAGGGGGGGTACTTACCTCATCGTTCACATGCCGTTTACGTGAGTTTGTAGCGAGAGGGCAATTATCTTGGACCGCTGCATTGCAGATCACATTGGCAAACTGTTCCAAGGGGTTGGAAGGGGTTGAGGGTTGATCGGGTAGGGAAGGAGTAGGGGTGAAAGGAGGGGTTACTGGATATGGAATATCGGGAGGGTCGGGCGGTTTATTTCCGTTCATGTTCACTTACCGGTAATGTTTAGTTACAAACAACACACCGTAACCAATAGGACAGCACAAAATAACAAAAAAAAAAGACCCAATAGTCACAAAATCACACAAGAATTCTAGACGCACGTGCTAACCAAACGGACGACGACGCTAAAATGTATTATCTTTACTCCACATTCATCCACAAAAACCACATGTATTTGACGTTGACACTTCACGGCGATAACGAATTACATGACGGTTTAGTGGTGTTGCCATGAGTTTAAGCAGTAAATGTTCAAAATAATAAAGAAAGAAAGAAAGAGAGAAACATTTATTTGCAGAGAATACAGGTGGTACCAGATTTTATAAAGGTGTATAATGTTCAAGCTATATTCTGCCTGTACTAGGCATGCAAATGTATCTAAGCTAGAGTTGTGTAGCTCCTGAGTGAGTGATATAAAAGATATAATTATATCATTCACGACGATAAAATCTATCACTCACTCACACTTGCTCCGAATATATCAGTAACTCACTACTAGCTCACTAGATCACTAGATCACTAGCTCAACGACGCCGATCTTTGTTTCATGAGCGAGTGAGACTAAAGATAAATGAGTGAGATAGATGATGGTTGAGTTCACGCAAGTTTCTTTATGCAAAATGTACATTATTTTTATAGGATCAAAGTACAAGGAACATCAAATTATGTATGATTTCTATAATACAACCTAAAAAAAGTACAAGAAATAATTTCTTATTTTTAATTATTATATAAAAGGCTGTTAATAATTATGTTATCTTATCAAAATGAATAATTTTGTATTTAAAAAAAAATAGGTTAAAAATGTAGTTTCAAAAACTGAATTTAGGTTTATAAGAAAATAAAGAAAGATTTGTAAGGCGAGAGAGGCTTGAAGTGAGTGATATACAAGTATACTGAGCTAAACGATCTAGATGAAGAAATGAATTAATTGTGAGACCAATCAATTGAATCGGATCAATGAGCTAGTGAGCTAAAAGAGTTAGTGAGCTAAATGAGCTAGTGAGCTAGATGAGGGATATATATCTTTAGAGCGAAATGATATGTATCAATCTTTCATCACTAATCTAAGCTAAAAACAAAACGCATTGGTTTTTTTTTGCGTTGGAAACCCTCATTGATGGTTTCAGTAAAGGAATTGAATAAAACTAGTATGAGTACTCTTTACGCGAGTCCAAAGTCTAAGTGTCTTGCTTAGTGGTTTTCCACGTCCACTCTACTGACTGATATACCTTTATAATCAAGAATTAACATTAATTTAATTTTAAATTTTTTAATTAACATTTAAAAAAAAGTAATACAGATCGTTACGTATTAATTGCTAAGTACTTTAATATCGAAAAGGATAGCCAAATCAACAATGCCACTTCTGCCATGATGTATAAAATATATACGTCAAATGTCTAAAAATATTTTGATTGAAAATAACGAGTATCTAGGTGATCATTGCGATCATTATTAATAATAATAGATATATTTCTAATTTTTGCGCATATTATAAGCTAAGTAGATTAGCAAGCAAGTAAAGGTCCCTAAACACATTTCAACTACACGTATACAACTCTTTATTTTAAAAAATGAAGTAGACAGTTGTAAGCCCCTAAAATGGTATTAATTAGGTCGTGTCTTTAAAATCATAAACGATATTTATTTTTTACATTTAATAACGTGCAGTACGATCCTGGAACCTCATTTATAAGCAGAGGCTTATGTCCAGCAGTGGACTGTTATAGGCTGTTGCATGATGTGATGTGAATACGATCCTGCTTAATAAGGCTCAAATCCAGCGAACTGTTTATGCCTCTGCCTATCTCTATAAGGAAAAATTTCGTTTTTCGGATATTGGGACTGCTGACGCTGTACAGATAAGTCATGTTTAGCAATAGGATCCATTTCAGATGACTTTTTTAATGCCGCAGGTAGCTTGACTAAAATTAAAAACAAAAACTCCAAGGCGCTGAATAGTCCCACACCGAGGAACATATTGAAAACACCACCGAGCGAAGCTGAAATATATAATGAAATTGGTATATAATATGATGTAATAAAGAAAGAAAAAGTTAATTTATATATATAACATATTATTATATAGTGTTTTTATACTCACACAGCAAAGTGACCCATGTGTCAGTCGGAATTGGTAAAAAAGTTCGAGAGTGCGCCAAATTGACTCGTAATTTTATTACTATGGAACTTGAAGCATTCAATCCCATGCTGAAAATTAATATAAAAATATAATTTGATAAAAAAAAATAAAGAAAAAACAGCGTGAGGGGTCTATGGACGAAGTATAGCAAGAAGTGTCGGAAAAAAGTATTGTTACACATTTTTCAGTCTCGCTCCAATCCGCTCAGAGCGTGTAACGCACTATAAGAAACTTCGGTCCAAAATTTAAAAAAAAAGTTAACTCTATACTGAAATCTAGATAAATTTAAATTTTAGTCATGTAAAATATAAATAAACAATACTACTACATAATATAAGTAAATATATACTAAATGTGGAAAAGATGGCAAAATTATGTATACGTTGGTACTTACAAAAAAGGATCTATAGTGTATTGGACATTTAAATCCGTGGGTTCTAAAACTAGTGATGTGCTGACCCGTCTGCATGGTGGCAGACAATTGCATGAGCTGTTATCTAAAACCAAGTTAAGCTTAAAAGTATATAAATATTTATTCGTAGGTTAATGAAAATTTTAACTACAACGTAAACTACGTTAAGCCTAGAAAATTGTATTTAGGAATAAGGTTGCCCCTTGAAAGTACGCTATCTGTTTAACAAGTGTATTTATGGTAACTATTTTTTAAAATTAAAATAACTAGTATTTAATCTATAGATCGTTACAACTAATCTTACTCCAATTCAAACACAATATATCTTTACTTCATAAAAAAAAATTGTTTAAAATCGTCTTAGATTCTAAAGTCATAGATGAGCAATAATCTTTGGACTCTCGCCCTCTGACGTGCTTACATTTAGTGCCCCTAACGCATTGCAGTCGTGTGACTGGACATATTGGCAGTATACTCGTTTCATCATTGACCTCTGGAGAAAAAGGATCTCGACAGCCGCAAAACATTTCGACACATTTTAACTGTAAAAATGAACAAGAGATTTTTAATTCAGTACAGGTGTATAAGGGCATTTAATACAATCAACACATTTGCAACGGTATTATACGGTTTGATGGCCAGATCACGTAGTGGTTTGTGTAACGGACTGCTACGCCATAGGTCACAGGTTCGAGTCCTGCTCAAGTCAAATATTTGTGTACATGAACATTTAATGTTTGATTTGGTTTGGGTGTTTCTATGTATAATATGTATGTATTTACAAAAAATAAGTATAGGTACGAGTATATATATTTATATCAGTTATCTAGTACCCATAGTACCAGCTCTGCTTAGTTTAGGACATGATGGAGTTACGAGAATGTGGTAGAATAATATTATATTATTAATATAAACCACAGGTTCCCCCTACAGATACATTTCTACCATAATCCCAAAATTCGACAAAAAATGTGAATTTTATAACTATGGAAATTTGCGTTACGGCTGAGTTCCGACTACGAATTAATAGTTTAAAAAAAAAGTGAGAATTGATTGGTTAACTAATTAATTGATTGTGTTGAAAGTGGTAAAAGTAAAGTTGAGTGAAATCACTTTTTTGATTGGCCAACTTACTTTTTTGACATCCACTTACAGCACAATCAATTAATGAATTAACCATTTAGTTCACATTTTTGGGAAACTCGACAAAAAATGTGATTAAATGGTTAAAGAATACATAACATTAATACATAATATGTAATAAGTATATAAAGAAAGATATTAATACCATGCATGAAGTCATAGAATATCCTTTACGACGATCACAGGTGATTTCCATCAAATTATCTGGACCTGGATTGTTGAAAATAACAATAAACTTCTGGTAAGCCATATAAAGGTTCCCGGGCAGTAAGAAGTCAGATCCATTGTCTTCCTCGTTGTCATACATAGTGATCAGCTAGAATAAGAGAACAGAAAAAAGGGCTGAAGGACTTCTTGCCGGATATTGAGGATCGGAGTTATTTGAGGGGTATAAACATAGCCATACTCATGCAGAAATCTTGTAATATAATCATTCGTGGGATAGCCATGCTTTGGCACTTAAAGGTCACCTCTACCCGAGAGATACCAAGGCCTCAATACTTTTTATGAAATGGTTGGCAAATGAGCAGTGCAGTTATCTGATGGTATGTGATGACTCTAGAGACATTGCCGCCCTTAGAATGCCCAACTCTAGATTAACAAGGGAGGGCAAACATTTCTTAAGTCAGATCCCTGTGCTTACTTTCCTCCTTGCTTAAGGCTCCATATGACCAGGAATTCAAGTCACAAATAAAAACTCGTTCATTGAGGGGTCCAAGGGTTGCAATGACCACAAACAGGCAGGTCATGAACTTTCTGCGCTCTTTTCTGCTGTAAAATATCATATGCTTAATGGTACTTAATTGATTTAATTTACCTCACAACCGTAGTCTTTAGATCCTTGAGTATACTGTAGCACAAAATCCAATATCTGAGTTGTATGGGTTCTAGCTTCAAAACTTTCTGATAAGTTTTTCCACCTAAAAATAATGAAATTAGAAGTTTCTTATCAAAAAGTATTAGACTGATTATATGATTTGAATGATTCCAATCTGTGAAACGGGCTATCGTCTGCAGTATTTCCGGACCGCTACGACCTTCAAACCTTCAAGAAAAGAGCGTACTCCTTCCTAAAAGGCCGGCAACGCGTTTGTGACTCCTGAGTTGCAGACGTTTATGGGCGGTGATGGTCACTTTACATCAGGTGACCCGTCTGCTCGTCTGCCCCCTCTGACATAAAAAACAAATGATTTTCAATACAAAAAATATTATTTCGCATTCTAATCATAACACTTACTTTTTGGGATCAATAACACAACATGTGCCAGAAGTAGTCATTTCAGACTGGAACAGTTCCTCACAAGGTACAATGGTCTCTTGATACCGACATCTTTTCGTATGCTGACTACAGCTCGGCTCATAATCCAACATTATTTCAGCCAAATTTAAATTCCTATTTACCAGGAAGTCATCAAGAAATAGAAGCTGATCTTTACTTATGAATTTTCCGGTGAGAAGACGAGCTAGTATTCTCGGTATTCTTTGATTTTCAGTTTCATTTTCAAAAGAGCTTGAATACAAAAATATTATTATTTAACATTCTTCTTGGGAACAGTATTTACACACTGATAGTAATGTAACTGCTTTTACATAATATTCGAAATAATCCATGTTAAAGCTACTTGAGAAAAGTGCGTCAATTAAGCTTAAAAGTTAAACTATCTTACAATTTTTCTAAATACATGGCAGCCACATTTTCGGTTGTTGGACATACGATAATGGCTGGTATTTTGTCCGCCATGACTTCACCATCGTTGATGTTGTCCGAAAGCGTCAATAATGCTGGTACTTCTAAGAAGCGTGACCACAGAACTGCGCAGAGTACACCTGCACAGCAAGCGCTTGCTCCACAGCAGAGTATCCAGACGACTCTAGAACAGTTTTAGACTTGTTTAGCCCCATCATTTTATCATCTGCCAGGGAACATAATATCGAAAGTTATTGTTCTGAGATGTACTAGTAATTAAAGTAATAATTTCAATTTAAAAAAATATTGTCATTTCGTTTAGGTTACGACTGACATCACAAACAATGAATGCGCATATGAACTTGAATCAAATAGTTTTTCATCACGTTATAAGTGTTTAAAAAACCAGGCCACGGTTATTTTTTTCTGAAAGTCAGAAGCAATTAATCATCATAATCATTTGCAGTATATTTGCGTGAGTATTGTCATCGATTTTTGTAGTGTTAATGTTAACCTGTTCGTGAATGTCAGCATCTGTAATGTACATTTTTAGGGCTATTAAATGATAAAAAAAAAAAAAAATACATGCAGTAAAGGGCGTCATTAGAATTTTACGTAATATTTAATTTTAGGGTTTTTTTTTCCAAATACTTTAATTCTCCCTGTGCATAACAAAGGCATAACCAATTCGGTGTAAATACATACCGGTCTAAGTAATACGCTGAGTATAAATACTTGAAGCCGTGCAGTGTTGTCGTTTTAACATAATTCTTGATGACTTCGTAAATTGCAGATTTTATCATGATCACAATTATTTCAGTCTCAAACCAATTCCAGACTTAGCTATGTAAGGCTGACCTCCCCTAATAAGCAAAAATAATTAGAATAGTGAAGAAAAATTGCATTTAGTTATTCAGGTATTTAATGGTACAAACAAGATTGTTTGATCCGTTTATTGGGGGACGGATTACTTCATACCGCAATTAAAAGAATTACATATATTATATCAGATTTGTTTTTCGCTAATAAACACAACTTAAAATGTTCAGTTTTATTTAGATTATAGATTAACTTAACCGAAAATCAGCAACAGAATTTTTGTAATATCAGACCGCTAAATTAAATCCTGAAATGGAAAACACAGAACATTAATAACAGATGAAATAGAAAAACAAAAATCAGATCAGAGGCCGTCAATGTTAATTCTAGCACTTACCTACCTGATTTGAAGAGATTAATCACAAAACAATTAATGTGTGTACAAGAAATACAGGCATTAATACCTGATAAACATCTAGATACCCTTTTAATTATGGGTTAATTTACCCGTCGTCAATGGCCTAAATTAGGGTGATTGTAGCCACGGCCCTGTCATCGAGGAGGTTTAACCCAAATTTTAATAACAGGGTTCCTCTGATGAAGCTTTTTAATAAAACTTTACTCACTGACGCACAATTGACTTCATCAACAGTCTTTAATAGACCACTGATGGACATAGGCCTCTTCTAAGAAAGGAGGTTTTGGCCTACTATACCACACTGGCCAGACGGGTTGGTATAGGAGATGGCCTCACCTGACACCCCCAGGCCTGCGCTTATGGAGGACGGAGGTCGTTCTGCGACCTCCGGCGCCTGAGTCGCCTGCGGTACCTGGCCCGTTCCCAGGCCTGGCGGGCCGGGAGAGTCCTAAACCTCTCCCGGTCCCGCTCCGCCGTCTCCTTCGCGAGCATAACTTGCTCGCAGAATGAGACGGCAGAGTTCCACGCACTCTCGCTCCGCACGATAGCCGCTATCAGGCTATCGAGCGAGAGAAAGTGTCATTGCCCTGCATAGTTTGTTCACTTAGTCAGCTCTTACGATTCCCACGGGATAAATAGTGGTGGTGACACTCCGTATTCTTAATCCGTCACCACACGGAGAACAGGGTTACTCCTTCAGTACTTTTAGTAAGAAGAATAGGTACAATATTTTAATTACTTGACACAACTAACACGTAGCTTTTTGATTTATAATTACGCAGAGCGAGAGAGAGAGTACTCTATCAACACGACCGCTGATAAACACACATATATATATTTCTAAATTCGCAGTTATTTGTCTTGGGTGGGAATCGAATCTACAACGTCTAGTCTCGTCTGAGCAGTCAAGATCACTGACCACTATGACCAGAACAGACCAGTCGTATTCCTTGATGGTTTCGATTTATCTTGGGCAGTTTACCCTATTTAAATTTTGTTAAATAGTTTATGTACCTAACATAATCTTTTTAGACTCCATGCATTTTTATTTATTTTTCTAATCACAGTAACTATTTTAATTTAATTTTATTCTTATTATTGTATAAAGGCACAACTAACTAATGTATTTGTCAACTAGTGAATTAGTATAATTCATTTATCATTATTGACGTATGCTCTTAAATTATTTAATGTGCATGTTCAAATGTTTGTTACGAGTCTTTGTATATGATGAGAATTCTGTATTCCGAACTTGTGTATCATGAATCTGAGACAATTCCGTGCACTAATCCTTTTCGTAGTTGTAAGTTGTCTAAATATAGTCGAACTGTTCAGGGGATTACTTATGCGTGTTACGTGGTCATTTTTTCATGTTACAGGGGACAGATAATCAGACGGGTCATTTGATGGAAAGTGACCATCGCCGCCCATGAACGTCTGCAACTCGAGGAGTCCCAAACACGTTGCCGGCCTTTTAGGAAGGAGTACGCTCTTTACATTTAATTGTAGCCTCTGAGTAACTCACGGAGAATAAGTAAATAGTGTACTTTTTACTCTTTTCTTGAAGGTTTGAAGGTCGTATCGGTCGTAGTCGAAAATACCGAAGACGATAACCCGTTCCACGATTGGTTGTGCGTGGCAAAAAGTGTCACGAAAAGCGCACAGTAGTGAAGCGCCAACTATTAAGATGATGAGGATAAAAATTTTGACGTGTGGAACGATGGCGGAAAGTTGCGGCTTTTATTATTCCGAGCAATTCCTCGGAGCACTCTCCATGATATATGCGATAGAGATAGAGAATGCAGAGTGAAGCCACATCACTACGTAACACCAAGGGATCGAGCCGATCGGAGATGTTTGGGCTATCGACGATTCGAGTGGCTCTGCGTTGGATGCGGTCCAGAGGGAGAGGCTGGTACTGAGGTGCCCCTATATAGAGATGAGAACAGAATTCCATATGCGGCCGGACTTGCGCCTTATAGAGCTGAAGACGGTGGACCGGAGTGAAATACTGCCTCGATCTGTTCAGCGCACCGAGCTTCTTCGAGGCCAATTTGACCTTACCCTCTAACCGACCCTGAAACTGGACTTCGCTCGATATGTCGATGCCTAGGATTCTGATGCTGGCTGAGGCAGTTAGGAGGGTGCTCTTAAACTGAGGTGATACGACAAATGGTACCTATCTTTTTTGCGGTGAACGTACAGACTTGTCTTTTTTGGATTGAACTGGACAAGATTTAGTCGGCCCCAATCTGAAACCTCCGCTAAGGAAGTTTCAATTTCAGACACAAATTTGTTTTCACTCTCGATGACTTTTTCCCGAGAAATATTGGGGCGGCCAGTGTAAAGGGCATCTCCAGTGCTATCTTTTGCTTAGCAATGGATGCTACTAGTTTGCATCATGTCATGCAGAAGAAACACACACAGCCTTACGAATTTCAAGTCGGAGCATGCACTGTCGACAACGACCGTAATGTATATAATATATAATAAAGTATATAATAATTCTGTCCGCAAGGAAACTGGTGACTCAATTTCACAATTTCTCGGGAAGCCCAAAGGACCGAAGCCGGACCAGACCCGATCGAAGGCCTTCGCTATGTCCAAACTAACGAACGTACCCAAACTTAATTGTACCCGATATCACTAACACCGAGACCATGAACGCGACAAAGGTTATCTGAAATCAGTACATTTAATATTCCATACAACACTGTTTGATTGTAATCAAACATTCCGACATTATTTAGGAACATGTTAGAGCTAAGCTAGTAAATAGGTGCTGCTTCCTTCAAATATATATGCTTTGCGATTCTAAATCTTAGTACAAGATAGTCGAAAAGAAGTATATACTGATATTTCCAAGTACATAATATATATTTTATTACCAGGCCCCTCTTTCCCACTGGGCACTCTGGGCACGTGCCCAAAGCCCCTCGATAGATAGAGGCCCCCTAATTCCTACGTACCTACCTAATCCGTAATCCATATTTATTACCGAAAACCATATTTATTTAGAAAAATTTAGCAAAAATGGCTGATTATAATACCTTTTTTGGCTATTCTAACAGAGTACTAATCAGTCAAGGTTGTAGGGGCCCCATTATCCCAATGTGGCTCCGATAGGCTAAAGACGGCCCTGTATATTACGCAGGACGCGCGCCGAAGGACGCCGAAGGATACGGGAGGGGACTTGGGGTATAGGACTGCATAATTGAAATGTGTATCAGGCAGCAGGTGGTGCAGAGGCATACTTCACGTCACGGGAGGTTTTGGAAGGCCGCCAGAATACATCAGAATCTAAGGGGCTAGTGAGCGCTGACAGGTGGCAAAATAGTCTGCTATCCTGTACGGATTTAGAATGATCTAGGTACGGTACAATGGCGATACTCTCAGTCATTTTCTGTTTGCAGTGCAAGGGTCACTAACATACGCCTTTTGTCCTTGACAAGTCGTGCCAGTAATGGCGTTCAGCCCTAATGCATCAAATACTCCATGCGATAGCCACGCTTAGATACAAATCTAACATGTTCGCGCCAACAGGTAAATGTCAAATTATATTTTTTTAACAATAAAGCATAGACAACCCCCAATTTACGCCTTTATCGTGTTTTGTTTAGTTACATTATTTATATTTATTGTACACTAGCATTTTCAAGAACTTTTACATACCTATTTTTGCGGTTACGCTTAGCGTTCAAGAAAAATTTATAAAAAATACTTCTTTTCGACATTTGACCACGAATTAGCCTTTTTTTTACCTTTAATAATTTATTTACGAGAAAAAAAATACGCCAAACGCGACTAAAAGTAAGTTATTACTTTTTTTAAACATGTTGCAAAAGTATTATAGGAATTAAAATAAAAGTCAATAATACACCAATAGCGTTTAATTGATTAGAATATTATCTTTTAAAAAACATTACATAGTTTGATGTCAGCGTCACTGATATTAAAACATGCGGGGATTACTATACAACTCCTTTATTTTTACCTTTACCTTGTACACGAAGGTGTAAAATACCCTGAACTGCTCGAGCCATTGCTTACACAACCCCATCTATCCGTATAAGCAATAACTTTACCTTTCCTTTAAACTCCTAACTTTTCAATTAATGCATAAAATGCCGGTGGACGGCAAGTCTTGGCCCTATTACAAAAGTGGGACCAAATTACATAAATATGATAAAAGCGGACGTTTGATATGCCCCTGTCTACCCCTTTTGAGATATAATAGACATGTATTTATGTATGAATTATACACCAATATTTAAATATAATTTCATAACCTATCTACAATGTCATATATAAAATTGACATAAATGATCATTAATTTAAGTAAACATCAAAATTACATTCATAATATTTCTACACATATATTTACATAAAACATCTAAAAACTTTGAGCTTTCAAAACATTTTTTTTTATCGACTAATCGATACAGCATTAGAATACATCGATACGTTAAATAACATCCCTATTTCGATTTATTATCATAAACATTTACTATTTTATCACATTAAATTCTAATACATTTAGTTTGAGTAAATGATTGTACAACGCTACATAAAAACAGACGTTAAATATAAACCCTACAAGAGAAATAATAATTTATAAGTCTATAAATACGTGAAAAAATAGTATTTGTACCGCTTTTTAAACAAATATAGAGCAACATAGCGTAAGGGACAACGAATACTTAAATAGTGAATTCAGACCATCATTCTGAGTCTAAAATCATGGAATTTTTCTACCGAAAAATTTAACTTTTTATACAATCAACTGTCAAAGGTAAAGGTCATTTCCCATAGGTATCGCACAAAAGTAATAACTACACGTGTATTCCGTGCAAACAATCTATGCAGACTAACACAAGTTGGCGGCCGGAGGAGAGGCCCAATGCGCCTCGGCTATGTGATTAATTACATTGCAGTTTTTGACCGTATGCGGTATTGATTAATATAAAATGTTCTGTTTACACATTGTGTTATCATTTTAATTTATTAAATTTTAAAAATGAATTTTCCGGCAGGATTTTCGACTTAGAATCATGGTCTGAATACACTATTTCAGTATTCGTTACCATGTCCCTTACACTCTGTATATTTGGAATACTTAACTTAAAGAAGTGCCGAAAGCTAAAACAATAACAAAAAAGTAACATAAAAAAACAGTTACTGTATAATAATCATTTTGATTTGAAATTCTATAATCTATACAGCGACAGCTCAAGTTATACTGGTCGTATCGTCAGTTGGAATCTACTTTCATTCTTCTTAGAAAGAAAGAAAAGATTCCATTAATTAACATAAGATTAAAAGTCATTAGTAAAAGTGGAAGTCCTTTGAAAGTACAACAAGAAGTCTGGGAGTATTCTGGTGGTCGAATTTCGAAAAATAGATCAGAAGAAAATATAATACAATAGAATAAACCTTATTGTATACCAAAAATTAGATAGTCCATGATATATAGGACTTGACGCTATTTGAAAGTAATTCCTAAATTGATCTCATATTCATTAAAAAAACTTTAGTTTTTCTACACATACTTTAAGTGTTCCAAATAATATTATTGCGATCATGTAATAACTAAAAATGCGTATAAAGAATTATTATTCGAATACACGATTAGGACAACAATATTTTTCTTTTTAAATAGTAATTTTTAAGTTGTCTTGTTAAAGAACAACGGCAGAAACATATTTACCTAAAACTGAAGCGTTTAAAAAATTGAGTAATAGTAAACTTACTAAATATTTTTTCTATGATTTATCATTATACCGCCATGTGTTGTATAAGTCTAATAAGAGATTGGATATTTTTAAAGATTTTATTTGACCTAAGTACGTAATGTCAGAATCGCCATCACGAACTGACTAGGGATGCGTGATGATATTATTATATTATGGAACGTTTTATCGATAATCGATTGTTATAACTTTGGCTTGAAATATCTATCGAAGGTTTACCTATTATGATTATGAATTTGCTTCTGCCCACGGGTTTACTCATACGCTACCGTAACTAGTACTGTAGTGACTAAATCAACCTAATTAGAAATAATTTAGAATATTTTTGACTCTTTTTAAAAGATTTTTGCTACACCAAAATAAATAGAATATAGTTACGTTATTTTCCTACAGAAAAATACTAAAACAATATACTGTTAAGTGTGATGAGAAAAAGACATTGTAGGTTGATAACGGCACATAAATAGACATATATCGATATTTTTAAAATGTCGATACGTCGTCGTCGCACTTACTAGTCTTGTCGTTTGACACTTACACGCATGACTTACATTCCATTTCTCACAAGGCAATTGTAGTTTGTTTGGTTGTTTCACTTTTGTTTAGTATTAAACTCTCATATATGTTTATTTTAATTTTAATTTCATATAGTGTTACTCCAATATGCATGATGTGATGCCTTAAAATGTTGTGCATTAATCTCAATAAAATGGATGCATGCTTTTAGTAAATAATGTCACAACTACTGACTGTTGAATAACTAAATAAATAAATAAATGCTCCAGCCTTGTTTAAATGTGTATTGAAGTACATTTATTCAAATTATTATTATTAATTTATTTATTTATAGCTAGTATTACACCTGCTATGTAAGCGAAGATTTTTTCTATTGTTTACCAATAGATGCCAAGCAAATACCCTTCTTTCCTTCACCCATTTAGAGAGTCGGCTAACACTTTCTACAGCAAAATAGGGTTGCTTATAAGTAATAATAATGATGAATAATATTTTCGAATATATGACACATAACGCCATCTAGTTTCAAACAAAACATTGACAATATTTTAGTACTTAACCTCGAAACATTCAAAAGCCAATATCTTTTTTCCTAGACTTCTTTCGCTAGTAATTTTTTTATGAGAATGTTTAAGAATAAATTCTCAAGGGTTTTAGGCATTTTTGATATTTAAACGCTGTCATTTCACTTCAAATAAAATTATGTATGGGGACCTGCCATTGTTCTTTAATAGTATGGTATTACATACATAATAATAAAACGTTTAAGGATTGTTAAATAAGAAGGAATACTCACAATTCATAATCAAGAATTGTTTGCGACCATCAAGATTGAAAAACGTTTAGTTACACCTTTTTTTACTATAAATAATTTAAATAGTTAAAGTAGGGTACTTTAGATAAATAGAAGACAGAAGAAGACAACGCAGGAAGAAGACACAAGATTCTTTAGTCCTCTATAAAGTTAATCAATATATGTAGTACTATTGCATACGGTAACTTTAGTTACTCGAGTAAGATTTTACTCGAGTGAGATCTTGCTCGAGTTTAAAAAAAATGGTATCAACACACTGTGAGCAACTGTGAGTAGCTCACAGAAAAATATTAACTTATTAAACCAACAGTTTTTTTTTAAGATCGGAACCGAGAGTCCGATAAATCCACGCTTCTGCCGATGACCGCGACGTCGCCTAGCGCACGTAGGAGACGGCGGAGTAGGTGACGAAGACGCGGGGGGGCCGCACTCAGGAGGCGGACAGCTGCGCCGGGCACACGTCGAGCAGGCAGAAGGCGGCGCGGCACACGGGGCACGTGGCGCGGCCCCCCAGCCACTGCGCCGGGGGGCCCCGCGCGCGCGCCGCCCACCAGCGCGCCATGCACCCGCCGCACCACAGCACGCTGCATAACACCACACCACTATCGTTACCTTTGCTTTTTATATTATCGTGGGCGAACGAGCGGTGATTGACGCCTGAATTTGCTGGTAGTTAGGCCTCCGACCGTCTTTAACACCGGTGTTTTATTCAAAATGGCACTCTGACACTCTCCTAAACTTTATTTATGTGTTATATAAATCCATGATGTTGCCTCACGCCAATTATTAAATGGCGTCATATAATGAACGAATTAAAGAATCTTATAATAATAATAATTATTTATTTCAGGTATAAACCCATAGGCAAAAACACAAAATCATAAAGTCACAAAATCATAAAACCATAAAATCAAAAAATCATAAAAATCATAAAATCCTAAAAACATAAAATCCTAAACGTAGAAAAGTCGCCACATACCGACAGTTGCACTGTTGACACTGTACCGGTCCGCCCTCGATGTGGGGAGGCGGCGGATGACAACGACGGTTGATCTTTACATCAGCCGGGAACTGCATGCAACCGATACACAACTCTGGCTCCTGAGGACCAAAATTATTTGCGGTCAATATCGGAGGTTGCTGTATGGTGTACAGAAGGTGGTGTGAATGTGTATGGTGTGCGGGTAGTGTGAATGTAATTTTAGTATAGTTTACTACAATTACATTCACACTACCCGCACACCATACACATTCTACGAGTATATATTTTTGACGTGACAACGTCTTATTATAATTCGATGGAGCCGTCTGCACGCACGAAAAAACATGACTCATGCGGTGTTACCTCGCTCTGAGGCGTTCCATTTAAGGCTTGAAGTGCAAGCGAGAGCGCGGAACGAGCGACAAAGAGGCACAATCGGCCTCCGCGTTCGGCAGCGTTCGACATCTGTCTCTCTCTTATTTGAGCGAGCGATGCCTCCGCGTGGACAGCTGCTATACAATATCGCTGTATATAGAATATTCATCTCTATTCTATATACAGCTATATATCGATCAATTCAATTGTGATTTCCATTTACCTCCTTCTCTATATCCATACAAAATATCTGTCAAACAAATAAAATTAAAGTTTCTTTTGAAAAATGCAACCATTCCATCAGTATTTTCTTATGACGTTGTCACGTTTAACTATCGTCAGTAAACCGACTTTACAGACAACCGATTTTTTGTAAGTATTTGGCTTTGCGTGGCTTTATTAATGTATATTTCTTCTATATATTTGGATTTCTTGTATTTTTTGGGAGAGGGCATTGATATCTGCGACACAGTTTTATTATTACTGCGGATATCGTCGTTTTCAAATGTACTATGTAAATTGTTATTATTTCTCACACATGCCTGTATCCCCGAAGGGAGGTAGGCAAGGCCATGGACATATTAAAGACAACCACTACTTGCTTACTGTATTGTCTCGAGGACTTTGGGAATAAGAGACAAAAAGCTGTTTGTGTATACTGAAAAGTAAATGTGGGTAAGAAGGGAACTGTAGAATGGAAGAGAAGATGGAATAGAAGGATATCACAAAAATAGAAGAGAGATAAGGCAATAGCTCCAGCAACTCAAGAGTCGCATACTTGAAACTTAAGCTGGATATTACAGGGAACTCAGAGGAAACATAAAAACATATAATACAAAAGAGAACATAAAAATAATTTAGAACAAAAGGATTACTAACCTGATCAACATAATACACTGGATTCTTGTCGACATAGTGCCTGAAGACGGTCACGAAACGCTCGATGAGGCTGGGTATCAACGAGATATGTTCGGGCACCCTCACGGGGTGCAGCAGACGCGGCTGTAAGTCCCTCAGAGCGGTGGTGGATATGCGAAATGTGAAGCGTTCGATGTCATCCCGAGACGGGATCACTTCGATGTTGACGAATTGGATTTCGTCTTCTCCGGATTGCGACAAATTGTGACTGTCAGTCTGTTTTCAAATACATTTAACCTATATAACCAATTTAACTTAAATAATAAATAAATAATAATAATATTCTACATGATTCACACAACGCCATCTAATCCCAAACTAAGCAAAGCTTGTACTATGGGTACTAGACAACTGATATAAATACATATATACTTTTTTTTGGTAAATACATACATATTTTACATAGAAACACCCAGACCAAATCAAACATTAAATGTTCATGAAAACAAATGTTTGACTTGAGCGGGAATTGAACCCGCGACCTTTGGATTAGCAGTCCGTTACACAAACCACTACGCCATCCGGTCGATTTTAAAGGTGCATATTTATTTGTTAATAGCTGTGCCCTGTCACGCTACACTGTGGCACACAGTGGTGGCGTAGTGGTTTCATTGATGAAAATTGAGCCACAAAATTGACGTGAAAAATAGATAAAACAAACCTTGAAGCGGTTTATATATCGGGTCAAAATTTGGCCTCGATCGGTGCAGAACTTTTTGACTTTTTGCGGCGTACATAAAACTTAACATTTTTACAGATATAATAGAAATAGGATGGTTACCCTAATTTTTAATATTTGCATTTGTTGTCATAAGAACATTAAAAAGGGCTTTTGTAAACACACAATCATATAGTTAAGCGAAATGACAATAAATTAAACCAACATGTAACTGGAGAATTAATGAAGAGAGGATGCAGAATACATCCGAGCCTTATAGGATTTAAATAAGCCTACCCATCAATAGGAACGCAACACTGTGTCAGATACAACATCATGTTGTATGCTATGATAGAGACCTTACGTTTTTATCTAGCTGTATACTGGCATTGTCTTAAATATTACTACTGTGTACTTACAGCAGTTGCCACCAGTGTGCAGTCAGTCTGTTTGACAAGATTCAGCGAGTACTGTGACACCTTGATCAGAAATATTTCCGTCGCTACAAACTTGCTTGTCGCTGTCAGCTGGATTGAGACTTTGTCCACGCTGAAAAATTATTTTAAAATAAACATTCAAGTTTATGGGACACTATTTGAAAGGCACTGCGGTCCTTTACCGCAGATGTCACAGCATCTTAGATTTACTTTTTACATTGTACCTATCAACAGTCATTTGTAAAGCTGTGTTCTAATCAATCACATAAAAAATATAAAGCATTTTGCAAATATAAAGACATATCACGTCAAGGTTATAATTCTGTAGAATTAAGACACATAAAGGATGCAATAACAAAGACAAATGAGTTTTTGGGAATAACATTTTTTTATTAAGTTAGTAGTAACTTTTTATTACACAGTTGGAGTGGTCAAAAAAATCCATTTAATGAGCTAATAGCTAAATCCGTGTGGTGACGGATTAAGAATACAGAGTGTCACCACCCCTATTCATCCCGTGGGTGTCGTAAGAGGCGACTAAGGGAGCAAACTACGCAGGACAACAGCTCTGCAGAGAGAAGGAAAACTTGAAACAAACCCTATACCAACCCGTCTGGCCAGCGTGGTATAGTAGGCCAAAACCTCCTTCCTAAGGAGAGGCCTATGTCCAGCAGTGGACTAGTAAAGGCTGTTGATGATGATGTGATGATGATGAGCTAATAGCTAATATTTTACTCTATATGAGAAAATATCTGAAAATCTATTATGGAGACAGCTAAACAAAAAGCAACCAGAAAATGTTAGTTTAAGTTCATAAAATAACAAAATAAATTTTAAAATTAATTTCAATGCTTTTAGTTTTTAGGGTCCCGTACCTCAAAAGGCAAAAAGGGAACCCTTTTAAGATCACTTTCTTGTCCATCTGTCTGTGTGTGTCTGAAAATCGGTGGGATTTTCGGGTACGGGTAGACCTAGCAAGTTGAAATTTATACCAGATACTGAGGTCTATGGTCCCTATTAGGTGTATAAAAAGCAAGGTCCTAAGTCAAGACCATAAAAAGATATAGGCAAATTTCGATTTTCGCGAAAACTTATAAGTACCAAAATTTACCTTAATTTTTAACTTTTTTTATTAGTTCCCGTTGACCTAGAATCACGAAATTTGGCAAAAAGAAACATCTTACAGCACAAATAAAGGCATAATTCCAAAAAATAAAAAAAGTTGAAAAATTTTGGTACGGTATCTACGTGAAATCTGGGTAGGTACGGAACCCTCGGCTCCGAACGAGTTCGACTCGTACCTGACCAGCTTTTTTTTTATGGTTAGCCGTCATGTTATTACGTCATACGGCCACATAAACTTAAATGTGTCAGTTGAATTCCCAATTTGTCCGGTGTGTATTCTTAGATTCAGGAACAACACACCAACAAAATTAATTAAGTACAATAATAACTAATATTTAAATTAAATACGATATCATACAGAATATAAGAGCATTTGTTTATTCAGCCAACTGACGTCATGACCACAGAGCGCCACTTGAAAGGTATTGTTAATACCAATTGATTCCAATTGGTTTCATCTGAATCCATTCAACTTAACAATTTTGCAAAATTGTTCCATTGCGTTTTCGGGCAATCGGACCGGGCGAATTTTATTAACAATCGACTTATTAAAAACACTTATTTCTACGTACAAACATCTGATATACAATTTTGATGCAGTTTTTGAGATATTGCTAAATAACTGAAAAGAAAAAAACGGTTCTTCATAGGTATTTTGCAATAAAAAAGCATTTTCTAAAGATCATTCTGGACATCCAGTGTCATCCAGTGACTCTGGACATTTGAGCCAAATTTCGTCAAGTTCCATCCAAAGTCTGGTGAAAAACCCCTAACATACAACCCGGCTAAATTTTATTTTTATGACATGATAAGAAATACTTATGGGCTGAATAAAATATTATTTTTTTGGTAGTTGATTGAGACATTTAAAAAAATGATTGTAATACCCTATTATTGATAAAAACTAAAAACACAACTGAGTTTAAATGTATGAAGGGATCGTTTGTATAAGTGGATCTATTCATTTCTTTAGTTGTCAACATTCTACAATAATTGAATATAACAACAGATTATCATTTTTAACATAGAAAAGAAAACAAATATATTTTTCCATATCCGATGTTAGCAGTAGTTCTCTTGAAAAGGTAAGGAACGGATGGAGCAGAGCGACTCCGATCACAGCTCTGTCCCATCCGTCCCTCGCCTCACAAGAGAATGAGAGTTATTCTTGATTGATGATTGATGCTAGAGAAAATTGTGTGAAGATAATTGACATTATATGAGTGTCAAAAGCATGAGAAATATATATAAATAATGTTTATATCTACAAAAAAATATTTGAAGCTAAAATTTTTGAACAATATAAGCTAAGTTATTAATAAATATGTTTCTTCATAAAACTATGTTGTCCAGTATATATTTTGATCTATGATGATGGTTCAAAGTCTAAACAATGACATTTCAAATTAATGAAATAAAACCAGGCATTCCAAAATAGACAAAATTTTACCCCCGGGTCCCAGTAACTTATTTTAACATGATGAGCTGAAAATAACTTAAGTAGCTAGTCTAAAAAGCAGTTATATCTAGCTGTCTACTACATATATATGCAAATTTGTAATAATCAATTTGCACCTACTTTCTAAATTGACTATTGAGATTGCCAGCTATAACCCGCCAGTCGATCCCAGGAGTCACATACGGCAAAAGCGCCTTCACCACAGGGTGCTTAGCCTGCTCGTTCTCCCACCAACATAATAGCCTATAACACATCAGCAAGGGGATTATCGCTGTTGCAGCCGCCCCCGCTGGTAGCCATGGATTACGGTCCCCGCAGCACAAGAGACATAAAACGTATCCCAACGGCAAGGAAGAATGAATCAGTGCCGTAATCGTTGTCCTTTTCATATGATATGTAACAAAATTCATATTCTCAGACCCCAAAAATTTTTCGAACAGCTGAGCAATAGTAAAGCCGGCTGCCACAAACTCGGTGGGCGGATATACCACACATATCGAGAATAATATATAAAACAGAGTTACTAGCACATCCATTTTCAATCGAATGGTTCAACACATAAGTAAAAAACTTTATCTAAGCAATCTTAATATTTTCAAAACACGAACAATCGCAATTCCAGCACAGTATCACTTCAATACAGATAAAAAAAGCACTCCTTTGTAACTTTTGTTGATTTGACTTTAGTATTGATTTTATTTCTACCGTCATGCGCACATCTAACTTAGTACCTACTGTGGACCTAGACCTTTACATCATTATAATACAATTCAAATTCAATGTTTTACACGTTATTTATCTGTATTAATGTGCATTTATATAAGTATTGCCTGGAATTACTGCATTATAATCAACTACTTTTGTTGTCCACTTTTTATCGAAATCTAATATTTTTTGGAATTGGTTGAGCTTAGCCTTACAGATTTAATAATATTTGTTGTGGTAACTGACCAATATTTAACTTATTAATCCTTAGGTAAGTGCTTGCCATGTCTGTCTTAACCACGGAGTAAAATGGTATAATGGTCTTAAATAATAATTAAATCATTCATTTAATTAATAAAATCATCTGTAATAACATAAATAGTATAATATAATAGTAACTGAAAAATAAAAAATACATTTTTGTTTTCATAATACATTACTATATTAGATTGATGATGATGTAGCAATTGTAGTACATTCTAACTGCTAAGTCAAATATCGTAGGGTTGATGCTCACCTACAAAATAATCTGGGTAACGTTTTTAAATGTATTTATTAAAAATGTAAAAACATAAATAATTAATTAATATATATAATATAAGGCAAAAGAAAATGACGACCTAGATTAACATACCTACAAGAAGTGAAGGCGAAAGTAGGAGTCGTAGCCTATCAGGATCTCAAACAGATCGCAGGAAATAGGACAAAAGCTTAAATTAAGAGAGCGATAAATATGTTTATTGGCAGTCTGGTCCTGACCAGTTAAATATGTAAGGTCTTCTGTGAGGTGTTAAGTTATTATCATTTTCTTTGCCCGAGATGAAACTGTATGTCAGTACAGTACATTCAGTACTGACTGACGGGGTAGTAATTGGATGCGGCGGTAAGACCCATTTTGGAGGATTGGCTCGAGAGGCATCACGGGACCTTCTCATACCGGCTGACGTAGGTGATCACTGGGAAATAATGCCTCGAGGATCACCTGTGTTCGATCCGCAAGGAGCCAACGCCTGAGTGCCACCACCACGATAGCCGGACTGTGGATACGGCGCTCAACACGCTGGCAGATTGTTCGGCGTAGGTAGAGCAGAGGCTTGGCCTCGTGGCGGCAATCAGGGCGGGAGTTCTCTCGTTCGGTAACATGATTGCGGCCCTGGTGCGGCACGGGCCCGGTACCACAGACAACTCAGGTGGCGGAAGTCACAGAATGAGGCCTGTGGGTGACAGGTGAAGCCATCTATCACCCTAGCAGAAGCAGGCCGGGGTGGCGGCTAGACACGCTGCCGAGCGCGCGCCCTATCGTCAGCACAAAGAGAACATGGGTGTTCCCACACAGGAGGGGGTCATCTACCCTCTCATCTATCTACTATCATGGCCCCAGGTACGTCGGGGTACCAGGGAATCAGGTGTACCCTAGAAAGGAATTCTAGGGTACACCTGGTTCCCTGGCCCTGGCCCTGGCCTGAAAAACACTGGTACCCGAAGTGTTTTTCAGTTGGTTTGAGTCCGACATAGCCACTGGTGGGTGGTATTCGAGGGAATTTCCGCAGAGAAAAAAAAGAATTGGAATTGGAATTTTCTGATAAATAATTTTGTGTGATTTGAAACCAAGCGAAACCAACTTTTAAACAGCACCACAGCATTTATGGCAAGATAAAATACTTAAAGGTCTTAGTTACCAGGTTATTAAATTCCAAAAAAAAAGCATTTATGGTAAGTTGTAACTGTCATTGTCAAATCTGACGTTTTGCGTTGTGGAAGTGGACACGTATTATTTAGTTTTAGTTTGGACTGTAATTTATTTTAGTCGTCACTGTTATTGCTTTTTTTAGTGAAATTCAGATTATAAAATAGTGATAACATATATTGTTTTTAAATTCTTATAGACCACTATCCCAACAGAATTCAGGTTAGTTACAGTTGATGTAGAATCAAACACCGGAAACTTGTAAATCGAACCGCTTACAATATTTCGCGTTTTAAAGACGAGTAACTAATATTTAGTAAGCAGCATGAGTATTATGACCGCTGACTAAACAGTAAATATTCATATGTCAGCTTTAGATTGTTCAGATTGAAGTCAGAACCATTGACTATAGTTTTGTCGTGCCCCCATACGAATCTTATTGAGATGTGCCCTTTTTACTCTTAGTTTGTATTAAAAGCATGATGTAAAGCACAATTGTGTATGTGTAATTTAATGATGTAACTATAACAAATGTGGTTTAACCTTTCATATGCTGCTACACTGTACAGTGCCGCCCATTGAAAGCACTTAACAGTGTAGTGGCATATCAGAGGGGTTCCATGTGAAGAGTTAATGGTGTTATTCCAGCATGGCAGGTGTAGAGCAGCCATGCTATACTCTCATCAACTTCCCGACTGACTCCGAGCCTTACAATGAAATGCAACTCAAGTTGGACCTTGGTAAGTAAAAAATAAGTTATTGTCTTCTATAAAAAATTGTGTTAAAAAGCTAAATAATTGAACAACTTGTGTTAAAAAATAATATACTTATTGATCTTATTAGAATCTTTTATCAGGAAATTTATTTTGACTTATTGACATGTAAATAAATTAAAATAATTATATTTTCTAAAATGTGAGCAAATAAACTTTTCTCAAGCTCCTTACCTGCTTTTAGACTCAAGAGTAGACTCAAAATCATTGAGCTATTCACATCAAGAGCCTTTAATACTCCACTGCTGGGCATAGGCCCCTCCTTAGAAAGTAGGGTTTTTTGTCTAGAAATTGTTATACTGTAACTTTAGATGAAATAAAAAATTGAGATGGAACTTAACGAAGAATGAAATGAGGCCGGTTTTATAAACATGTGTGTGTGGGCCATGGGTTTCCATGCTTACTTATGTGTGAAATGCAATTCCATCTAGTAGGATAGGATTTTTACACCCTTTCATAATGCAATTCGGCATTTTTACTTGTAAATATTGTGGACAGTTTTGATGAGGTTTTGACTGACAAAGCATAGTTTCATGGTATGTGTGTGCATGTAATTGTGTATGTTTACATGAGGGCATAGTTTTAACTCTTTGTTCTATCCTCACTTCTTTGTTCACAGAGTACCTTCTCTTTTCTTAACTTTTTTATTTAATCTGAGACTGTAACTCTGTACTGTTTCTCTTTATTAAACATCAGACAGTATTTACTGAAAAACTTTGTATGAAGTTGTGTACACTTCCCAAAAGTATCACACAATAAAACACTACACTCAGAACAGAGACACATTATATTAATATTCTACCTTTAAGAACACCCGTTCGTATATCTTAAGAGTGTGATTCAGAACACAAGATCAACACCATCTATCGATAAGTTATAGAACTAACTTACTCAAAATACGTAATTAAAACAACATATATTAGACAAGTGAATTATGTGAATTATGTAAAACACACCAAATTTTAAACTACTATACAAAATTAAAGCAACTTAATGTAAAACAGAAACAAATATAATTTTACAGCCTTATGTGATATTTAATATCTACCTTATTCTTAAGGACTATTCAACAATTTATTTTAAAAATTGTTTTTTTTTATTATTTTTACATTATTATTCAACTTCCACAGAGAAAGGTGACACAAAAAAGAAAATAGAAGCGTTAAAGAAAGTTATCGGCATCATTCTCTCTGGTGAGAAGATCCCTGGGCTTCTAATGATCATTATTAGGTTTGTGTTGCCACTTCAGGATCATACCATCAAGAAACTGTTGCTAATCTTTTGGGAGATTGTGCCAAAGACTACTCCTGATGGCAAACTGAGACAGGAGATGATTCTTGTCTGTGATGCTTACAGAAAGGTAATCTCGCCCATTGCTTATATAATATTTATCTAAACAGTTACTAATAGATGGCTATACCCAAAATTTAGATTATCTACTTAAGTCAAACAAGTTTTTAATTAAAGTTCAAATACTTTAAGGAATAGTGGTTTCACATTCATTCAATACTTACAAGAAAGTGAATCTGCCTTGTCTTTATAATGATAGTAATTGTTAATAAATAATATGCATTCTCAATATAGAATATATTTTTCTTATTACCTGTACTACTAATATAATAATATGCACTTAAATTAATACACATCTAACTCATACAGCTATGAGTGCTATGGCACGTAAATGCTTGTACCTTTAGATTATGATACCCCTCTGATTGAGGTGGAGAACCTAGGTGTAGTGCGGGGACTATATAGAACTGTGCTCCGACTGATGATGTTATTGCATGATGATGGCAGTTAGTGATGCAGTAACTTATTATCCCCATATGATTCAAATAAACAGAACCGAAAAAAAAAATTGATTCAAAAAATTGAAACAATTATTAACTAGGAGTGAATTTATATTATTTATTTATTATTCAATTTATTTTTTATTTTTTAACGAGAGGCACAGTACCAATATAACGTAACTGAAAGTTAGAATTCAAAACACAATGAAGACTTCAAAAAACCATATAATTATGTTACCTTAAATAAATTGCTAACAGTGTTATCGAAAAATACCGATTCTTTAGACTAAGGCAACTAAACGCCGCCTCAAAGAACACTGTGAAAAAACCATTTTATTTTAGACTCACAATTTTTTTTATAAAAAAAAATACGTTAAAATAAATCCTTAAATAATGTATTTGTCTTCATTTCTTGACTGTACTATTCCCGTGCTTCACCCGGGCGGAGAATCTAGGTGAAGCACAGGTTCACCCTTCTCTGATTAAATACATATTTACTAACACTTATGTCTTCTTCTTACTTCTTGTAGAGGTTGAGGCGGATTAAAACACCTACATTTCACTTAATATACTTTTAGCTCCACTTATGTAATAGGGGGCCAGCCTATTGCCTCCAATGTATATTTCTAAAAAACATACTAATACATATACTTATTATTAAATACACACATCATAGGTAAATTTTATCCAAACATAACAAACGATCATGCCCATCACACAATATTTGTTGCGGGTGGGAATCAAATGCCTCTGGCTTAACAGTCAGGCTCGCCAACCACTAGACCAACAGACAATTTAAATCCTATTGGTTTCTTTCTTTGAAAAAGCTAATATAGGAAAACTACTGTTCCATTGTGTTCTGTCTAATAGTCCATTATTAGAGCTTTATTTTGGTGTTTAATCAATCAATAAATAGTCTTTATTGTATTGCACTGTAACACTTCATGTTTTTAGGATCTCCAACACCCTAATGAGTTCATCCGTGGGTCAACTCTCAGATTCTTATGCAAATTAAAGGAGCCAGAGCTCTTGGAACCTCTGATGCCTGCGATCAGGGCTTGTTTGGAACACAGACACTCCTATGTAAGGAGAAATGCTGTACTAGCCATTTTTACTATTTATAGGTAAGTTATATTTAATTAAATTATATATAAAGAATAAAATATTTTATATTTATATTAAGTTCATTCTGTTTGAGCTGAAAGTTATAATTATTTTAACACTTGTCTCGTCAATCACAAGACGGACATCGGGATATTCGGCGTCTTCAAGCCCCTGCAGTTTAAGTTCTATTTATTCATCCCAGGCATGCAGTATCTTTTATAGGGCTTCTTTGCCTCATCTGTTTTTGTTAATCTTAATTACGTTCTTCCTTTCAAGGAGGTTTGGCACCATTACTTAATGTTTAATAATTTTCTATTGTAGAAACTTCGAGTTCCTAATTCCTGATGCGCCAGAGCTGATAGCCAATTTCTTGGAAACTGAACAAGATATGTCTTGCAAGAGAAATGCATTCCTTATGTTATTGCACGCAGATCAAGAGCGCGCGTTGACCTATCTATCCTCGAGGCTCGACAGTGTACATGGGTTCGGAGATATTTTGCAGCTCGTTATCGTTGAACTCATTTACAAGGTTAGTTATATTTAACACTAGCTGACCCGCGCAACTTCGTCTGCGTCTCTCAATAGTAATAAATTTTCTCCGTTTTTGAAACATTCTTCATTGGTGCTCCGCTCCTATTGGTCTTAGCGTGATGATATATAGCCTATAGCCTTCCTCGATAAATGGGCTATCTAACACTGAAAGAATTTTTCAAATCGGACCAGTAGTTCCTGAGATTAGCGCGTTCAAACAAACAAACAAACTCTTCAGCTTTATAATATTAGTATAGATGATCATTGTGTTGCATATATTAGTAGTAGCGGCTTCCCTCGTGTGATTATTTCTTATTTCTAACTTTGAAAATGACAAACTTTTATAAAACCTTTCATCCCTTAATTTACCCTTATTTTTAAGGGATAAAATTTCCAACGATCCTTTCTTAGTGGGTGCTTCCAATATATCAATCAGCTGCCAAAATTTTAAGTTTGTGTTGATGAATTAGTCAGTAAGGCCAAGTAATTTAAATGTATAGATTTTCACTATTTCAAACGCTATGTACAGTCGTCACAAAATAAGAAGCCCGTTTTGACATTTGTCATGGTGGCGTAACTAGTGATTTACCATAAGACTCGGTGAACGATACTTACGATAAATCGATTCAAGCTTGTAGAGTATTTGATTGATTTGACTATAAGATACGTTGGTGGGTGTGGTGTGCAGGTGTGCCACGCCAACCCGCTGGAGCGGTCCCGGTTCATCCGTACGGTGTACGGGCTGCTGAACGCGCCGAGCGCGGCCGTGCGCTACGAGGCGGCGGGCACGCTCGTCACGCTCTCCAACGCGCCTGCTGCTATCAAAGTTAGTATTCAACACTTCAACTATATTATCTAGGCCAAAAGGTTTCTTTTTGCTTGCATAACGTTTATTTAACTTAATTCTTCCTTTAGCTCTGTTAGTATGTGTTCGGTATTTCTTAATGGGGTGTGCCACAGGGGGGTATACCGAGACCTTAACTTTTTAATGTAATTTAAAAAAAAACCTTTAAAAAAATTATATATTAAATATATATCATTACGATTGTTTTTTAAATAAATTTGAACCTATGTTTTTATTTCGTCGGTTCGATATATTAATATAATCTGCTATACTACTAATAAAATATAAATCCTGTTTTAAAAAAAATCCTATTACAGTTGTTTTAAATATAGCAAAAATTCGTTAAAGTATTGTTACAATTTGACTCCTTGATTAAAAATGTCTCTCGCGGTAATTTCTCATATCAAATGCTTGTCGTCCCATACTTTGTAAATAAAATATAAACATGGCTAAACATTTTTCTTTTATGTTATTCTGAAGAAGACATCTAATGCCATAAAGCTAATAGTACATCCCTGACCCTACCATAGATTAACACGATATTATTTTTTATATTTAAAGGTGTTGTTGGGTATTTACAGGCAGCGGCAGCATGTTATATCGACCTTATAGTTAAAGAGAGCGACAACAACGTCAAGCTGATAGTAGTGGGGCGTCTGTCCGCTCTCAGAGAGGAGGGAGGCGAAGCGGCTGCCAGAGCTCTGCCCGACCTGGCTATGGATGTTCTAAGAGTCCTACAGTCGTCGGATTTGGACGTTAGGAAGCATACTTTGCAGCTAGGTATGTTCAGCTATCTGAATCTTTTAAAATAGTATTTTGACGGGCCTATTGGTCTAGTGGTTAGTGACCCTGACTGCTAAACCGCAGGTCGTGGGTTCGATTCCCACCCAGGACAAATATTGTGTGATGAGCACGGTCATTTGTTCTGTGTCTGGGTGTAATTTATCTATAATATGTATGTATTTAGAAATATATAAGTATGTTTATCAGCAGTCTGGTTACCATAGTACAGACTCTGCTTAGTTTGGGATCAGACGGCCGTGTGTGAGTGTGTGAGATATATTATATTATTTTAACAACTTCCAAATGTCAAAATAACTTGAAAATTTTGCACATACAGAGACATTGTAAGCACCGGTGACAATAATAATAATAATAAAAAAAACAGTGAGCCCTATGAGTGAGTAGTCACAAATGATATGGAACATTTGACATGTCATCTACGATCTAATGGCCAGCTTTAGCGAAATGGCAATGAGGTCATATTAAATAATACGCTTTTCTCGACTTCTTGTTAAACAATCTGTGCCTTTTTTTAAAATCATTTCCATAGATGCAGGAAAGATGTTACTGATCAATAATATAGTTGATTAAATATTCGGTTCAAAACACAATTACTGTTAGTAAAGTGATATGTGGTGTGAATGTGCAGCGCTGGACCTGGTGAGCTCCCGGCACGCGGAGGAGCTGGTGGGCGTGCTGCGCAAGGAGGCGGCGCGCGCGCAGAGCGCCGACCACGACGACGGGCCCAAGTACCGACAGCTGCTCGTGCGCGCCCTGCACAAGGCCACGCTCAAGGTCCACCACGTTCTTTCTACGTATTCCCTCCGGCTCCAACATTTCGTCTATTTGCAATTCCTATCCTCCTCCTATTTTCTCTCTACTATTTGCAATAAAATATTCCCCTCGATGCTCGTATTTAAGTTATCGGTAGCGCATAAGTAATAAGTGCGTGTGCGCGCAGTTCCCGGAGGTGGCGGGCAGCGTGGCCCCGGCGCTGCTGGAGCTGCTGGGCGACGGCAGCGAGGCGGCCGCGCACGACGTCATGCTGTTCCTGCGCGCCGCGCTCCACAACTTCACCGACCTCCGGGACCTCGTCTACCAGGTACCGCCGCCTGCCGAACCTAACGCGAGGCTCGTACGTTCGTTCTCTAAACGATACTCACTTCCCAGAAACTCCTCGAATGCGCGCCTGCAATCCGCGTGGGCAAGATCGCGCGGTCGGCGCTGTGGCTCCTGGCTCAGTTCGCGGACTCGCCCGCTAGAGCTGAGGCTGCACTCAACATGCTCACTGAAGTCATTCCCTCTCTGACCACAGGGGAAGAAAAGGTAATCATTTAAAATAACTAAATTCTTTATTTTGTATTTAATAAGATGATAAAAATGAAGTTAATATAAAGTGTGTGAAACTAGTATAAAAATAGAAGCCATAATTTGTAGGAAGAGTCCGAGGGAGCGACCGCCAAGCCCCAACAAGACACGTCAGCGCCAAGACAGCTGGTGACGAGTGACGGAACCTACGCATCCCAATCCGCCTTTAACTTACCCACGTACGTTTTAACAGTATTAAAATTGTTTTTGGATGTGTTTATAAAATAAACAAGTACTTACAGAAATTTTGGTCCTAAAACACTAATTTGTGAAACACCATGAGATTATTTTTCTTTTTACTTACATAATTAGGATATTTTTATCCTTATTGGAATTTTATGCGAAAATGTTTGTTTCTAAATATCAGGTTAAGTTTTTCGTCTCTTTTACCTTATGTACACTCGGTCTATTGAATGATTTACACGATAATCAATTAATTCAAACGCTTTGGTCACATTCATATAAAACAAAAAAAAGTAATAATTAAACCTGTTCAGTTGTTAGTACCTATTCTGTTGCAGCGAATTAATCCAAGTAAAAAATAATTAAATTTGAAAATGTTGGACTTTGTTGGCCACAACTAAATGGAGTTAAGTAGTATATCGACAAAGGTTCGAGTGATTATAATCTGTTTGTTTATGGGCAGAAATAACAGTAGCCCCGTAGCGGCGGGGCCGGGGCTGTGGGCGGTGCTGGGCGAGGGCGAGCCCTTCACTGCGGCGTGCGCGTGCTCGGCGCTCTGCAAGCTGTCGCTCAAGCTGTCCGACAGCAAGCTGGCCACGCAGGCCATACATCTCGCCGCTAAATTGCTAGCTCATCATAAGCAGCACTCTGGTAATTTAGCCAAATATATTTACATAAGTATGTAAATGAGAAATCATATTTATTATAAGAATCAAAATATTAGTACGAAATTCTCCGTGTCTAAAATTATTAAAATGAATATTGACTCTCGCTTCGACACAATAAAGTGCATTCAGTTATCACAGCACCAAACATTTACGGTTATATTCACTCACAAATGTCTTTCTTTCTAATGTTTTTGTTACGACATTTTTGGATTCGTTTGGACTTTCGGTGCGTGTAAAATCTTGTCATAAACCGGTGCGCGGTTCATCATTCAATTAATCCGACTCGTCGATGCCGTCATTTGCAGCCATATCGCCTTCGCGTCGGTGTTATATATAATAAATAAACATTTCCCAAACAATAAATAAGTCAAGCGCACTCGGCAGACGCTCTCAGAAGCCTTTGCGAATCGATAGATAATTAGTAATATAACGGGCGGCAGGGTCGGCGAGCGCGCAGAGCGGGCTGACGGCGGACGACCTGGAGCACGGCGCGCTGTGCGTGCTGGCCGCCAGCGCGCGCCCCGCCGTGGTGCGCGGCGCGCTGCTGGGCGGCGCCAGTCGCGCGCTCGCCAACCTGCTGGCGCTGCCCGACCGCGCCGCCGACCTGCTCGACGACTCCGACAAGGTAGGTCCCTGCTCTCCGACCGCTCTCCCCTCGCCGACCGCTCGCTACACCGACCGTGCACTGTGCAGGAGCGGGAGCCCAAGCGCCTGGAGCCGGCCGTGGAGGTGGAGTCGGGCATCGTGTTCGCTCAGCTCGCGGGCGCCGGAGGAGCCGCTCAACATCACGACATGTTCGAACTGGCGCTCAGCAAGGCGCTTCAAGGTAAAACGCGGACGCTGCATTATTAATATTTTCAGATGTCCCTCTCGCGTCGCATACGCAACAAACAGATATACGAACGCGCGACCGCAACTTATACGGTCGCAGTTCCGTTTCCCATCCGAAATTTTGGTCTCCCTCACCCCGGCTCCTTCGCCCACTTAGTTTTCTTTAACTCTTCTTTTGTCTCGTTTATGAACGATTACATTCCAAAGGAGAGCTGGCATCGGCTCTCATAGTGAAGAACCCAGCCGATGCTCCGTTACTGAAGCAGGGAGCTTCAATAACAGAGCATCATTAAATGGACTTGGCTTCAAACACTACTTTAATTTTTTATTTTTATATTTTTTATGTTCTCTTTAAAATTAGTTAGTCAATTATATTTTAATAGGATATCATCAATAACTATACACCTTAACAGCATACATACATACATTTAACATAAAATAACTTCCCAGAAAACTAATCTCCAGATAACATTCCAGGTCGTACCACTGGAATATCAGAGGAGCGCGGCAAGTTGTCCAAGGTGACGCAACTGACGGGCTTCTCCGACCCCGTGTACGCTGAGGCCATAGTGTCCGTCAATCAGTACGATATTGTACTGGACGTGTTGGTCGTCAACCAAACAGGTGCGTTTACGCATTAGTTACCTTGTCTTTACTTATTTTTAGTTTTAAGTAGAACTTCAAGTTGCCACTAGAAGTAATTTTGGTGTCTCTGTCGTTTGTATAATAATAATAATGTAATGTTTAATAGGATCACATATATTCTAGAATTTCAATTTTTAAAGTTCTAGTTGTCAATGCAAAAATCTTACATGAAGCGTTTGACTAAGTTGATAATAAACTACTCCACTAACCTAACAAACGTCGGCACTAATGTTTCATTTTACTTATTTATTTGAACTCACTTATAATATCTTTACAGAATATTCTAAAACAATATTATTAGCTTAAACATTTTATTTCACATAAAACAGATACACTATGTCTTCAGCAGCTGTAAATTTTGCCGACCATAGTGATGAATTTATTATTATAAAGATATAATAACTAATAATAAGCTACTCTACGTTTACCTTTTATTTTCTTAAACTTCTAGTAATCACAAATACTTATATGATTTTTTTCAAGAAATATAATGGTTCGTGATTGATATTAGGAGTTCCACAGGGTTTTAATTTGGGGCCGATAAATTTGAAATCCTTAATATATTGTGTTGGTCATAGATGACACACTGCAGAACTGCACAGTGGAGCTGGCAACCCTCGGAGACTTACGGCTGGTGGAGAGGCCCAGCGGGGTTGTGTTGGCCCCGCGGGACTATGCCACCATCAAGGCACACGTCAAAGTCGCTTCCACTGAGAACGGCATTATATTTGGTAACATTGGTAAGTTTAAATAACTCTTTATCATTAATTTTTCATTTATTTGTAACAAAAAACACGATAGTACTGAAACCGAAGAGTCCTTGAGTAAAATCCTTTTAAATAAATAAGGATCCTGGCTCCAACAAAATAAAGGGTAATACAGATCTCACAGCACTTATTTTTATTGCGTTACTACACTTATTTTTTTCACCCCACTGACCCAGAGCGACCCGATGGTGCCATGTACTTGTAGCTTTATAGTTATAGTATCAACTACTTCATCATTATTGTTCAATTTCCTATGATTTAAATAAATTAGGTCCGTGTGGTGACGGATTAAGAATACAGTGTCACCACCCCTAATCATCCCGTGGGTGTCGTACGAGCCGACTAAGGGAAGAAACTAACAGAACAACAACATTGCAGAGAGAAGGAAAACTTAACACAAACCCTATACCAACCCGTCTGGCCAGCGTGGTATAGTAGGCCAAAACCTCCTTTCTAAGAAGAGATCCGAGTCCAGCAGTGGACTATGAAGGCTGTTGATGGGTGATGTGAAATAAATGATTGGAACTACGTTACTATTTTTGTTTGACTTTCCGTCATGAAGTATTTTAAAAATGATTATCAAAAAAACATTTTTACTATAGGAAGTTTTATTCTTTTGGCTGTCGTTGATAGGGATCGATGCATGGCTTTTTTATTTATGAATACAGCCAACGTACCAAACAAAAGTTGTAGTAGATTTGTGAGTAAGGCGAGTGCGTGTGCGCAGTGTACGAGGTGTCGGGCGCGTCCATGGACCGCGGCGTGGTGGTGCTCAACGACATCCACATCGACATCGTGGACTACATCCAGCCCGCCGCCTGCAGCGACGCGGACTTCCGACAGATGTGGGCCGAGTTCGAGTGGGAGAACAAGGTACGAGCCGCGTCACTCCTGCCTTATATTATTATCATGGTGGACGGGTCAAGAGACTACCGTCACCCATATTGAAATAGGAAGACGTTGCTGTCTTTAGACTGACTTTCGGGGTAGGGGGGTACGAAATAAGGAGGGGAGATTGTGACTTCACTCCTACTGTGAAAAGTGAGATGTTACACATTGTATTAATCGTCTTGTTATTAAAGAAATTGACACCACAATACAACTCAACATACAGTTATAACATTACACAGTTAGTATATACACGGTGATTTTGAAAGCGTTTTGGAAAAGAAAATTTTGAGTTATTTATCAGTAACAGAAGCTATATATAACGTTAATTTAATAAAATATATTTTTTTTTATCATCAAAGTCGATATTCATATCGTTTACAGAGAAAAAGTCAGAACCAGTAGTAGTAGGCTATTCAATCACACGTAGGTAAATACTACGAATAGAAATACTATGCGTTTTAATATCGAGTCACATCAAATCGTATTCGCCAATAAAAACAAAGCTACCGAGTTGCGCCGGAGTCGTCCAACCAATGACGTCTGCCCCGTAGGCGCATGCGCGGGGCTCACCTGTCATCGTCAGTCGGTCAGTAATACCATAACATCGTGACGGCACGCTGCATTGATTAGCGCTAAAATGAGTCGACAGTACGAATTTTCAAACGTGGAATACTTCTTGGCAATGGTACAGCTGTACGCTACTGCCAACTACAACTTGGAAGAGGCTCGGCGTTTGTATTCCCAAGCCGGAGCATTTAAATGCACTACGGCTACGTGGAATTGAAAGCCCTCAAATTCCCTCCACACCTACCATCTTGGCTGCAACCCAACGTCTTCTCTACCACGGACAATTTCGTGCGCCTACTCATGCGCAAGGTCAAGGACGTTTTAATTATTATTCGCCGGAGTGTAGTGCGTGCATACCTGGACAATGAGCTTAGTGATCGGACTTAACGCCCCTGGATTTTTTCTTATGGTCGGAAATAAAAAGACTTGTTAATACACGGGAATATGAAAGCCGTGATAATTTACGCATTGCGATAGTGGACGCTTTAAAGTGAAAAGTGATAGAGACACATTAAGAAAATTAAAAAACAATTGCATTAAACGTGGACGTTTGTGTATTGAATGCAGCGGACTCCATTTTGAGCAGTTCCTTCGATACAGAGAACTGTAAATAGTGTAAATAGGTATGTAAGTTAATTATTCTGTAGATAGCTCCGATTTTTTAAATACGCCTGAAATATTTATACCTACAGTCCGTTGATAAATTGATTTGTTGTGAAAAGAACAATCGTGGTTAATAATCGAAAAGAAGTTTAAATAAAATAGGTATTTCTGACGGTCCTAAGCCCGTGTAAAGTATGAAGGACAAATTGGAGTCTATCTACGTAAGTACTCGCTAGCTCGCGCCTATAGGTATAGTTTTATCAGCTGCTGTTAGCGTCGGCGGTGCGCAGCGGCCGCCGAAACGCCCACGGACGTGTTTCATTCATATAAGATAATGAATGAACGATCAGTCCATTACTACTTTCCAAGTCGATCGAGTAAAAATGAATATTAAAACTGAAACTTTTTTTTAGACAACATTACAATTGATTTAATCATTTTTATTGGTACTATAGATGATTCCAAATTCAAATATTTCGTTTCCAAAACGCTTTCAAAATCACCGTGTATATCACAGATTAAAAATGTACATTTTTAATTTCGAAAAACACAATATTTATAATGAATTTCAATAAATAAGTTAGGAATATCAATACAAATAAATAAAATTGGAGTGTCTGTTTGTAATATTAAAATAACCGCTTTTTAGTAAATGCATATTATGTATGTTTACACGGCACATATGCCAAAATTACAATTTTTGTCTGTCTGTCTGTTTGTTCCGGGTAATCTCTGGAACGGCTGGACCGATTTCGACGGGACTTTCACTGGCAGATAGCTGATGACATAAAGAGTAACTTGGGCTACTTTTGACGTGACAACGTCTTATAAATTGGTTTGCCGGGTGACACTTCAAGAAACTGCGTTACGCTCCGCTCACGTTATGCGCTCACAATGAGAGCGAGTGAGAGGCACGCGTCCCTTCCATTATTTTACCACTCAAAGTCGTTGTCACGTAAAACTTTCGCCCGTATACCGACTTTACAGGCAACCAATATTTTTTAGACTAGCTTCGCCCCGCGGCGTTGCCCGCGGTTATAACAACAAACGCGGGTAACACCGCGGGTCTCAGCTAGTTGAATATAAAACCACATGGTCAACTACATTTTATTAATCATCCTTACATCAAACAACATTCCAATTTTCATTATTTTTTTTTAATTTTTAATATTTTAATTTTTTTAGCCGATATATAACACAGCTCAGTTAACCTAATTCTCCTAAAACCTCTGAGTGCTCTTAAGAGTTTGTTAAGACATCATAACTAATAATTTTGGTTGTTATTCGTAGGTGTCTGTGAACACTAACATCACAGACCTACGGGAGTACTTGCAACACCTGCTGGCCTCAACCAACATGAAGTGTCTCACACCAGAAAAGGTAACACATTTTATTGTTATTAATAAGGCTTTTGACACTTATTAGCAATCTATGTTACCGTGTCGTGACGGATTAAGAATACAGAGTGTCACCACCCCTATTCATCCCGTGGGTGTCGTAAGAGCCGACTAAGGGAGCAAACTGCGCAGGACAACAGCACTGCAGAGAGAAGGAAAACTTGAAACAAACTCTAAACCAACCCGTCTGGCCAGCGTGGTATAGTAGGCCAAAACCTCCTTTCTAATGAGAGGCCTATGTCCAGCAGTGGACTAGTAAAGGCTGTTGATGTCTGTGATGTTACATTGTCACTAAATTATTAAAACTTAATTGTATTCAAAAAGGTTTAAGTAACTAATAAAATAAATAATCCTGTGACTACAAACACTAAATCTATTATGTCAATAACCTATAAATAAGCTGACAGCTGTCAGGTAATTTTTAATTCATGTTGTATCCATAGATTGAAAACATTTTGTTTCTTTAAAAAAAAAAATATTCAAAATTCATTTATTACCAAAAAGAAAAGTACAAAATATGTGATACATTGCCGGTGGCCCCACACTAGGCAAGCCAGTCCTGTGGGTGCCAGTTGCGATTACACATATCGCTATACATTGTTGTTCGGTATACATTACATCGTCGTTTTCAATTTAAGGTATACAGTGTTACTTGCTTATATTTGAGACAGCAATCTATTTCCTCCGAGTATGCGTTTGGAAGAAAACAATTGCCGTCCCAAACGAGTTGGCAAAAAAAAAAGGGATAAAAAAAATATGAAAAATGATTAAAAATGAAAAACAATAATATTGGCAAAACATACATCTACATTGTTATTACATTAGAAGTGTACATACGACACAATGTACGAAGGACAAATAGCTAAGTGCAATCTCTTTCAGGCAACCTTAGTATGGATGAAAATAATTTGAAGAGAGACGTAATTTTTTTTTAATATATAAGACAACTCTCGCATTAGGATTATATCCTGTGTCGCGGGGGACTTTACAAACATACATGAAACGGACACAAAGAACACCCAGACTCAGAACAACAATTTGTCGATCACACAAAGTGTCGTCCCATGTGGGATTTTGAACCCACAACACTCGGCGCAGTAGGAAGTAGCGTGGCGACCGCTTAAACCACTACGCCATCCGTGCAGTCAAAATATTTTTGCCTTATCGATTTGATGTAGTTAATAATTGTATGTTTATTTGAATTCACAAATCTTCTAAACTACTAGTAATATTGTAATAAATTGTCATAAAATTGAGTGAATTTGACCTTTTAAACAGCTGGTTAATGAGAATGGTTGTGTGTATAGGCTCTGTCGGGCCAGTGCGGGTTCATGGCCGCGAACCTGTACGCGCGCTCCATCTTCGGCGAGGACGCGCTCGCCAACCTCAGCATCGAGACGCCGCTGCACAAGCCCAACTCGCCCGTCGTCGGACACGTCAGGATCCGCGCCAAAAGCCAGGTACCACCATACACACACCCGTGTCCCTGAAAAATTCACGATCTCCTCGCTCGGTCCTCTTTCGTTCCTATTCGGTCTCCTTTTGTGTGAGACGAGGACATAACACCATTTGCTCTACTGCTTTTTTACATATAAACCCACCTCTCGAATCACTCTATAGGCGAAAACCGCATTAAAATCCATTGCGTAGTTTGAAAGATCTAAACGTACAAGAAATAAAACGACTTCATTTCATTTCATGTTGCACTAGTCGTGTTCACAGGCTGACATGTTCAGTTGTTTCCAAAATTCAAAGGCACATGTAATACCTATTATTCTGTTGATTATAACCTCACACATCTCACACACGGCCGTCTGATCCCAAACTAGGCAGAGCCTGGTAAGCAGACTGCTGATAAACATACTTATATAGTTTCAAATACATACATATTATAGATAAATTACACCCAGACACAGAACAAATGACCGTGCTCATTACACAATATTTGTCCTGGGTGGGAATCGAACCCACGACCTCCCGGCTTAGCAGTCAGAGCCACTAACCATTAGACCAACAGGCCCGTCGCATTCCCCAGTATGTCCTCATTTAATATTTACGTGTGCTGACGGATTAAGAATACGTCACTGTCAAGAAGACTACGAAGACTGTCACTATCCCTATTCATCCCTTGGGTGACGTAATAGCCGACTAAGGGAGTAAACTACGCAGGACAACAGCACTGTAAAGAGAAAGAAAACTTGATACAAACCCTATACCAGCCCGTCTGGCCAGCGTGGTATAGTAGGCCAAAATCTCCTTTCTAAGAAGAGGCCTAGATCCAGCAGTGGACTATTAAAGGCTGTTGATGTGTGATCTGAATAGTTAAAACACCACATCCGAGGTTTTGACTGAATATATGGTATATTTTCAGGGTATGGCGCTATCCCTCGGAGATAAGATCAACATGATGCACAAGACACCGCCCCAGAAGCCCTCCACACCGCCATCGAACCCCACACCCGCCGCGTGAGTGAATTAGACTAGGTAACAACTGCACTTATATGACACTTATATTTAATTTCCAAAAAGTATTATAACAGGGAAGCCTTAAAGAGAAGTAATAAGGACTATTTTAGAATAGCATTAGCAAAAATTGTAGTGTATGTGTAATTAATTGAAATATATTACTTGAGATTCAGGTTTCTTTTCTTTATTTAAAGTGTTTTTTTTACTATCAGTGATGACGCACCGTATTGCCTTGAAAGTCACATATACCCCTATATGACTGTCAAGCAAATACAGTATCTTTTATTAAACGTCACGCTTTTGTATAAAATACTAAGGTGTGACGTCATACCTAGCTAATGTCAAATCATTTACGTTTGTTGTTGATTTGAAGATATCAAAACGATAAGAATATTAAATTGATAATGGAGGACAATTCAGTACTTTAAGATGTAAAATTTAATGATTGAGGCTAAATCATGTATTTCAAACCTTGTTCCTAGAACTTGATTTGTCAGGCAGTGTCACTATTTTCTTAACGCGAATGAACGATAGTCATCTACGTTATTCTTGAGTGTCTCTATCAGAGATTGCTAATTGTAAACTTGCCATTTCATCTAATTTTCTTCCACTAATTGCAATTTTATTAATGATTTGTTAATTGACTTCTGTAAAACCTATCTTTATAGCGTAGTGACACTCTTTAAACTACTTGCAATACATTTACTGGGATATAAAAACCTTCGTGTTCTGCCACCAGTTAATCGCAGACGTAATAATTATTATTTCAGTTTATTTTCTTATAATAATAGCAACAAGTGTGATGAATGCTTTCCTGCAAGGGGACGGAAATGTGTAACAGGAAAATGTTACAGATCAGATGCGACTATTTTAAAACTCGTTTGTGTGTCATATATCTAGTGTGGTTGTTATATATTGCGGTATATTATATAGTTTTACTTATTATTATAAATTTATTATGTAATTAAATATTTTAAAATAAGTGTATATTATCGTTTTTATTTTTTATAAAATGCCGTCAGAACCACTTTTTTTTTATTGAATAGGGAGCAAACGAGCAGACAGGTCACCTGATGGAAAGCGACTACCCCTGAACGCTTGCCACTCAGGAGTCAACCGATTTAAATGAAATTTGGTGTTCAGGAGGGACATTTACAAGGGCGTGGCCGCGGGCTAACGCCAGATGAAAAGTAACCCACATAATTAACTACATTTTATCAATTATCCATATTTTTACTTACCTTTTTACTTTCTGTTAACAGCCACTATTATAATAGGGGCACATGAAGAAGAAATTGACTCGATATGATAAGCACGCAATAAATAATAATAATGTCTGATCCCAAACTAGACAGAGCCTGTACTATGGTAACCAGACTGCTGATAAACATACTTATATATTTCTTAATACATACATATTATAGTTAAATTAAACCTAGACACAGAACAAATGATCGTGCTCATCGCACAAATATTTGTCCTGGGTGGGAATCGAACCCACGACCTCCGGCTTAGCAGTCAGGGTCACTAACCACTAGACCAACACGCCCGTCTAGGAATAGGAATCAAGTCTCTATTTTTTTTTAATTTTGTCGTTTGAATTACCTGAATTAACGATATCCACCTCCTAAAAATTGCAGCTCTATTGTCTATTTGACACTTTAATATACATGTTGGTACTGCAGCAAGTTAGGTTAGAGAAGACTATAGATTTAGCACTGTAGACTTTCACAAATAATAAAACAAAAACATACTACAGAGCCATCTGACGAAGACACACCGAACTACGGAGTAACTACTAATCCTGAATCGCGATATGAAAAGTTCTTACCCCGAGTAAATTAGCATTCAACTGCCTTACATCAACTGTTGGACCTTGCCTGGTCGGAGGATCCTCTTGTGTTGGGGGTACATAAAACCTGTTCCTCCACGACACCAATTTTGACTCAAAAGGCGAAAATAAAAAAACTAGACAGCCTTATGAAATAAATTAGTTTATTGTATCGCCATAGATGTAACGACGTAAGTGCAAAAAGTCCATGTTCCGTAACGAATGATTCAACAGTATAAATAATAAAAATAATTTATAATAGTAATAAGTTAATGGATTGGTTACAAAACAGTTCATCCGACGCGTCCGGTCCGTGTCGGCGATCTAGCTTCCCTGATCAAGTCCGTAAGTAACGCCTGTAACAAACAAACATTTTTTTTTTTTTTTAAAAAAGACCACTCCCGCACTAGGAATAAATCCTGTGTCGCGGGGGACTCAACAAACATACATGAAACGGACACAAAGAACACCCAGACTCAGAACAACAATTTGTGAATCACACAAAGTGTTGTCCCATGTGGGGTTTGAACCCACAACACTCGGCGTAATAGGAAGCGGCGTGGCGACCGCTTAAACCACTACGCCATCCGTGCAGTCATCAAACATATGTATGTAATAAAACTAGCTGAAAAAAATCAAAAATGGCCCATTTTTACAATCATTTTTCATCGACTCCTATTGGTTGTAGTGAGATTTTACGCCTTCCTTAATGGGCTATCCAATTCTAATATGATTTTTCAATTCGAACCAGTAGTTCCTGATTAGCGCGTTAAAACATACAAACTCACCTTTATAATACTAGCATAGATTTGAAGCCAACGACAAATTATAATAGTTAACTTGTGAAAACCGTAGAACCGACTATGCTTCTAAACCATAATAAATAGGAATAAACTTTTCTTTCTTTTTTTTAAAAGACATCTCCGGCATTAGAAATATAATATCTACAAACAAACTTAGAATATATACAAACATTAATGACACAGAGACAAAAAACACCCAGACAAAGTATCGTCCCATGTGGGGATCGAACCCACAATACTCAGCGTAGCAGGAAGCGGCGTGGCGACCGCTTAAAATACTACGCCATCCGTGCAGTCAACCTGTATTCTTCATTTTTTACCTGTAAGGTGGTATATTTTACACAACAAGTCTGAACGGCAAGAATATCCTTCCGAATAAAAAAGAATTATCCAAATCGGTTTACAAATGACGGAGTTCTGAGGTAACAAATATAAAAAATACAACTAAACTAACTTAAGAACTAACGCCCTTTTCTTGAAGTTATTTTAAAAAACTTAAATTGCCAGGTGCCGTCTTCTTAACTAAAAAAAATTACTAATATGTATCGTAACTAGTTTATCGACTAATTGACATAATTACATAGGTTTGGTGTTGTATATGTTGCAAAATAATAGTACTGACATCCCCCAGGGATACTTAGGGGTAGATTAAACGCCGACATTTTGCCTACTGTAATTTCAGTCCCAGTTACGTAATCTCCCATTGCCGTCAACCGGACACATATTTCTAAATAAACATACTCAGATATTTCTGGAATTAACCCATATCTATACCTACGACTATTTGTTTTTTACCTCTAAACCGATTTTAAAAATTCTTTCACCAATGGAAAGCGATATAAACCAAGAGTAACATACGCTACTCTCACAGCGATAATCGACATACACGCGTGGCTAAAAGCTAGCAATAGAAAAATTACACCCGACACAAATGTTTGCGTTCATTACACAATATTTGTCCTAGATGGGAGACGAACTCATGACATTTGGTTAAGCGGTTAGGATCGCTAACCAGTAGACCAACAGGCCACTATCAACCCAAAAACAAAGTTCAACAACTTACTTATTCCTCTTCCTCCTCTTCTTCCTCCTCTTCCTCTTCCTCCTCTTCTTCCTCCTCTTCGACTTCTTCAACGACTTCCTCTTCTTCCTCTTCAGGTTCAGGCTCGTACAGAGGTTCCTCCTCTTCAGGTTCAGCCTTCACGTCCTCTTCGCCCTCGGGCGAATCGGTGTCGCCCTTCTTTTTGCCGGGCCTCTCACCGAACCACTTGGGCAGTCTCGCTGTTGTTCAAAATCAAATATCAATACATGCAATTAAAATGCATGCAAATAATTGCTAATTGATATACATTTTATATGGCCTTGCTAATGAACTTATTCAAATCGTTTCTGAACTGCTTATCAGATAACAAAATATCAAGGACGTCGTTTAAGATTCGTTTAAGTTGTATTCTAGAATCTTTGTAAAATATATTACAATAAGCTTGGTCGTGTTTTAATATCAGTCTAAATGCCAACATTTATTCACTTCTTTTATAAAAGAAATTCTTGTGTGGCAATCCACGCCTCTTCGCATCATCGGAGCTAACGGTGAAGTGGAATCTCAGAATCAAATCGACTAAAACTAAACTATAATACATTCCGTCAAGAGTGACCTATTGCGATTGGGACCTGGCTGTACCCTGAGAAGGATGCCCAAGTCTTGTTATATTATAAATTTTAAATGAATAAAATATACAGACACAGAGAACAGACTTTTAAGCCTTAAAAAATATCTTCATATTTACGGTAATATTAGTCAACTATATACGTTATATTACAAATATTCACAATACACAAGTTTTGTGGTCTATAGATGTAAAACAACCGATTTAAAACGTTTTAAATAAGATGTGGCCGTTTTAAACCCCCATGTTTAAATGTTTATTTACCAACACAGAGTTTTTAACTTATCAATAGAGCTTCTATAACTTATGTAGGTAATACCTACGCTTGGTTGGTCGGACCAACTAGAACTAAACCCGCTAAGTATATCAACATAAATATCAGTATATCACACAGTAAAATCAAGAAAATGTAGTTATAATTAAAAAAACATTGTACCTCAACACCAACCGTTTTAAATCGAAAAAAATGGTTTATTTCGGTTTTAACGGTTTTTTTTTGTTTTAAACGGATTGGTTTTAAACCGGTCTTACATCTATAGGCAGGACCATGCGACACGATATAACTTGTGCGTGTGGAAGTTTCAGTCAGTGACAAATAAGTTTATTTTTAAAAGCAATTTACCACTATCAACGATTTTATCAGAAGGCCAATTCTCGTAATAAGTTTGGTCAAGATTTAGTTCCGATCAACTCTCTATCTTTCGTTTCGTAGTAAAATTGTAAAGTATTACTAAGACTAACAGATTACCGATTTTTTTTTCGATTACAATACTACATAATTAACGAAACATTACAATCAACGTTGAATATTTAATACTAATGTACCTTTTATTACAGTCACAATTGAGTTCTGATTAATTCTCGATCACACATGATCGAGAATTAATCAGAACTCAATTGTGATTGTCCTTTTATCACGATAATTGGCCAATAGATTCCAGGGAAAAAATCTAATGAAAATCATGCCTGCTTCGACAGCCCTAAATTGTTCTACTAGTGTACAATCCTATCAATCAATTTTAATTTGTGAGGGGCATTCCATGTTTGGGGCAGAGTCAGAGTTGCAAGTTGTAAAAAGTATATAAAAATCGCTACAAAAAAATGTAGCTTTCCTTGTGGTCTGTTTAATGGGTCAGATTAGTTTACTGATGGTTACAATTTTTTTCAAAAATGTCTGACTAATTGTTACACTGATCACAATTGATTTATAAAAACAATCGCCATGCAGTAAAATAAGTATGGTAAGGACAATAAAGTTAGCAAAAACTATTCTGATAGAAGGTCCATATTACTTACTGTAAAGGCGTTTTGACCTGTCTCAATTTTTTTTCATATTTTTTTTTATTCCAGCTAGTAAAATATTATACCTAAAAAATTTCTTCTGCGGAATAAATTTTTTTTTTACTGTAAAATATATATCTTAGTTATGAACTTTGACGTTGCATTGTTAAAATTTAAATCATAGTTTTTAAACTATTTCCACCGAATAGTATGTATAAACTTGAGTAGTTTTAACTCACTCTTTTGCCTGCCGCCGAATTGTTCGGTCCTCTCTTGCCACACCTTCTCGAGGAAGTCCTTGTTCAGTTTCTCAAGGTCCTATAGGAATCGTTAACACAGGGTAAATATGATGAGGTGCACATAACCGGGACACATAGAGCTCAGAACGTTTTCAATAAAAGAAGAGTGAATTTTTCTACAAATTTGTTTGAAACTTTTAAAATGTTAGCGGAAAATCCTTTTTTTTTTTTGGATTTGAGTGCTTTTTTCAATGGTGTAGAAAAATTCACCAGGTCAACATGGAGGTTCATCTAGGTAAACATATGGAGTGTGTCATGCCATGAAGACATGCGTCTAAGGGACAATATCGCACACAGGACCGGACGCGAGGTCTGTCTTACTTTTGGTGCGGTTCATGAAGTCTTTCATCCTATCGTTCCATGTTTTATTCAGATATTCAGCAACTTGAGTATCGTAACCCTGCGTTTAAATATCATCATCAATATTAAGTTTTAAATTGTATTTACTACTTCTATTGGCTATTGCCTTAATTTTTACACCCACGATCTATGCTCTTTGATTTTTAAGTGATAGACACTATTTAGTCAGTTGTAATGGCTAAGTTTTTTTTTCTAAGAACATGTAAAATTAATCGTGTGCTATAAGTGGAATTGAGCAGGTAGAGAAAGTGACCTGGAATTAGATTTTGGCTACACGCCAATTTAATTTACAGTCGTTTTGTGTGCATTTGCAATTCAACTTCCATCACTTCAGTTGCTGACCTGGTAATAGAAAATAAATTGTAAAGTCTCATATACATGGTATGCCTAATACTTACACCCTCGAACAACTTCTTCTTGTCGTCGTAGGACCTTGTGTCGACACGACGCTCGTATTTGGACGCTACTTGGATTTTGGGCTGGAAATGTCAAAGGTTTTTATTAATATATATGTTTAGTACAGGTGTTTAATATTATTCTTTGTTCGGTTAATAAGAGGTCGTGAATTGAATTAACGTCTTATTCGTCCCTTAAACCATTTTTTTAATAAATCAATTTTTATTCTAATTTTAAATTCCTTATTATGTAATCTTGGCATCAACCTGTATGTAGATTCTGATTTACTGTCTTGTATGGTATATTATGTAAGTCTAATTAGTACAGATACCTACCGGGTGCTTGCCTGTGAGTGCTTCGGGGTCAAGACCTTTCTTGAGGGCCTTGTGTCTCAACTGTTGCTTCTGTCTTTCTTTGAGCTCTTTTAAGTCGTAGTCCTGCCTCTTTTGCCTCTCCTCGAGATCGTATTTTTCGGTCTCGAGTTTGATGATGCAATCCCAGAGCTCCGTAGCTTTCGCTCGGAGCTTGTCTGTGGAGAGACCCTCAATGTTCAAAGGCTTGATGCGGATGGACAGGGAAATCTTCTTCTCCTCTTCCAACTGTTCTTTGGTCTTGTTGCGTTCCAATTGCGCATTACTGAGGCCGAACTATAATTAAGAGGAATCAATTAGTTTGAGTATTGTATCAAATCTTTACAAGCATTTTAACGTTACAGGTGATGGAGTTTTACTTAGTTTAATAGATTAAATAAATGCAATACTTTTATTGTAACTAAAATTATGTTTATACTGACGTTTTCGCTCTTCTTCTGGATGGTGAAGTTAGGTCCGACCTTGCTGGATTCTTTCATAGCCTGGAGCATAGCCTGGCGTTTCTTCTCGGCCTCCTCGAGTCGCTGCCTCTTCTCTTCGATGTCACGCTGTTTCTTCTCCTCAATTTCGCGAACTCTCCTCTCTTCTTCTTCCTTCTTCTTCTGGGCGAGGCGCTTCTCTTCCTCAGCGCGCGATACCTGAGATTACGAATATAATTTTGAACAACAATGGAACTTAAGAATCTTAGAGTATAATGTGTATCGTGATGTACACAGTGGTAGTTTTTACCTTGCGCTTAGCCTGCTTCTCCTTAAGGCGTTTGAGCTCATCTTCTTCCTTAGCCCGTTGTTTACGCCATTCGTTGATGTATTCCTTCAACTGCTCATCCAAGTCCGACCGCTTCTGATCTTGACGCTGTTAAAAATATTTGAAAAATTTAAGTAAGAAAAAGTATAACGGGTCCAACACAATACAGATAAGAACACTGTTTAAAGTCGTCTCTGAGACACTTTGTTTAAATTTGAGGTTAAAATGGTAAATATGCTTATGAAGAGTTATGTAATTACCTTGATGAATTCTGGGTCTCCCTCACCCCTGTAAATATAAACAGAATGCATGAATAGTCGAGTCTGAGACCAAGTTTGTGTTAATGTTAGGCAACCGTTGCTACAACGGTTCACAATACATATAATTTACGGTTACGGTGATATACTTTTTACGATCATTCGTTAGAATATTTTAATTTGTTTACACTTTTATTTTGACGTATAGGCAGGGACATTGGGTACTGTACATTTTGTTAAAGTTTTAGCTTATGGCGGCGTCATATATTATTGTGTGACCACTGTTATCATTAATACTGTTATACGCTGTTTTATCTTATAATATCTGTAAAAAATATCGTATACTTACTCATAGTTTTACTAAATTATTCATTTTGAGTAAATATTTTGTGCAGTTTTGAATTTGACAATGGTATACGGACAAATAAATACACATATTATGGCAATATTAAATGTAGTACAAGGTGGTGCATGCTTTGATGTTGTGTTATTTATTCCATGCAATAAATCAAATGTAAGTCGGGTCGACTCGAGCGGTCGCCTGATGACCGACATCTCGTTTCTTTGCAGATCGGCGCGGGCGCAGCACAGTACGCTTTTCTAAAATAGAACTCCTACCGACCGATGTATAAATAGCGACCGAGGACGGCGTGCGGTTGTTCCGTACGCCGAATGATCATCTGGTCGGTTACGATAAATTTGGGAAACATTCGTAAAATCTTACGCCCGCGCCTTATCGAGTTAATGTTTGGATTATAGTTAGTGACACCACAGAGAGCGGTGCAACTTACGCGATCGATGGTCTACTCCTAGAAACAGAAAACAACAATCAGCCTTCTACTTCTTGTACAATATAACTACGTCTTTATTGCAAAATTGATTGTACATAACCAAGTAAGCGGTGACAATTATTTTGCGTAAAACACGATACAAACACTGCGTTACAGCCATTAGCCCTTCAATTTCAGAATTTCGAAGAAACAGTGTAGATTTTACTCAAGCACAAAACCATCAGGTATGAAAAAGATACATAGGTACGTTAACATTATGCGCCAATAGTTCGTGGTGCCATAACATGTTCAGTGGCTCGAAGCAAAGCGATGGATCATTGCGTACTTAGAGTTTACTTACTCTGGTTTAGGAGCGGGTCTTCAGTTTTGCCACGATGAGGACAGCGACGGGAAAAGAAAATAAATAACACAATTAAAACTGTGCAAATCATCAACAAGTAATATTTCATTTGAAATCATGAAGCTTAAGGGGTTAGAGCGAAACTCTTAGACACTCAAAAATATCATATGTCAAAGTGTATGACCATATGAATGGAAAGACCAGTTACTTACGTTGTTTGCTATGCACTGATCTTTCCAATAGCATGAAATTGATGAATTTGTTTGTTATATGCGAGATATTCGATGTTAGTAAGCACGGCTAGCTGCATCGGAGCACCTATCGTAGGTAGTATCTCTGGAAGCAATAAAAGCGATGAAGTAAGCACTAGAAGCATTAGGATCGCTAACTGAACTTAGCCTAAAAAACGAGCGAAGCGTATGAGAGTGCCGGATCAACCAAAAGGCACGCCACTTACTTCCTGCAACAAAAGAGAGAATAGGGTTTTGGTGAGGGCGTGCAAAAAGCCCGAGATTTGGGAGTTCGAAGAAACTGGGAATCACAACTTGCGATCATGCCTCGAAAACTTCACGCTTATCCAAAAAAGTTTACTATTCATGTACAACTGTGTGTACTTCTTATTCTAATAGTTTTGGAAAATATGATAGAATCGCAAAGGCAAAGAGATCAGGCTGAGAGAAGCTGAAGTGTTTCAAAACCAAACAATTTCTAAAAGAACTAAATTTTGGGGGTATGAGAGGGACTCGTTGTACTTTTATCATACTTACGTCTCCGGGACTTCTTCTTCTACTTCCTCCTCCTCGGAGCCACTGTGGAATAGATAGTAGGGATATTATCATACACATGAGGAATCATGGAGACACTATTTGTGTGCAGTTAACACATCACATTTAAGTACATTTGATATTTTTACATTTGATATTTAGTTACGAAAGGGGAATCACTGGCATTCAAATCTACGAAATGTGTAAAATGTTTGTATGTATTCTGAAAAAATGGAAGAGCTTACATACGAAGACCTTGATACTTTTTTCTTACGAAATACTTACGAATATTCCTCCTCGTCAGACATGGTGGTAGTTTATTTAATCTGTAAAAGAAAAAATATTTGTTCAAGGCATTCCTCTTTTAATTTTTTTTTTAATTTTTCTTGGCTCAAGATTTGAACAGTGTTATTTTATGGTAACAAGGCGTTTCGAGAGTGGTGTGATACACTATTATAGACTGGACATAACAGCATATCAGTTGCTTGATCAACTCTCACGCCTAGAAATATATTCAGTTAGTTTTAGCATCAGTAAATTACAATCAGTATTGTTTACAAACGAGTAATTTAAATCAGACGTAGGAAATATTGGCAACTCTTCAATTGATGCTCTATTGACGATTTATTCGTTGATCGATTTATTATTAATTAGAATGCGCTTATGTTTACATTCTGATACCAAAATAAAATTTATTTTTTCAAGTAGTTGCGGACGGTTACGAAACGAATATTACAATTGATACAGATGTAATATTGGAGGTTAACAAATATCGTACTCTAAGCTTTCAGTAGCGAATCTGTTACTTGGGGCTACCTCAACTCAATACCGACAAGCATCGAGTTAAATTAAAAAAGCTTTGTAAAATGTAGATTGCGTGCGAACTAATAATTTGAAGAATTAACAAGTTTTTTCGAAGAATTGTAAAGAACACTTTTAGAAAGGGAACGTTGAACCACGGAATGTTCTAAAATAATACGTTATCCTTAGTTACTGAAATTAGCCCGCCATACTTACGTTACAAATACGTTAAATTGGAAATAGAATATACTTGTCAATCGCGCCAAATAGTTTCTTTTGTGCCAACGCTAATAAAAAATTGTGGTAGGCGGGAACGTGAACGCGGGAAGCATGCGTTTTGTTTATGAAGTCTGTTTTATTTTTAGCGGTTTTATCTTTCGTACCATCGAGCACACCTACGACCTGGCAACGATTCAAAGAAAGTATAAAATTGGATTCGCGTTCGTACTCAATATTGCCTGGATTCGGATTTCTGTGAGATTTTAGTTTTATGTTATCGCGGAATGTGCTCGATGTGAAGTAATGTTTTACATAATTTGACATTACAAAGTTATCGTTTTTTTTTTTACTTCGTTAAAGACTTGTAATTGGCTGACAGTAAATATCTACGTAACTTAAGTCCTTCCAAAAATAAAGTGTTCGAAATACACGGTTGGTGAAATATGAAAGTAAGAACCAATTAAAATAACGTTAAAAAACGTAATAGAATTCTTCTTCTTATTCTTATACGGTTTTGATTAATAGCCTAACTATATTTTTTTAATTCTATTTCAATTTGACTTCTAGGAGACGATTTTTTGGAAAGTAACGAAAGAAAAGCCAACCCATATGGGTTTGTCAATTTACGAAATGTTAACTACTAAATAAATAACTTTTATAAATTAAGATAATGTGTCATACATTAAAATAAAATAAGTTATAAGTAACTTATATTCCACTATTTTAAATGCTTAGTATGAGTTCAACGTTAAAAATAAAACTATACTTTTTTATGTTACGAAAAATAATAGTAACTTACGAACATAATATATTAGAAATAGTAGATTGTTTATCTTTTAAGTATTAACTTATGCAAACTATTGATTTAATATTTAGTTTTAGCTTAGTATTTTCAGTTCTAGTTCGATCCGGAGACTATGACTTATAAAAAAACTTAGTTTATCGCTTAGTTTTTTTTTAGTTTTAAGTTTATAAGTCTTGTTTCTGAAATTAGCTTTTTCTAAAAATGTAGTCTCGTACTATCACTACCTTACTACCTTGTTATAAATTTTTCTTTCACTTTCATTCAAACGTGAGCTTTATTTTAATAAATAGACTTTGTTATACGTTTTTATAGTAAGGTACCTCTTAGACATTGATCGATCGCTTTTGAGTTGTACTAAATAATAAAAAAATTAATAAATAAGTATGCCATAGTAACATTATTGTTATTTCTTTATTAAAATTAATGTTGTATTGTATAAAACAGATCAATTTTTGTTTAGGTTTGTTCTACTTTCAATTGGTCATGCCACGGGTTGACAGATTTCAATTTTTATTTTAAAATTTAATTTTAAATAATAGTAACACTAGTAATAGTAGCGTATTGTGTCACTTCAAAAATTAAGACTTGGCTTAAAGGTCTTGTTACCAAGCCATAAAAATACAAAAAAAAAAAACGTATTGTGTCACTATAGCAAATTTAAAAAAATAATAGTTTTGGTGTTAAGTTTCTTATTTAATTTCGGGCAGGTATAGTGTGTAGTGTATTGTGTGGAGATCGAGAAATATACTTCTTTTTTTAGGAAATATTTTTTTTTTCACTCGTTTCATGCATGTGGAGATTGCCGCTAAAACCTTGGGGTTCAGCGCTTGCAAGTGGCGGGCGGTAACGTAATCCGGCGCACTATACAAGGAGTTTGCTTCGAGCTGAGCGCGGCGGCGCTCGCGCCCGTCCGCATTTGGCACATACCGCGCGCGTATTTTTAGACCAGCCTTCTTACGAGCCATCTCTCTTATCTTCAACGTTTCCGAACTTTCAATCCACAAGGACACATTATCCTACACACTATACGGCCGCTGGCTCCGACACTGGCACTCTCACGCACGGCACTTACGTCGCACGGGAAGAAGACGGTCACTCAGTCACTCGGCACTGGTTCTTCGACCGGCAGCACAGCGACGTTGGAATGTGGAGTCCGCGGCGACCGGGGCGGCTCTGACCGGCGGCGGGTGCTAGTGCGGCCGCGCGGGCTCGCCCCCCGCACCCCGCTACTATATTTAGCGCCGGTCATTTTTGAGCCGACGATTACAAGCCAGCTCCGATTTCTATGGGGAAACTATACAGCCCAGCCCGGCTCGCCTCTACGCTTGCAGGTGCAACGGCTAAACGTAGAAGGAATTAAGTCTTCGGTTGCTGGGCGCTCTTGCAGCGGGCCTACAATAACTTATTGCCAGGGCAACAAATGAAACATCTTTAAGTTTCAGTATTCATTCTGAATTGGGACTAAAGCCTTTGAATCAGAGAAATGAACATATTTCAGGGCTCCAAGTAACGGACCATCCGTTATATGTTATTTATTTACTATTCCCTGAGGTATTATTTAATTTTACGGAATTTAACTAATAACGAGGCAAGCGGCCACTTTAATTATCTAATGTGTTGCTTTCAATAATAATTATTTATTCACTACTGTGCGCTTTTCGAGACACTTTTTGCCCCGCGCAACCAGTCTGCGGTATTTCCGGACCGATACGACCGATGGTCCTTCAAGAAAAGAGCATACTCCTTCCGAAAAGGCTGGCAACGCCTTTGTGACTCCTGAGTTGCATACGTTCATGGGCGGCGATGGTTAGTTTCCATCAGGTGACCCGACTGCTCGTCTGCCCACACTCTAACACAAAAACATACATACCAAACCAATAATGCTATCTCTAATTATTACATAAAATTTACTATTGCATCTCACCAGCCAACGAGAAGCAGACTTGTGAAGTAAAAATATCTTGTCAAGTGGAGAATGCTGGTTACTACCGACTAGTTTTTTGTGTATCGCATAAACTCATCTGAATGATAGTTTTTTTTTCATCCCAAAATCACCGGCCCTCATCACTAAGTTTATCTAACTCGGAAGTCCTTCACATTTTCGGTGGTAAACAAAAGAAAGCAAGTGGCATTGCGCTCGTGGGGTTCACTTTTTGTGTTGACATTGGTCTGTCTAAATCGCAGCATGCATCGTCACCATTTGCCAAATTCTTTTAAATGCAGACTTCTATGAATTAGTTGAACTTTAAAAAAAGTATTTTTACTTTAATTGTTATTAAATCTTGGTAAATCTTGGTAAACGTCCGTGTAGTGACGGATTAAGTATACGGAATGTCACTACCCCAATTCATCCCGTGGGTGTCGTAAGAGCCGACTAAGGGCGCAAAACAACGCAGCACTGCAAAAAGAAGGCAAACTTGACACAAACCCTATACCAACCCGTCTGGCCAGCGTGGTATAGTAGGCCAAAACCTCCTTTGTAAGGAGAGGCCTATGTCCAGCAGTGGACTATTAAAGGCTGTTGATGTGATGTGATGTTGGTAAACGCCGCTGATTCCACATTCCAACGTCGCTGTGCTGCCGGTCGAAGAATAAGTTTAATCGTTATTGTTACAGTAACAAATTGACCAGGGAAGTTTCTATTGAGTGGAAAGCTACGCGAAAAAAGAAATATTTTAATAGAGATAGTAAACAGAGATAGTTTTCTTATCTAGGTCTAGAGACCTTTATTTCTATCAGTTGATATCTCAACATTTATTTCTTTTTTATGGTTTAAAGTGCCAAACGAGCAGGTGGGTCCTGATGGTAAGTGATTACCGCCACCCATGGATACTTGCAACTCTAGAGTTACAAGTGCGATGCCAGCTATTGAGTTCCGCCCAAGAACCATGGTCGAGGAGGGGCTCCTGGATCTTCACCCACTCGGTGAAAGGCGACGAAATAATTACTTAACACTAGTTTTCTGTGAGGCCGTGCTATCGCTCCGGCTGAGCTACGCTATATGTGCCGAAACATGACATCCCACGGTTAATTTTCCCTATCCGAATTCACCTTTTGCATTGCATTATCCGTGTGATGAAGGATTAAGAATTCAGAATGTCACCACTCCTATTCATTCCGTGGGTGTCGTAAAAGCCGACTAAGGGAGTAAACTACGCAAGACAATATGATGTGTATGTGTGCGTGCCTGCAAATAAGTTTTGCTGTTAACTTGTGTCATGGGTAATAAACGAGCATCCAATCGCAACGGTAGTTTCACTAGTAGTATAGTAGCCGACATAGCACTGGCGACGAGGTACCTGCGTTTAAAAAAATAAAAAGTGACTTAGTTTCGTTAAAATGTCTAATATTATCGGTAATATTACAAGTTTTGATCATAACAATCAAGAATGGCCTATATTTAAAGGTCGGCTATTACAGTATATAAAATTAAATAGTGTGAAAACCGAAAATAGGAGCGCTTTGTTGCTGACTCATTTTTCGGACGACAGCTACCGCCTTGCACGGAACTTACTTCATCCTGAAGTACTCGAAGAAGTCAAGTTGGAGGAATTAATTGAAAAATTAGACAAGCATTTCACACCAAAACGTTGCACTTTTGCTGATAGACAGAAGTTTTATAAGGCGAGGAGATCTGATGGCGAGAGCGTTGAGGAATAGGCGGCTCGCGTAAGAGGTTTAGCCGTTCATTGTGAGTTTGGTACGGCATTGGATATGCTACAGCGTGACCGTTTTATACTCGGGCTCGCAGCGTGTCGGGAACGTGACCGGTTATTCGAAGAGGATGCCGGCAAACTATCATTCGCCAAGGCGTTGGAGGTAGCTCAACAGGCAGCGTATGCGCGTTTGGCTCGAACCGGGACCACGGCGGCAGCCGACACTGCAGAAATAACCGCCACGGATTCAATGATGGCGTAGTGGTTTAAGCGGTCGCCACGCCGCTTCCTACTGTGCTGAGTGTTGTGGGTTCAAACCCCACATGGGACGACACTATGTGATCCACAAATAGTTGTTCTGAGTCTGGGTGTTCTTTGTGTCCGTTTCATGTATGTTTGTACAGTCCCCCGCGACACAGGGTATATTCCTAATGCTAATGGAGTTGTCTTTAAAAAAAAAAAATTAGTTAAATTTTATGTTATGAGAGTATTACTCTCAAAAATAAATGCTATGACATCGATTTGATGGACAGTCTGCATACGATTGCATAGCTGTGTACCGAGCCTGAAAAGCCTGCCTTGGGTTGGCAGTGACATTTGTAACTCCTTATTACAGATCTGACAAAATAATGCATTGTTTTTGCTTCAACAGGTCACTGCACACTTGTTTGCCACCGGTATGCCTGCATGTAGTACAGAATGCGGTTAAACATTCTTGAATGTTGCCAATTTAGCTCAGAAGGCCAATTCTCGAAATAAAAGTTCGGTCTCAATTCAGTTTCGATCAACTTTCGATCTCACAACTGTCATTAAAGACATTTTCGTAGTAAAGTTTTAAACATCCAACGTTGAATGTCATGTGATTATATCGTATTGCAAATAAAAATTGATTCGGTTATCTCCTAGTCCTACTATTTTATTGCGAAAATACCTTTTATCACAGTTGTGAGATTGAAAGGTGATCGGAACTGAGACCAAACTTTAGTTACGAGAATTGACCTTCTAATGTCATCACGGTTATCAGTGTTGCTAAGTTCGAGGATCTCCTATAATATACGGAGTCAGATTTTAATGGAGTTGTGTCTTTCATTACTGCTATTAATGTATACTTAAGAGTTAATACTACGTGGTAAATAAATAAACACCATGTAATAATAAAATGTGTAAAAACTAAAAAGTGTAATGTGTAGCTTTATTTTCTAGAATCAATTATAACGTGTATATCTGTAATAATAAATGTTAAGTTCAGGTCAGCTATTTAACATCGCAAGTTCCGTAATTCAGGTCGTATAAAGCATAACTAATTAATATCGGAGGATTTCACATTGCTGTAATTTTATCTGTATTAAATGTGAAATACTGATGATTATTCTTTAAATAACTTAAAGATTTTTTCTCTTAGCTCCATTTACATTCGTTAAGTACATTAAGTGAATGAAATACGATTTCATTATGTAGTAATTTTTAAACATGCTGTGCGAATTGCCGCATTGAATATTTTTATTATTGTGTACTCGTTTGGGTGAGTTTGTCATCATGATCTGGTAACTCTGATTTTAGATGTCATCTGTTATCACTATTGCCAATTTTGCCAAATGTCAGATTTATTTTGAAATGATGTCACGCGGGGGAATTTGTTTACCTCTTAGATTAATAATAAATAACCTAGTTTCGTAGAGAATAAATAAACTGCAATATAAATTCTATAATGGATTCAGCTAATAACATCAAAGATACCTCAACACCTAAACGTCGGCGATTAAGTAAAACGGAAATTGTGCGATTAACTAAATTTAGTCAAGAATCAAACTCATTAGTAAATTGTAGCCCAATTAGATCTGTAATCAATGAAGATGAGGTTGGTGTTGTAGAAAGATGTGATTCTCCACATTTGCCGTGTAATCAAGTTGAATTCTTGTATGAATCAAATAATAATGGTTCTTATAGTGATATTCGATGTTCACCCGCCAATTTAACGAATCAATTAAGTCAATGTCAATCTTTAAGTGTGCAATCAGAGAAATTAAGTGAAAACAATAAACAAACTAGTGTAATTAATCAAAATACAGGTATATTAAAAGAAATTGAGGATATTTCAGATGATATGTTTGATTCTAAGTTGGAACAATCTGTGCATAACCATGAAGAAAAGAAGTTCATAGATGAGATAGAGGAAAGTTTTGACTTAATTAATGAATCGATAACAAACCTTCATGATGCAATGAAGAATAAAAGTGATTTATTTGAAACTAGGGACTCCTTCCTATTAGATATTAAGGAAAGTTGTGTTGAAAGACATACTCCAAATGTAGATCAAGGAAAAGTTATAGGAAAACAAGAATCATTTTCTAGTACTAGTTTTTATGGTCTTCCATTGATAACCAAAGGCTTATTTAAGACTTACAGAAATATAGAAAAGTTTTATGGTGAGTTTTTTTATTACAACCTTCGGTTTATAAGTTAGAGGTAAAACTACTCCGTAAACCTACTCCTGGGTCGCAAGTCCCAGGTGCTGTTGCATGTGTTGCCCCATCTTTCATGTGATAGACCTGGCACCGACATGGTGAATTCTACCTGATACCTAAGCCTAAAAACCAGTTTAAATATTTTTTGTCTGTCTGTTTGTTCTGAGTAATCTTCGATTGATAATATTTTACTACCATAATTTTGTCTATATAAGAAAAAATTGAGGGTATTTTTTTCTCTCAGTAAAACCCTATAAAATTTTGTCCAGTCTGGGAATCAAACCCACTAAGGCAGTACTTTTCGAATTACACACAAATTAAGTGCAGGCCCCAGCTAGCAACACAATATTTGTCCTGAGTGGGAATAGAATGCAAGATCTCTGGCTTACCAGTCATAGTCCCTAACCACTAGCCAACAGCAGGTCTGTCTATCCCTTAGTTGATTTAGGCTTAAGTGTTAATGGGTTTAGGTTAGTAATAGTAACTATAGCAGCAATTTTAGAATGCTGCTCTGGTCACTGTTATTCTGTTTTTAAGCATAATATAATACTAGCTGGTAGCCACGATTACTTTCGCGTGGAATTTGAAAACCGCTGACTTAGTGGTGAAGTCCATGAGGCATTGGGTTTGATACCCGGACTGATCAGTTTTTTTTTGGTTTTCTTGAGAGGAATATATAGCTTAAGTTACTCCTTAAATAAATAGCTACTTGCCGTTTTGAAGATTACCCAAAACAAACAGACAGACTGACAAAATATATTTAAACTGGTTTTTGGGTAATAGGTATCGTGCAAATAAACATGTGAGCAAAAAAAAAACCTATTATTTTGACATTACAAACAGACACTTTAATTTTATTTATTTGTATAGAGAAAATTATTTATTTGTATTGGTTTGCACAGACTGGCAAGAAGAGTGCTTAAACTTAAATGCAATAAAGAAAAGACAAAATCTTATCTATGCTTTGCCTACAAGTGGAGGCAAGACTCTTGTTGCTGAGGTGTTGATGCTAAGGGAAGTACTGAATAGAAAAAAAAATGCATTGTTTATATTACCGTTTGTAGCTATCGTGCAGGAAAAGGTCAGTATTATAAATTGTGGTATATATTTGTGTCTGTGTCACAGCTGGTCACATTTGTGATACACCTCCCTAGTGTAAAGTGTGTGTGTGTGTGTGTGTGTGTCAAGTTACATATATTGAAATTTTACATCTAGAAATAGAACAGAAGTTATGAAATTAGATTTATTTATGTTTAAAATATTTTTCAGTAAAATCGATATCGAAATCAAACATTTAAAAAACATAAAGTGATGTATTACTGTTAATCATTTTAATTTAGCGTTTTAATACAAAGAAATTAGGGTTTCAAATGTGAAATCACGACGTTTTATGCAATGTCACACTTCATTGAATTTTATGTGTTACGCATATGGACGTAAAAAAAAGTCAGACGGAACTCGCGCTGAATAAAACTGAAGCACCGTAATGGCGACAGCTCTCTATGTGTAATTGATTTTGGGCTGCCAATTTACCCTAATTTATGCCCTAAAAACATAGTCAATAAAGAAATTGTTTTTTTTCTTCTAAATTCTACTGCTTAATATCCTAAGTGCGGAGTATTTTTTATATAATAATCTCTTTGAGAGGTTTTTCAAATTTCGTCTAATTCCGAGATGTGGTAAAAACGAATCGTTCAATATTTTTCCACTACATGTGATTCCTGGATTAATTTTCTTTCGGTCACTACTACGGTTTTTACAGCATTTCACCACGCGAAACATCTTGTATGTTTATATTTTTTCTGGCTGACTAATGTGTGTATGTGTGCGTGCCCCCCCTGTAAGTACAGCAAGCTGGCCGACTATGAGGGACACAGTTTTTTGTTAGCGAGACTATGTCCGACTGGTGTTACGTAACTTATGGATGATCTCTAAGTGTGGAATAGCTTTTGATAATATAATGTGTAGGTAGTATTTAAATTGGCCAAGGTCTTGAGCATAATTACATAAAATTAAGTTAAGTACAATTAATCAAAAAATAAGATTTAGAGATGCGGACACATCACACCAACAGCCTTGAATAGTCCCGTGGTGGACATAAGCCTCTCCTTAGAAAGGGGTTTTGGCCTACTATACCACGCTGGCTAGACGGGTTGGTATAGGGTTTGTTTTAAGTTTTCCTTCTCTTTGCAGTGCTATTGTCTTGCGTAGTTTACTCCCTTAGTCGGCTTTTACGACACCCACGGAATGAATAGGGGTGGTGACATTCTGAATTCTTAATCCGTCACCACACGTTTCTTTCTTATGATGAAAAGAAATTACTAAAACCAGTTAAAATATCAATTTTATATTAATATACTCCATTAATATAAAATTGATATTTTAACTGGTTTTAGTAATTTCTTTTTGTATAGAAGGGCAAACGAGCACCAAAAACGGGTTGGTATAGGTATTGTGTAGTTTGCTCCCTTAGTCGGCTCTTACGACCCCGGGAGGAACAGGGGTGGTGTCACACCATATTCTTAATTCATTACCACACGGACCACACCCCTACGAGTTGCGGACACAATACATACATTTAAAAAAGGACTTACATGAAAAAAAAACTGTTTGGAAGCCTCTCTCTGCTCAGGCCAATGTCATATGTTTTATTTTAGATATGGTCACTATCACCCTTCGCAGTACAATTAGAGTTTTTGGTAGAAGAATATGCTGCTGGCAAGGGTCATATACCACCTAAAAAGAGACGAAAGAAGAACAGTATCTATGTAGCCACTATTGAGAAGGGACTAGCTCTAGTCAGGAGTTTGATAGAGCTAAATAGACTAAATGAGATTGGTCTTATTGTGGTAAGAATATGAAGTTATTACCTATTAAGCTTGAAGTTACTGCAGCGTTTCAAAACCTAGCAGAGGGCACTTACTGAAAAAGCGACTGTAACTAAAAACCATTTTTTTTTGGAATATGGCGTAAACCAACAGCCGCGTCAAATAATGGAAAGTGACTACTGTGGTAGTGCTATGTAATACTATATTGAAATATAAGTCTATTGTTGTCTTAAATGTGCCTTCCCCCTCCAAAATAGGGACAACCAGGGGGAGGGGCTACGAAAAATGGAGGCTCTTAATAAGTTTTTAAACTGTTCAAGTGAAATTCCATAAAGTTTCCAATAAAAACCATCCTGACAGCCGGTCTCAGGCGCCCTTCTCTGGGGAAGGACCGAATCATATTCCAAGCCAGGCCCTATTCCGGCCGAAGCAGGCTTTCCCCCGCGTATCGGCCCAATCAACATGTGTTGTGGCCAGATTGCATCATGCGACCAGGCCGCCATCCTATCGCCTATCGCAGCAATTATTTCTCTGGCAGCCTGCGGCCTGTCGACGGCTAATATCACCGACGTCCTCTACGCTCGGGATCGGCCCTATCTCGATCCCGTTCAGCGGTCACTTTCTGGAGCATTACAGCTTTACAGTGTAAGCTTTCGCAATTGCGCCCATCTAAAATAGTAAGATGCGTCTATATTGTTTGGTTTGACCATCTCTGAGCCCCCAAGGGTCCGCGTCCTGTGCCGAGGCACTGCTGCCCTCCTCTAGTTACGTCACTGCTTATATCATATCATATTTACCTATTTAATACGTGTACATGCTTTATATTCTAAATAATTGAATTAATTATGCAAACATGCAAAGAAGTTCTTAAACACAACATGCAAGCGTTCATGGGCGGCGGTAGTCACTTTCCATCAAGTGACTCGTTTGCTCGTTTGTCCCCTCATCATCATCAATGGCATATAAACAACTTGATCAGATGATTTAAGCAGCTTCTTGGGTGTTTCGCCACTTTTTCTGGTGATTGTATAGACTAATACGGGAGCCACAGGAGCGCCCACATATCACACCATTGGTCTTGCTTCAGGTCGATGAACTACATTTAATAGGCGAAAAGGGTAGAGGTGGGACACTAGAAATGTTACTTTCAACTGTAATATTCACCAATCGTAAGTACTTTATTGTCAGCCATTTTTAATTTATGTTTAAATCTTTAAGGAGAGATCTTTGAATGTCTTTCATGGCAGTACAAGTTACATCAGCAATTACTCAGTGAATACATTACGAAATGATATCCAAAGTACATCGACTCCAGAGGTCCCCTACAACCTATAAGTGTTTCATGTGCGCGTTAAGGGAACGTACCCAAACTACGTGACCCATTTTTACAATTTGTGCCCCCTCTTCCATTCCAATGACCAGGTGTAGTATATGCCAAGACTGCCTTTATTAATACAGCGTTTGCTATACTCGTTTGCCATAACGGATTCTCGGGAAACTTGACTATGTGATAAAAACCTAAGGCCTGCCAAAAAAGGAAGGGCTCATGTATATATGTGTGTGTTTCTTTATTTAACCTCTATATACCTAAACAGATGGTGATGCTATTGTATCAAAATAATCCATACATCGTCCTACTGACTAACAAAAGCAAAAGCAATATGGCTGTCATTATCATCAAAAGCTTTTATACTCCACTGCTCTGTTCGCCTCTTCTTAGAAAGCAGGTTTTGGTCTACTATACCACGCTGGCCAGACGAGTCGGTATAGAGTTTGATTCAAGTTTTCCTTCTCTTTGCAGTGCTGTTGTCCTGCAGAGTTTTTTTCTCTTAGTCGACTTTTATCTAAACCACGAGATAAATAGGGGTGGTGACACCTTATTCTTAATGCGTCATCACATGGATGGTGGCTGTATCGGTTTTAAAATGTTTTTTGGTAGTGAACTTGTTTTTTTTAATTATTATCTTTTTGTTTTTTATTATTTGATTATTAGAGGACATTCAGATAGTAGGCATGAGCGCTACGATAGGAAACCTGCACGAGATTGCGAAGTTCCTTCGAGCGGATGTCTTCCAGAGACAGTTTCGTCCAGTGGAATTGGTGGAGTACGTGAAATTAGGCAACATGTTGCACAGAATACAGTGGGGGGAGGCTGGAGTCGAAGTTATACCGGATAGAGAACTTGTTTATGACGTAAGTAGAATTCATGTCAAATGATATTGATGGTTTGATAGCTCACCAAACTATTTCTGTGTGTGAATGCTTAATACGAGTAATAAAAAACCTTATGTTGTATTTTGTTGTACAAAAAATAAGCAAGCTAAATCCATACAATGTACACTAGTATTCTGCTGCTGCCGTAAACTTGGATCCAGATCTCCTCGGTGGTCTGGTGTCGGAGGTGGTTCCAGATGGCAGTTGTCTCGTGTTCTGCCCCACAAAACGAAACTGCGAGAATGTTGCCGCGCTACTCTGCAAGTTGCAGAGACGGTGAGTGAAATTTAGACCTACTTATGGTGTTTGTATTAAAACTTCTGTCACCCGTTTCGTAAATTAATTCATTTGTAACCCGAATATTAATAATCGGTAGATTTTTTCAGGGAGATGACGTCACACCGTACATCAGAGCGTGAAGCTTTAGAGCGCGGTTTGAGGGCCGAAGGGGCGAGCGCGGAGTTGTCCCGCGCGGTGCGATACGGGGTCGCGTACCACCACGCGGGACTGTCTTCGGACGAGCGAGTGCTACTTGAGCATGCCTTTAGGTGGGTAGTTTTAATATTTACTGATACATTTTTTTAAATATATAAAAATGTTAAGTTAGTTTGTGTACTAACTTTTAAACTTTCGCGTTCCATGATAATTAATATTATTTAACGGGAATTAACGCGATCTCTTATTTAGGGTATTACATACCTCTGGTTTGCCTGACGTTTCGACCAGGTTGCACCGGCCGTAGTCACAGGCTGACTGAGTCAGCCTGTGACCACGGCCGGTGCAACCGGCCGTGGCCGGCCGGTGCAACCTGGTCACGAATGTATAGAAAATATAGAACCTGGTCATGAATCACGGCCGGTGCAACCTGGTCGAAACGTCAGGCAAACCAGAGGTATGTAATACCCTAAATAAGAGATCGCGTTAATTCCCGTTAAATAATATTAGTTTGTGTACGTTTCAAAAAACTCAAGAAGTTCTCCACCAATTGAGTTCAAATTTTGACACTATATACGAACCGCTCTAAAGATTCTTTTTATCTATTTTTTTGCGTTAGTTTTGTTCCTCATTTTTCATCAGTGCAACCACAATGTACCACAGGGAAAGGTGGCAGGGTACAGCTATTATTTTATAAGTTTTATCTATACCTCTTAAAAAGTATTTTACTCACACAAAATAACAATATAGGTGCATACAATGCAGACATGGTGGCGACACTGACTACACGGATGGTGTCGTGGTTTAAGCGGTCACGCTTCTTACTGCGCTGAGTGTTGTGGGTCCGATTCCCACATGAGACAACACTGTGTGATCCACAAACTGTTGTTCTGAGTCTGGGTGTTCTTTGTGTCCGTTTAATGTATTTTTGTAAAGTCCCCCGCGACACAGGATATATATATTTCTAGTGCGGAAGTTGTCTTTTTATAAAGGAAAAAAAAGGATGCATAACAATAATTACTCTGATCCCTCACCATTACCTCTGAAGAATTCAAGGCCTAAACATCACAAATATAAATAAACCGAAATCTTCAATCATGGTCGTTTGATCCCAATGATTTATAATCTATATGTTTTATGTGTAACATCTTTCCTCTCGCTTTTCTACAGTCTGTAGGAGTGAATTCGTGAAACCCTTTCCAAGTGTCTCACATGAAGCCGGGGAATCGCGTTTGACACATTATAAGTCAGGTAGTAGGTGATGTTACACATTACATGCGATTACCGCAAGGCTCGTCGTCAGGTCGGGCGTGATATCGGTGCTGTGCTGCACGTCGACCCTGGCGGCGGGAGTGAACCTGCCCGCGCGCCGCGTCATCGTGCGCGCGCCCTTCGTGGGCACGGCGCTGCTGTCGCTCGGCGCCTACCGACAGATGGCGGGCCGGGCCGGACGCGCCGGGGTCTGTAGCACCGGTTTGTAACTTATGTGTAGTTTATGTACATATAATAGGAAAGACCCAATTGTGCGCGTGCTCTTCGTAGGCACTGATTTGCTCTCACTCGGGACTAACTGACTTAGGTTCACTGATAAACAATCGAGCACCACTTTATGAAATCTCAATCTCTGTTGACTTTTTTGACATTATTGCGATTAACGATGAAACTTGCGAATCTAAAACATTAATTGCAAATAGAACACTGTCTATTACAAGTTGACGTTCAGTTTTGTTACCTAGTGCGGAGTCTAAAAATTAAATATAAATATAATAGTCCACTGCTGGACATAAGCCTCTCCTTAGAAAGGAGGTTTTGGCCTACTATTCCACGCTGGCCAGACGGGTTGGTATAGAGTTTGTCACAAGTTTTCCTTCTCTTTGCAGTGTTGTCTTGCATAGTTTTCGTTACTAATTAGATTTAAATATATACATAAAATTTATTATAAAATATAATATCCTGCCGTATTGCTTAAAATAATTTCTTACAGGCAACTTTGGAGTTAAAATACACATATATTTAAACCTAGCTGACCCACGCAACCTCGTCTGCGTCTCTGAAAAAGAAAAATTAATCCCCCTTTTTGCACCATTTCTCATAAATACTCGGCTCCTATTGGTCCAACACTAAAATAAATAGTATAGATATGGACAGGAAAAAAATAAAACTTTTATTTAATGATTGTTTACAAAACCAATTTTTTGATCTAGGTGAGAGCATAATAATATGCGACGCTCGCTCGTGGTTGCAATTAAGCGACGTGCTACGCGGCGGGCTCGCGCCTGCCCGTAGCGTGCTACGCGGCGGGCTACACAGCTTGCTCCTGAGCGCCGTAGCACTCGGGCTCGCCACGAGCGTGCAGAAGCTACGGGAGCTGTTGCAGTGCACGCTCTTGGCTATCACGGAGAATGACGAAAATTGGTCAGTTTGATTTTATATTACATTTGCTATTTGTTTAGAAGCATACTTCTCGTCTTATAGATATATCTCTGGAACGGCTGGACCGATTTCGACGGGACTTTCACTGGCAGATAGCTGATGACATAAGGAGTAACTTAGGCTACTTTTTTAGACTAGCTTCGCCACACGGCGTTGCCCGCGGTTATAGCAAGAAACGCGGGTAACACCGCGGGTCTCAGCTAGTCTATTATACATTTATAACTTTAATACATACTATTGAAATGTATACTTTAATTTCTAAAACAATTGAAGCCGCCAGACCGGTTTAGTGTGTTCACTTTATTAAAGTACGCGGTTAATCTTATCTTACTAGAATGAATGAAAACAGCAGTTTCGAAATACATTTATGATATTTATTTACATTCTAGAAAATTAACAAATTGTAATTGAGAAAATCTTCCCAACGAGCTAGCACTAACTCGATAAGAAAATAATATAAATAAACAAAAATATAAAAATAAATAAAAAATATTTTTTTTTCTTTCTTTTTAATATTTTGAAATATATGACGTTACGTACCTTACGAAGCCGCTCTATCCCTTTGTTACTCCCTTTCCTCCCTTAACATGTGACATAATTTATGGATGACCCCTTATTTCTAACATATTTTTACATTTAAAATTTCTGAAATACAGAAAATAATATTTAATGTTAAATTTAAATAATGTTTTTTTTGTATTATCTCCCTTACAATGTTACAAATTTACTCTTACAACTTTCAGGTCCCTTGACTCAATATGTGACGATGTCGTTCAGTCTCTGGTCAAGTGTGGTGCCTTGGAAGTGACCAGGTGCCGTACTTTTGACAGCTCACCCCCCTCCGACTCGGCCCATGTACACAGTTATCTGAATGACAATAGCCAACTCACTGTGAGCAAGCTGGGCAAGGCGGCGATAAAAGGTAAAAATGGCGCCCGTACTATTTACAAAAAATATATTTATTTAGTTCTAATTTTTGAATGTGCAAGAAGTAAAAAAAAAAAAAAACAAAGACAGCAACCAAAAACTATACATCTGATTTTTTAATGTGTGATAAAGAACTCATTTGAATGTTATTCTGAGGAAATTAAAATGAAACTAAGACATCATCGGTCCAATGATGGTGAATTACATTCTGATATCAAAGAACTACTAAATTCTGTGCTATAGCCCGGCAGATGCGAAACAGACAACTCCCGCACTAGGAATATATCCTGTGTCGCGGGGGACTTTACAAACATATATGAAACGGACACAAAGTACACCCAGACTCAGAACAACAATTTGTGGACATAAAGTGTCGTCCCGTGTGGGCATCGAACCCACAACACTCATCGCAGTAGGACTACATCATCATTGCATCTACTTTATAGAAATAATTAGTATAATATATATAGCACAATTTAAAACACAGAGTCTATTAATAAATTCTTAAATGAAGAACACTTTCCGTGTGGTGATGGATTAAGAATACGGAGTGTCACCACCCCTATTTATCCCTTGGGTGTCGTAAGAGCCGACTAAGGGAGCAAACTACGCAGGACAACAGCACTACAAAGAGAAGGAATACTTGAAACAAACCCTATACTAACCCAGCGTAGCATAGTAGGCCAAAACCTCCTGTCTAAAGAGAGGCCTATGTCCAGCAGTGGACTATTAAAGGCTGTTGATGTGAAATGAAGAAATGCGGACACACAGTATTTTATTTGAAGAGGAAATGCATAAGTTACATGTTAGATCAAACACTATTTGAAAACGTTTATATGAAGCCATATAGGCCCAGTATATGTTGATCTGTCATGGTACGTGAAGTCTATATAATCATGGACCAAGTTCTACTAGTCAATTATATAGATGCAAAAACATACCTTAATGTCATTCCAAAGTTCTCTGCGTATTTATCACAACACTTTCTTATTGTTCCTCGAAGGTTGCATGGATTTGTCAGTGGCTCGCCAGCTACTTGAAGACCTAGAGGTTGCCGCCAGAGGCCTCGTGTTGATGGGCAGTCTGCACCTGCTGTACCTAGTGACTCCTCATGACGCGGCCTCCTTGGTCAGACCTGACTACAGACATTATTATTCTCTGGTGAGTTCTTAACACTTTATTAAGGTTAGGGAAAGGTCATTTTATACCATACAGGTAGTCAAACCAGGTCCTAAAACCCTGGCAGAGCTTGGCCGCCTCTGAACTAAAAGGCAGCTACACCAATGCTTGCAAGAGTCCTGACTCCTTTAAGCAGAGGATCGCGGAACACTTCATGACATAATTTCAGGCCTGCTTCTGTGAGGGTATCGAAGGGGAAGGGGTCGAAAAATACATTACCCTCAGACTTCGTAATTTGTGTAACCCATTTTTTCTACAATGCATTAATTAGTTAAAATTCCTTTTAAACTTGCTTCATATGATAATTCTTTTTTTCAGTATTGTAACCTTGACGAGGAAGGCGTTCAAACAGCAAGAGTCCTTGGCATCACTGAAATGAATGCTGTCAGAATGATGACTGGAAAAGCTATTACTGTGGGTAACAAGTCCGTGTGGTGACGGATTACGAATACGGAATGTCCATACCCCTATTCATCCCGTGGGTGTCGTATGAGCCGACTAAGGGAGCAAACTAGGCAGGACAACAGCACTGCAAAGAGAAAGAAAACTTGAAACAAGCCCTATACCAACCCGTCTGGCCAGCGTGGTATAATAGGCCAAAACCTCCTTTCTAAGGAGAGGCTTATGTCCAGCAGTGGACTATTAAAGGCTATTGATGATGATGATTCTGTTATTTGCGTTCTAAAAAAGTAGTGTTTAACCTATAATCTCTTATTTACCGAGGAACCGATTAGGTCGAACTTAAAACGCTTTATTTCTCAGAATACCTGTTTTTAAATACCAGTATCTTAAATTATATGAAATCTGGTATTTTAAAACCGTTCATCTAAAATTGTAAAAGGTAAAACTTAATCTGCTTATTGTAACTGTATATATTTAATTACCAGAATGTTCCTGAGAAAGTGTTGTGTCGGTTCTACTTGGCGCTGATGTTGCACGACTTGTGGAAACAAGTTCCGTTTGTGACCGTTGCGAACAAGTTTGTACTCTTTGATGTTCTTTGTTTTTGATCTGTCCGTTTATAGAACTGCTCAAAGGTTTATTCAGCCTATTTCTGTGTGAATTTATAAAAAAAAATTTTTAAACATATGCAAGTGCGTTTTTGCTCTTTGAGTGCCCCTCCTCCCGCAATGGGGGGGGGAGAGGGAAGAGGGGGGAGAGATTCTTTTAGGAAGGGCGTGGACGCTTTTTAAGTGGGGGGTAGAGTCTATTTAGGAGGGGAGATAGATTCTTTTAGGAGGGGGTGGACGCTTTTTTTAGTCATCACAGTGACTGCCGTACAGGTCACTTTTTATTCATGTTAATTTGTTATTGTTAACAAATAACTGTTTAATCAGTGTTGTGAAATATGATGATGTGTTAGGTACTGCATCCCTCGCGGCACGGTCCAGTCGGTGATGGCGTCGTCCTCGGCCTTCGCGTCGTGTGGCGTGCGGTTCTGCTCGGAGCTGGAGCGGCTGTGGGCCTTCGGCGCGCTGCTGGCGGAGCTGGCCCCGCGCCTGCAGCACTGCGCCGACCCGGGCCTGGCGCCGCTCATGGAGCTGCCCGCCGTCAAGAAGGTATCCGATCTACCCACCGCTGATCGCACGCATCCATACTTAATACTAATCATATTGCCAGGACCCAGTGTATCTGAAGACTCCCCTTATTACAGAACTAGAAATCACGGCTAGTAAATAGGTATAGTGGAAACTATCTCACAGAAAATTCTAGAAGGTTAATGCACCCGTACAATCTCATAACGTCCTACCTGACTTGACACTCCCTAGTAACTTCAAGGACGTGTTGAAACATTCCCTTACTATAAATATTTTTTTCTTTGATACTAATATCCTACCACTTTAAAAATTAAGAAAGATGAAGTGAGACCGAGGAGTTTCTATGACTGACCGAATTTGACAGTATTTGGTTCTACTGTAATTAATTACTACTGGAGTCAGACTTGGTACACGTCGAGCAACAACCTTGCCCTCTGTATTACCAGGCCCGTGCCCTGCAACTGTCTCGCGCAGGGTACAAGCGAATAGAAGACCTGGCGAAGGCTTCCGTGGACGAGCTCATGTCGGGAGTGTCGCACCTCTCCAGGACCAGCGCCAACCAGCTCATCAGCGCGGCCAGGGTACGTGCACTCATGAGTTATTTGGCACTGGTTTTTTTTTGTTAGAGGGGGCAGACGAGCAAAAGGTTCACCTGATGGAAAGTGACCATCGCCGCCCATGAAGTCTGCAACTCAGGAGTCACAAACGCGTTGCCGGCCTTTTAGGAAGAAGTACGCTCTTTTCTTGAAGGTTTGAAGGTCGTATCGGTCCGGAAATACCGCAGACGATAACCCGTTCCAAAAAAAAACCTTTTGGTAATGAATCGTTCAGATAAATTTTCCAAATTAATATACAATATTTTGCAGATGATGCTGATAGAGAAAGTGGAGAACCTTCGCGCTGAAGCCGAAGATGTAATGGAAGAACTTAATGCGTAAAATTTTGGTCAATGTCAGTACAGGGTCACCCAAGTCTTAGTATTATTTACCGACTCATATTTAACGGACTGGAGAACTATGTAGTATTATATTATCGGATAACATGATGGAAAGTGATTATCACTGCCCATGAACACCTGAATCTCAAGAGACTCTAGATTGGGGGGAGGGCAATGAGAGGGGGGCATGTCATTAGTTTGGTCTGCGGTAACTAATCTCGCTCGGTAACGATCGTGCTCATCACACAATATTTGTCCTGGGTGGGAATCGAACCCACGATCTCCGGCTTAGCAGTCACGGTCACTAACCACAAGACCAACAGGCCCGGCCAATAGTACCTATCACAATAATTAGCTTTATTAATTGTTTTTTTTATGGTATAAGGGGGCAAACGAGCAGACGGGTCACCTGATGGCAAGCAACTACCGCCGCCCATGGACACCTGCAACTCGAAAGTCACAAGTGCGTTGCTGCCCTTGGAGTCTGGTATGTTTTTAGTACGTACATACTTGTTAGTCTGTGATAATTGTCAAAAATGCGTTATATAAGAGGAATAATAATTTTTGATATAAAATGCTTCTTAATCCTGACACGAAATAGTGTGGAAATTCCATCTCACTTAAATTATAGGATTTTGTTCTTTTTTTTATAGAAGTGAGGGTAAATTTTTATAAACTAGCATTTTTTTTTATCAAGAAATACTAAATGTTGTAATAGTATTGGGTAACATTAGAAATGGAATATTTTTGTAATAAATGAAATGTACCTACCTCATTAGTTAATGAAATAATAAGATATGCGGCGGGCGGGTGGTTATGATTATGTATTATAAGTAAAATATTTTATTAGTTAAATTTAAAGGGTTTTATTTATCCTATTTTATAGCTATCCTCACTGTGAAAAGCAACAAATGGATTGCTTAACATAGAAAGAAAACATATTTTTATTTCTAAAACACGTCAGCTTTAGCATTTAGACATAAAACCACTACAACATAAAATGGACAACACTAATTACATAAAATATATAATATAATAATAATAATAATAATAATAATTTAATTTCTCACCACAATATAGCATACATTACATTTGAATAAAACAAAAAAATACAAAAAAATACAAATTATCATTGCCAGAATATTGTGGGAGACTGGTGCCTAAGCTAGGCTCGAGGCCTGTGTTTCAGGACACCAGGTCTCCACCCCGTGTATATTTAATAATAATAATAATAATAATAATGATTTATTGGTAAAAAGGTGATTGTAGTACAAAGGCTTGTGACTTAGTTCTAATTTCAATTACATATATATAGATACAATCTTGTGGGTGGAGTTCTGTTACCCTTGATAGGTTACGCAGTAACCTGTAGTAAGGAATAACAGTCCTGTCCCCTTTGGAATATGCAATCGGTAAATACAATTATTTATTTAAAACAAGTGATGAAACAAAAGTTGAGAACATTTAAAGACTACAATTTGAGCTTAGTATTAATTTACATAAGAATTTCATGCAGGATATGAGTGTAAGTGTGAATGTATGTGTTAGTGAGTGTGTATATATAATAATATAATATATTACATACGAGGGTGGGCGCGTGCGTGCGTGCGTGTATGTGTGTGTTTGTATAGTCTGTTTGGATTTGTTTTTTGAGATTGAACAGGTACTTGTATATTATATTTAAATTTAATGTGGTTGGTGTGATTGTAAGTGTGTATTTTAAATATATATAGTTGAATAAATATTGGCAGACATTGCATGTACATAGATTTAAATTAATTCAATTAGATTTAAATTAATTAATTAAAATAATATGTTAAGATTTTATGGCAAGAATTCCTCGGTTTCATCATAAGATTTGTTTTGGAGAAATGACCTGAGTGTATTTTTGCATTTAAAGTGAGACAAACCGTATATGGGGCAACTTAAGTTTATTTTATTGTATAGGTATGGACCTAAGTAAAAGAAAAACCTTTTAGTAAATGAAGCACGTGGTTTTGGAACGTTACATATTTTATCTGTACGACGTTTGGACATTTTTATGAATGGAGTATTTTTGTGTTGCGTGAGTACTGCATGTAGTATGTATAATTGTCTAACATTAAGTACATCACACTTATTGTACAGTAAGGTGGACGCGAACATTATGGGCCTAAAAGTGGCAACTTTCAATATGGCCCTATGGGCTACTTCTAGTGGCTTCAGGAACGTTTTCGCTGCGCCACCCCAACAGGAAATACAGTATGTAACAATTGATAAACAGACGGCGTAATACACATTACGTATAATAGTTTGGTTTGCGATATGGCGAAGAGTTTTAAAGACGTAAATCAATTTACGGACTCGACCTACGAGATCACTTATATGAATCTTAAAGTTTAAGCATTTGTCTAGTGTTACGCCTAGGTATTTAACGTGATCAACTGGGGATAAAGTAGGACAGTCGCATGAGAGTTGATCTGAGGTGGGACAAGAGTGCGCTTTTAAAATTAGTGGTGTTATTGGTTGTGATATTGAGCTTTTTGAGAAAGTAATATATTTCGTTTTGGCTGTGTTCAATGTTAAGGTATGTGAATATAGCCATTTCGATGCAAGATCAAAGCCAAACTGTGCCATGTGCATCAGGTCTGACCATGTATCACCGACAAAGGTTATTGCCGTGTCATCTGCGTAGCACACGGTCCCTGCATTAGGAATTTTCAGCTTACAGAGGTCGTTTATAAATACGAGGAATAATGTAGGGCCAAGTATGCTACCTTGTGGTACTCCATAGTAGATGGGTAGTTCCTCACTATAATAGCCATCAATTTTCACTATCTGCGAACGATTTGTTAGATAACTCTCAAATAGCTGTAGTTGTGCACCTCTGACACCCATCTGTTCAAGTTTGGATAAGAGTGTGACAATGGGAACCGTATCGAACGCTTTTGCGAGGTCTAAGAATATACTTAGAACCTTTTTGTTTTGATTGATACTTTGAACGATAAAGTTTGTGAGCTCATGAATAGCGTCAGAAGTTGATTTCTTCTGGCGAAAACCAAATTGGTTGGATGAAATTAGATTATACCGATCTAGGTAGCCTACTAGTCTTTTATTTATTAAGCGTTCGAAAATTTTTGATAATGCACTCAATACTGCAATGGGGCGATAGTTGTTCGGTAGGGTTCCGTCACCACCCTTGAAGATAGGATGGATTATCGCCTTTTTAAGAGCATTTGGAAAGACAGCTGTGTCACAACAAAGATTAAATATGTGGCTTAATATGGGTGCCAGAAGGTTAGAGTATCTCTTCAAAATATAAGATGGGATGCCATCCCAACCCGTAGAGGCGTTTGCACGCAGTGAGTCTATCGTTGAAATGACCTCGGCAATGTCAGTATAGCTTAAAGCGAAGGACGAACATGCTAACGGTTTTGCAATGATTTGAGATTTGGTGATTAGGTGTTGATGTTGATGGTTCGTTATATTGTCCGCAAGTGTTTTACCGATGTTGACAAAGAAATAGTTTACGTCGTTACATGACTGAATGGGTGAAGTAGAGGTGTCCAGTAACTGAATTGAAGAATTTTTCACTTTTGTTGTATTCGTTATTTGTTTGATAGTATCCCATAGTAATTTAGGATTGCGACTGGCTTTGTTTATTTGGTCTGCATCATAAAACCTCTTAGCTTTTTTTAAAGTACTTGTGCAAAACTTTCTGTATCTTTTGTATGTTAGATGTAAAACTTCATTTGTTGGTGATTTCTTAAATTTTTTATGCAGCGCGTCTCTATGTTTTATGCACCGCAGTAGGCCGGGAGTAATCCAGGGTTTTAGTATTTTTTTCATTGCTGGGACTTTTTTATAAACTGTATGTTTTGATATGGCTGACGACAATAATTTTATAACTGTATCTGTCGCTGTGTTAGGGTTTGTTATTGAGAAAACGGAATTGAAATCCATGCTGGATATTGTTTCATCAAGTGCATTGTAATCGATTTTAGCAGCGGTGAAAGCCACAAAGTTTCGAACACTTTGGTTACTTAGACAGAGCAAGGTTGAGTAGTGGTCTGTGACTGTTGATTCATATATGAATGAGAAAGATGGGGACTTTGTTTTTAGAATAATATGATCTAAACAATTTTTACCTCGAGTTGGACATGTATGAGCTGGTAGTAAACCGTTTGAAGCGAGGCAATTTAAATATTCGTGTGAGCGTGCGTCTAAAGTATTAGGTTTGATGTCTATGTTTAAGTCACCAGTTATGACCACAGTTTTAAAATTAGTAAGCGATGAAAGTAAATTATTAAGGGTTAAAAGTAAGGTATTTATGCTATCACATGAAGGTGTACGGTAGATACAGATTATTGCAATAGTCTTATTAATTTTGATAATGATTCCAGAAGCTGTTTGATTAAAGTCTAATTCTTCATATAAAACCGATAACCCAGATTTGATATAAACCACCACACCGTCACTTTGATTAATGTGTTTAGTAGTTTTGACCATAGTATAGTTTTGAAGAAGCGGTATGGTGGCATTGCTTGAGCATGGCAGCCAACACTCTGTGAGGACTATCACGTCGCAGTCAAAATGAAAACGGTGCATGAATGTTTGTAAATTTAAAAAATTGCAGTTTATTGAGCGAATGTTCTGAGAAAATATTTTAAGAAATCCATTTGGTTGCTTTAAATAAGTTGCTGTTTCTTCGGGGGAGCATGTGTGAACTTCTGATACGGAGAGTTGATCAATACTATCAATAAGATCATTAATAACACCAGTCATTTTTGTAGCAAGTTATAGTCAAAAGGATTAATGAAGTGGGATGAATCATTTATAACAGATTTTAGAGCAAATTGGAGAAGTTCAGTATTATAAGGTCTCGGCATATGGGACATTCGGTTCGCAATGGTTACTAAAATATTAATAGAGGGAATTAAGTATTTATAGCGGATAATTAATATAATATATCTTAATATAATATATCTTAATAAATAGTAATGGGGATAAATGTGTATATTAGTTTTAGTGTTTTGTCTACTCATATCTATGAATAGTTGTGTGGGTTTTTGAGGGTTGTGTAATATTTTATAAAATATGTGTGTACTTATACTAATGAGAGTGCCAAGATTTGTAACTGACTTATTTAAAGTTACAATATTATAGGTAATACAATAGGAAATGTAATGTAATCGTGGATTAACAGCTAGTCATAGACTATTTTGATGGGAAAGTTGTTTCAGATGTTCTTCATTTTTAATAATGATTGCCTGGCTGTTTGTATCCTTTTTTAGCATAATCTTGCCGTTTGAAGTCCAACAGAAACTATATTGGTTTGCTTTGGCAAAGGATCTGGCAGAGTAGAATGTTTTTTTGGCTTGGGATGTTAATTGTTCAGTAATATATATTGGTAGCTGCTCAGTAGTTTTAATATCCAAGTGAGATGAGCTTACCTTATTTTTAGGGTTCTGTTTATTGTATTGTCGAATAGCATTTAAGAAGCTCGCCTTGAGTAATGTGTTGGAGAACTCTAACGTTATATTTGAGGTTTGATTTTCCTTTTTAGAAGGTTGTCTGGTTATATCCCGAATATGTGTGGGTTCTATTCCTATATTTAGTTGTTTTGACAGGTAAGTGATCGAATCATATAACATTGACTTAGTTTCTGCCACTCTTTTAGGTACATTTCGAAGCTCAACAGAAGTCTTCACAAGGTTGCGGTCAAGAGTTTCTAGCCTTTCTTCCAGTGATGTGACTTTTCTTGCCGTCTCGTGCCGTTCCATTTCTAAACTTGAGATATTGCTCTCTAGAGATGATAGTTGATCGGATATGAATGTCATAGATTTTTCGAACTCGGTATTAGTTGTTCTAATCTCAAGATATTGGTTTTTTATATCCAGAATATGGTTTTCCAATTTATCGAGTCGTGAGTTTTGTGCGGTCATTAGATCATGTATCATCTGTTTGATCTCGGTTTTAAAGCTATCGCTCTCGTCACCAGTGATTTCGGTTGATAAACATTTGCGTTTGGCTCGTTGGGTGAGGTTCGATCCAATGGTTTCATTTGTGCACAATTTTTGGATATCAGATTCCGATCTTGATGGTATATTTTGTTTCGGTGGAGTTCTATGTAGTGACTTTGACATATTCCGGTGACGGTTTAAATCAATATAAAATAATTATTAATTATTTAATCAACTTGAATAATTATTAATAAATAATTAGAAGTTAATTGAACAAAGTTGGGATTGAGCTTGGGTTACACAAAAAAAAAGTTACCCGTTAATCGCTGTCGCTTGTAAGTTGTGGCAAGCGGCAAATGGTTCGTCGTCACACGATGACGTGAGATGCGCACACACAGCAGGGCCGACTTACTACCTGTGTCGCCGTTGTTGTTGTCCTGTTTTCTCACGCACTCCGCGGACATACACTGCGTTATGTTCGCCTGGTACTTTGTATATTTTTTGTATTAATATTTGCAGCGAAATCAACTTTATTTAAATTTTTAAATAAACACGCACGGTGGGTGACGTCTGTTCGCTTACGCGGTCCAAAGGGAAGAGGATTTACATTTTAATATTTTTTTATTAATTTTACACAAGTCGGCACTACAAAGTTGCATGTTTTACTATATTTAATAGTTTATTTCTAGTAGCATAGCATATTAAGTGAGGTACATAAATTATTGTTGTGTGTTGCGTGTGAATGATTATGTGTGTATGTGTATGTGTGTGAGTGATTAATTGTGTGTGTGTGTTTATGTGAGTGTGCGTGTGTGTGTGTGTGTGTTTATGTGAATGTGCGTGTGTGTGTGTGTGTGTGTGTGTGTGTGTGTGAGTAGGCGTGAGTATGTGGATGCGTGAGCTTGTGGGCATGGGTTTGTTCATGTGCATTCATGCAATATAAATTAAGATACAAGTGGCAACCCTGTGCCAGTATAGTTTCAAATGTGCAGTGTCACATGTCACACACAATGTGGCAACACTGGCATTCACCACTCACGACTCACGTGATATATGTATGACGTGGGAACAGCTAATGTTTATCTTTTTTATTTATATTGTTAGAGGGTAGCATTCACAGAATACTGTTCTTGTTCTTTTTTCTTTTTTAATAAATTATTATTATTTTTGTAAATTATTATTATTATTATTAATACTTTTGGTACAATTAATCAATGTTGCTAGAGATAGATGCGTCGTGTTTCAGAAATTTGGATGAAACTCAGCATACACAGATTTATCTCATTCAACGGCCTAAGGCCTTGTATGCACCAAAGCAGAAAAGAGAGGAGACGAGAGATGCGCTTTGAATAACCAATCAGATTTCGTTATTTCCATATCTCATCTCCGGTGGAAATGGATTAAGCGGAGAGGCGAGATCTCATTTTTCTATAGAATTTTGTGCCTCGAGCGAGCAAGCGACGCGCCTTGTTCCCCGCTGCTTCTCCCAACAAACTCTTGAAATAGTGTGGCATATTCGCCATGACTGTGACATTTTATACGTTTTATTTATCCAGAATCTATGTTGCCATCGATAATTTAAATATTGAAGAATTAATCGTAATCGAATTAATCTTAAAACGTGATCTAAAAGCGTTTCTGATTGAAAAAACGTACTACAGGATAAATGACTTCCTCTTAGACATTATTTAATGACATTTGCAATTGTTTGTTTCAATGATTGTGACTAGTATTTGTTACTGATTCACTGAAAATTTATATATATATATATATATGTACATTTAGATAATACTGGATTATTGATCTGACATAATTTAAAAATTCTGCGATTTTGCTCAGGTACTGATGTAATTTAGGATTAAGAGTTTTTTATTTTTTATTTATTAATATATGACAATTCAATACATATTTGTTGTGTTAAGTTTAGTTTATTAATTTGTATGAAATATTTGCACACCTGAAAGGGTAGTATACAGAAGCCAAAACTAGTATATAAGATCTTTGTATAACCTGTAATACGCAAATAAACAATTTGATTTGATTTGATTTGTAATTCGTCCACCCTGTAATTCCTCTTCCTCAAGCAAATTAAGATATAACTATCGCAACGACAGGACGTCGTCCTTTCGTAGCTACAGTAATTTGACTAACTGAACTTGCCAGTACAGTACTTTACTGGTTTCCAGCTCTCATAGCTTACATCTCTGTTACACACAGCTCACATCTCTCTGCTTTGGTGGAAATATCCTGCCAACTGCCAGTCGTATCCTCTCTGCTTTGGTGGATACTGGGCCTAAGTATGTATGTATATCTGCTAAATAAGTGTTATTATTCAATTAATGATTTTTTAAATGATAAACTTTAGATGTTAGTTTTTTTGACATTACCTATGTTTATTTGACATTGAATTTATTTTCCTACTTTCAATTAATATTGCTGACGTAATTATTTTGACCACTTTATTTATATTAATATTATAAGTTGTAATCATTCAAAAATGTATTTGTTGTTTTGAATTTATTGTTAATTTTTGATGCATTTTTAATGTTTTCATGCCTAGTCCAGGTAGATTGTATAAGGATTAGAAAACTTGTTAACATCACTATTTAATGTACCTACAATCAATGCAAATAAAATATATTCTATTCTATGACTCCCACGATTGTGAAAATGAATGTTATTCAAATGGAGAGTGAGATCCTCGCCAGCAGGTTAAACAGCACACTAGAATTGCTTTATCAAAGCCACTGTCTCCTATTCCGAGGATTTCATAAACAAAACAAAAGCTTTTTCTGGTGTCTTTATTTACCGTCTCTTATAAATACAAGGTTTCAAAGTAAGCACCGGGAGTTTGGCTTTCTTGGTAGGCGGGTCCTGAACCTTGGTGAACTCCATGAAGTAGAACACTTTGTTGCTCTTGTCCAGTTGTTTGAGCTTGAAGCCGAGACGTTGGACCTCTTTAGTGAAATTCTCCACGTTGTCAAAACGACTCTCCACTTCTGCTATTAGAAGATGACCACTGAAAATTGAATAAATATTTAGACTAATTAAAATCGTTTTAACTTACGAAAGACATTGTTGCAACTCAAAAAAAAAATTGGTTGCCTGTAAAGTCGGTATACGGGCGAAAGTTTTACGTGACAACGACTATGTCTGTCTCTCTCGCTCTTAGGCGGGCTAACCATGCCCGATTGGAAGGGACGCGTGCCTCTCACTCGCTCTCATTGTGAGCGCATAACGTGAGCGGAGCGTAACGCAGTTTCTTGAAGTGTCACCCGGCAAACCAATTTATAAGACGTTGTCACGTCAAAATGAGAATCTTATCTAAATACTGAATTTCATGCAAATCGGTAGAGCTATTTTCAAGACACCTGGAAGTTTGAATGAATGTCTTTTACTCACGCCAAAACGGCTTAACGGCTCAGTATGAAATTTGTCACGGAGATAGGTTATAGATTGATAGATAGTCTCGAATACCACAGTCTAGTTTTATACTAAAAGAAATTATTGACAAAATCGATATTAACGCAAGCTAAAGCTAGTATATTAATATAATAAGAGGTTTTTGTGTGGCTTTTTTTTAAACACTAAACTTTGTAGTATTATTTCGGACATCTAACACACAACGCCATCTAGTTTCAAACCTAGCAAAGCTTGTACTATGAAAGCTAGATTTACTGATAGAACACTGATTTATTATTTTTTTGTACATACATACATACATACATATTATACATAGAAAACTCCGAAACATAGATTATACAAACGTTTGGTCCGACCCGGGAATCGATCCCGAGACCTCAGCACAGCAGTCGCATACGCTACCACTGCACCAGTCAATAATAACTTAACACAACTCAAACACAGCAATCTGATCCCTAACTAGGCAGAGCCTGTGCTATGATAACCAGACTACTTATAAACATACTTATAGATTTCTAAATATATACATTACTAAAAATAATTACACCCGGACAGAACAAGTTATAGTGCTCATCACACAGTTATTTATCCTAGAGGGAATTGCCCCAGCGACCGCTATCTTAGCAGTCAGGGTCACTATAGTTAAACGGCCGTAAGCTTGTCCCTCCTGATGGCATGCGAGACGCGGGGCGGGTGATGCGCTCGGCTATACATGACACGATGTACTAACTCAATATCTTCACATTTATTTGTTTGAGATTTAATCTACACACGATGTAATAAAAATCGAATTTATTTCCATGTATTATAATGTCAGTGTATTGTAAGTTTTTATGATTAATTGTAAAATTTAATACTGTAAAATAATTTTAATAAAATCACCTTATCTTCATCATGTAAATTATATTCAGATACAATTTAAAAATTAAGTAAAATAATAAATATTCTTTATTACAACTTTAACAGTAGAACCTCTGTAAGCCGAACTTCAAGTTTTTAAATCTTTCTGTGACGCAGAGTCGGCAGATTATCCCTGTTGCAAAATAATACCGTGTGTAGCAGTCTTAAGAAAAATAACACGTACAGCCATGCTTTCACGTCAGTCACTGCCGGCGGACAGCGACGCACTAGCTAATTGGTTGAATGCACCCCCGCCCCGCGTCCCCCAAACCATCAGGAGGGCCAAGCTTACGGCGGTTTGACTATAAAGGCTAGATCAGCAGATCAAGATTGAATCAATATTTTTGTACTAGATAGAGAAGTATGACTCTTCGAAGCAGAGAAGTGACATTATTATAAGTCAAATTGCAGGGATATTTTTATAATTACATAAATAAATATGATTTGTGGGTATAAGATATTGTATTTATAACTTATGTCTACATTTTAAACATAACTTACCCAGTTTTCAACACTCTATTGGCTTCCACCAGATATTGCGTGAGATCAGTACCCATCAAAGCTAGACAATACACGGCCACATCCATAGAAGCTGACAGTAGTGGTGTCCTTGCCATATCGCATGCTTCCACTCCTGGTGCATTGGCTACCAGGTCGAAGGAACGGACTGTGTGTGGTATCCGGCGGGATAGAGCTGCTTCTCCACAACCCATGTCTGCTATTAGGTGAGATTTTGGCCTAAGGAATAAAAATAGAAATACATATAACTCTTCCTCAGACCCTTTTTGCACAAATTAGGTTGGGGTCAGCTTTAAGTCTACTATTTTCCTTTTTCTTTGAAAGAATGGTCACCCATCCATAGACTCAACTGTCTAGGATTGCTTAACTAAGTAATGTGTTTGTTGTGTATACACAGTTACCATTTAGCCACAAGCCCCTCCAGACTTTGTATAGGTTTTAGAGGCTATAAAAGGAAAAGGAATTGAGAACCTCTACTTTTATGAAGTTCATTAAAAAAAAGGTAGATTCTTTGCTCTTTTGCTAGGAGAGCAAAAGTGAACTCATATAAGTATATGCCTATTCCTTAGGGGTGCTCAAAGTAGAATGTCTGTCCCGTACGTAATGTTTTTTTACGTATCCTTCTGCTTCAATTCCAAAAGGAATCCCCCAAATTGCAGTTATTCAAAAAATAATAATTTAATAATACCCATATCACTTACATTTTCATAATTTTTTTGATGATAACATCTAGGGGATTAACAGGCCACTTCTTAACCTGGAGCTGGTACCCTTGATGGTATGTTTCAAAAGCAAGCGGATCATCTTTGAACAATTGTTGTGCTTCCGATCCAGAAGATGTGTATAGCTTCTCATTTAAGTATCTGAACTGTGCCGCTGTAACAACAGTAAGTCTTTTATTTGAATTTGACTCCAAAAATGCTCCTATTGATAGGTCTGACGATTTAAAAGTGACACAAGCTGGTAGCTAATTATCTAAAATGCAAACTGCAAATTCTAAAAATCGCCATTCCGAAATACCCGAGTGTGATAGATTTTATACAGACGGTTCCTGTTATACAAGCCTGACGATAATTTGGCAGGGTATTTTGAATCTGATAGTTTGAAAAATTTAGATTTATAGCTTTCTAAATACTGGTGAAGAGTTCAGTGCAGGCTAATCCTTGAATGAGGTCAAAGTTACGATTGAGTTGATGTAAAATAAACTTACTCTGGACTGCTCTGCTCAGTTTAGGATCGGAGGGCCTACCCTCTGATCCTAAACTGAGCAGAGCCTAAGGTAACCAGACGGCTGATAATATATATTTTTTGACATATAAATAAATATTTGCACTTAGACACAGAACATTTTCTTTTTTTTCTTTTTTTTAAAAGACAACCTGTACATGGAATATATCCTGTCTTACTTTACAAACATACATCAAACAGACACAGAACACTCAGGCTTTGAACAAATTGGGGCATTGATCCCACAACACTCTACGCAGTGTGGCAACCGCTTAAATCCCTACGCCATCAGTATGGTACTTATAACACTTGCATATAGTTCAAAACCTCTCTTACAGGATAATTAACTGCTAGACCAACACAAGTTATTAACAGATTCTAGGCACTTACCTTTGAGTCTCTCCAACATTCTCTCTCTTAGCTTGTTACCCTTATTTTCTACATTTATAGGTCTTCTGTTACTCTGATTAGCCAACAAAGCTCTTAATCTATTCTTTTTAGAATTCATAGGTCCATTACTGACAAGATTTTTGCTATCATTTATATCATTCTTTTCATTATCTTGATTTTCTTCCTTCTTCCTTTTCTTCGTAGGTTTCTTCTCTGTGAACAATAAGTCTTCTTTATCCTCATTTTCTATAACCTCATTGAACTTTTTCTTTTTTGCATTCAATAAAACTTCGTCAAAATTTTGTGTCTCGGGGATTGGTGATTCCTCTGATTGTATATATGTTTTCTTCACTGTATTTGCAGGTTTAGCATCTAGCTTTCGTTTCCGTGATTTATTTTTAATGCCGTTAGTTAACGTAGGTTTGTTTTGTCTGAAACTATTCTCAGATACTTTTGTCTTAACTTGAACAGGTTTGAGTTCTTTAATTTTAGCAACTTTTGGTAACACATTTATTTTAAGCTTATTTTTCTTCTTTTCTTTTAGTTTATTAACTTTTGACGCTTGCTTAATCTTAGATGCCGGTGATTTCTTCTCTTTTTTCTGAAAATTCAATTTATTTTACTACATTATCCGAGGTTAGCAAGTTTATTAAGTATGTAAAGTGATATGCTTCTGACTCTGTACTATAAGAAATATATCACGTTTATCAATATCTTTTATACCTACTTCTTATAGTATTAATGATTGTGGATTTCATAAAGTTTCAATAAGAAAATAATAAGTTAGTACCTTTAGATGAACCTGGTTCTTTTTAATAAAACTTGTAAGCGTTTTAGGAACATCGTCCTCCCATTCTGGTGCCTTAAACATTTTACTTTAATAGACTATAAATAATTAACAATAAAAATTAGGTTATTTGCATTTACAATGTGCGGTTTTAATGTTATTGTACGAACTGTCAGTTTGACGTTCAATTTTAACTTGCGTTTAGTTCTTATGATACTCAGCTATGAGCTATTTTTAGCATTTTTATTTATTAAAACGATCCAGTTAGGATTTGCTACTAATTTTTTATCTTCGCAAAACTCTGAAGAGTGAAACGTTGAAAAATATGTTAATATTTCTATGAAGGACTTGCTACCCCTTTTTTCACTATATTATGTAATTTTGTGCTAACGAAATATTTTATTTTATTTTCTTTAGCTCTCCAACAAGAAATTCACCTTAAATGCTAGTTTTAGTGAAAAAAAAAATGTCCTGCGCTGTACCAATGATATAAGACCACAACACGGACCTTACAAAATAATTCATTACTAACAGTGGCCACAAATAGCCTTTTTAGAAGAAAAAGGAATTTTTAAATGGTAGCTAAGTATGTCAACAATGAGACAGTGTTCAATATTTTAGTTAGATTTTTTTAATTTAGAAAGACAATTAAATATATTGAGACCATATACATATATTGAAGATAATAACAATTTGATGTACATAGAATACTTTCAAATAACTTTATTATTTATTTGTTCAATTTTTATTTTTTATCCTCGATTTTTTCAAATAGTTTAATAGCCAGCTACTACTAAGTACTTCTATATCTATAATTAGATATTGAAGCAAAAATTGTATATTTGCTGAGTAACATCTTTTCTGTCGCTTGACTGCAATCTCCTTCATTACGAAAAAAATCCTCTATGGTAGAAAAATAGTGCTTAAAAAAGATTGACGCTAGCTTGGATAATAGACTAGACTACTTGAAGTAATTTAACGCAGGCATAAGCTAATTTGGTTCGTTGTAAGTTATTATTGTTGGTAGTCCGTTCAGCTTTTACATTCATTTATATTGTAACATAATGCCTACTTATATATGTACAAAAAGTAAGGAGCATCAAGAAATTTTTACGAAACATTCAATCAACAACTAATACTGTGACTAATATAGTACGGTGAATGCACGGTTGGCGTAGTGGTTTCAGTCACCTCGTCGCTTCCTACTGCGCTGGGTGTTGTTGGTTCGATTCCTACATGGTACAGCACTTTGTGTGATCCACGAATTGTTTTTTTGAGTCTGGGTGTCCTTTGTATCTGTTTAATGTATGTTTGTAAAGTTCCCCGTTTCATTAATATTATAAACACAAAAGTTTCCCAGAAGGGCTGTTTGGATGTTTTTTACTTAATCACGCCGAACGACGATGCCGCTGGTAATAGCATTAATAATGTATATTAATAATATGTATGTAAATATGAGATATGTATGATATATATGTATGTAAATAATGTATATTAATACTAATATTTTCGGACATCTGACACACAACGCCATATAGATTCAAACTAAGAAGAGCTTGTTCTATGAAAGCTAGATTGACTTATCAGTCTATTGAATATTTAAGTATATACTTTTCTTTTGTAAATACATATATATATATTATACATAGAAAACACCAAAACTCCGAAACAAATATTATATCTGTACTCTAAATTCAATACCCCTTTTTTACGTGTGGAAACCCCTTCAGACCGTCACGTTCGTTATGATTTTAAAAGACACCTCCTGCACTATGAATATATCCTCTGTCACGGAGAACTCTACAAACATATATGAAACATACATATATATGTATTTATAGTCCCTGCACTCGGTCACTAGGAGTGAATTTAGTTCCACCTGGGCAGTTTGCTAATATTGTTTTTTTATTTATTTAACTAAAACAAAAAAATAATTTTAGGCCAAAATTGCCGCCCCCTAAAATTTGCCGCCCTAGGCTCCAGCCTACTCAGCCTGCTGGTAAATCCGCCACTAGACAGCGATAGACTCGACTGTAATAGCGGTCCAAGGTCGCTACAATAACCACTTAGAATAAAAGCTTCCTACAAAGGACCAAACTACTCAGGACCACAGCACTGCAAAGAGAAGAAAAAATTTACACGAACCCTATAACAAACCGTCTGGCCAGCGTGGTATAGAAGGCCAAAACCTCTTTTGTAAGGAGAAGCCTATGTCCAGCAGAGGATTATTAAGGGCTGATTATGATGATGATGATGACTCTAGCGTATATTTGGAGAATGACCGTCTAATTGTGTGTCCTACTGGAATGGTGTCCGACGTTTTTAAAGCTTAACGCATCATTTTGTATCCAAAAATGTATCTTTCTCACTGTTATATTTAGCTAGTTTACAATCTGTTACGTATTCTTGTATGTAACACAGGTTTTTTAAAAGCTCAGGAACTGCGGCTTCATGGGAAATGTAAATAATTACGATACTAGACATTGCTTATTCATACTAATCCATACTAATATTATAAATGCGAAAGTGTGTCAATCTGTCTGTCTGTTGCCTCTTCACGGTTAAACCGCTGAACCGATTTAGATGAAATTTGGTATAGCGATAGTTTGAGTCCCGGGAAAGGACATAGGATAGTTTTTATCCCAGAACCCTTTAGGGGGGTGAAAAGAGGGGTAAAAAACTTCCACCCCCTTGGTATGGGAAATTAATAACCGCTGAACCTTATTGATCTGCTGAATCAGATTTTAATTAAATTTGACAAAAAAAAACAGTGGCACTCCGGAAGTGCCAACTGAAGTGAAAACTTGAATATTAATGTTCTTTTCGATTCGAAAAGTTCCGACATGAATGTATATGTATATCTATGTTGTACGTATATACACAATATATGTTTATATTTTATATAGTTATATTATCAATGTATTTCAACCCAAACTCAACTCTCGTGTAAACGAGGAAAATATACAGGGTTTTCCAATAAGAGGTGTTATTTTAGTATTCAAAGAAAAATGCATTTTTTAAGATAAATAGTCGGCTGTTTATTTTATAATAAAGAGGAAGGTATGCCGTTAATAATGGAAGATAACATCAGCCAAATGGCTACCACGACCACGCTTACAGGACCATGTCCTTTTAATGAAATTTTGCATAACCAAATCGCAAAGTAGCTGCCCTATGTCCTCGATAGCCTCACGAATTCCATCTTTGAGGTATTGAATCGACGCTGGGCTGTTGGCGTAGACCTTATCTTTCACGTGGCCCCAAAGGAAGAAGTCGCAAGGTGTTAAATCACAAGATCTCGGTGGCCAATTGTGATCACCTCTTCGAGAGATAACACGGTCAGGAAACTTTTCCCGTAAAAGAGCAATGGTTTCGTTGCTTGTGTGGCACGGAGCTCCGTCTTGTTGAAAGTAAACGTTGTCCAGATCAATACCATCCAACTCCGGCCATAAAAAATCATTAATCATATCTCGATAGCGCAATCCATTCACCGTAAGTGTTGATCAAACCTCATTTTCGAAAAAGTAAGGTCCAATGACCCCGCCGGACCATAAACCGCACCAAACAGTCACACGTTGAGGATGGAGAGGCTTCTCAACAATAACTCTTGGGTTTTCCGAGCCCTAGATGTGACAATTTTGCTTGTTGACGTAGCCTCCTAGGTGGAAATGGGCCTCATCAGTCAAGATGATTTTTCGATGGAATTCCGGATCATTTTCATGCATTTCAAGTACCCAATCAGCAAAGACACGACGTCGTTGATGATCGGCCGGCTTGAGTTCTTGTGTTAACTGAACTTTATAAGCCTTAAGACCCGAGTCTTTATGCAAAATACGGTGTAATGACGTATGTGGAATGCCCAATTCCAAAGAACGACGAGGAATGGACAAACCTGCGTTTTCTTCAACACTTTGGGCTACAGCAGCAATATTCTCAGTTGTTCTTGAGCGACGGTCACGGGTTTTATTCTTCACATCACTAACTTGTCCCAACAGCTCGAATTTTTCCACCAATTTCTGTATTGCGGTCCGACAAGGTGCTTCGCGACGACCAAAAAATGCTTTAGTTTTGCGAACTGTGTCTGCAAGATTTTCACCATTTTTGTAGTGAATTTTAATAATTTCAATGCGTTGTTGAAGTGTGTATCGTTCCATTTTTAGTAATGGCGTAGTTTCTACTTGTCAAATGTCTAAAAATAAAAGCTTCAAAAGTGACAGCTACCGAAATACCGGGTGATTCAAAATAACACCTCTTGTTGGAAAACCCTTTATGTACATACTTATATACAGAGGTGTCGGTAACGGTAACAGTTCAATGGTTTTTTCGCATCTCAAAAACTATATTCTTTTGTTTGTTGTTCAAAAATGCCCAACGCGCCTAAATAAGTTTTCACATCAGTAACCTAATTATGTTTATTTTTTAACTGGTCTGTTGGTCTAGTAGTTAGTGGCCCTGATTGCTAAGTTAAAGGGCGTGTCGTAATAATAATAATATGACTACTTTAAGTTACATTCCAAAGCACATTGATATGTTTCATGATTACCTAATTAAACTGATCTTTTATTCGTTTAAGGAAAGAAACGCACACTTAATAAGCTGGTTGTTTATCAAAATATTTTGAAACACAATTTATGCATATTTATTTATTTAGGACAACTTACAAAACATACACTAATACATAGTTTACAAACATGTTTAACAAATATTTGCTGAGTGTTGTCTTAAAAGTTGCCACGGCTTGGTAAGGGACAATTACATATGGATTAGATGTATTAGTAAATACTGAATCGTATTTAAAAAAGAAATTATGGTAGGTATACGAAAACAAACAAGCAGACGGGTCACCTGTAAGTGCCGACCAGCACCCATGGACTCCTGGCACTCGTGTGTCATAAGTGTGTTGCCACCCTTAGCCCCACCCCAGAGTCAGTGTCCCTCCCTTTTTTGGGCTCCGGTAGCCTCACTCTCTCGGTGAAAAGCAACTTGGTCGAGCCGGCCCATTCATGCTAAATCTTGACTTATTTATAAGATACTAGTTTCCCCTGCCTTCGTTACATTAAAGTTATTTTTTTATTCCCCTAGAACATTTTTTTTTGTAGGTGTCCTTCCTTGGCTGTATATCTGGTAACTATTAAAACTTATACTTCATAAAGATAGGATTAACATCACTGGAGCACTAAAAATACGTTCATTGATTTTTATATGTCACATCCAGCATCAGCAGCCTATAACAGTCCACTGCTGGAGATAGGCCTCCCCTTAGAAAGGAGTTTTTGGCCTACTATACCACGCTGGCCAGACGGGATGATATAGGGTTTGTTTCAAGTTTTCCTTTTCTTTGCAGTGTTGTTGTCCTGCGTAGTTTCTTCCCTTAGTCGGCTCTTACGACACCCACGGGATAAATAGGGATGGTGGCATTCCGTATTCTTTATCCGTCACTACACGGACTTTTATATGTACCTACCTAATATTCGAATAATATTACCACGAAAAAAAAGAAGAAAGAGTATGTAAATAAGGCTTTGGTAAGTTGTTTTATCATGTTTATTGGTATGAAAATCCACACATCACTAGTGATCATGACGCTTGCAACAGAGCCAAAATATAGGCAAATAAACATGGCTAATATCCCATTCATGTAATGTATCATTTGTAAATTAAACATTACTCTGATTACTTTCATTTCAACTAAAATAAAATAGTCTTTCGATCATTGGTACTTCTTGAAATACTTGATATTGAATTGAAATAGACCCTGTCGTGAATATAAATTGTTTATACTTATATTGTATAGGTATATAATACATATATGTATTTGTATGTATGTCTAGGTATAATTATATAATGTAAATTTATTTATGTTTACAGTACGTTAGATTTAATACACCTAGACTACCCGCTGTTTCTTCTCATCTACTGTCGATTTGTCCATCCAAAGGTTGCCTGTGAGAGATTGCTATTAGCAATACGGCCGCCCATTGTACATGTCCATCTGTAATATTTAACCAACGTACTGTAATTGGTGTACAATAAAGCATATTCTATTCTATTCTGGTGGTGTGTACTCTTTATTAAAAAAAAGTGTGTTATCTCTGACAGAGATTTGCATTTTGATGACATACCTAGTATACCTACTATAACATTTTTGACAAAAGCAACTTAAATAGTTTCTGTAATTATAGTCGTCAACGACGAATTGATGGCGACAGTTGAAGCGGATCCAACTCAATCTGTGGCTGACCTTGCTGCGGGCTTTGGAGTTAATGTCAAAACAACATTGAAGTCCTTGCGTCTAATCGGAAGGGCTTCATTGTGGTGGGGAAGTTTCTTAAAATGTAAGAATTAGAACTAATTGTAATTATCATAAAATAATAATGAAATCTCATTTTTTTTTATGGATTCATACAAGAAGAAAATTTACTGTTAATAACTATAGATATAACTCCCACGGATAATCTTCAGTTTGTGGCGACTTCCACATACGATAAATGAAGAACATCGAACGTTGGGCCGCGGCCGGCCAGGCATTATCACCTCGCCTGGTAGGATGATCCTCCCTTTCTGTTGGAGGGATATGACACCCTCCACAAACTTAAGCGTGGGAGAACCATACTCCAGCCCGTAAGGTGCCGACTCGACCGGAGTGATAACACGGCCTCACAGAAAATAATGCTAATCAATTCTTTCATTGTTTTTCACCGAGTGAGTGAGGGTAGCGGAGCCCAAAACCCCCTTCCCTCTTCTTATGGGAAGAGAGAGACTTAAAAGGCACTTGTGATTCTTAAGTTTCAGGCGTCCATGGTCATCGGTAGCCACATACCATTAGGTGACTCGTCTTCTTGCTTGCCTTCCTTTGTTATTAAGAAGAGTATTTCCAGTTTGAATTAAACCCTTTTTTGTTTTTCTATACTCCTCAGTCATATTAAAACTATCAAAACGCTTCCACTAAACTTGTGCCCGTTTCTGCCGGTTGTTGCAAAATTTATGTCAGCCAATTTATGTTGCAAATAGCAATAAAATAGTGTAGAAGTATGTATTATTCAACATATATACTATTTAAATATTGTTATGACTGAAGAGTCACAACAATAAGTCCATTTAATATAATTAACAATCTAATTAGTGAGTTGAATATACATATGATGGGAACACACAGTCTGTTTGGTCGAGTCCTAATGCGCATGTCAGCAAACTCGCCATGCGCATAACTCATAAAGAATCAACATCTACGGATACACTTTATCAGTGTTATTTACTTATTAAAACAATGATTTCAATCATTAATACTAAAAACTTTTTCATTATATAATCACCAGACTAATATCAGACCAAAGTTTTAACGAATTTATGTTCAAATTCTAAGACCTAAAATCTATCTATGCAGTTGATATTAATAATTCAGTTCGTATATTTTTGCGAGTGCCAATTTCGTTTATGAAATAACAAGTGAATTTTTAGTGCAGTTATGTGTGATAGTGAAGTTATAACGTGTTAATTAGAAATCAAACGTAAGTTATCTTTAGTTACACCTTTTATGGGTACGAACAATTAAAACATACCTGATCTCTAGAGACTAAGACACAGGTTTTTTTTAAACCTACTTCAGGCGCCAGTCTCACACAACAAATGTCAAACTACGTAGCTCTAAATTTTTGACATCTTATTTCTAAGACAACATTGTTAAAGAAACAGATTATGTACACAGTTTATAAAAATAAATTAAAAATCATTTTTTATCGTATACGGAGTAAACGAGCAGACGGGTCTCTTGATGGTAGGTTGCTACCGCTGTTCATAAACACCTGCAACTTAAAAAACCCAAGTGAGTACCCCCCTCACAGAATTAGGTTAAGTTGAGCCTCCGTTAACCTCACTCAGTCGGTGAAAGCATAAAGCCAAAGAATTGTTTAACACCGGTTTTATTTGAGGCCATGGTATAACTGTGGTTGAGCTAGCCCATTATGTGCCGAAACATGATTCTCCTACGGTGCCCAATGTAAAGGACATTCGTTAACATAACCTGTTTTTTTTGCACATGCCTAAGTTTTTTTTAAAATAAATTATAGCCTATGTTACATCCTGATAATGTAGCTTTCTATTACTGAAAATATGGTTAAAATCAGTTCAGTGGTTTTAGAGCCTATTCGATACAAACAAACAGTCAAAAAAACTTTCCTCTTTATAATATTAGGTATCGGTACACAGGGACGAAGATACCGGTGGTTATGACTCCAGAGACAGAAACCTCCTCACAATACGTACCGTATCGAGAAGAACTGCTTTCTGCATAAGGCCCTTTATCCAGCTGCCTAACCCGAGCCTCTGAAGATGTTGGTCAATCTCTTAGCAATTAATATAAAATCATTATCATCATCATCATCAGCTTACCGCAGTCCACTGCTGGACATAGGCCTCTCCCACAACAGGCCACTTATATCGATTTTCGGCTTCTCGCATCCAGCTCCTGCCAGCCATCTTGCGCAGATCGTCACTCTAAATTTCCTGTGGGCGTCCTACACTACGTTTGCCTTGACAGGGTCTCCACTAAACAACTCGTTTTCTCCAACGGTTGTCGGTTAAAGTAGAAAATTATAATGTAATTGACAATTATTATGTTGAAATCGTCGCAATATCAACTTTTAAACTTTCATTTTCCATAATATATACTTATTTAAAAGGGAGTTATCATTTATTTTTTTTTATTTTTTTTTTTATTTTAAAAAAGACAACGCCCGCATTAGGAATAAATCCTGTGTCGCGGGGGACTTTACAAACATACATGAAACGGACACAAAGAACACCCAGACTCAGAACAACAATTTGTGGATCACACAAAGTGTCGTCCCATGTGGGGTTTGAACCCACAACAGTCGGCGCAGTAGGAAGCGGCGTGGCGACCGCTTAAACCACTACGCCATCCGTGCAGTCAAATCATGATTTATATACCTTTGAATCAGGTCACGCTTTGATCAGGTTGCACTGATCGTAGTCGTAGGCTGACTTAACTGTGTCCAAGTTGATCGCGTGTGAATTTACTGTGTCATTAATATATAATTATATTTGAAAATATTTTGACATAAGTTATAAAATGGGGGCGATCTTATCACAATCTGCGCTCTTACAGCCTTTGTATAGACTTTAATATACTAAGTATCTACACATCTAATGTTTAAACAATTTACTCCAAATATTTTACTACCAAGAATATTCTTCTGTGTACAAAGAAACGGGAACGTGGAAAAACGGGTGTGTCATATTCCTTGTAATACAAAGGGAGGATCCTCCAACCAGGCAAAGTTAGGAAGTTGTATATATGCTAATCGGCGAGATAATTCTTCATATCGCGATACAGTAATAGCAGTAACTCCGTAGTTCGGTGTGTCTTCATTAGATGGCACCGTTGCCTCAAATATATTAAAGTAATCAGTATTACTCTGTTAGATACACACAGGTTATATTAGGGTATTATTATAGACCGTCGTGTGCTACGCGGACGACACACTCGTGACGGCGCGCGGCAAGACGCACCACGAGGCAACCCTGAGGGCCACGGCCGGGGTTGCCCAAGTCGTTGAGCGTATCCGGCGGCTGGGTCTCGAGGTGGCTCTGCACAAGTCCGAGGCCCTGTTCTTCCACGGGCTTCGGAGGAAGCCGCCTGAGGGATCTAGCCTCACGGTAGGAGGCACTCGCATCGGCATCGAGCCCTCGATCAGGTATCTGGGGCTCGTACTCGATGGCCGATGGGACTTCGGATATCATTTCCGAGGTCTGGTCCCCAAGTTGGTTGGGGCAGCGCGTGCGTTGGCGCGGCTGCTGCCCAACATGAAGGGACCCGATGACTCCTGCAGGAGACTCTACTCGGGGGTTGTGCGGTCCATGGCCCTTTACGGGTGCCCGGTATGGGCGGGGGCCCTGAAGGCCAGCAACGTCGCGATACTGCAACGACCGCAGCGAATGCTGGCCATCAGGATCATAAGGGGGTACCGCACGATCTCCTTTGAGGCAGCGAGTCTCCTGGCCGGAACTCCACCGTGGGACCTGGAGGCGAGAGCCCTTGCGGCACTGTATCAGTGGCGCAAGGAGGCGCAGGAGTTGGGTCGATGCCCCGAGATTCGAGAAATCGATGACCGGAAATCCCAACTCCGCCAGGTCATCATAGGGGAGTGGAGGGAACGACTCGGGCAACCGAGCGCTGGGCACGCCGTCATTGCGGCGGTAAGACCTGTTATGGAGGATTGGCTCGAGAGGCGTCACGGGACCCTCTCATACCGATTGACGCAGGTGATCACTGGGAAGGGATGTTTCGGAGATCACCTGTGTCTGATCCGCAAGGAGCCAACGCCTGAGTGCCACCACTGCGATGGCCAGACCGTGGACACGGCTCTCCACACGCTGGCAGAGTGCCCGGCGTGGGTTGAGCAGAGGCGAGACCTCGTGGCGGCCATCGGAGTGGGAGTTCTCTCGCTCGATAGCCTGATTGCGGCTATCGTGCGGAGCGAGAGTGCGTGGAACTCTGCCGTCTCCTTCTGCGAGCAAGTTATGCTCGCGAAGGAGACGGCGGAGCGGGACCGGGAGAGGTTTAGAACTCTCCCGGCCCGCCAGGCCCGGGCACGGGCCAGGCAGCGCAGGCGACTCAGGCGCCGGAGGTCGCAGAACGACCTCCGTCCTCCATAAGCGAAGGCCTGGGGGTGACAGGTGAGGCCATCTGTCACCCTAGCAGAAGCAGGCCGGGGTGGCGGCGAGCGCGTTGCGAAGCGCGCTCGCTTCCAGGGAGCACAGGGAACATGGGGTTCCCACACGGGGCGGGGGTCGTCTACTTGTCTGTAGATGACCCGAGGTATGTCGGGGCACCAGGGCCTTCCTTTCTAGGGTATACCTGGTTCCCCGGCTATTAGTACCCGGCGAAGGCGTGCGGTTTTAGTCGGTTCGAGTCCGACATGCCACCGGTGGTATCCGAGGGGATTTGCGCACGGAAAAAAAAAAAAAAAAAAAAAGGGTATTATTATAGAGATAGGGGTATTATTATAGAGCTAGGGGTCCCAGTCTTTCCAACAACAGCCTATTCGAGTTACAGATAAGCCTAGAGAAGAGATCCTAACCTCTTTGAGCTACTGCCAACCTTCTCCAATCCTTTCCTACTTATCATTTTTATCTACTTTTCTTTTCAATGTTCTTCTAATTTTCCAAGAAGTACCCAGTCTATGGCAACAGGATTGTCCACCGTTACATAAGTAGGACTAAAATAATGCCTACCACTTTGGCGATATATCGTCATCAATCATCATCATCAACGGCCTTAATAGACCACTGCGGACAACAGGTTTTGGCCTACTATACCACGCTGGCCAGACGGCATAGGGTTTATTTCAAGTTTTCCTACGATTTGCAGTGCTGTTGTCCTGTGTAGTTTGCTCCGTAAGTCAAACGAGACCCACAGGATGTGTAGGGGCAGTGACACTCTGTATTCTTAATCCGTCACCACACGGACTGCGTGTATGTATTATTACAATAGAAAAATTGGTGGCGTATTAATAAGCGTACCACATTCCGTATTGATTACACAACGTACAGTCAGTACATGACGTGGTATTCAAATAAAGGTTGAAACAATGCAGTTAATAATACATATATTTAGGTAGACAGGTATTTATATAGGTAGTCAGTAAAATGGAAATTTACGTTCCTGCACTAGCTACTTTATATTGTTTCTTGTTTTAAGCATAGTTTTTAAAGTAGCAAATAATTTAAATCTTAAACTCGCCATTACACGAAGTATCACCTACTTTTGTAGTCATTGTCCCGCTCCTATGGTACGCCATAAACGGCCAAGCCACATATTTTGACTAAGGTGTAGAGATTGTGAAGTTAAGGTTTGTACAGTTAGGGCGTGTAGAGTTAGAAGTTTGACTCTACATGAGATCTCATAATTTTTTGTGAGTGCGAGCCATATATTCTCGCCTTGGCAACTTTTTACATGAAAATGTTTTTGGTAGTATTTTACTTATTTTTGTAAGCTGCTTATGACTACGGGGGTTAAACTGAAAGTTTTCAGAAAAGAAAACGGAATAATGTGGAATATTTTTTGTTTCTGAAGTAGCCTCCTTTCCGTTCTAAGCAGCGTCGCATGCGATGGAACCATTGACTGAGGCAGCAAGCCCACTCTTCTTCAGGAATCTGTTCCACGACTTTTTCTAATGCAGCCACGGCTTCTTCAGGGGTCATAAAACGAAACCCTCTAACTTTATATTTTATTTTTGGAAATTAACAAAAGTCACAAGGAGCCAGGTCTGGATTGTAAAGAGGATGACTCGCTCGCTCTACCCCTTCGTTACTCAAATATTCGATAGTCCCTCTGCCGGAGTAAGTTGGAGGCTGGTGGATGGCGGATGCTGCTTTTCTTACTGGCATGTTTTAAAAAATTTTAGTGTGACCCACGTATATATTTTTTATTTACTTCATTTGTTCTTTCTTTTTTTTGGGATGTGTTTCTTGCACATCAGAGGTGCCTTTTTCATAGCCCACTTTTTATCTTTGCCCTTTTTTTGTTGGTTTACTCTTTGTAATAATAATTGATAAATCAGGGCGATACTTATTCATTTTCTGAATCTGATTACTAATAATAATTATTTATTTCTCCTGTCACAAAGGTTCATGTACATATATACTAATAGTGCTGTAATACACTATGAATTACGGAATTATAAACCTTTATGACTACCTAGCTGAGACCCGCGGTGTTACCCGCGTTTGTTGTTATAACCGCGAGCAACGGCGCGGGGCGAAGTTAGTCTAAAAAAGTAGCCTAAGTTACTCCTTATGTCATCAGCTATCTGCCATTGAAAGTCCCGTCGAAATCGGTCCAGCCGTTCCAGAGATTACCCGGAACAAACAGACAGACAGACAGACACACAAATTTAAAAAAAAATGTTATTTTGGCATATGTACCGTGTAAACATACATATGCATTTAGTAAAAAGCGGTTATTTTAATATTACAAACAGACACTCCAATTTTATTTATTTGTATAGAGTATAGAAGATAACAATAATAAAGTTTTTATTTAGGAAAGACAAAGTATCCATAAAGTGTTAGTTTTACATTTAATTTCTACTTTTTACCTAGTGTTAGTACCAATCACCTTCTGCACAGAGTGTTTTATAACCGGAGAGTTGAAAATGTCGGCTATAGTTTTCAGGAAGCTGTTCCGACTGTCTTTCACCCTTCTCAGTAATGAAGCTGTTTTTGCGCCATTTCGCTTGAAAACTATCTTTGTGAGCTTGCGCAAACATCTCCGTTGCGCTGCAGTAACGAGGTAGTCTCAACAACATCCTGAAAGTATTATTATACTGGACGCGCAGGACATCCAGCACCGTTTGGTGTAGTTGATCCATAAATTGCTCGTGTAAAGACTTTGGCAGTACGCCTTGAAAAGTGTAATTTTTACTAGCTCTGTACATCGAGCAAATCTAAGGACCAACATATTGCACCGGACAGCTAGAGCCCTACGCTCCCTCGCAATGTCTACATCATATTTAAAGACATCGGCAAGGAAATGACCTAAGTATTTAAAGGTGGACACCTTTTTTATTGTCGCTTCCGTCATAACTACTTCAGGGCTATTCTCACGACATTTGTCGCCGACTCCAAAGAACCGTAGGACCCAGTAGCACCATATCGTCTGCATAGCTAATATTGTTAATGACATCTGTTATTGACAAGTTTTATTTACTACTATACTTGTTTTTAACAACGAATGGCTACACTATTGTATTAGGTACAAAACCTGTAAAAATAGTTGTATTATGTGTCATATATAAATAAATAAATAACTCCATTAACGCTGCATCCGACACGCATGCCGCTGAGGGCCGATATGAGATTATCTATATAGAGATTGAAGAGCCTGGGAGAAGTCAGACCTCCCTGTCTCACCCCACAATTCAACCGATATGGCTCAGAGAGAGTATCGTCCCACTTTACATAATTGAATTAATGAATACCGGTCATTCATTTAGTTATTAAAATATAATCATCTTCTGCATCACATCGACAGCCTTTAATAGTTCACTGCTGGACATAAGCCTCTTTTTATAAAGGGGGTTTTGGCCTCCTATACCACGCTGGCCAGACGTATAATTCTGCAAGTATAGTAGGTATAAGTATTTACACATTTTTCGGAATAATTTATTACCAAATCGCATCAAACATCGAATCGAGACGTCCACTTCAGGAAGTGCCCCATGAATTTTGATGATCATCAGTGAGTCAGTGACGAAATCGAATTTTTAAATATCAATAATATCTAAAGTATAAGAGCTATGCTATTAAAACCTGATTTATTTAATAAGTTTACTATTGAAATCATATCTCGAGAATTTCGTTTATCTGTTACAATCTAAAACCCAGGTTAAGAGGATTAAAGAAAACGACGAAACTCTTCGAGAAAAAGTATTTGGGTAGTACCCTTGCGCTTCGCTTGGCTCGTCTTGGCGGTGGCACTACGATGCCACTAGCTAGCAACTTTACACGTGGTTAAAGTAGGGCTGCCAGATAGAAACTTTTCAAATCCGGGACAATTCTAGGACAAAGGCGTCGGGTCGTGGCCATAGTAAAAAGTATCTGGTTTTGTACGCACCTAGTAAGCACTCCCCTCCCGCGCGCCGCCCGCACTCACAGGCATGAGCCAGCCGTGTCATTCGTTGTTTATTTTGTTACAAAACTAGTAGGTTTTCAGAATTCGGGACAATAAGGTCTAATTACTGGACACGGGAAAAGACCCAAAATTCCGTGACAATCCCGGATTACCCGGCCATCTGGCAAACCTAGGTTAAAGGGAACACATTCCACGGTTTCAATATAAAAAATATCACCAATAGTCTCAAGAGCGATTTTATCAATATTAGCTCCACAGAGCAGAATGAGTGTCATCCTATTTTTTGCTATCTTAAAATCAGAAGCGAGAAAACCGGCGTTGAGCAATTTTTCGTTGCTTTCATATCGTCGCCCTGATTCTGGGCGGATAGAAAGGGTCTGTGTCGCAGTTATTGAAGCCACAAAAAAAAAACATAATTTAACCGTGTTAAACCGTAAACCGTGTAAACTTAACATTATTAAAATGAATCTTTATAGTTTTAATCTCATAGTAGCCTACAAAAAGTCTTGATATTTCTCCGAAAACGTATCCTACCCGACATTATAACAAACAATGTACGTACCCAAAGTAATAAGTACTTTTGAAATATCCATAATAACCATACCTATTATTATTAGATTATCATATACTCATATTGATATGACTGCCTAGTATTGAATAACAGTAAGGTTTTAAGGTATAAAGCTGCTTATCTTCCATCGCTTAATAGGTCTGTATTGTAGAATCACTACAATTGCGTAATTTTACATAATAAACGATCAATATTTTGTGTTCGTCTTTATTACGAATACAATATTTCAGTATCGAATTCCTGCTATTATACTTAATCGTTTTACAAAAAATGTTTCATGTCCATTGTGTTTGATGTACGGCTGGTATACCTCCGATTTAGACGGTGGGAGACCTTAATTAACCTTGGGTAAATTTTTAGGTCGGGCGAAAATATAATTGGATGGCTACGCTAAGTAATATTCATTTGCAATGAAAGCCTCGCTTAGTGAAGTCTATTTGAGTGTTTTATGAACGTAATTGTAAATAAAATACGGTCGGTGTTCTTGTTTAAGCGATTTATTTGATGAAAGTATTTTTTAAATGTTGTTGTTTGTTTTGTTTACAGATCTCTGTAATATCGACGAAAATATCAAGAATGGTGACGTCGTCTAGATGATATATAGCTAACCGTCTTGTGCAAACATGGGACATTCGGCAGCACACAGACAGATGGGTAAAGCAAGAAGGGACAAAATTGTAAGTAATGACCCTTACTTGTATATTGCACTTTATTAATAATCGCACAAATTTAAAATTGACTATTTAATTTTTAGTGGACCTGGCGCTGCCAATGGAGTGTAGTGACAATAGCAGCCATTGCCTTGGTTGTCTACAACGCCATCGCCAACGTCTGGTTACTCCATCCACCATCATGTCCGACTCACACAACGGCACCTCCATCAGACCCGCCGACTTGCGAGCCCTGCATCGAAACAGTATCAAACGCTGCCTTAGATGATGATCCCATATCCAGATTAGATCTACGACTTGGAAGATGGGATGGGTCCAGGTCATACAGACTCTTCGATTATGTTACGGTGGGAGAATTATACCCTGAAGTTTCATCTTCGCGTCGGGTTTGCTTAGCAACACAAAGCTCTATAGAAAGACTTCATGAGTTACTGAGAATAGCTGCTCATTGGACCGGACCAATATCGGTGGCAGTATTTGTAGCAGGAGATGAATTGAGATTGCTCAGAGCTTTTGCTACCTGGTTGTTTAGGTGCCGACCAGAGATATATTCAAGATTGACACTACATGTAACGATGCCCTCTGAAAGACCTGGAGTGCATGGTTCCATGCCAGTATGGGCGAGAGACTGCGAGACGGCGCCATTACCTCCTGGAGAAAGGAGATCTGATACAGTCGCCTGGCGAGCAAGGCATCCGTATCCTCAAAATCATTTGAGAAATTTGGCAAGAAAAAACTGTCACACGCCTTATGTCTTCTTAGTCGACGTTGACATAGTACCTTCTAGAGGAATGGCAGAAGCCTTGGACAAGTTTCTAGAGAATACTCCTAAATGTCCTCTGTGTGCTTTTGTGGTACCTACTTACGAACTTGACCGCAGGGTTGCCAACTTTCCGGTAAATAAATCAGAACTGGTACGGCTATCTAAACGGAAGCTGGCAATACCGTTCCATAGAAAGGTTTTTATTTATAATCAGTATGCATCTAACTTTTCAAGGTGAGTTAGAACTTAATTTTATTATAAAACCTAATTTTATTTTTGTGATAAAATGTGAATCTAGAGCTTTAAAATGAACATCAAGAATATTTTTACCCTTTAAATTAATAGTGCGAGGTACAATTTCAAAATATTCTTTACAGGTGGGAAGCGTCAGGTGGAAATGAGAGCTTAGAAACCCACGTCAGCCATAATGTTACCAACTTCGAGCTCCTCTATGAGCCGTTCTACGTGGCACCGGACACCGTTCCAGCACATGACGAGCGTTTTCTTGGATATGGGTTCACCAGGAACACGCAGGTAAGGTACCGACAGCGAACACACCATTCACATAAGTATAACAGTACTTAGATTTCTCGTAGAATATTCTAAATTTTTCCTAAACTACACCCAACATCAACAATATTTTTTCAACTTTAAGAAGCATATATACTGTATACACAGTACGAGAATAAATTATATTTATGGCTATCGTGTATCCTAATTTAATTAATGGTCGTCGCTTTGGTTTATGATCAACATTATTATTATATGTGATACGAATATCGGCGAGGACGATGCGATAAATGTTAATGAATAATTATTGTACTTTTTGAGAATTCATTGTAAATTTTACCAAAACTAAACTTTGGAAATTTTCGAGTGATGTTTTTAAATTAGAGACAGCAAACAAGTCTTATTATGAAATATTTGTTTCCATTTAAGGTAAGTGAGTAAATGTTAATCTCTCGAAAGGAGTACTGGACTATACGGGGATTACGAGTATAGTATAGTGGGTTCGATTCTCACCCAGGACAAATATTGTGTGATGAGCACGATCTGTGTCTGGGTGTGATTTATCTACAATATGTATGTATTTACAAATATATAATCAACAGATTTTTTAATACTCCTGCACTAGGAATATATATGTATATCTTGTGTCGCAGGGACTTTACAAATATACATGAAACGGACACAAAGAACACCCAGACTCAGATTTGTAGATCACACAAAGTGTCGTCCCATGTGGGCATCGAAACCACAACACTCAGTGTAGCGGGATGCGGCGGGGTGTGGCGACCGTTTGAACCACTACGCCATGCGTGCGTCCAAAAATTGGTTCCCATAAGACAGGCTCTGCCTAGTTTGGGACCGAACTGTCGTGTGTGAGATCTGTGAAGTTATTATTATTAGGTTTACAGAGATAGGCGACACCAGATTTCTGCTTGAATTTAGATTTGTCTAGCACCTCGCCCTTTTATTACAATCTGGAAACCTATTTAGACCATTACCGTCAATTATTATTGTAATTCACACAAAAACACACGATATTTCACTCTGTATGCACATACAGCTGCATTTTTTTAAGGTATTAATGGTATAAAACGGGACTTAATCGGGATAATATTTGAAACGTTTTCTATTAGCAGACGTGTTTAGCTAATTACACTGATCGTTGGTCACGGGTTGACATAGTGAGAGCGCAGGAACACTTCCGTTAGTAGCGTGTTTGTTCATTATTTTTAAATTGTTTGTCATTTTGCTGAAATATGAGCAGCAATGACCCTGAAATAAAATACCAAATTTTGTTTATTCCATTAATTACTTTTAAATACTTTACCTAGTCGCAATAGCATTAAAAAATGCAACATAAATTCCCATAAACCAGTGCTATGAGGCCGTTTCTTATTCAAATAGCACTATTTATAAATAGTTGTAAACAGATTTTATCGCGCCAGTAAACTATTGTAGCGCCCCATAACTCTGCATCGTCGTTTATACAAACAATGTGGGTCCTGGCCGGCAGCCAGTTGATTGTGACATCACGTCCGCGGCGCGAGGCCAATGTGTCGTAGATGTAATCCTGCGGTTCCGATGGATGGAGGAACGGACGGTTAGTATGTGTTGGGTAATGTCAGGAGTGGGAAAATGAATATATCCTTTATGGAAGGGGTTATTTTTAATCGAACTGTCGAATGATTACCGTTATTATTAAGAAGAATGTCAAAAATAATAACTCGCGCACTAGGAATATATCCTGTGTTTCGGGGAACTTTATGCACATACTTGAAACGGACGCAAATAACACTCAGACTCAGAATAACCATTTGTGGATCACACAAAGTGTTTGTCCTATGTGGGGATCGAACCCACAACACTCAGCGCAGTCGGAAGCGGCGTGGTGACTGCTTAAATCACTACGCCATCCGTACACATCATTGCAATGTACACCCTGTTCTAGATATCTATAAAGTTTATTTTGAAATAATAGACTATGACGAGCTTGTTGGTTTAGAGGTTAGCGATCCTAACTGCTAAGCCAGAGGTCGTGGGTTCGATTCCTACCAAGGCAAAATATTGTGTGATGTGCAATTAATGACGATAATCAATTTGTTGTGTTTGCGTGTAATTTATATATCTTTCTTTCTTTATTTATTTGAGACGACTCCCGCATTAGTAATATATCCTGTGTCGCGAGGTACCATACAAACATACATGAAACGCACACAAAGAACACCCAGACTCAGAACAACAATTTGTGGATCACACAAAGTGTCGTTCCATGAGGGGATCGGACCCACAACACTCAGTGTAGTAGTAAGCGGCGTGGCAACTGCTTAAACCATTACGCCATCCGTGCAGTCTTTTTTCAATTTATATATATATAAATTAGAAACACATTAGTATGTTTATTTAGAGATATATGGAGATTCGCCGGGATGACGACAAATACTTGTACATTATTACGTAATTTGGACAAAAATTTCTACTGTGGTGATTAAGACGTTATTTTTTTACAAAAGTGAGTTATTTCATAAAATTATACTGTAAATTATTGAAGTATTATGATGATATCATGAAAAACATATTATGTATATTTCTTAAATGAATTTATTTAAAACTAACTAAACTGAAAAACAGACACGTAACTAAAATGTTATGATATTTATTAACTCGTGTAAACATTATCAGATATTTATGTAATATGAAGCGCGATTCTGACATTGAAAATTGTATTGAATTCTTGGATAAAACAAAGATTCACAGGGACTTTGAAATAAATTATCAATTCGAAGTGGAAGCCACAATCTTTGTGTCAGAAATGTCGATAATTAATAGCCGTAATTAATATTTTAAAGTGTACTAATAATTAGTCAATAAAAGTATCGAAGTACTCTAAAGAGTATGTAAGCCTTAAGATTATAACTAAATTTGTCAAAACCACTTAAATATATACACTAAAGATGAACTTATTTCCTGTGAATACTCATCTAATTCAGTAATGTAAATTGGACTGATAGTTCAAAGGGTTTGTGAACTTTTACCGTCAAAGCATAAAACAAAAAAGAAACTGTTTATTACCATTATATTAGTAAAGATTAAAAACAACTAAGCCCCTTAATGTCCGTGTGGTGACGGATTAAGAATACAAATTGTCACCACCCCAATTCATCCCGTGGGTGTCGTAAGAGCCGACTACGGGAGCAAACTAAGCAGAACAACAGCACTGCAAAGAGAAGGAAAACTTGAAACAAACCCTTTTTTTTTTTTTTTTTTTTTTTAACGTGTGGAAATCCCCTCGGACCGTCACCCCTCCGGGGTTTGCGGCGGGGTGGTGTGTCGGACTCGGACCGACTAAAACCACACGGTGTGCCACTCTGCGCCTGTAACAGGAGGGATCCGGGAACAGCTGTTGTTAAGACATCCGGACCCCTCCTAGCGCCAGCCCGCTCCTGATGCGGGCTCCGTCTCGATATTTTTCCTCTCTTTAGGCGACGTCCGGCACACGCTGACGCCGCCCCCTCGCGGCTGGCCAACTAATGCGGGTGGAGGGGAAACCCACCCCGTCCACCCGCGGCCACACTCAGGGCGGCATGAGGCTGTGGTAGGCGGGCCTCCGCCGCCCGGTTCGCCGGCGGCGGATCGGGTCCGAGTGGAGGTCGTCCTCCCGGGCCCTCTCCGCCGCCTCCTTCCGCGAGATTACTACCTCGCAGAAGGTTGCGACCGCGGTAAAACAACTGTCGCTACCGGCCATGGAGCGTACTACGGCCGGTAGCGAGAGATCCACTCCGATGACTGCAGTGAGGGCCCGGCGCTGCGCCGCCCATGCGGGGCAGACCGCCAGCGTGTGCTGGGCCGAGTCCTCACTGCAGTCGCAGTGGTGGCAGGCGGGACTCAGTTCCCTCCTAGCGACCGTGTGCAGGTACCTTCCGAAGCAACCGTGCCCGGAAAGCACCTGCGTCAGTCGGAAGGAAAGGGTCCCGTGCTGCCGCCCTGCCCACTCGGCGATGACCGGCTGGAGAGCCTCCACGGCGGCGAAGCCAGCGCGTGGAGTCTCCAGCCGGAACGACCAACGAGCCATCGTGGCTCGGCGAGCGGCTTCGCGCCACTCGCGCACATCCTCGGGCGGAGGGCGAAATCCGCTCTCCGCCCGGAAGTCAGCCACTCGCCGATAAACTTCGGCGAGCACTTCCGCCTCCAAATCCCACGGGGGAGTTCCGGCCAACGCGCATGCCACCTCCGTAGAAACGGTGCGGTAACCGCGTATGGCTCTGACCGCCATTACCCTCTGAGGGCGCCAGAGGCGTACCCTATTCTGGGCGGTCAGAGCCGCCGCCCACACCGGTGCACCGTACAGCGCCATTGACCGGACAACCCCCGTGTACAGCCGTCTTGTCGCGACGCTGGGTCCACCCATATTGGGCAAGAGTCGCCCTAGGGCAGACGCAGCGCCGACCAGCTTTGGAGCAAGCTGTCGGAAGTGCTCGTCGAAGAGCCACCTCCCGTCGAGGATCAGGCCCAGATATTTCATCTGGGCCCGAACCGGTACGAGGACCGAGTTGACCACGATTGAGGCGCCAGGGGGTGGACCACGACGGGGCCCATGGAATAACAGGGCCTCCGTCTTATCTAGGGCCACCCGTAAGCCCAGCGCCTCAATGCGCCCGACCACCAGGGAGACTCCCCCTGTGGCCAGGCGCGCCGCCTCTTGGAAGTTTGCCCCCCGGGCTGTCACGAGGGTATCGTCTGCGTAACAGATTACACCCAGCCCGGGGGGGAAATCGGCGCGAAGGGCCCAGTCGTACCCTATGTTCCACAAGAGGGGTCCAAGAACAGACCCCTGTGGAACACCGCACGACATGGGCCGACACCTCAGATTACCTTCTCGGTCCTCGTACACGACGGTACGCTCCTCTAAATAGTCTGCCACCAGCCGCCTCAGGTACTTTGGCACCCCATGATAGTGGAGTGCTTCCCTGATGCAGCTGAATGGCAGACTATTGAATGCGTTGGCGATGTCTAATGACACCGCCAACAGCACGCCGCCACAGCTCACGGCCTCTTCGGTCACGGCCCTCAGGCGCAACACGGCGTCGACTGTCGAACGTACCGCCCGAAAACCAAATTGGGCGTCCGACAGATCGGGGCCCACCTCGCAGAGGTGCCGGACGATGCGGGCAGAAAGAACCCTCTCAAACAATTTGCCCGCCTCGTCCAGCAGCACGATGGGCCTATAGGCCGCGACCGAATCGGCAGGCCGTCCCGGCTTCGTCAGTAGGACCAGCTTCCCGCTCTTCCAGCACTCAGGGAAGCGTCCCGACGCCAAGCTAGCGTCGAACACCTCCCCGAGGCGGTCTGCCATGTGGTTGAGGGCCAGGGCCAGCACTCGGGCCGGTACCCCGTCTGGCCCAGGGGCGGTGTTCTTGGAACGGATCCGTAGAACAGCCGCCCCTACCTCCGATTCCCGGACGGGCGGAACATTGTCCTCCCCGTGCTCCCCGTCGTCTCCGGCCAGGGAGGCCATCGACGGGGGAGTGTGTTCCGCCCGTTGTGGGAAAAGGCCCTCAACCACTTCTCGCAGGAAGCTGGGCTGGAGAGTCTCCGTAAGGGGGGGGCCCGACGCGCGGAGCTTTTGTCGCACCGCGCGGTAAGGACGACCCCAGGGGTCACGATTAAGACCCTCCAGCATCTCCTGTCTTTTTTCCTCTTTGGCGCGGCTAATGGCCAACTTCAGAGTTTTCCGCGCCCGTCGGTACTCCTCATGAAGCCGGTCCTCCTCACCGTCTCCACGGTGACGCCGCCGACTGCGCGTGTAGGACCTCCGGGCACGTGTACAGGCTGCACGGAGGTCCGCCAGCTCCTGGGACCACCAGTAGACCTCCTTCCTTGGAGGCCGACGACCTCGAACGCGGGGCATGGCCGCATCGCATACATGCGTAATCGCATCGCGAAAGCGGCCAGCCCCCACGTCGACCTCCTCGGTCGGAGCCTGAGGAGACAGCCACGAGTGAATTATGGCTGCCTCCTCTAGTAGGTCCCGGTTCAGCCTGGCAACAGCCCACCGCGGAAAGCGGGATAAACGCCGCGCCACGTGACCCCTACTGGAGTCCTGGGTCCGGGAGAGCTCAAATCGGATATACAGGTGATCCGAGAGCGTCTCAACCTCTTCCAGGACACACCAGTTCCTTACTCGTGCGGCGAGGGCAGGGGTAGCGAACGAGAGGTCCACTATCGACCCCCCCTGCTGTCGCACGCACGTGTTGGTGGAGCCTCTGTTTAGAAGACAGAGGCCCACCGAGGCCGCCCACTCCTCTACGGCCTCGCCCCTTGCGTCCGTCCTGGGGGAACCCCACGCAATGGACTTTGCGTTGAAGTCCCCCAGCACAAGGACGTGCCCAGACGCTAGTCGCCGTATCGAGGTCTCCAAGCTGGTTAGGAAAACCTCGAAGTCGTTCAAACTCCGGTTGGGGGAGAAATAAACACCATATATGGTGATCCCCCCCCACTCGACGGCAACATATCCAGTGCCCTTGTCTCTTAGCGACAAGGGCGGGGAATGAGCCGTCGTGGAACCGACGACTGCCACGGAGCCGTCCCAGTCACCCATCCAGTTTGGACGGGGAGGGACAGAATAGGGCTCCGCGACTACGGCAACACCTATCGACCACTGTGCCATGGTTTGCAGGAAGAGATCCTGCGCCGCGGCACAGTGGTTCAGGTTCGTCTGGACCAGGAGGCTGGAGACCCGATCCATTACTGGATCGTCTCTGCAGCCTCCTCCATGGGCGACGACGTCGACGCACGAACTACATCGGAGGCAGCCTGGGTCGACTGGCTAGCCCCCGATGCTTGCTGAGAGTTGCGGGGAGGCTTGCAGCCCCCCTGCCCCATCTGGTGATTGGCGGGCTTGTTACCCGCCGCACACACCGGGCAGTGAGGGGCGGCAGAGCATTCCACCGCCACATGCCCCGGTCGACCACAGCGGAAACAGAGTCCGCTGCAGTCAAAGCAGCTTTGGCACTTGACGCGCGTGTGCCCCGATGCTAGGCATTTGTAACACCTCATCGGTCTCGCCGCCAGGACTGTGATCCTGGCGCTCACGAAACCGATGAGCAGCCTGCCGGCGTCGGCCAATACTTTGGCCGACGCTACGGGACAGCTGACCCACACGGCGCCAAGCCCCCCTGGACCGGGGCGGATGGTGCCGACCCTGACGTTGTCCGCGCTGCACCCCGTCTTCTCCCGGATTACAGCGCGGACATCTTCGGCCGTCACAGAGTCGTCCAGGCCCGAGATGCGCAGCTCCGCGCACTTGGTAGGCCTGGCGACCCTCACACCATCTGTAGTCGCGAATATACCCCGCAGCCTCTCAGCAAACGAGTCCGCCGTCTTTGCGCCTTCAGCCCCAGGGAACTCGAGGACTCGAGCTCCCGTCTGGGCGAGGCGCATCCTGACCCCCACCGTTCCAAAATCGTTGGCGAGGCTGTCCCGGGCCTTTTTGAAAACGGCCGCGTAGGACAGCCCGCCGTCCGCCGCCTCCGGGGACACGGTCACCACTACAGCCGCGGTTTTGGGCGGCTGCAGCTTCCGCGGCCTCTTTGTGGAGGCCGTTGCCACCGGTGGCGAAGGCTGGGCTTGGGCTGCTTTTTTGGCAGCCTTTTTGGCCCGCCTTCGGGACTTCTTGGAGCCCCTCGCCTCCTGCCAACCCTCGTTGGAGGGGGCAGGTGCGGAGGGGCCCGGCAGGGGTGTCGGAGTGGGGAGCGGAGGGAATGCCACTCCGCTCCTCGGCGCTGTTCTAGGCCCCGTCTTGGCCGGCGCCTGGGGATGCGCCCTGGCCGGCGCCTTAGCCGGTGCCTTGGCCGGCGCCTGGGCCGGTGCCTTGGCCCCCCTCCTCGGCTTTTGTGGAGCCGATGGAGTAGGGGCAGACGCCGCCGCCGCGTAAGAAACGCGGCCTCCCACAACGGGGAGCGCGGTCGGAGCGGCGGCCTTAGGCCGCTGTGCCGACGCGAGCGGGGGGCGCATAATCGGCGCAGGAGGCAATCTCGCCTCCAGGCCAGCCAGGCGTCCGTCCAGCATATTCCCAACTGCGATGAGGATTTCTCGCAGTTGGGAGTCAAATGCCCCTGAGTTGGTGGTAGGGGCAGGCTGGGACGCGGACGGGGCTTCCCGCTCGGGGAGGTTCGCCTGGAAGCGGGCGAACTGAGCGCTCAGCTCGTTCACCCGCTCCGTCAGCTTCTCGTTGGCCACCTGCAGGCGAGAGACGTCGCCCGCTAGGCCCTCCACGACCTCCGACAAAGCGGAGGAGGAGTCCTTAAGGGCCCTCACAAACGAGCCCTTAAGGTTCACGGATTTGGTGGCCACCTTGTTGATGACGGCCACCGCCGCTTTCGCCCTCTCCTGCACGGACACGGGAGCCTGGGGGGCATTTCCCCCCACCGGCTCCCGAACCTTGAGCAGGAGATCCGCGATCTCCTCCTCCGCTACGGCCTCGCCGTCCACCCGTACACTTCTGTAGGACTCCGCGTTTGAGAACGCGGAGCCTGACGGGGTCGAGACCGAGGCCGAGGCCGGTTTACGTTGCCTCCCTCGGCGGCTGCTTGCCACCTTTGGTGGCATCATTTCTTGGGACGTATCCGTTTCCTCGTCCCTGGAGCGTCCGCGTTTCCGGCTGTCGCTTCGTTCCGCCTCCATGGCCTCCGCGCCATCCGACGAAGCGGCGGATCCGGAACGCAGCCGATCCGATGCTCTTCGGCTCCCAGAGATCACAGTCAGACTGACTTCTGGGAGCCCCACCGAGATGGGCGTCCCCGACGCCACCTCACCTTCAGTGGACGACCCATCGACTCCACTGTTCCTCTTCTCCCTTGCACATTTTGTTGCAGTGTCCGTTTTGCTCGCCTGTTTTTGTTTGTTTTCCGTTTGTGTCCGTTTCTTTGTATTTTTATCAGTATTCATATTCATAAATAATCCCACGAGTGGGGGAGAAATAAAAGGTCCACCCGGGCAGAGATCCCCCATTACCCGGGCAAGCGTAAGTTTTTAACCCAACCGAGGGGTCCGCAGGTACCTCGGCTTGGAGTGCGCTCGCGACTGAACTTCCCATCAGCCATGCATCCCCTGGCCACGCACCAGAACACGGGATTCGGGGAATTTTTTAGAGAGGTTATCTTCCTCGCGGTCCGGGCGGTTAAGCCAAGACCCTCGCCCCCGATCAGAGCCGCGAGACTTAACCACAGCGCTCTTCTCGGGATTACGATATGCCGACGGTTGACAGGGAGACTACGTCCCCCTGCCTGCTCGGTGGTAGTGTGAGTACACGCCGAGCCCGTCCTCCTTTCTCCACCGCTGTCAGCGGAGAAACTGTGGCCCCTACAGGGCCCCACCATCCGGTTTTTTACCGAGGTTTCCTCCTCCATGCTCCGAAGAGCGAAGAGCCAGCAGGGCAACCGGCAGACACGCCCACCCTGCTGGACCAGGCCTTGCCCGAGAGCCGATGAACGGCTGCCTCTTCTGCTAGAATATTGGCCGCTGGCGATAATCCTCTCCTCCAAGAGGACAAGGAGGAAACAGTACCATCGCCAGCGTTTCCAGGGTGCACCACGGGGAGGTTTTCTAGCCAGCACCCCAAACCCTGTACCAACCCGTCTGGCCAGTGTGGTATAGTAGGCCAAAACCTCCTTTCTAAGGAGAGGCCTATGTCCAGCAGTGGACTAGTATAGGCTGTTGATGAAGCCCCTTAAGTCTATGTAGAATATGTTACAGAGAATCGAAACTATCCATACTTTTATTATAAATGCGGAATTGTGTCTGTCTGTATGGTATAAAGATTGTCCGAGTCCCGGGTAAGGACTTTAGTTCTACCTTTAGTTTTTATCCCAGAAATCATCCTTTAAAGGGGTAAAAAGGGGGGTGGAACTTTGTGTCAATAATCGCTGAACCGATTTTGATGAAATTTTGTGCGGATATATATTATGATTTGGCAGAAGCTAAAGCAATAAATATAGAGCAACAAAATGACAGCGGTAGTCTAAAGCCAATTTCTGATTGATCTGAACAAGAGTTCGTAGTAGCTATCGCAAATTTCTTGGAACCAAATGTCAGTTGCTAACTGATTAATATTTTATACATATATTTTACACTTCTAAGAATATTTAAGTGTCTGGAATCGCAACCCCAACCATCACAATAATAGCTAAGAAAAGGTTGTCAGAAAACCTTGTTACTTCAAAAAAGCCACCGAAAATATAAATACAATTTTGGTTTTCAACTTCCAGTCCTGCTACTCGAATTCCGCGAATATTCCAAGGTCGTCAGACTCCTGTATAATGTTTGTTGGACGAAAATAACTGCCAAATAGACGAACAGCTGTGCGCCACATCGCAAATATGTAACTACGCTCGTTACAGCTAAACGATCCTGTAGTTATTAGCGCTGTATTAACATGAAAACGAATTAAAAATAGCCTGTTATTAGTGACCGATAATGTACTACTCATTATTTTAATTGATAACGTAATGAATAACATACAGTTAATATTGATTATTTTAACCAACTTCATAATAAGGACAACTTACTCGATTCGGTTGAATTTTTTTATGTTTGTTACTCATTAACATTTTTATTTCAAATTTCAAGAAAAATACCACCCCTGAGGGTGGAAAATTGAATTCTCATTGTATTCGGTGATACTTTTATAAAAGTTACTTACTTTTTTCGTTACTTTTCACCGAAGGAGTGGGGTTGCTGAAGCCCAAACCCCTCTCATGCCACGTTGCCGCCAGGTGTCACACAGCCAGGTGTCGGCGGTGGTAGTCTAGTAATAGGTAGTCTACTTATTTACCCCTTTATATCATAAAAATAAGTATAATTTTTGTTTCATTTTTTGCTTTCAAAAACTTGTCGAACGAAATTATATTAGATTGGTCTTGAGATAAATACTTGTTGACGTATATACTTTCTTTACAGTTACAAACTTTTTAAAAACAAATTAATGTTTTCAGAAATCATTAATTTGTTTACAAAAAGTGTTATACAATAAATGTTTGTATATATGAAGATACACATATATATGTGTATATGTATATATATGTGTGTATGTATGTGTATAGTGTGTATTTGTTTGTGTTTAAATTACGTGTGTTGTGTCGTGTAGTCTATAACTTAGTGAATAGTGTTATAACCTGTATGCTCCTACCACTTACGATTTCTACACCATCTAAAGGTTGACTGCCAGAGAATGCCTTGGGCATTAAGTCCGCCGATGTACAAAAGTGCATAAAGTTTTAAATAAATAAATAAAAAGGTTATCGCATTCAAATAAGCCAATTTTGTTTAATAACATGTTTAGGTTTTCTAAATGCGATGTTAATGAATGTTTTTAATAAAATCGATAACAGTTCAATAAATTAAATATTAATGCTTTTTAATTTTGAACTGCATCGTTGGTTACTGTTAGAATCCATTCAACCCGTGGACATTGCCTGGGTCATGCAGCATGCAAACCAATGATGGGGTTTCCTAAGGTCTCTTTATGTAACCCAGAACATGATCTTGGTCTACACGGTCCCATGTTATTGCATTGTTACCTGATGTGACATAATTTATCCAAATCAAAAGGGTTTTAAAGAAATACTTCAAAATTATGGTGCGAAATTTGATCTATCCATACGACTATTATAAAAGTGAAATTGTGTCAGTCTGTCTGTTACCTCTTCACGCTTAAACCGCTAAATGATTTAGATGAAATTTGGTATAGAGATAGTTCGAGTCCCAGGAAAGGCCATAGGATAGTTTTTATGCAAGAAATCGTCCTTTAACGGGGTGAAGGGGGGTTGGAAGTATGGATAGAGAATTAAAAACGGCTGAACCGATTTGCATGAAATTTGGTATAGAAATACCTAGGTAGTTTGATTTTTGTGGAAGGACATAGGCTACTTTTTACCGCGATACACGCAGGCGGTGCCGCGTGCAAAAGCAAGTACTTTTATATACTTATCCAACATCGAATTAAAGCTTGTTAAATAGGTAGTATATCCATTAAATAAAATAGCAATTTATCAAGTAACTTTGAAACCATATATTTTATGACACATCAAGCAAACGAACAGACGGGTCTCTTGACACGACTCTTAGCTGGCGAAAACAAGTTGCATCTGTGTGCCAGAAAGTCTGAGGCTCGTCCCACATACCTGCAACTCAATACAGTGAGTTGTTGCCATTTGAATTTTCCCTAGAACTAGGGGAAGTGGGGGCTTGGGTCTCCGGTAACCATACACACACGGTGTAAAGCCACGAAATATTGGTGTAACACCGGTTTTCTATAAAGCCGTTATATCACTCCAGTCGAGTTCACCCATACGTGCCGAAGTATGTGTGGCGACTTCCAAATACGGAGAAACGAAGAAACATACTACAGCGCCATCTAATGAAGACACACCAAACTACAGCGTAACTGCTAATCTTGGATCGCGATTTTAATAATTCTATCGCCGATTAGCATATACCTACACAACGTCCCAACATCATTCGTTGGGTTGCGGCCCTGCATGATCACCTCGCCTGGTTTTAGGATCCTTTGTGTTGGAGGAACATGATACCCGTTCCTCCATAGCATGGTTATAACACGATTCTTTTGGGTGAAAACACAATATGATCGCGAAGTTACCTCATCTTTATTTATACTTCAATACATCCCGGATACCCGTTATTTAGAACAAAATACAAATGTATTTAATTTGCTAAACAATATCCTTTTAGTCACGGTTATAATAAGAAGAGATGTTAACTACGCCAATGGATTGACGTAAACCGTACCGTGACGTACGTATAGATAGAGAATTAGTTTTAAAGCTTCTTAAACAGAGTGTTATTGAAATATACTATATGAGGTATAGTAACAACGCTGTGTAACGAAAAGTGCTAACACGTTGTAGACAATTCCGTGATTTATAAAATAGTTTTTTTTTTTAATTTACAAATTTAACGCATAAGCTAATATTCCGTAAGAGGCTTTGATAACAAGGGTGTTGATGGTATGGTAATGCGCTTATGACTCCTGAGTAGGTAGTCAGTTTCCATCAGGTGACCCGTCTGCTGATGGAAAGATCTCTAAAAACTTCTTCAGAAAGAAAAAAAAATGTAAGGTCTTATTTTTTACGCTTACCTGGATCTCAAGAAATATAGGTGCGTTGCGACCCTCTAAGTACCCTCCGCCCCAGAATTAGGCAAAGAGAGGGTTTGACCTTTGGTAATCTTACTCATTCGGTGAAAAGTCTCTCGTTGCTTTTCACCTCTGCAAATGGTTCTCTTTCGGCAAAAAGATGTGTAACAGTTCTTTCTTATGATTGGTTGAATTTTAGCCACTGGGTGATTACTAGAATTAATTATTACATGTATGCAGTAAGGTACAAGATATCATATCACATAGGCCTCTTCTTAGAAAGGAGGTTTTGGACTACTGTACCACGCTGGCCAGACGGGTTGGTATAGGGTTTGTTTCAAGTTTTCCTTCTCTTTGCAGTGCTGTTGTCCTGCTTAGTTTGCTCCCTTAGTCGGCTCTTACGACACCCACGGGATGAATTGGGGTGGTGACAATTTGTATTCTTAATCCGTCACCACACGGACAGGTACAAGATATGCCTAAAGCTAATAAAAATATAAACGTCCATAGTTACAGTGTTCACACCGTTTTCAGTTAAAGATCATTAATGTTAGTTTACTGACTCAGCCTTGAGTGAGATTCCAAATCTATTTTATCTCAATGACGCTCAACGGCAAAGTGGCAAACTGTTGTATATTCCGTATCTACAGAAATAGTACAATAATCTTTTATGAACCTAATTATAACTGCATATTGTAACGAGACTTAATCGCGACAATCTTTGTTGAAATTGCTATCAAGTCCATGTATATAATTTTAATAAGATAGAAGGAAATAATTCTTCCATTGCTTTTTACTAAGTGAGTGAGTTCATGGGGGGGAGGGGGAGGTCACTGAATTGTGTCTTGCGCGTTGCGGTTGTCACTTACCATCAGGTCGTCTACTCGTTTGTCCCCTGCACTATAAGAAAAGGATTTACAAAAGACCTGTATTAAGCAATTGTTTTGTTGCATTTCACTGAACGAGTGAATTTACCGAAGGTCCAAATCCAGACCTGATTACAATGAGACTACGAGACAAGACTCCTTACACATATTGAAATGAGACCTTCTTTAGGCGTGTTGAATATTTTTGAACAACAAACAAAAGAATGTATGTTTTAAGATAGAAAAAAAACATTAAACTAGCGACACTGTTACCGTTACCGACACCTCTTATATAAGTATCTACATATATTGGTCCCGTTTACACGAGTGTTGAGTTTGGGTTGAAATTTATTTATAATATAACAATATATAATACAAACATATATTATATACATACGTACAACATAGATATATATTCATGTCGGTACTTTTTGAATCGTAAAAAAAACCTGTTATAATCAAACATTTTAAATTTTCAAGTTTTTACCTTTGTCGGCACTGCTTTTTTTTTATATCGGGTCAGCTAACTTCAAGTAATCGAACAACATATACATAAACAAAGATCACGGCGAATTGAAGATCTCTTCCTTTAGTTGAAGCCAAACTCTTAAGTCTTTACTCGTGTAGAAATCACCTTTTAGGAAGACCAATAAGACCATTGACTGACATTATCCAACAGCTGGTTTAGCACATCATGTTAATGTATTAACAAATTAAATAACCGTTACAAATAACGTTGAATCTCTACTGGCATTAAGGGATACCCACGCAAATTTATATTTAAAGACTGCTACAGACATTTTTCAGAGTAAAGTAGGACAAAATACTCCATTAGTATGATGTAATTATACACTGTTGGCTTTGTTTGATTAAAATATAGATGGAACTACTGTCTGTAATAGGCTTTGGAGATTTATTATAGTTGGGAATAGCACACTTGCTACTTTTAACGATGACTGGCCTGAGCCTCAATTCTGCTATTTCATGTCAACGCCAAGCCACTGTCGTTCCATTGACACGCTATTGAAACGCCATTGACATCGGTCGCAATATCAGTATTCTACTAACACAAATTCACAGTGTCAATAGACTGTCGATATAGTAATAAATGTAGGTCATCAATGGTGATATCAACAACATTACCATATCATGATTTTTTATTATATTATCTATAATGTTCTTACAAATTTAATAATAATAATAATGTACCGTTTACCATAATATTACCAAGACATCGACGACATTTATATCAGTGACAAGTCATCTTGTGGTCTTACATAGTAGTGTGGCGACTCCCACATACAAAGAAACAGAAACATACTACAGCGCCACCTAACGAAGACCCACCGAACTACCGAGTAACTACTAAAATGAGAATTGCTAATCCTGTATCGCGATATGAAGAATTCCCTCGCCGATTAGCATATTTACAACTTCCCAACATCAGCCGTTGGGCCGCGGCCCGCTAGGCATGATCACCTCGCCTGTTCGGAGGATCCTCCCTTTGTGTTGGAGGGACCTGACACCCGTTCCTCCACAGTAGAATAAGAAAAGTGCAAAACTATTCCGACGACATTCAATCGACAGTCTTTTATACAATATTCAAATAGCAGAATTGAGGCCCTGTTGGTGTAACAGTTCGTGGCCCAGGCTGCTAAGCCGGAGGTCGTGGGTTCGATTCCCACCTAGGAAAAATAATCATGTGATGAGTAACCATGATTTGTTTTGTGTCTGAGTGTAATTTATCAATAATATGTATGTATTTAGGAATATATAAGTATGTTTATCAGCAGTCTGGTTACCATAGCACAGGGTTTGCTTAGTTTGGAACCAGACTGTTGTGTGTGAGATGTGTGAAGTTATTAATCTTGAAAATCGACGTTAATATAGACAATATCTGAGTAAAAGCTAATTTGCAACCCCCATCTCCATATTCTGGGGGGGAAGGGGCACAAAGTGAATATTAATATTAAATATTATCTCATAATATTTTTAACTATGGAAGTAAACAATTCTCCAATATGTGTTGAGGAAGAACATGATTAACGTTCGCAATGGAATTTTATTTGTAAAAATGTTTAGTTTTTAGGAATTTTCTTCTATAAAAATTTATGATTGGCTTTAAAAATTAAAAAAGTGGCCAAGTGCGAGTCGGTCTCGCCCATGAAGGGTGCCGTAGCAGCAAGTAATATAATATTCAAAATTTTGAGTTTCAGTTCTAAGTATGGGGAACCCCCAAAATTTTTTGTTTTTTTTTTCTATTTTTGTGTGAAAATCTTAATGCGGTTCATAGAATACATCTACTTACCAAGTTTCAGTGACAGTATAGCTCTTATAGTTTCGGAAAAAAGTGGCTGTGACATACGGACGGACAGACAGACATGACGAATCTTTAAAGGAACTCTAAAAAGACGGGTTTTTTTAACAGATTTTCTTCTAGGCTGTCGTGACCTTTAATAGCTGAAATAGCGGTGTGAATTACCATTACGTTGTTTATAACTGTTAATTTTTCATATGGATCCATATCTTCTTTACATCCTCAGTCATAATATATCTCAATTCTTTAGCCAGCAATGTATTCGGGAGTACAGGAACGATGTTAGTGCACCATAACTTTATAATTAACTCACCTGAAATTACGACATTGGCTTGAAAGGATTATAAGAACGCTATTGAAACATCTGATTCAATAAGAATGTAAAATTTTATCCGTTTACTCAAACGTGGTCTACACCTTACAGCTTAGTAGTATAATAAATGAACAGCACTCAGAAATAATTGCTAATATACCTCGCTCAGTTGACTCGCTGGCCTCAACTTAATCAGTTGGTATACTGGTAACCATAGCTTGGAGCTGCTACTGATAGATTTGTAGCGCAAGCTGCCAAATTGTGTCGTTTGGCAACCATCCATAATCGACACTTTGCATCCTGTGTTTCTCCTACAAAGAATATATTGCAAAATATACACGGGTTTTAATGTCGCTGGAAAAATATTGGAACTGTTTTTTTTAATAATGGGCAGAGGATGACATTTTATTGATACGCTTGTTTGTAAGCTGAAACACTAAATGAAGTTTAACGCAATTTGTACTCATCACAGTTGCTGTCGCTATGAACTCAGGTTTCTTGGAGAGGCAAGGTTGAAGGTAGAAAGTCCTGCTTTTTGTTTGTTTAAGTCAACTATGCCATAGATTCCTTAATAAAAATTATCCTAAGACTTGGTTCTCACGTCATCCACACCATCATCATTCATCATTTTTTCACACATGTATTGCCTATGCTGTACTTTAGATGAGCTGTGGAAAGCAAGGGATTTTGGATGGAGAAAATTTAGGGGTGTTCACCCACGACACGAAGAAGCAGACCCTTTTTGAAATATTATTTTCGATTCGGCGCAATATCTAACATTGCAGAAGGTTTTGACTAGTTTGTTTTACGTTTAGTCCTTCTTGAGAATATAATCATGTTAAAAGAAGATAAATAAGAAAGGTAAATTAGGCGAGGAAATAAGATAGAGGGAAGAAGCTAAAGTAAGGGATAACACAAGTCTCAAATGGGGATACTAGACTAAGATATGTCCAACATGTGATTAGAGATGTCACTAAGATGGGAACATTAACTGGTCATCGACTTACTTACTGTTAACAGTAAATGTTACAAAGGTACAGTGTCTGAATATACCTTGGCCAAAGAAGTTTTTCTGGGGGTAACTTGTTCTGTAAAAATGGTTACAGCTCCGTCTCTTTTTGTATTTGAAGGAATCCTATTTGTTTCGGCTAATGTTTTCGCTAAGCGACTGGGCTATAATTGGCCCTTGTGCAAACTGCATGAGAAGAATATAAGCCGAGGATACAGTTTTAAAGTTCATCACCATACTTTTATCATCCTTTTTGGATTCCTTCCAATCGGTGAATATGGGTATTGATACCGTTATTTGAACTAAACGGTTGCAACTCATGGCTGGAAGAGCTATTAGAAAGAACAAACTAGACAGAATGGTACTCAAGTCATCGAGTAAATGCGTTCAATGCTGATGAGTACTTGAAGAATAATTGAATACCGAAGACGGAATACTTCAGAGAAGTTCCTACCCGTTTCGCCAGAACTGCTTCGTCCTGGCCTGATATCCAGACACGTTCAGATATTTCCGAAACAGTAAACGCCATTTAAAACACTGTTTTTTCCTTTCCTTTTCAATTGTTCTATCTGCCAATGTCTGGGCTATTAAGTATTACAAAAAGTCCACTTAAAATTTTTCCATTATACGGTCCAGCTTGGCTTTCCCAGTGACATTTGTAATTTCGACTGCACCCAGATTAAACTCATTAATCTAGTGTTGTTCCAATATCGGCACGTTAGCAACCATAAATTTCTCACTAACCAATTACGTACTGTCGTGGATGGATAAAAAAGTATTTTATTTATTGCAAGTGCTGTTCGGTTGCGGGTTTGGAGTTCTTAAGATGTTAAAAGAAGTTGAAAGTTGCGATTGTGGACGCCAAGGAATTTCGTTTATTAAAGAAATAATTGTATCTAAAATACAAATAAATATATATTATATTGTCTTATATTGATACTGTTGTAGCTATACTAGTTTACAAATTAAGTAAAATTATATTTCACATATTTGAATGGTAGAAATAATGTGTTGTGACTTGCAAGACTTGAGCTTTTTTATGCCGTGTATTTGACGGCATATCCTTAATTCTTGAATACAAATTCAAATCACTGTATATACTAACTTTGATTACCAACTATTTGAAATCGTCTATTGTCTTTTTTTTCTTTTTATAATAGACAACTCATTAGGAATACATCCTGCGTCGCGGGGGACTTTATAAACATACATGAAACGGACACAAAAAACACCCAGACTTAGAACGCCAATTTGTGGATGACACAAAGTGTTGTCCCATGGGGGATCGAATCCACAACACTCAGCGCAGTAAAAAGCGGCGAAGCGACCGCTTACACCACTATGCCATCCGTGCAGTCTAATATAAATAAGGTCTTAGATGACGCAAATACACTGCAACAACTGGTAGCTTTGTCAATGTAAATTTAATGAAACAAAAAATATAGATAAACAACTTAGTTCTAAATGATTGAGTTTTGTGAGAAGAATTCGGGTAAATTAACTCAAGGCCCTTCTCATAATTCCCCGAGAGTGTTAGGTATCTAGGTATCTTAGGTATATTAAAGGAATAAGCGTTAGTCAACGTCACTTTACCCATATACATATACATACTATTTACCTACGTATGTATCTCTACAAGTATGCAAAGACGAAAATTTGTATGAACTGCAAAAGTAACTTTATACCCCCACATGAACTTGTTGTACGTCTGGTCTTGAAAAATTAATCACATAGTTGTGTTCATAGAAATTTTCCTTCAGGAAAAATTAACTAAAGAAGATGATGGTGGTTTGTGTATAGAATAATAATATTTAGAATTAAATTCTTAAGCATTCATAGGCAATTTTACTTTCAGAAATATAATGTGAACTATTTTGTACCTTATTTTCATTTCAAATAAATTTTCTGTTTTTATTTTATCGTACCTTTTACTTTCGTTTCCTTTTCTTGTAACCTAATCTTAATAACATAAAAAAAATAAGACCTTTTTCTTGCAAAGGAACTAAGTATTGTCTTTGCAATGCTCCCGGTCTTCTGAGACCAGTGGATAGACGGGGCGGAGAAGTTTTTTGATGCATGTATTTAAATGTTCCATAGGTTTAAGTGTATTTATGTAATAATATTACATTTTGATGTAGTTAGTAAGACTCAATTTGTAAGTCAAATATTTGGATGCGAGACAAATATTTCAAGATTTAGTTGAACACAACTCGACCGACAAGTATCTGCTGCGGGTTTATATTCACATGACGTAAATTAGTCTGGAATTAAAAATATCTTCGCTTCTAACGTAATGGCAATAAACTTTGGAATCGAGTCGAAATTTCCAGCGTTAGTGCATTCAGAAACAGCTTTTACTGAGCGAAACGAAATGGGGAGAATTATTGGCACAATTTAAATTCCATTGCGTTTTTTCATTTATTTATCTGATTTTTTTGGTTCATACGGTGCAGTGGATTGCCAGCCAGTTTTCAATATTGTTTTTAAATAAGTTTTTTTGTAAATAGTGTTTGTTGTATTTGTGATTACAACATTGTATGGTTAATTGTGTCCAAATTTCTTTAATTTATTTTATCAGTATTTTGACTTTCCTTTCATCTTTATTAAATTTTCTTTGCCAACAATCCTTACTTAAACTATTGTTGTTACGTTAAACAATATAATGTCAAATTGGTGCTAGCTGTTCTTGAGATTGGAGCTTGGAAACAAGTTTTCACAAAAATAATGAGTTGTATATAAAAACATAAGCTTTACCTGAGTATCGATTTATTTCTGTGACTGGATTGTTTTTACTTAAAACCGAAGCAACAAAACCTAGGTTTCAGAGGTTGCCCCGACTTTTTAGGTTTCAGAGATATTGCTTACGAGAGTCGGAGTTAATACACGAGCATTAATGTTGCAGTGATTAATAATTTAATTATTCTGTACAAAGACAATGAACATCAAAAATTAGGTGCATAAGTGACTATGAGTAGCAGACCCTTTAATAGGAGCGGCATAACGCGCCGTACTCCTCCTCCCACGACTCCTTAACAACCTAGACCGGAGCCCTGCCCTGCTGATATGCTAAAGAAAGGATTCAGCAACTTTGTTGTTCCTAGCAGTCTCAGATCGGTAGTTATTTATCCTCGCGATAATTCCAAAAGTAGCGAGGATACCAAAACCATGGTGCAGAATATCATAAGCCCTGAAGATATGAAACTGCAAGTTTGAGGCGTTCGTAAGATCAGGAATGGTGGTGTTGTCATCAGTACTGAGACAAGAAAAGATATCGATAAGCTCAAGCAGACTGCCCAACTTGCCGAAACAGGATTTAAGGTTGATGAACCATACAAGCGCAAGACTCGTATTATTATTTAAGAAGTTCCCACAAAAATGACCGAAAATGAGGTTTACAACAGAACGTAGCCGAAAAATTACCCAATTGACTAATAGCGGCAAGAAAAATGCTGAGACCTGCAATTACATTATTGAGGTGTCTATCGTTATACGTAAGGCTCGAATAATCCAGAACCAGTTATTCATTAACTGGACCTCCTGTCCGGTCAGAGACTTTACGATGGTGACAAGATGCTTTAAGTGCCAGCAGTACGGGCACGCAGCCAAGACGTGCAAAACAACGACCTCTACGTGCGGATATTGTGGCGAAGACGGTCATTCCATCCAAGACTGCAAAAGAAAGACAGAACCATCAAAATGTGCAATGTGCTTGGGCTTCAAAAGCCAAAAGACCACAAGACGGGAGACGCTGATTGTCAAGCTAGACAGGCAGCTGAATATAGGTACATTCATTCTAGTGATTATGAAGGCGCCTAAGAGCGCCTCATATTCGATTGTATATATTAGATTTAACCCTTTATTACGTTAGTTTATATAAATATTAATTTATGTACAAAAATAGATAATGGTGAAATTCTGTTGCTCGAAAACTCTCTAAACTAAACTAAAAATCACTAAAAGTTTGTTTAATCCTGTCAAACAACGTTCCGTATTCTGAAAATGTAGTACTTGACAGGAAAAAACTAATTTTTAGTGATTTTTAGTTTAGTTTAGAGAGTTTTGGAACAACAGAATTAGCACCATAGTTTCTGACTCAAAACCGTGTATAGTGGAGGACTGCAGACAATATCTTTCCATTTATCATGATTCATTAATCAGATTTACCCAAATTATACGTCGTGTTTATAAGAATATAGACAGATTTAATATTTTTCAGCATAGACTAAACTTTGTATGTGATGCGATTGTTCTTACCGAGTGCTGGTTATCTAATCGCCACGAATCTCTGCCAGTTATATCCGGATACAATGCATACCACAGCGCACATCACACATCAACAGCCTTTAATAGTCCACTGCTGACCATAGGCCTCTCCTTAGAAAGGACGTTTTGGCCTACTACACCACGCTGGCCAGACGGGTTGGTATAGGGTTTGTGCCAAGTTTTCCTTCTTTTTGCAGTGCTGGCGTCCTGCGTTTTTTTGCACCCTTAGTCGGCTCTTACGACACCCATGGGATGAATTGGGGTACTGACATTCCGTATTCTTAATCCGACACTACACGGACATGCAATAAACTATAATCAAAATGATGGTGTGGTAGTATATGTTAAGGAGTTTTTACAGGTTTCAATCGAAGAACTAACTTTACAAGACTCCATTTGTTTAGTTATCAAAATTAGCACAAACACAGCAATTCTCGCTATCCGCTTCAGTAAGAAATTTGGACGCCTTTTACAATTCCCTAAAGCAGACTCTACAAACTCTTAATGCTTATTAAAATATTATACTAACTGGTCACATAAACATAAATATTGGATCTGGTCATCACGATACAAGCACACAAGACTACCTTAATCTGTGCTCATACCATGGGCTTCTACCTGCGCACACACTGCCCACACATCAGAGCGGTTCCTGTCTCGATCATATGATGATCAAGTCTAGCTTATCATCTATCACGCTTGTTACTAACTCAACCTTTACTGATCATCACGCCGTTCTACTCGCTGTAAATTTAACGCTGCCTCGACAAAATCGACCTAAAACAAAGACTAATTTAAGTATAAACAAGCTCTAGCTGAGTTTGTAGAGTATGATTTATACAATGTTGATTTTAGTCCAGTTTACAATAGTGCTGACGCAGATGTATCTTTATCGTACTTAATACAGAATATCCAACAAGCAATATTACATAACACACATACAATTGACTTGAAAAAGAAGTATTGCAATATTAAACCTTGGATAACCTCTGGTCTAGTTCTATCCATGTATTAAACATAGAGACAAACTCCATTAAAGTGCTCGTCGATCTCCAGATAATAATAGTAGTACCTAATTTCTGTAATAATCCTTTGAAAAAATTAGAAATTAACTAACGTGTGGTGACGTATGGTGACGGATTAAGAATAGAGAGTCCTATCCATCCCGAGGGTGTCATAAGAGCCGACTAGAGAGTAAAAGTAAATGAGAAGGGAAACTTGAAACAAACCCGCGTGGTATAGTAGGCCAACACCTTTCTGCGGAGAGACCTATGTCCAGCAGTGGGCTAGTAAAGGCTGTTGATGATGAGAAATTAACAACGATAAATATGTATTGCATAGAGCAAGTAAGAATAGTAAGGAAATTTGGAAACATATTAAAAACGTCACTTATACTTAAAAAAACCGTGAATCAAATTCAAGTTTACTGGATGCTAATACGTGAAAATTGTATCATTAAAATTAACAAATTCAATTATGTTTAAATTCATTTTCAGCATTTCCCTCCTAATTACAATTAAATCTAAAAGTTAAATATGTAGATATATATTAAGGCATTTATGAATGTTTTATAAATATATTTTTTAATAATTTGGAGACATGAAATGGGGCAAAAAAAAAAATAGCCGGCATTTTAGTATTATGGTTTAGGTGTATATATTGAGAGAGACACATGCCCATCAGTGGACTGTGAAAGGCTGATGATGATATTCAGTGCCAGTTCTCCTGCCAAAATCTATCAAGCTGTTAAGGCTACAGACTATAATTTAGAGTATCTCAATATACGCACTGCAAAAATGTAACCCTCCTTCTCTCACAGTCGGGTGAAAAAACGAGAATTTACGTTCAAAACGCGCAATGTACAACTAAATATATATTTATCTCACAATAACAAAAGTATCCTATAAAACAATACAAGTTGAGCAGAACATAAATAGCGCTCAGGTTATGAAAATACTCGTGTGGAATATCTGTGACGCGAGGAGTAATGTGATACGGGGGCGGGAGACTGCGCCGGTAACAGCAAATTCATGAAACTAACATTTTTTTATGGTTTATAAGCTATAGGCCTGCATTTTTATTTCCCGTTTTGCTAAAAAGAGAAGTGGGTTTGGTTTAATTCTCGTATTCTGCTAGATTAGAAGATTAACACAGGGTAGCCAGTGAATTATATGCTCTATAGCTCAGCCGAAGAAATTTTACAAAAACTGAACTCAATAAAAAAAAGTATACAAAACGTGTCTTTAATAATTGCATATTTGTCTTTAATTGTCTATATTCAAGTGTTAAAAAGGGTGCTGAGCTGTCACCTTTTCGGTGGTGTTCATAGTCATAAGAAATCTTAGAAATTATTTAAGACTGTTTTTACATTCTTTTCTCTTTTGTTATTGCGTCGTCTTTGTCCAAACCAAATTGGACCGTTTTTGAATCGAGACAGAATTAAAATAGAATCGAATTACGATTACTTCTTTTTCGATATGTTCATTTCTTATGATCTCATAAATAATGTGCTTGTGTTTTAAAATTGTACCAAACATTCAGCAGCATAACATTTTTTCTTTTTTCTCTTTTTTTTCTCTTAAAAGACAACTCCCGCAATAGGAATATATTCTGTGTCGTGGGGGACTTTACAAACATACATGAAACGGACACAAAGAACACCCAGACTTAGAACAACAATTTGTCGATCGCACGAAGTGTCGTCCCATGTGGGGATCGGACCCACAATACTCAGCGTAGTAGTAAGCGGCGTGGTGACTGCTACGCCATCAGTTCAGCAATTATTATCAAACCTCACCTGAAAAGAGGATATAGCAGGATAGACTCTTGCACTAGTAATCCAAGTTGGCAAGTGGTCTAAAATTAATTATCTAAACCACTAACAAACAAAAACGAATGAGAATACTATTGCTTGACAATAAATGGTCACCTAGGTATTATATTTACTAAATAATCTAGACACATAATAAACACAAAACACAATTTACAGTTTCTCAGTCCAAGTAGTTCGACTGTGGAATAAAATACCGGAGGCAATTAGGCAAGCTAAATCACTGCAAATACTTAAAAAACTAGTCACAAATCATTACTTGACATCATGGAGGAATTTGTGTATTTATGGTCATCTGTCTGTATGTAATATATTTATACAAGTTGTATGTATTTAAGTGTATTTAGTTGTATGTATACTGTAAACGTATATGGTAACGTATATATATTATTCTTTTTTTTACAATTTGTTGTAACAGTACATCGCAGTCTAATTTTTTTGACAATATCCGTATAAAGGTCTTCTGTAAGATAAAACCGCCTATTGTTATACCGAAATGTTGATAATATCTGTACAAATAATACTGCAATGGTGTACAATAAAGATAATAATAAATCAATAAATAAAAACAGCAGAACAGTGTTTTTACATTGAAAAAAGGACGTAAGCTATTTTGTTTCATCAGACAGTCCTATGCAGTCTATATATCAGAAGCACAGTACTTTTTTTCAGATTTTCAGATGATACTTGGCTTCAATAAAAGGAGCAGATTCATTCGGTTGTATTTGTTCATGTTTGTTACCTCAGAACTCCGTCGTCTAAGAACCCATTCGGAAAATTCTTTTTTATTTGAGAGGGTTAAGATCCTAGGACTGGATTGGATCCAGATGAGGGAACTCCCTCCTTACACGTCAATATGGCAGGCGCAACATAACATAACATAACATTTTGCGGTTCCTCTAATAAATTAGTGGTTAAAAATGCACAGTGTCTGCTCTCTGTTATAAACAATTAATAAACTAATTAGATGATGTGGGTCAAAGAGTTTCAATGATCGCAAAATACAGATTAGAATAAGTGTTTGCCTTATAATGGAAGAAACTAGCGTTTTAATATCAAGACGCTGTTCAACATAAGTAACTTTTGAGTAGGGATGTTCCAGCTTTATTAGTAGAGCTTTTTCAATGTTAGAATGACGCCCCTGGTTTTGTTAAGAAGAACAAAAAAGAAAAGAAGAAAATAAAAATCCATGGATTTATTTTCTTCTTTTACATTTCGATTAGCAAACAAGTACACCTGCCTGACCAAAAACACTCACTATCAAAACCAGGGGCGTCATTCTAGCATTGAAAAAGCTCTACTAATAAAGCTGGAACATCCTTACTCAAAAGTTACCTATGTTGGACAGCGTCTTGATATTCTCTTTTAGAAGAAATCGAAAGAAAAAGCACACAAATTTTTCGTTATAATTTCTGGCGGGGGGATTATGTTCAAATTATGATATTTGAACGATCATGACGATTAGATATAACTCAGGATATCCTTCTATTTAGCATGAATGAATATAAAAGTCTTCTCAAAGAAACTGTAATATAATGTCAGAAATATAATTTTAAAATGTAACTACATTAAGTTCAATATAATTCTTTTGAAATTGAGTTTTGTAGTCTTAAAACTTATTCAAATTTAATTAAATATATAACATACTTTATTGTTCTGAAAGTACGATTTTGAGTGTTAGTACGTCATGAGTAGGTTTTTTCTTTTTTTTATGGTATAGGGGGGCAAACGAGCACCCGGGCCATCTGATAGTAAGTTACTACGGCTTCTCATTGACGCAATTCAAGGGTTACATGTGTATTGCCGCCCTTAAAGTCCCTTCCCCAGAATCCCTTCTCTCACTCGGTAAAAAGCAAGGAAATATTTGCTTAACTCTAGTGTGAGGACGTGGTATCACTCCGGTCTTGGCAGCCCATACGTGCCGGCGCTTGACTCTTCTAGCCGTGGCAAAGAAAAACACGATACTATTTGTAATAGATATCATATTATTATAGCTTACTATTGTAAATTAACTGGAAAACACACGTTCCACAAGTCAAAATTTTCATCCTTATTACCTGGATAGTTGGCGCTCCACTACTGTGCGCTTTTCCAGACAATTTTTGCCTCGCACAACCAATCTGTGGAACGGGTTATCGTCTGCGGTATTTCCGGACCGATACGACCTTCTAACTTTCAAGAAAAGAGCGTACTCCTTCCTAAAAGGCCGGCAACGCGTTTGTGACTCCTGAGTTGCCGACCTTAATGAGCGGCGATGGTCACTTTCCATCAGGTGACCCGTCTGCTCGTCTGCCCCCTCTAACATAAAAAAAAAACAACAGTATAATGAATACTGTGCGTTTATTCGCTGATCTCTTATTCCTTGGCCAGGGGTCTAGATGGCACGACTGGTTGGTGGTCGGTCGAAGGCCGTCGAATCATCTGTTCAACTATAGCTAATCGTCATCGACCGAGTTTATCTTGTTCAATGTCTCTTGTCGTCTGGCTAATTTCACTTATGACGGTTTAGCGATTTCTATTTGCGAATTTTTCATTAACACATCTAGTGGTTCAGAAACGTTATTTCATGGGTCTAGTAATAATTTAGTGCTCTAGGGTTTGTTACTAATTGTACTAAATTATAGTTTGATCGATTTCTTCTTACGAGGCTTCGTCATGTAGAAACGGGTAGTTATAACCTGTACAGATTGACCCATTTTTTTATGGTATAAGGGGGCTAACGACCAGACGGGTCACGGGTACGATGGGTTTAGGATGGGATGGGTGGGTCCAAATTGTGAATCTAAACCATTCTGGAATCCACTTGAACACACACAAACAATTTCATTAAAATCGATCCAGCCGTTTAGGAGGTGTTTAGCCATAGACACACGTACAAAAGAATTATATATGTAAAGATATAAAAACAATGGATGATTTCAAATAATTGGTGATCAATTTTATGAAATAAAGTAATTATATATTCCAATAAATGCGCTGCGGTAGTGGTTCGATTCGCGAATCGGAAAATTTTTTAAAGGATTTCTCTGAAAGGAAATATAGTTACTCCTTATTTAGACAGCTACCTGGTAGTAAAATATTATCAAAATCAGTCCAGCCGTTCTGAAGATTACCCGAACAAACAGACAGACAGATAGATAGACAGACGGACAATAAAATAAAACTGGTTTTTAAGCACAGGTATCGTGCAAATAACCATGTGAGCACGAAAAAACCTATTATTTTGACATTCCAAACAGACACTTCAATTTTATTTATTTGTATAGATAATCAAATTACGAATAAATGATTGTATAAACCAACAAGTCTTGTTTAGAATCTCAATGATTATCAATTTCATTGTAATAAAGGAAAAGTTTCACACTAAACGTGTTCATACTGTTCATTGCAGCAACGACGCCTGCGCAGGAACAATGTTGCAAGCAGCAAATTATAAATACATTTTTAAACGCGGCGGGAAGCTATATCTAATAATAGGACGAATACCGGGTATCGGTGTTAATAAGTCTGTCTGTCTTGTTTATGATGAAAATTGGGTCATTGTATACCGCGAGATATATTCCAAGTTTAAAAAATTGAAGAATTTATATAAATCAGAAGTCATCTGATATCTAATTCAGTTTCACTATAATTTATTAAGTTTTAAATATTTGATTTTATATCTTTGACTAGTATTGGTTGAACTGTTATTGTAGGTATATAGAATTCTGTGTCATTACAGGTTACCCCATATATTTATATTTTTAATGTAAGAAATTTCTAGAAAATAGAGACATAGTAATACTATTCTGGTTATTAAACATCCATAGTTAAATGATTCACCTCTTCCTTATGTATATGTTAATTTTAACAATCTATTTTCAAATTCAATTTGTTAGAATTTAAAACAAGTTTTTTTTATTCTAATACCTAATGTTTGCGAGACATCATCGGGGTCTATCTCCGCGACAGATCCATATCGTATATCGGTCGGGACGGCGAAGAATGTCGAAGCGAAGTCACATGCGGAGTTCCCCAGGGGTCAGTCTTAGGACCCCATCTGTGGAACCTCGCGTATGATGTCGTCCTGAGGCCAGTCTTTTCCCGGGAGTGAGTGTCGTCTGTTACGCGTACGACATTCTGGTACTGGCTGGAGGGCATGGCTTCCAAGAGGTCCTGGAGCTTTCCAAGTTAGGGGCGGCTTTTGTCGTTCAAAAGATCTGCGGTCTGGGTCTAAGTAACACCGCCAGGCACTAGTGCAGTGGCGCACACGGTGAGAACAGCCGCGGAAATGCGCGCCAATTCGCTGTCGGTGCCGTTATACCTAACCTCGTTTTCGGTCGCGCCACCTACCGACTGACACAGGTACTCACTGGAAACTGGGAACTAGAACAGGACTTCAACTGAATTGGATTGGACGCGAGGATACGGTACAATGCCAGCACTGCGCAGATGATTGGGACTCCGCCCAGCACACGCTGGAAGACTGTCCAGCGTGGGCGTCTGAACGGGAACAGGGACGGTCGACCAAATCTGACGAGACCTGTTCCCACCAGCAATCATTGCTGTCATGCTTTCGGGTGAGGAGGGATGGGGCACAGTGGTCTCTTTATGTGAAGTTGTAATACTCCTGAAAGAGACCGCTGAACGGGATTGGGAGTGGGCCGACCGTAGAGGATGTCGGCGATGATACCAGCCGTCGACGGGGCCGCGGACCTCTGGCGGCAGATTGATTGATGCGGTAGAGGATAGAATGGCGGCCTGATTGCAATAAGACGCAATTGGGTGTTTTCCTGGGGCCTGACCTATCCCAGGGGAAACACTAATCAGGTTAGGTATGGTGTCAATTCAGGGTGGACCTGATATAACATGGTCCGGGTCCTCCCATAGTAGGGCAGTTAGTTTTGTACTTTATTAACGCGGTTTATTATATGGCTACACCTTAATGTAATAGTCGGTATAAACTTTAAGTTTTACAATTTAAATATTATAGTCTACAATTTGTTGCTGTGATAAAAAGTACACCATTTTATCGAAAGTGAAACATTTCTTGTCTTCTTTACTTCTAAGCATAGTTTTAGCGGTTGCCTCGATGTCACACTGCTATCGAGTTGGTGTAGTCAAAATCTAGTCTGGTATACATGATCAGATAAATCATAATCATCTTAATAAATCATTGAAGTATTAGTTTAACGAGTGAATTGACTAAATAAAAATATAAAAAATGATATAAAAAAGTAACCCATGAAACAGACAAATCTAGAATAGTGTTGTGAAACTTATTCTTTAATGCGACGTAGATTAAAACTTGCGCTGAGGACAGGAATTACGCTGTTCAGATATAATTAATTAGATATTTCTTAACCGTTGATTATTTCATAATTAAGATTACTTTTTATTTCTATGTAGCACTTAAGATCTTTTTAAATTAGAGAATATTCTAGAAACTATAATATTCCTAATAACTGACGGTCGAGTGTCAGATTATTAGGTTGTTAAAGGTTTAAAAAACTATCACTTGGGAATTAAATCATAAAACAAACAGTAAACTATACCTACTTACATAAGTAAGTTCGTTTTGTAAACAAGTGTAAAAAATACGAATAGAATATACATCGTGGATATAGTCTTGATGACAAAATGATTGCTTTATTTTAGTCAGTAGCAACGTGTTTGTTGGTATGTAAATATGTGTTTTATGTTTTTATCTAATTTTATCCCTTTTATATTCATTACTAATTATATATATAATGACCCTGTTTTTTTTTTTTTTTTTTTTTTTTGCCGTGCGGAAATCCCCTCGGATACCAGATATACCCTAGAAAGGAAGTCCCTGGTGCCCCGACATACCTCGGGCCATCTACAACAACAGGTAGACGACCCCCCCGTGTGGGAACCCCATGTTCCCTCTCTCATGTTCCCTGGAAGCGAGCGCGCTTCGCAACGTGCTCGCCGCCACCCCGGCCTGCTTCTGCTAGGGTGACAGATGGCCTCACCTGTCACCCCCAGGCCTGCGCTTATGGAGGACGGAGGTCGTTCTGCAACCTCCGGCGCCTGAGTCGCCTGCGGTACCTGGCCCGTTCCCGGATCTGGCGGGCCGGGAGAGTCCTAAACCTCTCCCGGTTCCGCTCCGCCGTCTCCATCTTAAGTTTGCCTGGAAGAAATTGCTCTTAGCAATAACATGTATGCATGTAATAACATAATAGCAGTTACATGTTTGAAATTTGTGTGTATCATGCTGGTTGTAAAACGGCATACAAATAAAGAGTTTTCAATCTATCTGTCTAGCCAGTTTAAAAAACTTTGACAGCTGTATAACACTTGACATGGGATTGGTCGTGTATTAATCTGAAGGCTGAACACATTTAGCTCCCAGTTCCTGTCTAGTTTCTCTGAGCTAATCAACCGAAATATGGATTAGCGAGAACTTTATATAGGGAGCTATTGGAGTTAACAGTTTAAATGTTTCAAAGCACTCAAAGCAAAATATTAACACATTAATCAAGTTTCCGTTCAAACTATTTACTAATGAAAACCATAAAATCTATCGCTATTTTTAATTTGAGTAAGGAATTTGACGTGGGAGAGTAATGTGTCAGCACATGTGTCTTCATGTGACTGCACGGATTACTTAGTGGTTTAAGCGGTCGCTACGCCGCTTACTACTACGCTTACTTACGTTGTGGTTCCGATTCCCACATGGGACGACGCTTTGTGGGCGTTGTCTTTTTAAAAAAGAAAATAATTATGTGCTGACTCAACCGGAGTGAGACCACGGCCTCACAGGAAATCAGTACAAAGCTTGGAAACTGAGATTCCTGGAAGCCCTAACTGAACCCTCCATTTGGCCGGCGGGAATTTTTAAAGAGTAGCAACTGACTTGTGTCTAGGTCCATGGGTGGCGGTAAACACTTACCATCAGGTGACCAGTCTGCTCATTAGGACTCTGTCCGTGTGGTGATGGATTAAGAATACGGAGTGTCACCACCTCTATTCATCCCGTGGGTGTTGTCAGAGCCGACTGAGGGAGCAAACTACGCAGGACAATATCACTGCAAAGACAATTCAAACTAGACACAAACCCTATAAAAACTCCTTTGGCCAGCATGGTATAGTAGGCCAAAACCTCCGTTCTCAGGAGAGGCCCATGTCCAGCAGTGGACTATTAAAACGCTGTTGATCTCGAAAAAAATTAGGATAACGTGTAATGTAGTCTATACTGTAGAAAGCTTTCTATGTTTTAAATCTGAAACTGATTTAAATTTAAAACAGAGCTCTAAAGTATTTTATGGCGATAAATTCAAAAACAAAAACACAAACACGTGTCCAATCGCATCATAGCGGATAAACACTCGTAAAAAAAATCATTTTTATCTTTGCCTACAGCTTCCACGGATTTCGTCAACTCGAATGTCAATTTTTGTGTGAAACATATTTGAACGTATTCGTGTGCAAAAGCTGGCGATTCAAAAATAAATGTTGAGAACGAGTGAAGTGCCAGCTCATAAAATGTTTTGCTATTGAATTTTAAATGTTTCGTGTTTCTTTAATATTGTTTTTGTTTACACTGTGATGTAATCATGAAGAAGTACTATTTCCACATGGCGCTGTATCATGTAACAAGTTATTCAACTCAACAGAGTGGTTTAATATAATAGAAGAATGGCATATATTCATAGCGGTGGCAAATTTTAACATCAAAATATCAAAAAAATATTGAGAAATACCAAATGTTTATAATTTTTTTTTGGACTTATCCCGCATTAGGAATATATCCTGTGTCGCGGGGGACTTTACAGACAACGTACACAAAGAACGCCCAGACTTAGAACAACAAGTTGTGGATCAGACAAAATGTCGTCCCATGTGGGGATCGGACCCACAACAGCAGTAGTAAGACTTCATCACCATCATCACATCAACAACAACTGTTGGTCGTAGTGTTATGTTATATTGCCTGTAACCTTACTCGATAAATTAGTTATCCAAGTTTAAAAGAATAATTCAATTCGATCGAGTAGTTCCTGAGATTCACATCACATCAACAGCCTTTAATAGTCCACTGCTGGACTAGGCCTGTCCTTAGAAAGGAGGTTATGGCCTACTTTACCACGATGGCCAGATGGGTAGGTATAGGGTTTGTGTCAAGTTTTCCATCTCTTTGTAGTGCTGTTATCCTGCATAGTTTGCTTCCTTTAATCGCCTCGTACGACACCCACGAGGTAACTATAACGATCTGATAATGCCTACAATCAGAGAAGAAAAAGCTAGACACAATCGTAAACCAACCAAATCTATTGGGCCAGCCGCTTATGGGCCAACAGTCCGAAAATACGAAAGCTGAGGATCCCCCATAAGAGCATATTAAACGCTGAAGTAAAAAAAAAACGAACTAATAGTTCCTAAGATTGCCACATTCAACCTAACAAACTCTTAAGCTTTTAACCTACTATTAGTATAAATATAAAATTTATTAAAGAATATTGTCATGTTTTACAAACGCAGTAATCTTTTTAGGTTGCAAAGGTAACCACATTAAAAACTGACTGTTTGATATTTACAGAATTTATTTTAGGCATATGACCACTTTGCCAACTTATAAAGGAACCATGGAGTTTCAAAATACTATCGACGTCAACGCATTCATCTCTTAGTTTGTTTTTCGATTTTAAAAAGACAACTCCCGCAGTAGGACCATATTAGGATATAGGTCGTGGGATACTTTATAGACATTCATAAAACGGACACAAAAAAGAACCAGACTTAAAACATCATTTTGGTCAAACTAATTCTTTTCCCATGTGTGGATTGAACCTACAGCACTCATCGCTGTAGGAGGCAGCGTGATGACTGCTTAAACCACTACCCCATCCGTGCAGTCGAGTTATATAAACGGTTTATCGTAAAGCAAGGTATTTTGGTTACATATATGCAATATAGTGATATTTTGTAAGAAAGAACAATCTACAAAGTATATTCAAGAGACAGACTAGTGATATGTAACAAGGGCGAGGAACATAGGCATTTATTAAGCGCTTCAGTAAATCCTCCTTCACATTTTGTAAACAAACTTTTTTGTGCATGTCACCATCTTGAATACTACTAGTTTTCTTTACTCTATTTATTGAATATTATTAATTTATTGAATATACCTCAACAAAGTTTATATTTAAGTGTGATATCTAATACGTGTACGCACGGCAACGAAATATTTGATCAGGTTTACATATGTGTGTCAATCCAGTAAGTATTATTATACGTACGTTTACATGTGTGTGAATTACATATAACTCGTTTACGTACCGATACTCACACTAATGTACCTAAAGGGGTAGGCAGAAATGTATTAAACGCTCACATATTGCGGTTTTCGTTTACGCAATTACGCAAGCCTATTACCGTCATCTGACACTTTAGAAAAAAATAGGCAAATTAGGAAAATATTTCACGGAAAGGTAGATAGATAAGAGGAAGTCAATAGTAGGAAAGGGATATTGACTATGAGGTTGGGTTGGGGAATATTAGCAAAAGATAGAATCGGTCAGGATCGCATAACTGTGACTCGAATAACCTATTGTTGGGAACTCCAAACCTTCTTTTCTAACTAAGGAAACCATAGGGCTACAGACATTACGTCATTCATATTTTTTCCTCCCTTACCTTGGCTTATTAGAATGAGTTCAATCCGGTGAAAAGGTCGCGGCCTTCACTAGGAGCGTGTGAAATTACCGCGGCCAAGTTTGGCAATACTCTGAATTAGAACGTTATCAGCAACTCGGTTGAGTATTTCGTCGGAAGGTATTGTTCAAGCTGCCATCATGGCTGGCGTGAGACTGCTGTTTGTGTATTTGTGTTTATTATCTGTGGCCGGTGAGTAGCAACTGTTATATTCATCTAATTTTCTTTTTTCTAATAGTTTTATCTTTTGTTGTTGAATCATTAATAAATTTAACGCTAGCTCGGTATCTATTATTTTGTTCGATTGTTATTTCTTGTGTAATGTAAGATATTCATGACACGTTGGGTTGAAGTTTTGTTTTTCAATATTAAGTATTTTTTTACTACAATGAAAGTTTGATGTTTGTTTAATAAATAATTAAGTGAAGTTTAAATTCTATAGATGTTCAAGAGGTAGTTCCAACAAATGAGGATGATCAGCTTGGTGATGATGGCCAAAACACCGAAGATACTAATGAACTGGACATAGATTTAGAGGCCGCTTGTCCAGAATTAAGCGGCCAAATTATCGGTGGGAGAGTAACTTCAGTGAATCGACACCCCTATCAAGTGTCTATGGTTATGAATGGTAATTCATTCTGTGGAGGTTTCATCATCAGCCAGGATTTTGTAATGACAGCGGCTCATTGCGTACAAAAGTAAGAAAATTTGATCAATTTTTCAAAGTTACAGATTTCAGAATAATAATATGTTTATTTTATATTTTCTTTATAAAGGCACTTGTTAGTTTAGTAATCCGTGTGTGACGGATTAAGAATACACAGTGTCACCACCCCTATTCATCCAGTGGGTGTCGTAAGAGCCGACTAAGGGAGCAAATTACGCAGCACAACAGCACTGCAGAGAGAAGGAAAACTTGACACAAACCCTATACCAACCCCTCTGGCCAGCGTAGTATAGTAGGCCAAAACCTTCTTTCTAAGGAGAGGCTTATGTCCAGCAGTGGACTATCAAAAGCTGTTGATGATGATGAAGATGATGTGAGTGTAGTAATTAGCGATCGTGACTGCTAAACCAGAGGCCGGTTGGTTCGATTGTAACCCAAAATAACTATTGTATGAAGAACACGGTTATTTGTTACATGTCTGTAGTTTATTTAATAAAGTTAATTGTGTTTGTATTTAGAAATATACAAGTATATTTATTAGTAACCTGGTAGTAGCTTGGTCTGAGATCAGACAGCAGTTTTTAAGATGCGTCAAGTTATTATTGGTATGTGCCATGATTCAAGGTTAAAGTCGCTTCAATTTCTTTTATTTATATTTTAGAAGATATAGATTATTAATTATTTGTATTATTAACAATAAAATATAATGCATACCTAAGTTTAAAATATTAAACTAATTTATTGTGAGATTATTCGAGCAACAAAATTCAAAGCAATATTTAATGAGCCCATAAATAGAGCTTTATTGACTCAGAATGTTATCAGTAATCATAAAAATAGTTACAGTTTTTACTAGGCGCAGTAAATTTGAAGATATTGTTCAGAGGCAACCCCATTTCGGACGTTTGGGGTTGACGGGTGTCAAGGCCAAATCGTAACGTTTCTTAACTTTATGACTTTGGTAATAATAAAACTGGGACCAGACGAACGAGACTTAGTTTTTATATCTTTGACGTAGTTGCTTATCAATTTAGGGAATTTTCTAAAGATATAGCAAAGCGTAAAATTATTTATTTACTTTATTTTACATCTTTATACACTTATCTACATCGGCGGACTTTATGCCCTAGGCATTCTCTACCAGCCTAATCTTGTAAAATAGTTGCACTGAGGTTACAATTGTAATCGGTGATTTAAATATATATATCTAAATTAAACTTACTTGTACAATTACCTACACATATGTAAAAATAAATATACTTATAAATACACACAAATACATATTCTTTATGTTCGTAGACTGTCAATACTAGAATATAATGAGGTGTATTATATACGTTATAAAATTATTAAAATTTAAGAAGATTTAAGCATAATGTGTTAGGTATGACATTTAAGGATTTGTAAACTACTTAATGAAAGGGAGAATGTTCTCAATGAGGTTGTATGTTTTTTTTCGGGGAAAAAAAAAACATACAACCTCATCAAATGAACAGACGGATTACCTGATGGTAAGTGAGTACCGCCGCCCATGGACAACTGCAACTGACAACAGAATACGTTGGCGCTCTTTGAGTGAGAATCAGGGGGTCAGTGAAAAGAAACGAAGAAATGCTCAACACCGGTTTTCTGTGTGGCCTGTTATCACGATCAAGACGGCTTATTGTGTCGAAGTATGGCCTCCTATGTTGAAAAAACCTTTGTTATTATCCCAGAGCTCCATCATTTATAACTGATTTGGAAATGTATTTTTATTTGTAGGAATATATTTCCCATTTGGCTCTCTTAAAATTTGATAAAAAAACACCACTCCTAAGTGTGAAAAGTTAGTTAATAAAAAACACGGTTTATTACAATTTCGTTATGACGTTGACACATTGACGTAGTTGATAGTTTAAAAAATTTATTAGTCCACTGCTGGACATAGGCCTCTCCTTAGAAACGAGGTTTTGGTCTACTATACCACTCTGGCCAAACGGGTTGGTATTGGATATGTGTCAAGTTTTCCTTCTCTACGCAGTGCTATTGTCCTGCGTAGTTTGCTGCATCAAAACCCCCAATAGGGTTGGTGACACTACGTATTCTAAATTCGTCACCACACGGACTGCATACGTACATATGTTTGAAGTCATACATTTACAGTTAGAAAAATTAGACAGAAAAAGTTTAAATATGTGTAAAAATAATCATTAGTATTCATTTTGATAGTCAAAACTAGTCACGATTCCATCCACATATTCTCCAAGTCCAAGTAGCTGTAAGTACAACTATGTCAAGTACATTGTAAAGGCTGAATGTAATCATGAATGTTACCCTGACCCGGCAAATGGTTTTTCTCTCCGTGAATATTTTATGAAATGCTGTACTCCATTGCTCGAGGCTCAAGAGCTCTCCTCTAGCGAGAATGTTTTTGGTTGAGTGGGCAAGCCAGGAGTTTACGATGTAGCAATGTCGGGGAAATTTTATTCATATGTTGGTTTTATCGCCATTTGTGGGCTTTATGGGCTTCAAGTGATGTACTTGAAATACTTAATTCAGCAGTCAGTTATTCAATCAGTTTTTTAACGTAATTAAGTCAATGACTCTTGTAATTTTTTTTTGATATTTCTAGATTGATGAGTATATAGAAATGTGTTCAGATTGGGCAACCATCCATAGACTGACCTGGCTAGGATTGCTTAATTTTGCAATGTGTTAACCTAGCTGGTTACCAATCAGCTACGAGCACCTCTTTGCATTAAACTAAAATACTTGTATATATCGTGAAAGAGCCATGGTTCGGGAAATATGAATCAGGTAAATGCCACAATACCGGACTGATATACAACGTCACAGGAAACCCTTGTTAAGCAATTCTTTCGTTGCCTTTCATCGAGTGAGTGAGGTTACTAGAGGCCTTCCTTCTCCTCTCCAATTCTTGGTGGAGATTCAAGAGAGACACCCTCAAATAGCTGCAAAGCACTTGTGAATCTTCAGTTGCAGGTGTCTATGGACTATGATTGTCACTAATCATTAGGTGAACCATCAGCTCATTCCACCCCTCCCCCCCTATACTACAATACGGGGGTATTATAAAGAGAAACCTTTAGATTTCGAAAAGCTTTTTTGTTTTTAGCACCGCTCCGAGTGCTATAAGACTTCGAGTAGGAAGTACTCGCCGAGACACGGGCGGGAGAATTGTTCGTGTTTCCCAAGTAGTGGTGCACCCACAGTACGGAAGACCGCAGTTTGATAATGACATAGCTGTTCTACGGCTCGCAAATCCTTTAACTTTCAATGTGAATATACAACCCATTAGACTGCCGACGTTACGACAACCCGTGCCGTTGGTGCGGCTCACTGTCACCGGATGGGGACTGACTGTGGTAAGGATCTGACTATATGGATGTCATGGAATATAATGAATTTCAAGGGATTTTGAAGCAGCCCTGATCGACCTACTCTTATAAGTTCATCTGTCTATCTTGTTGGTAGATGTCCTTTCTAAGTTCACTAAGTTTCGCGTGGTCTCCACAATTCAGGAATCACTAATTTTGATCTACTACAATTAAATTTGAAGTATTACTACAATTAAACTAATCGTAGGTTGCCTCTTAGGCCACTAATATTTACAGAATTTCTGTAGAGTAGTTTGTTGTAACAAGCAAGTTAGTTCTTTGATTGTATTTATTAAGATTTTCTTTCTTCTCATATTAAATACGTACTTACAGCCTGGAGGCCGTCGTATACCACGGAGAATGATGGAAGCCAATGTTCCCGTGGTTCCCCACTGGTTGTGTCGACTATCGTATGGAGATGCTCTGACAAATAACATGTTCTGTGGAGGTCACTTCCTCATTGGAGGTGTATCCTCGTGTCAGGTAAGTCGAGCAAGGGTTCAAAACGTGTCTGACTGCTAAACCATATATTGTGGGATAAGAAGCATTAGTACTGCGTGTGGTTGTAGTCTCCTTTTTTTAATTTGTGGATCATACAAAGTGTTGTCCCATGTGGGGACGAACCCATAACACTCAGCGCAGTTGAAAGCGGCGAAGTGACCGCTTAAACCATTCCGTGCAGTCAGTTTGTCTATAATACGTGTGTATATAGAAAAATATAAGTATGTTTATCTGTAGTCTGCCAAGTTATTTCTTAAAGACACTGAAATTTAAATTAATCATCAAATCAGTAGACCGTTAGCTGTATGACTTTACAAATCAATAAAAATACAACATTTAGTTTGCAGTACAAAATAACAGAGGTCTTCTATACAGTCAAGGCCCTTACCAGAAGCGGTACTAATTTGCTTAACTTAACTTTCTGTGAGCGCAGTAGCTTTTCTTTGGCGTGGTCATGTCAACACGTAATACGCGTCCAATCTCTGAGGATCATTTGTTATTATAAAGGTATATTCATAGGTGGTAAAGTGTTTTATTATTTTTTGTTAACTTTTTGAATTTTTTCCAGGGTGACTCCGGAGGTCCAGCTGTATTCAGAGGAACTGTATTCGGTGTTGTCTCTTTCGCTAGAGGCTGTGCTCTTCCTCTATCTCCTACAGTTTTTACTAATATTGCTTCTCTGAGAAGCTGGGTTGCTGAAAATACAGGCGTTTAGACCTTATGACAAGTTCCTAGCTTAGATTTTACTTAGAGCATTTCTGTGATAGATTAAGTGTAGATTTTGGAGGTTAAGTTATTCTGAATAATGTACACTGTTATTATTAAGCATCAGAGGCTGTTTATGAATTTAGTATTGCTCTGTTGAGCACAAATTTGCATTACCTTAGAATAACTCGGCTCCCAGTAGACTGTTAACATAATATTTATTATTTTTATAATACATTTCTAATAAATCTTTTACGATAGCGTTGTTTTATTTAAAAGTGTACATCATTTTTAGGTTTTGTTGTTGTGAATTACTCTGTTTTTGTAATTATTTTAGAGGAGGAGATCCAGGAGACTTTTATTAAGGGGTGAAATGACCTGTCACGTCAATTTCTGCCGTAGACTCTCTTGTGTATACGTCAATAAAACCGTACTTCTTGTCTTATTTCATGTATCACACTTACAAGTTACCTTCTATAAATATTCTTCTATAGCACATAAATTCATTAGCAAGGTACTTACAAGTTTAATAATTTTCTTTCACAGTTTTTCCTATACATTTATAAATAGAAAAAGATTTGAAAAACAAAGCTCTCGGTAACAGAATATAAATAGCATAGCAATTCGATTTTCCTCAGTTAGGTTAGCAGGTAATTATGCGATCTACGTTTATTTAATACATTAATTTAAAAAAAATGATGAAAGGCGAGACAACGACTAACAAGGTATTATGCAGTAAACTGAACATATAAATGCAAAGACCGAACGAGAGAGAAAACACGGTGCCGTGTGTTACTGAGGCGATTTTTTAATAAAATACGAATTTTCTTTGTAAAAATTCATTATATAAATATAAATTGAGAATGAAATATTTTTGAAGCATTTGATGCTTAGTCACATTATTCAAGTTGGTTGGTTATTTACTTTCGTATACCTGAAAAAAATCTCTGTACCTCTTTTAATCCAAAATGGCGCATGGAAGTAAACCAATTTGCAATAATTAATGTTCATAAAACGTCAATATTATGATGGTCCAGTATTTTGACCTGTCATGGCACAAAAGCCTATACAAAGATCCAAGTTCTACAGGTCGATAAAAATAAAGAAAAAAACAATTGTCAAAAATCGACCGCCCTTGATCTAATATTATTGACCAGTTCTTTTCTCTTCACAGGTATACGAAATGTTTCTAATCGGTTATCAGTTCAGGGTTCTATCTCCAATCTTCACGATACACTGGGGCCTTCAAGCACGGAGGAACCGTCCTCTTTGGAGGGAGAAACAAAACGAAAAGAATAGGAAACACTTCGAGACATTTAAGAGGGAGCTCTTTGCGAGGTATAGGAAAGATCCTCTACATTTATTAAGAAAACCACAGCAGGGTAAAAAGACCTAGGCGTCGCGAGGCCGCGCTTTGTATGCCGGCCTCGCAACTACCATTATACTTGTGCATTTCTTTTGACACAGACTCTGGACGAAAAGATAAATATGTGTAAATGTGTGTACAAAGTGCTTCTAGTGAATTTGTCTGTAAAGCAACACATAGACTTAGTAAAACGTTCAGAAATTAACTCTGTGATGAGTCGAAAATCATGTTTTGAGCACGTCATTATTGAGTGTAGTATTTTTAGTCGTATGCCTGTAGGCCTAGTCAATACATGTTATGTATGTGTATAGTGCATAGGTTTATAAGAACAAGAACTACTAATGTTGTACATTCCTTTGTTACTGTAAGTCTTTAGTGATGTGTCGGATATGCATATCTGTATCCGTGAGTATCCGCAAGAGAAAAATACTTTTTTTTAAGTTTTTTTTAAAAGTAAATTATTAATTTTATTCACAGCTATAAGTTCCTATTCGAGTTAAGAGATCACACTCCAAATTTTTGTTAGCAAACTTATTAATATTTGAAAAATCACGGGCAGCACAAGTCGAAACATGTCATATTATTTTGTCATTGAACGTAAACTGATGATTTTTGATATTGGTAATTAATCAAAAAAAAGTGTGAGCTGCATCGTATCCGCGTAGAAGTACGTTTATAACGATCCGGTACATCACTAGAGGTCGTAGTGTTGTGTTTCTCGAGTATTTAACAATAATCGAATGTTATGGTTGTCATGCTAATATGAAAATGTGTTGTGTATATGGTGTCTGTTTTTAAATGAGATAATATTTTATTCAATTTAAAATGTAATATCGAAAACATTTGTTATTTATTTTAAATAGATTTAAACTCTCGTTTTAGTCGCCTTCTGAAATTACTAAAGGTGGTGTCTGATTTGATACTCCTTTGTGACTGTTTCCAGTAGGTCTCGGCGTCTCACTCTGTATTCAGCCTATCAGATAGCGGTTGCTATTAGGAGCTCCAAGGTCAATATGATTTGATCTTACCAGCGGTATGATGTCCTTCCGCGTTATCTGTTTCTCTCAACTCTGCGTACCAGGATCACCTTTGCGAAGTTGTCTGGCCCCTTTTTGGCTGTGTATCCAAAGTACCTACCTCAGGTTTTTCTGGTAACATATAGTCTGCCTGGTTACAGTTGTGAGTTAATCAAGGCTCTGTGTCGCCAAGAATATTAGGTATTTGAAGTTGTTTTTTGTTTTAAAAGATTTAAGTAACAGTTTTAACATTGTAAATATTAAAATACTATTGTTATGTTAGATTAAACTCCGTGATTGTTTATAAGCACAAAGTGAATAGAGAAAGTTCAATTTATTATAAATTGTTAATAATTTTAATATTAGTTTTTAAGAAAAGATATTTCTTTAGTCAGAGTTCCTATGGATTAAACAAGACTATATTATTATTATTTAGCCCAACAGTGGGATAACAGATTTGTAATCAGATCTTATGTTTTCTAAAATATATTTATGTTTTATTTTGTATGTAGTTTATGCTATTCGTCTAAATTAATGTATAGATGTCCTGACTTAATCACTTTAATATTATTTATGAGTATTATTTTCCCTTGGACTTAAGATTTAATGTGTGAAGTTAAATTCGTAACTTCTAAAAATTTTCTCGATTAAATCAGGGTTCATTCATCTAAAAATAATTTATAGATATCGATTTGTATGAAAATTACGTTATTGTCTCATAAAAATGAATACAATGGATATAGGTATGTTTAAAACCATTTCATGCAAGCCAAGCCGCAGGAAACATTAGTGTGTCTTGATTGTATGCACATTTTGTTGTCAGAACCTTAATTCTCTTCTAAAAGACAAGAAATTATTGTTTGATAGAAATAAATTATTAAATTCTCAATTACAGCTATTTCGGAGATTATCCAGAACAAGCGGATAGGCAGGCAGCAATAGGCTAATTGAAAACATTTACAAACGAAGATATTTTGACATTAAATACACTATAATTTTATTTGTTTGTATGTATAGATAAATGATCTAGAATATATTATTAATTAAAAATTATAATAAAAAACAATTCTTAATTGGCACTTAGCTTTTTAAACAACGGCGTCACATATTTGCTTTTGTATAGTAGTTCTTAATGTTATCTACTTAGGATACAAATTTAGCTACAATTTCAACTTTTATGCACACACATTCAGTGACAAGTTTTACATTTTTGTACTAAGACTTTAGAAAGATACTTTTTTTTAAAACAAATTGAATTAAGTATAAAAATGTAGCTTATCTCTTGGGAAGTAAGGTCTCATTTAGATTGGACCGTTGCCAATTTTGATATAGACGTAGTGTTCAGATCTTAAAATTGATCACTTCATGAAATGTCCAATCATTTCATTAAATGATAGTATTTCACGAAATAGCCGGACTTAATATCACAACAGGAAGCCTGAGTATCGCGCGCTGTTTAATTTCACCAATGAACGCGCGCGATGCTAGAGTTGGCTGTTAGATGGACAGTTATGCGACTATAGTTAAACCGCCGTAAGCTTGGCCCTCCTGATGGTTTGCGGGACGCGGGGCGGGTAATGCGCTCGGCTATACATGACACGATGTACTAACTCGATATCTTCAGATTTATTTGTTTGAGATTTAATCTACACACGATGTAATAAAAATCGAATTTATTTCCATGTATTATAATGTCAGTGTATTGTAAGTTTTTATGAATAATTGTAAAATTTAATACTGTAAAATAATTTTAATAAAATCACCTTATCTTCATCATGTAAATTATATTCAGATACAATTTAAAAATTAAGTAAAATAATAAATATTCTTTATTAGAACTTTAACAGTAGAATCTCTGTAAGCCGAACTTCAAGTTTTTAAATCTTTTGATGACGCAGAGTCGGCAGATTTTCCATGTTGCAAAATAATACCGTGCGTAGCAGTTGTAAGAAAAATAACACGTACAGCCATGCTTTCACGTCAGTCACTGCCGGCGGACAGCGACGCGCTAGCTAATTGGTTGAATGCACCCCCGCCCCCCAAACCATCAGGAGGGCCAAGCTTACGGCGGTTTAACTATAGTGTAGGCGACTCGCCCATTTTTTTTTGTCATAATATTCTGGTGAACAATCACCACAACGTCACGGTATTTTATATTTTAAAGATGAATCTTATTAATGGCCTAGTAGTAGTTGCTAAGTACGACAAGATAAAAGTTATTGAAAGTGTTTTCTTTATTGATATACTTATTAGTTGTAATGCTGTCTGAATTCTGTCGTTTGTTGATATTATTTTATTGCTATCTTAATTAACAATTGACACATATTGTTATTTTTTTAAAACATAAGATACAAGGTAGAATTCGTAATAAGTCTTTAATTTTGATTAAAGTTTTACAATTTTGTTTTCAGTAGTAATGTGATGTATTAATTTAATAGATTATTTTTTCAAATATCGTAATTTAATTTAGACTTCTATATTATTGACTACTTCGTATAATTTTTATTTTTAATATTTGTGTAAGTGTCAAAATACTAGGCAAGTCACAAGTTTAAATGATTAGTATTTGTAGTAGAGATCATATCAGACGTCACTTGTGCATATTCAGTATTAAGCCGGTACCCAATATATGGGGTCTACCAATATGAACGTCCTGGTTTAAAAATTTAATAAAACACACAATTTTTTATGAAAAATGCATCCGATTGATTTATTTGATAGATAATTTTATGCAATTTATGTTTTAAATAATATATCGGCCAAATGACCGCCGCGGCTCTTTTTGCAGAGAGTCACCCGCTCCATGCACCATTTCGGCCGGTATGTCGGCTATGGCTCGTCGAATGTCGGTTTTTAGGTCACGAATTGTAGCTGTACACTTTAGATTTAACGTAACCCCAAAGAAAATAGTCTAAAGGTATTAAATCACACGATCTTGGTGGCCAACTGATTGGTCCATTTCTCGAAATTAACGACTCACCAAACTTTCCACGCAATGATTCTATGTTCTCTCGAGTGGTGCACCGTATTGTTGAAAATAAAGGTCGTCTGCATCAATATCATCAAATTCCGGAAAGAAATATTCGGTTAACTTCGAGTTATAGCGCTCGCCATTCACAGTAACAGGGTTTCCTTCGTCACTTTCAAAGAAGTACGGACCAATGATTCCACCGTACCATAAACCGCACCAAACTGTTATTTTTTGCGGATGCAATGGTGATTCCTGAACCACACGTGGATTTTACTCACTCCAATAGCGACAATTTTGTTTATTAACAAATCCATTGAGCCAGAAACGAGCCTCATCTGAGAAGATGATTTTAAGATGAAAATCGTCATCGGCTTCCATCATTTCCAGTGCATAATCGGCAAATTCACGACGGATACAATGGTCGGATGGCTTCAATTCTTGTGCCAAAACAATTTTGTATGCGTGTAGGCCCAATCCAACCGCAAAATACGTCAGGTGGTCATTGGAGAGAGCCCCAACTCTTGTGAACGGCGTTGAACTGATCGATTTGAATTCGCATCAACACTGGCCTGAACGGCTGCGATATTCTCTTCACTACGGGCATTTATTTGTCTCACAGGCACAGCAGTATCGTGGAGAGTGAATTCACTTTCAAATTTTGTTATTATGCGATTTACAGCGCGCACAGAAGGAGCACTATGACGGTAGGAGAACGCGAATTTGCGTAAGAATTTTGAACAATTTCCAATTGTTGGTTTAAAGTGAAACGTGACATGATAAAATGGCAAACCTTACTGAACACAAATGTCAAGAGACGTCAAAGATCCATCATCAAACATGGCCGCTATGAGCTGTCAAAACCAGGTCATCCCTATTGGTAGACCCAGTATATAACAGATATTGTTGATATTATGATTGAGACTAAGTCAAAGTAAAGACCCATCATCAACAGCCTTTAATAGTCCACTCATAGTCATAGAGGACATAGCTCTCCCTACTAGGAGGTTTTGGCCTACTGTACCACGCTGGCCAGACGGGTTGGTATAGAGTTTGTGCCAAGTTTTCATTCTCTTTGCAGTGCTGGTGTTATCCGGCGAAGTTTGCTGTCTTAGTCGACTCTTACGACACCCACGGAATAAGTAGGCGTGGTGACACTCGGTATATTTACCGTCACCACACGGACAAAAGTAAAATACCTATATTTGAATGAAAATTGTAGATGGTACATATTGATAATGGTTTGGGAATGCCTTTGATATATTCACAGGCATTAATGGAAACGAATTTTCAATAAATAATTGTCAGAAATTTGCATTTTTATTATTTGTCGTGGGAGAGTCATACTTCGGCACACATGGGATAGCTGAACCGGTGTAATCTCACATAAAACTGATCTTAGATACTATTTACAGACCGAGTGAGGTCACCAGAGGATAATTTTGGTGAGTGGTATTCAAATTCTGGTGTGCCTTTAGAGTTGCGCGTGTCTCTTGCCATTAGTGACCCGTCTGTTCGAGGAGGTTCACTCAAAAGTGTCTCCCCCATATTTAAGGGACTCTTCCTCCGGTAACCCATTTCCTTTAAACCTTCAAGAAAAGAGCGCACTCTTTCCTCAAAGGCCAGAGTTGCAGGCGTTCATGGGCGGCGGTAGCCACTTTCCATCAGGTGACCCGTCTGCTCGTTTGCCCCCTCTGTCATAAAAAAGTGTAAAAATACAAGTGGAAGGTGATAAAAAGAAACTACATTTTCCAATCAAAGCGCGGTAGTATTACTCTCGGACTTCTTGCTGATATGATCATGCACCCATTCGTATATAACAGGGTAGGTGAGTCGGGTGTAGACGCCGGGGAAATTCCCTCGGGCACAACCCAGACCCCAAGACACCACGCCGATCAGCACACCCTCGTAGACTATAGGACCACCGCTGTCTCCCTGAAATAGTTGTAGAAATGTTTATTAGATAAAATGTGACTATTAAAGCTATAGAATTTTAAAATTCAAACTCAATTTATGCTTCAAATTTAATTGCCAATTATTATTAAAACTTGATTTTACTAATTTATTTGAATTAAAGATTATAGATTAACACACACTAAGACACTGCAATAACGTGTTAATTTTGTGTTTGACTGTTTTCACTTATAAGTGCAAACAAGAAGACGTACCTAATGGTAAACCTAATGGGCTAATGGAAAATCACATTTTTAAATCAAAAGTAAGAACGATTATTTGTTGTTTTTCTTTTTGAGTCATAATTACCCACATAAAAATTTATGAAACGATCTGCAAATATCTAATTTACGTACTCACGTAAGTAACAAAATATCTCAGTCAGGGTGCTCACGTAAATAACAAAATATTTCAAAGTCACGTGGTTGATATACTCGTACATGAATATATACATGTTACATACAGTTTCTAGAGCAATGATCAAATATTAACTGGCCTCTGAGTGTTTCCAGGTGTAATTAATAATACCGAATATGTTTATCCGTCTTCTGGAACGCATTCGATACACTAAATTTGCTAGATTACCGTAGAATCTCATTTTACTTTACACACATATAAAAATCAATATGTGTTTCTTCGTATTGTATTTGTTAGTGTATCCTTAAAGCCAATTATCATGAAATATTGAATGCGCACAATGTCAAAAAGGTGACAGGATATCTTTTATGCAGAAAATAAATAAATAAATCGAAAAAGCCTGAGGTATGATTTTTTTTTGGAAATACCTTCATCATCAGCCTTTAATAACCTTTAATAGTCCACTGCTGGACATAGCCCTCTATTTTGAAAGGAGGTTTTGGCCTACTATACCACGCTGGCCAGACGGGTTCGTATAGGGTTTGTAGCTTTCCTTCTCTTTGCAGTGCTGTTGCCCTGCGTAGTCTCGTAGTCGGCTCTTACGACACCAACGGGATGAATACGGGTGGTGACACTCTGTATTCTAAATCCGTCGCCATAAATAAATAAATATCTTAGTTAACAACAAAATTACCTGACACGCATCAGGAGACGCACTAGTGAAAGAACCTGCGCAGAACATAGAGGCAGGGTCTATCGCCTTTCGGTCTAATCCAGAACGCCGGCACAGTTTCATGGCGATCGTTTTCACTGTTGAGGATTGCAGGTACGTTGCACTAGGGCCGCCTTCCTTTAAAAAAACGTAATTAGATTAAATTTTGGACATTACAGTTAATGAGAGATAAATAGTAAGCGACCACGTACCGAAAGACGCAGCGTGGGTAGGCTCCCCGCAAGGTGGTAGGACGACCTGGTGAAGGTCGCGGGAAGCCGTTAGATGAGGGGAACACAGGACCGGTTGTTTTGGCGAACCTTGGGAGAGGTCTATGTCCAGCAGTGGACGTCTTGCGGCGGATGATGATGACGATGAAATAGTCTGGATGAGTAAGAAACAAAGCATTTGTGATTGTGTGGGTGGTTATAGGTGAGATGTGTGTTAGTATACTAGATTGATCATCATCAGCCTGTCACCGTCCACTGTTAAACAAAAGCCTCCCAAAGGACCGCCAACCATCCTGGGCTTGGGCAGTCTGCATCCATCTGCTGCCAGCCACTTTATTTAGATTTTTTTGGGAAAAACAGATTTATATATGGAATGGAAATTTTATTTAAAATATGATCAGTCATTAGAAAAAACACAAACTTTACAAATTCTAATTTCTTTCCATGGATTTGCAAAGTTAATTACAAGTAGTCATGTTATGCACTATAACCTTTGTAAATATTCTTGGTAAAACAGCTTTTTAATCGAAAGGAAGCGGTTTTGAGGACTTCTTACTTTTTTGATGTTTAATTTTATTCAAAAAATTATGAAACTTATCGTTAACTGTATGTTATTCACATACAGTTAACGATAAGTTGTCCGTGTGGTGACGGATTAAGAATACAGAGTGTCACCACCCCTATTCATCCCGTGGGTGTCGTAAGAGCCGACTAAGGGAAAAAACTACGCAGGACAACAGCACTGCAGAGAGAAGGAAAACTTGACACAAACCCTATACCAACCCGTCTGGCCAGCGTGGTATAGTAGGCCAAAACCTCCTTTCTAAGGAGAGGCTTATGTCCAGCAGTGGACTATTAAAGGCTGTTGATGATAACGATAAGTATTTTTAATTATTTTTATTGATGAACAATGAGAGGAGGTTCTCAGTTCAGCGTTATTTCTTTTGTTGGTATTTATTACCTCAGAACCCCGTTATTTATGAATCAATTTGGCAAATTCTTCTTATGTTTGAAAGACTATACTTTCCGTTTGGTCCTATTCAAAATTGAAGAAAAAGTTCTACAACAGAAAATTAAGGAAATGAAAAATACGACTTCGACTGCACAAATGGCGTAGTGAGTGGTTTACCGCTTCCTACTGCGCTGAGTGTTGTGGGTTCGAACCCCACATTGGAAAATACTTTGTGTGATCCACAAATTGTTGTTCTGAATCCGTTTCTTGTGTGTTTGTAAAGTCCTCCGCGACACAGGATATATCACTAATGCGGGAGTTGTCTTTTTTTTAATAAAAAAAACTGTTTATTTCTGTTTATTTCAACAGTTCAACATGATGTTGGCGCACTGAAGTTGATGATACTTTTTTCAATATTTTCGGTCGCAATTTATTTAAATGAATCCATAAACATATAATGTCCGCCTATTATTTATTTAAAACACCACAAAAATAATCAGGTTATTTGACAGTAAAAAGCACAAGAGTTGACCAAGGTCGAGGCGAGCGTGCTGATCGAATTATCTGCGGGATTGAGCAATATTGAAACCAGCCAGCGCAAAGATGATTGTCCGGTCAATGGCTCTTTGTACTGCAGCGGTATGAGTGGAAGCCTTGACCGTGTAAAGCATGGTACACAGATGCAGACATTGGTAAGAGTCATATTTTTAATTAATTTTTGTATAGAGGATTTTATTTTAATTTGTACAGATGAGAATCGAGCTCTGTCGGAGTAGCAGGAATTTTATTCCTGGTTCCCCGTCTACTGGTACCTGAGATGGCGGGCGGTTTTTAGTCAGTTCGACATAACCATGCACCCTCTTACCAGCGTGTGCGGAACCTCCATTTCTATGCGGAAATCCCCTCGGATACCATTCCGAAGAGTTTCCGCACTGAAAAAAAGAAGAGAAGCGACCAGACGGGTGACTTGATGATAAGTGGATACTTGCAACTGAAAAGATATAAATGTTTTGCCGTCTTTTGAGTAGGTTTGGAGGTTTAGGCCTCTGGTACCTTCACTTACGCGATGAAAAGTAACAAAACAATTGTTTAACACCGGTTTTCTGTGAGACCGTGGTGTCACTTCGGTCTAGTCGGCCCATTTGTGCAGACGCTGTCGCTTCCTTGTCGCTCTGCCACAGAATTTACTGCTGCATTAAATTGGATGAGGTGGTGGATTATTACAGGGATATCCCAGAGGGATCCTGAAGTAAAAATGCTTACAGCAGCTTATTACTGGGTACCTTATAAAGTTCCGAAGACTCTTTGTGTTTATGACTGGGAGCTTCCAGTTTTCATTTAATTTTAGGATGAATGGATATGGATGAAAAAATAATACACGGGACCCTTTATTTCGGGTCTATAATATGTATGTATTTAGAAATATATAAGTATGTTTATAAGCAGTCTGGTTACCATATTACAGGCTCTGCTTAGTTTGGGATCACACGGCCGTGTGTAAAATGTGTGAGAATATTATATTATTTCAACTGATAGATATATAAACGATGATTGATAATTTGCTCTTGGTAATTCGGATATCGAGAAACCAGGGAAAAGAAAAAATATAGAAAAAAATCCGGACAAATGCGAGTCGTTCTCGCCAACCGAGAGTTCCGTACATATTTGTAGGTACATATTATTAATAGTTCAGGAATCGAATCTCGCAGTTCAGTTTCCAAAACCTATAATTACTTATATTCTTGAGTTTTATGAGAGAAATTGCACCTCGATGATTGATTACGTACTTTAAAATATACTATATTTTTAAAAATTTATTTACAAATGTATAGTTTTTAGATTTTTTCTTGTACTTGTAGTATACGACGATATTACTTGCCAAATTTCAGAGTTTTAGGTCAACGGGAAGTACCTTATGAATTTCAATTCCCTTGAGAGTGTCGAAATATGCGTAGCTTTTTTTCACGTTAACTTAAGAGTTTGATTATTTTACAGCTTCAAGGGACTGAGGACTTAAAAATTTGGTTTTAATTTTTTTCAAAATATAGATTTGCTATAAATGGGGTGGTACATGTTGTGGTATTAAAGGTTTAATATATTGCGAACAGGTCCATTTAGCCATGAAGATAGCATGCAAATTTATCAATTTTTTTTAAACTTATGTATTAGATATATTATTATTATTATCATCATCATTATTCATCAGTTTTTGTGTATTAATTATAATTTCACTTTTAACCCGATACCTCCATGCGTTCCTGAGATAACTTGTCTTCACAGACAGACGGACAACAGAGTGATCCTTTTTTTTCTTATGAGTTACCGAACCCTAAAAAGGCTAGAATAGAATATAATATACCTTTAGTTTCCCCCATCCGCTAACAATAGCCGGTTCAGCAGCTGGTAACCTGGCTTCTTTCGCTACCAATCGTATTGGCAGGACTCTGGATGAAAACCGCAGAGGAGAATACAGCCGCACCAAGCCTACATCGTTGGTTTTGGTCTTGCTGACGTAACGAGGGTGCACGTAGCAGTCCTTGACGTCGTACATTTCTCCCCCGTGGGTCTTCCAGGAGGAGCCGAGACGGACAGTGAGCTCACTAGCTCGGGCTCTGTGGAAGTAGATTGCGGAAAAAAAGGTTTTTGAAGTTATAATGTTGTTATAATATATTTAAACTTAATATTGGCTCTATTAAAATAAAATGGAAACCATATATTTTTTAAATTTTTATTTAATTATATTATATTATTTTTTGTAGAATTAGAGTATAAGTATTAAGTCTCAATATTAGACTTAGGGTCATGTCGCTTTTTTACTATTAATTACAAAATATTTTTTTACGTGAATCAAATATTTAATATCAATATACTACAATTTATTAACATTAATATAGTATAGGTAACAATAATAATAATATTCTACCACATTTACACAACGCCTTCTAGGCTCAAACTAAGCAGAGCTTGTACCATGGGTACCGGACAAGTGATATAATTACTTTTTTTTGTAAATACATACTTATTATACATAGAAACACCCAGACCAATTCAAACATTAAACGTTCATGCACACAAATGTTTGAATAGAGGGGGGATGGAACCCGCGACCTTTGGAATAGCAGTCCGTTACACAAACCACTACGTTATCCGTCAATTATTTTTTATAAAATAATATTTTGCATTCATATAAGCCGGCTCAACCGGAGTGATACCACGGCCTTACAGAAAACCGTTGTTAAGCAACTCTTTTGTTGCCTTTCACTGAGTAAGTGAGGTTACCGGAGCCGAAATCCCAGCTCCCGCTGACTCGAGCAAGAGGGACTGCAAGGGCAGCAACGCACTTGTGACTTTTGAGTTGCAGGTGTCCATGGGCGGCGGTAGTTGCTTACTATCAGGTGACCCGTCTGCTCGTTTGCCCCCTTATACCATAAAAAAATCTTGATATTTATGTTAGAGTTGCTGGAACGCGAAAGAGTTGTATAAAATACTCTTCTTTCTGTAAACGCACTTTTGTCCTACATTAAAACCTTATTGAGACTTAATACTCTGTTAAGTTTACTTTGTTTTTGTTTTCTCTTAATACTCTTTCCTGGGATCGCTTTAGAATCACTTTAATCGGATTTTACTACAAGTATTTATTTGTCTGATACTCTATTCATTAGGATGGCTATCAACGTGGAACGTTTATTAGTATAGTGTTGAACAAATACAATTTATTCTTTTAAGTAAGGTGTCGAATTTGTGCATTTTAGTAACAGTAATCTTTATTAAGTTGTGGATCATAGATAGGTACATTATACAGATGTCATAGTTTTAATTTTTTAAATCTATACAAATAAATAAAATTGGAGTGTCTGTTTGTAATATTAAAATAACCGCTTTTTACTATATACATATATATATGTTTACACGGTACATATGCCAAAATAACATTTTTTACAATTTTTGTCTGTCTGTCTGTTTGTTCCGGGTAATCTCTGGAACGGCTGGACCGATTTTGACAGGACTTTCACTGGCAGATAGCTGATGACATAAGAAGTAACTTAGGCTACTTTTAGACTAGCTTCGCCCCGCGGCGTTGCCCGCGGTTATAACAACAAACGCGGGTAACACCGCGGGTCTCAGCTAGTTCTAAATATACAAAGTACAAATGCAATAAATTTAGGTTATAATTTGAACCATCTCAAAAAAATAAAAATAAATTGTCAGATTGATTCGCTGACTGATCGATCAACGCACAGATGAAACCCCTGGGTCTAGAAGCATGAAATTTCGCACTAAGAAAGGATTGGATAAATTATTGGTCTCCCGTATAATAATTTGTTTATGCTTTTTAGTTAGCAGTACTATGATTTAACAAAATCTATAAAACAAAGTTTTGTTTTAACGGCCTAGTAAGAATAATGAAGTATTATGAAAATATTAATATGATTACGATCGTAACACGAATAAAAAACAAATCAGAAAAACAAAATGTTGCAAAAACATCTCGTAACAAAGCGACCTTCAATATAAAATAATTGAAAATGGCTGCGAGATTGCTTAATTTATAATTAGGCGCCAAGATTGATTGTGAAACACGGGCTGAATATTAAAACAGAAAATTTATAAACTGACAATTTCGTTTTACCGTTAACATGGGCTGAAAGTAATATTGGTTTAGTATTTAGTATCTACTCGTATGTTTTAGGAGAGCTAAGTTTTGGTTCTACTCCTTAATACTATCAAAGGTTAACCTGCCTTTTTTTAGGGTTCCGTAGTACTAATAAGGAACTCTTATAGGTTCACCATGTCCGTCTGTCTGTCGGTCCACGGCTTAGATCACAGACTGTAAATACTGGAAAGCTGTAATTTTGCATGGGTAGGTTGACCCTTTGCGTGTGGTGATGGATTAAGAATACAGATTGTCACCACACCTATTTATCCCGTGGGTGTTGTAAGAGCCGACTAAGGGAAAAAACTAAGCAGAACAACAGCACTGCAAAGAGAAGGAAAACTTGACACAAACACTTTTTTTTTTTTTTTTTTAACTTGTGGAAATCCCCTCGGACCGTCACCCCACCGGGGTTTGCGGCGAGGTGGTGTGTCGGACTCGGACCGACTAAAACCACACGGTGTGCCACTCTGCGCCTGTAACAGGAGGGATCCGGGAAAAGCTGTTATTAAGACATCCGGACCCCTCCTAGCGCCAGCCCGCTCCTAGTGCGGGCTCCGTCTCAAAATTTTCCTCTCTTTAGGCGACGTCCGGCACACGCGGACGCCGCCCCCTCGCGGCTGGCCAAACTAATGCGGGTGGAGGGGAAACCCACCCCGTCCACCCGCGGCCACACTCAGGGCGGCATGAGGCGGTGATAGGCGCGCCTCGGCCGCCCGGTTCACCGGCGGCGGATCGGGTCCGAGTGGAGGTCGTCCTCCCGGGCCTTCTCCGCCGCCTCCTTCTGCGAGATTACTTCCTCGCAGAAGGTTGCGACCGCGGTAAAACAACTGTCCCTACCGGCCATGGAGCGTACTACGGCCGGTAGCGAGAGATCCACTCTGATGACTGCAGTGAGGGCCCGGCGCTGCGCCGCCCATGCGGGGCAGACCGCCAGCGTGTGCTGGGCCGAGTATACCAACCCGTCTGGCCAGCGTGGTATAGTAGGCCAAAACCTCGTTTCTAAGGAGAGTCCAGCAGTAGACTTTTAAAGGCTGTTAATGTGATGATGATGAGGTTGATCACGCCAACAAAGTGGTTAAATAAATCTTGTTGTTAAATAAAAAATTGTAGGGGTAAATCTTACACGTAACGTGGGAATGTTATTTTTTGCCCAGTGTAAAGTGTCTTCCAAAAAAAATCAGGGAGTGTATTCATTCTCACAAAGGTAATATCAATATTGAATTGTAAACATCTATTTTTTTTTTGTTTAAGCTTAGGTCTAACAAGCTAAACTGTTGGCTTACAAGATCACTAAAAAGTCATGGTGCCAGTATATACAACAGACGTAGAAGAAATGTATTACACATCGCTATCTAGACACAAGTCTATAATAATATATATATGTAACATTACCTATAAACAATGTTATTGTTACTGATTTTAGAATAGAAAACAAGCGCCCTAATACATTTATGCAAGTGACGCTACAATAAGAAAGAGAACGACCTAATACGAAGGATATTGGAGATGTACACGTCTACATTTCAGAGCCAACGTATCGCTTTCCAAGTGGGCGACAATAAATTTCTTCAGAGCAATCGTAACTCTCCCGAGAGCGACTATCTAGTACGTAACAAACTGTAGCTGTTTTGTTCCTGGGCCCACGGCGATTGGTGTTTTGCATCTACACTAGGGAATAAATTGAAATTGGTGAAAAGAACGCAATTCGCTAGGGGCGGCCCATAAAAAGTGCGAGGCAGGCTCGTGAATTTATTCGAAGTAGTTCGCGGGTTCAGCTCTAGTTGAAAGTGTGGGTTTATTTCGTGAAGTGTTTATTGGGTTCGGCCTTGTATTCCCCTGCGTTGGACTTTCAATCATCTGGTTTTAGGTTTCTTTTTATTTGTTTGGGTTTGACCACCATTCTATTAAATTAAATGACTAAAGAGAATTTTCATTTATTTTTTTAGCTAGAAATTGTTATGTAAAAATGTGTAGAGTGCAAGGGAGGAAAAATGTGTAGAGGGGAAGGGACTGTTATTAAATTTTAACTTGAATAAAAGGAGGAGGTTTTATGTTTGGTTTCATGTAATTTTTATAAGTTATGAAAATACTTTTAAAATTTTTAAGTTAGCTTTGACAAATACGTGAAAATTACACACAGAATACGAACTTTCTCAATCGTCTTATTAAAAGGAGTATTAGGTACGCTAGTAAATCTTTTGAATCTTTTAACATGTTTTAACCGACTTCAAAAGGAGGAGAGGGCACTTAATGACACCTTTCAAAAAGATATTGCTCCTCAGCTACAAAATAGTCTTATAAAAAATCAATGAAGTAAGGATACAGGAAGATCTTGAATAAATTATTTTAGAGACCAGTGGTATGCGAACACTCTGACCGACGGTTTTCTGTCGGTCTGTAAAACGCACTTCAGAGTGATCACTTTACTTCGAACTTTCTTTTGAGCAGACATAGATTTTAATCCATACAGCCTAATCAATTTAAATGCAAACCAGAGATAATCCTAACGCGCCTATGTTTTGTTTTGATTGACGTCTAATGTTCGATAGCCAGGGACAGGTATTCCAATTTACGCTGTGGTTTTTATGGTAAAAGAAAAGTGTTGTGTTTACTGTTTTCCCTCATTTTTTTTCTGTTTTATTCTCTCTATAAGAACCTACCTTGCGTCTTAACGAAAATTTGAAAAATATAACAAAATTAGTCAAGCGGTTCTCGAGTGGTGCGCTTAGCAATACATTTAAAACAATAAAAAGTAGCTTATCTTACTTGCTGATAATGTAGCTTTCCACTGGTGAAAGAATTTTTAAAATCGGTTAAGTGGTTTAGGCGTGAAAGCGTAACAAACACACACTCACTTTCACATTTATTACATAAGTATGGTAGTTTAGATGTAGATGTGAAGCCCTTCAAATGGCCTAATGAAAGATTAACAGGTTTACCTTAAGAGGCAATGTGCAGCTGTTAGTAGCCATATATCCGTGATAACTGACCCTCCACAGATAGGGTATGTCTTCTGTCGGAGCGACACCTGCCAGGGTACAGCAGCTATGGACGTGTTCCGTCCAGACACGATACGGCGGGTCGAACTGGACAGATTTGTATCTAGCAAATAAATTATATCATGATGTCGATCGATCAATATTTTTTTATTAATTTTATGTCAAGCAGATTATAGTTTTCTTTTTATGGCAAACGGGTCACCTGACAGTAAGTGACTACCGCCGCCTATAGACCTCAATGCATCTTAAGAAACACAAGTGCCTCTGCCAGAAATAAGGGGGGGGGGGGGATGGTTGGTGGAACGGGGTTAGTTAACCTTACTGGCATATCACCGGTTTTCAGTCAGTTCAGTGGAATCATTCCGGTGGAACCGAGCCATGTTTTGTGTTCCAAAGCATGGTAAAAAAAGCTCAGAAATGGTCTAAGATACACTAGACATTTAAAACCAAAAATAATAAATACTAACATTACATCTCATCATCAGCCTATCGCGGTCCACTGCTGGACATAGGCTTCTCCCATTCATATCCTGCTAGCCATCCTGCGCAGATCGTCACTTCACATGGCCTATGGGAGTCCTACACTACGTTTGCCTAGTTTTTTCAATACCAACATACCTGTTTGTTTTAAATAATTTCACTTCACAATAAGAAGTATAATTTTATTACCTGAAAGGTCTCTGCGACTTGGAGTAGTCGGCTTGTCGTCTGCAAGAAATCATAGTCTAAATAATAATATTAACTAATCATCATCATCAGCCTATCGCAGTCCACTGCTGGACACAGGCCTCTCCCATTACATGCCACTTAAATCGATTTGGGGCTTCTCGCATCCAGCTCCTCTCAATATTAGCTAATAATACAGTTAAAAATACATTAGGACATAACGTTGTCTAAACTCAAACTAAGTTCTTTCAGTGCTAAGTAAAATTATCACTTATTTTTAACCGTCTTTAAAAGTAGAAGGTTCACAATTCGACTGTATTTTTTATGTTTGTGGTCGCATAAGTCCTTTATTAAGCAACTGATTTGAAAATTCTTTTTATTTAAGGGTACACTGCCAGTTTGGTTTCATTTAATTTTTAAGACAAAATATAACCCCTAAGGGTGGACAATTTAGGAATGAAGAATATTAATTTATTAAAATTTATCATGATAGATGCGCCTACGCATTGAAGTTAGTGATACGTTTTTAATACGATACGATAGTTACGTTATGATAGTTCTTGAAAAACGCAATTAAGCCACGGGCATTTATATGTTTGCCCCTGGCAGGTATCGAACCCGAAAGCTCCGACACACGATCTTATTTCATTATAACCTGTTACATCACTATCATCATCATCTACAGCCTTTAATAGTCCACTGCTGGACATAGGCCTCTCCTTAGAAAGGTGGTTTTCATCATTATCATCAACATGTACGGTCCCTCTTGCCGATTTGCCCAGATGGCGTAGTGGTTTTAACGGTCACCTCGCCGCTTCCCACCACCCTGAGTGTTTTTAGTTCGATCCCCACATGGGACAACACTTTGTGGGAACTACAAATTGTTATTCTGAGTCTGGGTATCTGTTGTGTCCGTTACATAAATGTTTGTAAAGTTCCCCGAAACACAGGAATTATTCCTAGTGCGAGTAAAGATAGCCAAACATAATAAATATATTTAAGTAAAGAGCTAATTTAAAATGTATAGAGTATCGAATCTTTCCTTAATGGCATTCGTAAGTCTAATAGTTGATAGCGTTTTAACTGATAAAGTATTAATTAATGTATTTTTGGTGTCCGTGTGGTGACGGATTAAAAATACAGAGTGTCACCATCCCTATTCATCCCGTGGGAGTCGTAAGAGCCGACTAAGGGAACAAACTACGCAGAACAACAGCACTGCAGAGAGAAGGAAAACTTGACACAAACCCTATACCAACCCGTCTGGCCAGCGTGGTATAGTAGGCCAAAACCTCCTTTCTAAGGAGAGGCTTAGGTCCAGCAGTGGACTATTAAAGGCTGTTGATGATGATGATTATGTATTTTTAACAATAACAAGTAGCAATACACGCAGCCAAAAGTAGGTCGCAGCATGTGCACAAAATTATCTATATGTAAAAAGTAAAAACTATTTGTATGTACGATAACGAGATCGTACATGTAGAATAAGGGGTATGAAACACCCACACTTGGCAAACACACAGAACAAATGATCGTGCTTATGATACAATATTTTGACCTGGATGGGAATTGAACCCACCACCTTTGGGTTGAGCAGTCACTAGACCAGGGATTCCTAAACTATTATGGGCAAGAGACTCTAGAGTCTAAAATGAACTGATACCTCAAACCCTATAGCCAAATTACAGCACGCCTATCGACTTGTTGAGATTTTTAAAAGTACAATAATGATACTTTCTACTAAAATATTAGTCATTATTATAACGAGTTGAAAAATAATATAAAATATAAATAAAAACATAAAAACATAAAAAGTTCCAAATAAGAACTTGTGTTAATTAATAGGGGTCGATTTTTAGACGTCGTCGACCCCACAAATCAGTTTTCGTTTATAGCGACCCTAAGAGGTCGAAATCGACCACTTTAGGAATCCCTGCACTAGACCAACAGGCACGTACAACATACAAGAAATAAAATCATAATAACTCGTACAATTTAAAAAAAAATGTTGTGAAAATCCTATTTGTGTTTGAGAGTTTTGAGCATACAATAATATCTTCTTACCCATTAACTTTGACAGTAGAGAGTTATACAAAGCTTTGTATTGATCCCGGATGTGTGGCTGGTTCAAAAATGATAGTATGTCGTGTTTATGTATTTCAGCCTCTCCAGCTAACCCTGAATAATCTAAATCTTTTGTGGAACCAATCGTTTCTTTATCTTCTCCATTAATATAGTAAACATTTATGACAATAAATATCACTTTATAAACCATTATCTGCTCCAGTTATGTGTAGAAAATATTTTATTAAATTTTTATGTATTTTTATGTCATAACATTTTTTTCGTTTTATTTTTTAAACATATTGTACAGCATGTTTGATTGTGGACACTGATTTTATAGCAAAAGCAATTCAGATGTCTTTTGTAATTATTGAAATAAATGGCCGTGAAATCACTTAAGTTTCTAGAGTGCAGTAAGTTATGCAACGGAACGATTCAGACGCCTGATCGCAGTTGGTAAGTGAGCGACAGAACTGTGACTTGTTGCTATTATATTTGTTCAGGCGTTTGACAACTTTAATCTTCGCTTGCCATTATGTTGAGCTAATGATTATGGACTCTTTAGATGTAAAGTAAAGAGAAATCCAAGGTGTAGTATTGTGCTACATTACCATTGTCTACTATTTCAAAGGTGATTTGCATTTTCAATCAAAGGTTATATTCTGTCCCTCTAAAGGAAACATCTTGGGTCATTATTAAATTTAATAGGTTTATTTTGTTTTATTATTTTGAGTCTAACCTTTTATGGTTGTACCATAAAAAATCTTTTGTGTCGCATTCAAGTTTCGACTTACTAAGATTTAACTGGAAGAAAATGCCCGTGACGTTAAATCCGCTTAATGCATTTTTTTATGGTATAAGGGGGCAGACGAGCAGACGGGTCACCTGATGGTAAGCAACTACCGCCGCCCATGCACCTAGGCACCTGCAACTCAAAAGTCACAAGTGCGTTGCCGCCCTTGGAGTCCCTCCCGCTCGAGTCAGCGGGAGGGGGATTTGGGCTCAGATAACCTCACTCACTAGGTGAAAGGCAACGAAAGAATTACTTAACACCGGTTTTCTGTGAGGCCGTGGTATCACTTCGGTCGAGCCGGCCCATTCGGTTATTTATAGGTAGATTCAATAAATAAAATAAAGTAATACTGCACAATTAAAATAAATAGTTCGTACGTCTAACATCATTCTACTTGATTTTCAGTGTAAGAATAATTCAATAATTCTCAACTGTTCTTCATCTTCAAACTATTCTGGACAATATTATTGTAGGTATGCATGTAGACTAGACTGAAAAATAGGAATGAAAAATAGGTTTTCAAACCCTTAGACATTGGTAACTGGTACATGTTATGGTATAGGGGGCCATACGAGCAGACATATCACCGTAAGTGATTACCGCCGGACGTAGACATCTGCACCTCACGAGTCACAAGTTCATTGTAGCCCTTTGGAGCAGTAGTTTCGGGTGAGGGGACCTAACTCAGTGAAAAGCTACGAAAGAACTTCTTAACACCAGCAGTGCAATTCTCTAAGGAAACAGCCTTGGGTGCAGCGCTGAACGTCAAACTAAGTTCGTTTGAAATTCGCCGCTACAGCGCTGCCACTCGTCGGTCAGTCGGTTCAGAGAACTCCGGGCCTTAGCTATTCGCATTGCAGTTTTTAGGAGCATGGTTCTTGCACCTTATGAATAATATGAGTATCTATTAATGTAAATGTGGGTACCCACGTCTAATCATCAAATTTTGTATACACATAGACATAGGGGCATGAGGGATAGTGAATTGATCGATTGACAGCATCAAGCAAAACCGCATGCAAAATCTATTTTTACAAAAAGTTAATTTTGATTTCGACCACTCGCCGACTTACAGAACTTTTAAAACCGTAAATGCTGTGATTCCATCCTTATAATGCGTACACTTCTATTTAATCAAGATATCCCTCTCCCCGGTTTCTTTTAAACTTTTTTTCACAGATAATAACCGTTGAGCGTATTCTTTTGGAGACTGGAAAGGGCGCGTCATTGTTCTCATTTCTGGGAAATTTTAAGTTCACAAATAAAGTGATTATACTGTGAAAGTTTTTGGATTCCGAGGGCGATTCTTTGTGAAATGGACAATGGTTTCAATTCATAGTAAATACGATCAGTAATCATAGGATTCGGTGTTGAGCATTTGGATACCTTAGACATTAGGTACCTAGAATTGGATATTAGCAATATGCAGTAAAGGAAACATGTTAAAGCGCCATCTAGTAAGGGTCACTAGTTACTATTTGTTCTGTATCGCGTAATGAAAGTTTTCGGGTCATACAACTTCCCAATATTAACATTAAAGCAATAGCCGACCAGGCATGATTACCTTGCCCGTTCGGCGGATGATGACTTGGCAAGCATACCACAGAGAGACCTTGAAATTTGAATTCCATAAAGACTACGGCATATGATTCGATTCGTAAGTAACACTTTTGTTAAATATCTAAGAAACTGTAAACAGTGTAGATACGTACAATAAATAAACTTCTATTTCACGCAGGCTTACCTAGAAAGCTAACACGTTTGGAGTTCCCAAGAGACTGTTTTCGGGCCCCCTTGGGCACATTGGATAATTTTTAGGTAGCAACTAACGCGTGTACTTGTCTGTATTTTTCTGGAAAGTGAGGCCATTGATGAGAAAACAAAGTGGGTATATCTGACTTTTATTATTGCTTTAAATAAACCGAATAAACATGCTTTACTTGAATAAAAACACAGACATATTACACAGAAAATACCAGTCACGTGGTAACAAATAAAAAAAAATAAAAAATATGTTTAGCATTATTGATAATGTATGATACTTTAGAAAATCCAATATAAAGTTTAGATCCACTTCAAAATATAGAAAATATATAGAGGTGTACATTAGGCAGTCATTAAACGAGTCGTATCGTAATTCACTGGCGATTGAGATAGATAATTCATGTGAATTTCACTGAAGAGTTCCAGTAACCTTTTAAATCCACCATTATCAACTTCAAGTAGCCAAATTCTAGTATTTTCATCGCAATTTTTTACTGTAGGCCCAAAAACAATCAATGTAAGTTATTTTCATAACAAACTAAGAATATACATATATTATATTTATAGTTTAAGTGATAAAAAGGAAACTGCTTATCTAAATATGATCTCAGCATATAACTATCCGTGTAGTGACGGATTAAGAATACGGAATGTCACTACCCCAATTCATCCCGTGGGTGTCGTAAGAGCCGACTAAGGGCGCAAAACAACACAGGTCACCAGCAGTGCAAAAAGTAGGAAAACTTGACACAAACCCTATACCAACCCGTCTGGCCAGCGTGGTCTGGTAGGCCAAAACCTCCGTTTTAATTAGAGGCCTATGTCCAGCAGTGGACTATTAAAGGCTGATGATGTGTGATGATGTGATGATGTGATATAACTATCGTGGTAATACAACGGCCTCACAGAAAGCAGTTGTGTTAAGCAATTTTTTGATTACATAACGCCGAGGGCCTGAGGTCAGCGGAGGGTCACTTGATCGTGACGAGGACACTCAAAAGCCAGTAACGCCAATTTTGGCCACTCACCCTCAGGTAACCCGTAGGCTTTTGAGCATCCTGTACAATATTTTTTTTATCAAAAAAGGCAACTCCCACACTAGGTATATATTCTGCGTATTTCACACATACATGAAACGGACACAAAAAACACCCAGAATCAGAACAACAGTTTGTGGATGTTGTCCCATGTGGAGATCGAACCCACAACACTTGACTCAGTAGGCCATTCGTACAGTCAAAATAAGAGAATAAAATCTACTATGTCTAAAATTTTGAAAAATATTTGTCTTTACATTTCCATCTTCTCCAATTTTATTTTGATCAACTTCGTTCTGGGTTAAAAGACCGTTAAATTTTTTCTGTGTCTGCCCGAGTGTCATAACTTAATGTCACTGCTGTTGATCTTGTTGTACAGGAGTTACAGGGGTGGGCACGTGGGAGGGATTAGTCCCGTTGTAAAAAAAAATGTCTTTAAATAAAATATCTTAAAGAAACATAAACTCCTAGCCGATTTGAGCCAAGACGAGGTTTTGATATCGACAGCTCCATATAAACATATTTAGAGTTAATTAACTTCATTAACCACTTCATTAACCACTTGATGTAATCTCTGTTTATTTATCACACAACCGCAGCCTCAGTATTTATACATTACCGTTATTACTGAAGTAATTACCGGAGCGGTAATCTGCGTTAATCTGCGGTAACAATTTTACACTGCTGTTGATTACAAGGATCTAATTCACTCAAGTGCGAATCAACATTTTACCCGCATTCCACGTTTAATTAGAAATACAGGCTTTAATTTTGTTAGAAGTTCTTGTAAGGAGGTAACGCGTATGATAGGCGCAGATCTTTGATAAAGAAAACTTCGACAAGTTTGTGAGGAACAATCATTCTTATTATTGACGTGACAACGTCTTATAATTCGATGGAGCCGGCTGCACGCACGAAAAAACATTACTCATGCGGCGTTACCTCGCTCTGAGGCGTTCCATTTAAGGCGTGAAGTGCAAGCGAGAGCGCGGAACGAGTGACAAAGAGGCACAATCGGCCTCCGCGTTAGGCAGCGTTGGACATCTGTCTCTCTCCTACTTGAGTGAGCGATGCGTCCGCGTGGACAGCTGCTACTCGTATACCATAATACATTTTTGAAAAATGCAACCATTCCATCAGTGTTTTCTTATGACGTTGTCACGTTCAACTATCGTCAGTAAACCGACTTTACAGACAACCGATTTTTATTATATATTCTCGACTTCTAGGATAACCTCGAAGCGTCATCAACATCGTATTCCTGCCGTTTACTCCTTCTGAGGCCTCAGTTGAAGAAGCAAGACACTTTTGAGCGTATTTCGTAACTACAAGACCAGCGTTCCCAAAAACGCTTATCGTCTATTTATTTTTTTATTATATAAGACAACTCCCGCACTAGGAAGAAATCCTGTGTCGCGGGGGACTTTACAAACATACATTAAACGGACACAAAGAACACCCAGACTCAGAACAACAATTTGGTGTCGTCCCATGTGGTGATCGGACCCACAGCTTTCATCGTAGCATTGAGCGGTGTGGCGACCGCTTAAACCACTACGCCATCCGTGCAGTCGCTTACTATTACTTATAATCTAAGACTTTCAAGATCTATCGCAAACAATAAACAGGCAATAAAATATTAGGTATGGTCAACATTTAAGTGCACATCGGGAGACTTATTACCGATGTAATTATTGATGAATATCTAACGATTTCTGTGTTTTGTACCAGCTGTGTTTTAGTAAGAAATACGTAAAGTAAATCTTATTTCAGTCATTGAATATAAGATAGTATCTAATGATATAATTCCAACACATAATATAAATATTATGAAGAGTAAATCCAAAAACAATATTATGCATGCAATATAAGTTATTTTCCGTGTGGTGACGGATTAAGAATAAGTAATGTCACCACCCCTATTCATCCCGTGGGTGTCTTAAAAGTCGACTAAGGGAGAAAACTACGCAAGACAACACTGCAAAGAGAAGGAAAACTTGAAACAAACCCTATACCAACCCGTCTGGCCAGCGTGGTATAGTAGGCCAAAACCTCCTTTCTAGGGAGAGGTCTAAGTCCAGCAGTGGACTATTATAGGCTGTTGATGTGTGATGTGATGTGATGAATATAAGTTCAACAAACAAGTAAGTAAGTAAGTAAAAAAAAAAAACAAAAACCCCGACTGCGTGAAAATGAATACTCGAAATTTAGAAAGTGGCCGTTTTGATTTTCGTTATTTTCATATCCAGTGTCACTCTCACAATAATTAAGACAAAACAAACGACACGTCAAATGTCAAATATCATCAAGTCATTTAGGCTACAGGGCGTAACAAAACTACTCAAAACAAACATACACTTGAAGAACATATCCCTCCTTTTAGGACTGTCGATTAAAAAGATATCCACAGCTGCAACACCGAAGATTTGAGTTACAGTAATCTCTGTTTTCCATGCATCCTTAATAAGCTGCGAAAAAACATATTAACAATTCAGAACCGGATTGCGGACGTACCTCGCTTCCAGCTTACATCTTCGTCTCAGATAAATCTGTCGCAAAGTTTCAGTGTGGCAGATGCAGTTTGCAAGCGTAAGTATAGGTGGATACATACTGATGCATAAGTCAATTTAGAATTAACTGCGGTGTTATTTACAAGGTATAAAACCTAATTATTTGCACGACTACGTTTCCATTCAGTGTATCCATCGGTTGCGAGGTTCTTTAACGACCTGAATTTGTGCTTATTTTTAGTATAGTATTAGTATACTAAACTAATAATGTATGTTAAGAGTTGTCGGGGTGTATCTATATGACAATCATCAAAATCGCCATTCCTTACTGCAATGGCGTTTAGTTGAGAAGACTCGTGTTCTTGGACACTTTTTTTTCTACGTAATGTAAAACCGTCGAGTTCTCAATTTTGATACAGATGCTATAATATAATAAAATAATTAAAATGTTTATTTCATATCCACAAATTACATTATGTTTTAAATCTTACAGTTGACAAGAATATTGTCAAGAAATTCGTAATTTGTGGGAGATCTGGAGTCTAAACTAAACCGAGGCCTGTACTACAGATCTCCAGGCCTCCTGTTACATAACATTTTGTAGATTTGTCAACATGTCAAAAGCGTGCATGAGTGTGTGTGAATGAGTAAACAGTTAAAAGTTTTATTGTTTGAAAATGATATACACGTGTGGTTGTGCGTATGAGCGCGCGTGTTCATGCGTATATGGGTGTTCGGTGTGTGGGCGTGTGTGAGTAGTGTGTGTGTGAGGGTGTTTAAGGACATATATTTTGACGTGACAACGTCTTATAATTCGATGGAGCCGGCTGCACGCACGAAAAAACATGACTCATGCGGCGTTACCTCGTTCTGAGGCGTTCCATTTAAGGCGTGAAGTGCAAGCGAGAGCGCGGAACGAGTGACAAAGAGGCACAATCGGCCTCCGCGTTCGGCAGTGTTCGACATCTGTCTCTCTCCTACTTGAGTGAGCGATGCGTCCGCGTGGACAGCTGCTACTCGTATACAATAATATATTTTTGAAAAATGCAACCATTCCATCAGTATTTTCTTATGACGTTGTCACGTTCAACTATCGTCAGTAAACCGACTTTACAGACAACCGATTTTTTTTATAGAATATCAATTCATTTAATTTATATAGGAACAGTGTAAACTAGAATAATTTATTTTCTCTTATTATAAATAGTACGGTTGCCATACGAAGATCTTTGGTAATCATTAGTGGTAGTTAGAAAATCCGACAAGTCTCTCTACAAATTTCGATATCACCTATTACTTGGGTCGTGAAGGTCTGATGGTAGTCGCTCTGCGTAAAGAATCGTTCAGTTAAAGTTCAGCCGTATCGTGGTAGACTTAAAGCCGACCCCAACCTAGTCGAAAAGGCTCGAAGGAGGAAGAACAATTTTGGCTTAATTCTTGTATGTTATATATAGATAAGTAAAATATGTATATAATAAGTGTAAATAAATGTGTTATAATGTAAAATTGTTGTCAATAGTAAAAAGCACACCACGTTTTTTTTTCAAAGTTATTTAAATTTTTAGTTTGGTTTTCTATAAAAGCGTGTTTTTTAGTTTTTTTAAACAATTTTTTAAATATTATTTATTTAAATTTTTTATTTTAACTTTGTGTATTGTCATCGGTCCTCGATATATATACAAAGTTTGAACGAATTCTGACGAATTTAAAGTCAGTCAAAATCACACCCAAAGGTGTCGGTTACAAACAAACATACAAGTGAAGCTAATAAAAAGCGTGTAAAAAAACCGTTGTGCAAATGAGGTGTTTACGGTACAAGGCTTACATACTGCATAGTTTCTTCTAGAGTAAGCTATGTGCTTTCTTCTGTCTAAGTAAATCACTAAGTTTGTGAAGCACAGACAGCATTATATAAAGCTGGCGCACAGTGAGGCGCTGTGCTTTGTCGTAAAGCTTAGAAGTAGGAAATAGCCGAGGCTTACTTTCAGTATCATTCATTGAGCTCTTTATCATTTTTGTTTTACAAGCTCCTCCCCAGGTAGTGATGCAGTTGGGCACGCCGTCATTGCGGCGGTAAGACCCGTTATGGAGGATTGGCTCGAGAGGCGTCACGGGACCCTCTCATACCGATTGACGCAGGTGATCACTGGGAAGGGATGTTTCGGAGATCACCTGTGTCTGATCCGCAAGGAGCCAACGCCTGAGTGCCACCACTGCGATGGCCAGACCGTGGACACGGCTCTCCACACGCTGGCAGAGTGCCCGGCGTGGGTTGAGCAGAGGCGAGACCTCGTGGCGGCCATCGGAGTGGGAGTTCTCTCGCTCGATAGCCTGATTGCGGCTATCGTGCGGAGCGAGAGTGCGTGGAACTCTGCCGTCTCCTTCTGCGAGCAAGTTATGCTCGCGAAGCAGACGGCGGAGCGGAACCGGGAGAGGTTTAGAACTCTCCAGGCCCGCCAGGCCCGGGCACGGGCCAGGCAGCGCAGGCAACTCAGGCGCCGGAGGTCGCAGAACGACCTCCGTCCTCCATAAGCGCAGGCCTGGGGGTGACAGGTGAGGCCATCTGTCACCCTAGCAGAAGCAGGCCGGGGTGGCGGCGAGCGCGTTGCGAAGCGCGCTCGCTTCCAGGGAGCACAGGGAACATGGGGTTCCCACACGGGGCGGGGGTCGTCTACTCGTCTGTAGATGACCCGAGGTATGTCGGGGCACCAGGGCCTTCCTTTCTAGGGTATACCTGGTTCCCCGGCTATTAGTACCCGGCGAAGGCGTGCGGTTTTAGTCGGTTCGAGTCCGACATGCCACCGACAGGTGGTATCCGAGGGGATTTCCGCACGGAAAAAAAAAAAAAAAAAAAAAAAAAAGGTAGTGATGCAGTAGGATATTATTGACTGCACTAGACCTCGTATATTCCAACTTTACGGTCCTCTTGTCTGCTACGTCACGTTGTGCTGTGAATATGTATGTTAGTTTTTGTATTCTATTGGATATAGTGTTTGTATGTGGTTTTCAAAATTTAAATTACCGTCAACTTCGATTCCCAGATACCTAATACATTTTGTAGGGGTAGTGTCAATTTTGGTTAAAAGTTAGGTCTTACAGCACAAGTAAGGAGAAAATTCTGAAAGATAAAAAAGGTAAAAAATTAAGGTAAATTTTGGTACTTACAACTTGGAATCGTGTTGACTCAGACCCTGATTTTTATACACCTAATAGGGACCATAGACCTCAGTATCTATCTATATATCTGGTATAAATTTCAACTTGCTTTCAACCCGTTCTTGAGAAAATCGGTGGTGACACACGGACAGATGGACAGACGGACAAGAAAGTGATCTTATAAGGGTTTCTTTTTTACCTTTTGAGGTGCGGAACCCTAAAAAAGCTTTTTTTGTGTTCTCAAAAGAACACAGCAACTTATAAACTATACATTTGTGCAACAATAGCCCCTATTAAACTGCAAGCCAGCAGTTACAAGTTGAAACTTGACCTACCTCCGTGCAGCGACGTGACCCCGGCTGGTTAGTCGCCAAGTGGCCGTCACAAAGCCGAGGGCTACTCCACGCGGGGGTGAGAAGCGAGAGCTACAACTAACTATGTTGATATATCGCGTTTACCTACAGTTTATTGTTAAAGTTGTTGGATACTTGTATATTTTTACACAAAGTTTACTTAGAGAGAGTAGGCGAAAGAAAAATCTTAGACAGAATAATAATAAAGCACCTAATACATCTCACACATAGCCAAGCCAATTTCAACCATAATTCAATTATTTTTATTTTATTGTCCGGTAAACTTTGAACTCTCATTGTATCGACACGTACCGTAACTTACCGTGACAAATTAACAAATATACTGGAAGCATAAAGCTTGTTGTTGCAGTTTTCGCGTAATTAATAAAAAAACGGATACTGTGTTAACCTTCTTCTAAAGATAAATTTTGTAAAATTTCTTAAAAACCGTACACAGGTCAAAAATGATTTTATTTAGGTATAGGATTATCTGTTTAATATCTATCTGGCTGTCTAAAATAAATGCTTGTAAATTATAAATCCAAACAAGCGTAACTGCTCTTAGTGCGTCTACGCACATCATAAAGTATTCATACTGTGACGAAAGGGTATTATGTAACCCTTCGTGAAGGAAGAATTCTCCGACCAGACGAAGTGATCTTTGCCGTCCGCGGCCCATTCCTACCGAAGCCCGATTCATGTTCGGAAGTTATATATATGATTGTATTAATCAGTGCGAGAATTTTGATTGCGTAATGCGGGATTAGTAGTCTCTTTATAGTTCGGTGTGTCTTCGTTAGAGGGTATTCATGTATTTTATGTGGGAGTCGCAAAAAGACTAAGTAACTATAGTTTGTTCTACTTATAAGAATAAAACCAGGGTTTTTTTTAATGTTAGAGGGGGTAGACGAGCAGACGGGTCACCTGATGGAAAGTGACCATCGCCGCAAATGAACGTCCGCAACTCAGGAGTCACGAACCTTTTAGGAAGGAGTACGCTTTTTTCTTTTCTTTATTTAGTTTATCGTAAATACTGTCAATATCGTGTTTTGTAATGCTTTTTATGTATTTTTGTGCCTTATTGAGAAATAATAATAATAATTATTATTATTTTAAGGCTATATTGGCAAAGATAAGTAACATGGTACGGTTGTAAAGGCAAACTATATTTGAAATAACCAGATCAGACAATAAATAATAAGAAGTTTCTAGATTGCTTGTTTTGCTTTTAGTTTAATCGAATTCAGTATTCAGTTCCATCTACTAATTGGAAAATTCTCTTATTTAATTTATAAATTTCGACAGCAATGATAGGCTTATAGTGGCACGGTTACAACCTTTAATAGTCCACTGCTGGGCATAGGCCTTAGAAAGGAGGTTTTGGCTTACTATACCATCCTGGCCAGAGGGGTTGGTATAGGGTTTGTGTCAAGTTTTCCTTCTCTTTGCAGTGCTGTTGTCCTGCGTAGTTAGCTCCCTTAGTCGCCTCTTACGATACCCACGGGATGAATAGGGGTGGTGACGGACACACGGACGAGTTGAAAGTTGAAAATCGATGACACTAAATTTCTATTTGTAATATACTCACGGGACAGGCCGATGAGAACATGTTTTCATTCCTTTTACGTAAGGTCCTGGTAAAGGTCCTGTCCTGTAAAAGCTGTGTCGTTGCTCCGTTCGGTCATGACCCTTACAGCCTTTAACAATATAACAATCAGGGATGTTTTCAACACTCTCTTTTGGCTCTAGGGACCTGTCGTAATATATAAGCACGAAATTAAGGGTGATAACGAAATCAGTTTTATTCGACTCAACCTTGGAAGGGATGATTTGATAACCCCCGCTATAGGGCGCCATCTTTATTCAATCTTGGCCACCTTTCAATTCGGCCCGGCAATGCGTGACTAGAATTTTGGAATTGTAGGAAGACAATGATTTTGATAGAGAGAGAGACTGTGGTGTATGTTATAAGACATAGTTATAGATCTGCTTGCTGTATGCCATAATATATAAAAATGTTTATAGTAAAAAACTTCACCTATTATTCAGCAGTCGGACGTTTCATTCCTCTCCCAACGCATACCCTTAACACAGAATTTTAAATGTATCTTAAATGTTTATGTACGTGTCTTGGAGGACGCAGAGACGTTCTAATAATGTGTTTAAATACTGAATCCTTATTTTTTTTAAATTTTTAACTAAAAGATAAGCTACACTGACTGAAAAACATTACAATAATGATTTTTTTTACGTATGAAAATGGCGAGGTGGTCAGATTCGAACCAATTAAAACGCCACAGTGTTCCGTCATCAGGTCTTATTGCCCCCGGTACACCTAAGGGAACCGGGGCTAGAGACCGTTTTACATTCTGCAGTGGCTGGCATAAAGATGCTGGCATAAAGATACGGTAGAGAGATATAAATTTGTCATCTCTCTATCGTATCTTTAGCTATCAACATAAAAATCTAGATGTATCAAGAATATTAATATCAATACGCACTAAAATATTTTTCTAAGTTATCTTTAGTAACTTGTAAATCATGGTCACCATAGTCGCGAATGGACTCATTCGAACTTGACGCAGCAGACCGAAATATAAAACTACGATGTGCGGTAGCGATGGACCGACCGACGCGTGAGAACCAGCACTTATATGGATGTTCGGCTCCATAAACCGTTCCTAGGTAAAGTAAAATGTAAAAATTTAAAACATGGGCTTAGAAAATGTATATTTGTGTTCGCACTAATACCGGCTGTAACTTTCCGCCATCATTCCACACGGCAAAGTTTTCATCCTCACTACTTGGATAATTGGCACTATGCAGGCGTTCATGGGCGGCGGTAGTCGCTTTCCATCAGGTGACCCGTTTGCTTGTTTGCCCCTCTTTTCCATAAAAAAATAGTGAGTTTGTGTAAATTACTGAGTGGAGACAATCAATAGAGACTGAGATAGAGATCTACAATCAATAGAGACCTCGGTGCTTGCAGTGGTAGCGTATGCGACTGCTGTGCTGAGGTCTCGGGTTCGATACCAAATGTTTGTATGATCTGCAAATATATGTTTCGGAGTTTGGATGTTTTCTATGTCTAATGGCAGAGAAGAGGGGGGGGGGGCTCTTGGCTTGTAGATGTCCATGAGTGGCGGTAGTTGCTTACAATTTCATGCAACACGTGCTTTTTAGTTTTACATGCTTTGTAAACAAATGTTAGAAGTCAGTTTCAATCTACTTCTATTTGTCGCATCGAAATAAAACTATTTATATGTAGTTTGGTGGGTTTTTTTTATAATTTGGCATCGTGGAGCCAGGAGGTATATAATGGAACTTTACAATTGAGTTTGGACTCATATGATTTCTTTGAGAAGTCAAACGATTGTCTGATGATGAAGCCAAGAGATGAATATTGGATCTTTTTGTCAATTTTTTACTTTGTTTGTCATTTAAGCGTGTTTTTTAGGGTTACCAAACTAATTTCTTTTACCGAATAATTGGCCGTAGGCTCATTCTCCTTTCGTTCGTTCCTCGAGAACAGTTTTTTTGGGGGAGGAAGACCCACTGGCGCAGAGTAGCACCCTTCTCATACATACTGTTTCAAACAAAATAACCAGTGAACGGGGTGTATTTCAGGCATTACACAAATTAATAATGAGTTCGGCTCAAAGGTTTATTGCAGCTATCGCATAAAGTAATTAGCCATACCCGTGAATCGCATGCTCAAACTTTGAACTAACTTTTAACAAGTTGTGAGCTGAGCTCAACGGATTCAAACTGTTGCTGCACTCGTACAAGTGGAAACTATTTGTTTCAATGTTTTGGTATAAAGCAGTGGGTAATACGTACATACATTCATACATCATACATCCCACTGCTTGCAAATTGAACCCACGGCTTTTGGCCAGTTAAATTAAGAATATATTAAAAGAAAAGAAAGACAAGAAGGGAAGGCAACAAAGACGCTTTTTGCCTCGCACTACTGTGTGTACTGTTGAACAAGTTATCGGCTGCGGTATTTCCTTACCGATACGACCTTCAAACCTCCAAGAAAAGTTTGCTCGTTTGCCCTCTATTCCATGAACAAAAAAAAAGCAATAGCTATGTAGGTTAGGTTAGTTCGGAGGCCCTCTTATTCCATGTCCCGTCGTGGTCCACCCCCCGGGGCCTCAATCGTGGTCAACTCACGTGGAGGTGGCTCTTCAACGAGCACTTCCGACAGCTTGCTCCAAAGCTTTTACCCAATCTGGGTGTCGTCCGCGTGTGCCGGACGTCGCCTATAGAGTATGACCGCAGTTCCGGGCAGGCGCCTCCAGGTGTCTCAATAACATCAGTTCCCGGATCCTCCTATTACAGGCGCAGAGTAGTACACCGTGTGGTTTTCGTTGGTTCGATCGGGGTGACGGTCCGAGGGGGTTTCCACAGGTAAAAAAAAGGCTCGGCCAGGTCGCGTTTATGTAACTCGAATTAGTTAGTGCAGGAGAATTTTACAAGTGAATAGGTTTTCTGCAAAAACTGTGTTCATTGAAAGAATGGTATTTAAATGGCACTGCGTACTCCCTCGGAGTAACAAATTCGCGAGTGAGTCGATATACGAGTATGTATGTTCTCGTGGTTATTGTGACAATAATGCAAATGTAGGAAGTAATGTGTTTATTTTAACCGGTTAGCTGTTCTAAAAGCTGTACAGCAATAACAGTCGAACAATAAATATGCCCAAATGATTTAATAGTTCAAACACAAAATGTGTGTTTGTTCAGCAGCGTTGTGTACATAGGGAAATTAAACAATAATATGCCCGGATCGAACGCATAACTTATAACTCGCAGGGTGTCTCTTGGTGGAATAATAGCGTATTGGGGTTTGGTAGCACAGTGGAAAGGGATTTCTAAGACGTGTAGGGGAGTTCAGAGGGCTTAGTGTAAGGTTATTTCACTTGTAATAGCTCTCCACAGCGAACGCGTTCGGCGTTGCAATTGGTGAGAATTTCAGCGCGGGCCAACCACAGTGTAAAACGCAGTCAGCATAACAATAAATGGAACTGAAACAAACTTACACTATGTCCTGTTTTTTAGGAACGTGATTTTTACTTAATTACACCAGAAAGAGGGTTACATTTTGCCACTATATGTATATATCTTTTTGGAATGTTTTGTAGTTTAAACAGCTAATGGATTTTGCCTTAGGAGGTGTTGTCAGGTTCGTCTTAATTGCGAGCGTGACACTGCTTCTATGAATTTTTTAAAAATTAGGTAGCATTATCCGAACGCGCATTTTTTTAATGTTTATAGTGAGGTCTTAGGTCAAGCGGATAATTTTATTTAAGAGAAGTCCCGCACTAGCAATACATCCTGTGTCGTGGGAGACTATATACAAACATTCATAAAACATACACAAAAAATCCAGACTTAGAACAACATTTTTTTTTTTTTAAAGAAAACTCCCGCACTAGGAATATATCCTGTGTCGTGGGGGACTTTACAAACATACATGAAACGGACACAAAGAACACCCAAACTCAGGACAACAATTTGTGGATCACACAAAGTGTCGTCAAAAGTGGGGATCGAACCCACAACACTCAGCGCAGTAGTAAGCGGCGTAGCGACCGCTTAAACCACTACGCCATCGGTGCAGTCGATATTACATGAATATTGTGGATCATAGAAAGTATTGTACCACGTCAGAAGCGAAACCACAACACTCAGTTTAGTAGGGAGTTCAAGGTGACCCCTTAAACCATTATGCCATCCGTGCAGTCAATATCATTGGGTAGCGACAGCATGCAATTTCAATTCTTCCTTCTCCAACTAGCGAATCGAATCCATTCTATCTTTCACGTCGTAAACAATTTAATCTATGTCTATGTATACATAGCCACAGCGTAGATAGTAGCACTCAGTAGGTTAGCATACATTTACATAAAAGGCATCACTAATTCAGTACTACCATGTCCTACGCGTTAATTAGCCATTTGAATGATTAACCCTGGCCCAACACAAAGGGACAAGATAAACATCTGATAACGTATTCAGCGGTGATATAATTAGTTTAGATTTTGACAAAATACGAGTTCATTTAGAATAGGAAAATTGTTTTGTAGTTACACACCGTGTCACACGAAGTTTTGGGGTCGTGTAATAGGAAAATTCGTTATTTTAAAGCGAGTAATCCTATTTAATCTTAAAGTGACAAATTGAATTTGATTAAGAAAGCTGATGAGTCGTATGGGATAGGGCTGACATGAATGAAACTCAAAAAGTTTTACTTTTTTTCTTAATTGTAGAGGATATTTCTCAGTTGGTCCCATTTTCATCCATTCAGGACTTGACTTTTTATAGTATCAGGTTAATGATTACCCACCATTATCGTTTTGAAACTAGATTTGAGTTAGTTAGCTATGTTTTTTATGTTGCAAATGAATATGAAGTGTCATATATAATATGACATTGCCATCTAAAAAAATAGCAATGATGTTGTATTTTATAGACAGTATTTTCTCAGTATGCTATATAAAATTTCTATTAAATGGTTGCCATTTGGGAGCGTTTGTTTATAAATATTTTTGTTTTCTCAACGGATTTGTTCCGATGACATAATACGTACGTTCGAAGATTTTTATATATTTTTGTGGAATACTGTGATCGTGAATCAATTTTTAAATAATAAATAAATCATTACTATAATAAATAAATAAACAATATTATTCTATGTAACCTCTCCGACTAAGCTAAATATTTGTATTACAAGTGGATTCAAGTTGGTACTATACTGGGTGAAGTTCGAACCAGTAACCACCTGATCGCAAATCTGAAGCCATTGTTCCTACTTTTGATTATTAAAATATAACCTGTAGAAGAGGCACTTTTTGGTTAAGGGAGGCCTTCCCTCGTGGATGGTTATCAGGGGGAGGGGGACATGATTTGGGGGTCGTCTACCTTTTGTTGTAAATGGCCCGAGGTATGTCGGGGCACCAGGGACTTCCTTTCTAGGGTATACCTGGTTCCCCGGCTATTAGTACCCGAGACGGCGTGCGGCGGTTCGAGTCCGACTTGCCACCGATAGGTGGTATCCGAGGGGATTTCCGCAAGGAAAAAAAGGGGGAGGGGGATACACACACTTGTCCCTCTTGAGTTGCATGTGTTGTTTGGTGGTAGTCACTTACGACCGGGTGACTTATCTGCTAGTTTATCCTACTCAAATAAAACACATCACATCACATCAACAGCCTTTAATAGTCCACTGCTGGACATAGGCCTCTCCTTAGAAAGAAGGTTTTGGCCTACTATACCACGCTGGCCAGACGGGTTGGTATAGGGATTGTATCAAGTTTTCCTTCTTTTTGCAGTGCTGGTGTCCTGCGTTGTTTTGCGCCCTTAGTCGCCTCTTACGACACCCACGGGATGAATTGGGGTAGTGACATTCCGTATTCTTAATCCGTCACTACACGGACGGAAATAAAACAGCTTATCATTAAATATGTATTATAAAGTTCCTGTATTAATTAGTAGTTCTAGTTATTGATTACAGGTTCGCATTTGTGTCATAGAATATTAAAGCAGCCTGTTAACGTGGTTGTATAATAAATTATACGTTTGCCACTAATGCATGTATATGTGGTGACTACATTGAGGACTTGGAAATATAAACACTTAGAATAGACGTTATGTTTATATTATTAGTTAGGCCGTGTGGTGACGGTTAAGAATACAGAGTGTCATCACCCCTATTCATCCCATGGCGACTAAGGGAGCAAACTACGCAGGACAACAGCACTGCAAAGAAAAGAATAACAAAAAGAGACAAAGAAAAGAGACAAAGAAAGAAGGAAAACTTGACACAAACCCTATACCAACCCGTCTGGCCAGCGTGGTATAGTAGGCCAAAACCTCCTCTCTCAGGAAATGCCTATGTCCAGCAGTGGACTTTTAAAGGCTGTTGATGTGATGATGATGTGATGTGATTAGTTAGGAACAACAGAGTTCTTATTGATAAAGGCGGTGAAGGGTGAATTTGATGTAGTGTTATGTCAGTCATGAAGCACCGTTACATGTTCCATCACAGATTAAAAATGTATGGAATGATTAAAAATATATCATTATATAATTACAATATTTGTCGTATACTCTTCACTGTACCGTCTGTCTTGTTCAAGAACAATCTATACAAATAAATAAAATTGAAGTGTCTGTTTGTAAAGTCAAAATTAGAGGTATATTTCATGCTCACAGGGTTTTCTGCACGATACCTATGCCTAAAAACCAGTTTTACCCTTTTTTGTCTGTCTGTTTGTTTCGGGTAATCTTTTAAATGATGGGACCGATTTCTATAATATGTTACTACCAGGTAGCTGTCTACATAAGGAATAACTTAGGCTATTTTTGCTCTCAGAAAAACCCTTTAAAATTTTGCCCGGTCCAGGCATCGAACTCACTAAGGTAGCGCTTTTCCAATTCCACGCGAACGAAGTCGCTTGCACCGGCTAGTTCTGAAATTAAATCTAACTTTTGCATTTATAATTTTAGTTAGAAAATCACCCAATCACATTTATCACCTAACTGGTACTTGTGGGTTCCATTCCTGGACCGTGCGAGCATGACTATAACTACTACTAAACTAGGATGTGTCAATAACCGTGTGAGCATGACAAAACCTATTGTTTTGACATTACAAATAGACACTACAATTTTATTTATTGTATAGATGTGAAGGACTTTTGTCAAGGTAACTTTAAAGAGACGCATTATATTACAGTTTTGGCAACCTTGAGCAGATATTCGCCGAAAACACAGAATTAGGGACTCTAACGAAATCGTTACTAACAAAAGCTATGACTAATAAAAATGTTAGCAGATAGAAAGTTTACCAATATATTTTTTTTATTTATTTATTTATTATAGACACGCCAACAGTATACATATACAACATTGTTCAAAATGCAGTTCAATATAATATATTTTTTATACTACTCTGTCAAGAAAGTACCGGGAAAAGATCAATAAAACACCAAAATTTCTGTTTGCATCCAAATTTATTTTATCACCTTCAAAAACGATAAAGTCGATTCACCGTAAGCCTTCCGTAACATTTTCAGTGACTCCGAACACGAAATTCCATTGACGATGCAAAATTTAAGACAAACTCTTTGTTCGATGTTTTTGTCCATTATGAAATTCGCAATACACACTAGATATGATATAACTAAAAACAGCAAATTTAATATAAATAACAGATGGAACTTAAACTGCGCGCCAAAATGGAAAACAGTTTTGCCAATCTAAGAACAACAAAAAAAAAACAAAAATTTGAATTTGGAACCATAAACAAATCATACATTCACGATACTTTTTTGACTGAATGTATAAATTTTTCTTGTTTATTAGTTTAGTGTTAACCAAAAACAAGATACACAATAACAATTTAAAATACAGTAACAATAATTCAAGTGATTCCCCAAGTTTAAATTAATATTTCTAATTATAACCAAAAAATTAAAAAAAAAATAACACGGTTCCAAAGTCGCTTTAATGTAGGACAAAATAAATTGCCTACTTTTAGTATAAAAAAGAGAAGCGATTTCCCAAAGTCCTTTTGAATAAGACCTCTTTGGGTTCGGCGAGATCCATTTATTTACGGGGGCAATACGGCGAGGCATTTTTAGCGAAACTTCAGCAAACTTGGAAGTAGTAAGGCAGGTCTGGATTTGTAGTGAAGTCTGTTTCGAAGATCCGTCTCGCTAGTGACGGGACATGGACGCAACTGGTGTTTTAAACATTAAGTTTGCGATTTTCAGAGTAAATTATTGTCATATTAATGTAAATATCCGATATCATTATTTATTAAGTTAGTAAAAAACTTTCAACATTCCAGTTTTTGCTGCGTGTTGTCACCACACCAAAAATTCGTAATTATTTTATTCGGATTTGGTTAAAAACAAGTTCATCGGTCGTCCTATTACACACTTGTTTTAAACATAATGTTTAAAAGCAACCTCCTATTGACAGTCCTATTGGTCTATTGGGTCGTTACCTTGACTGCTGAGCCGAGCTTATGGGCTCGATTCCACCCAGGACAAAAAATCATGTAATAAGGACCATCATTTCGCACCTTTATTCATAAACTGAATTAACTTAGAATTTCAATATTGTGGGAAATCGCATTTAAAGTTTGACATTCATGTACGTGCGAGTTTGTCAAAAAGAGAACGACGATCTCTTATCTTTGCCATTTTCATGGTATCGAGTCGGCTGTTAGATTGTTCGTGTTCTACTGATGAAGTTAATTTGGTATTTGTTGAAAACTCGAAAAACGTAAATTTTGAATTAATTCAGTTTATTATTAAAGGTGCGATTTGTTCTACGTAGATATTGTTGTAATTTATCTTAAACATGTGTAATTTCACAGTATATGAGATATGTCAGGTTGTTACTGTTGTGTTCCATATGCTTTACGGATAAATGTAAAATACAGGTATTATTTAAGTTTATTATCGACTGCCCTAAATGTTCTACATGGTGTATACCTCAGTGAATGCTATCAGATTATATCGCAAGCAAAATGTCACTTATCCCATCTCTATAATATTATTATTCCAGTCGGGTCCAGTTGGGTTGATATTATAACTTGGGCGACATGTTTCACTGGATTCATGGTCGGTCTTCAGCTGCCCTAAGTCGAGTTGCACGGATACAAATTACACTTGAAGCTCACTTTTAAAACTACAGTACAGAGGGATGACAAAGCTGCGTGTACTTTGTGTGGTTTGGTTTTATTTATAAAACGTCGTGGCTGTGTATTGCTTATACACTCTGTTTTAGTTTACGTCACGAGTTTGTATAATTAAAATATATTCATTAATGGATGTGCACCATCTTTCCGATGTTTTCCTGCTACCTGTTTGGGTTATTTCATGTTTTATTTTGGTTATTTTGTAATAATATTAATATATCGCTTTATTGTACACCAGATATAAATATACAATTATATCCTAAACTAGGTAGGTAGTACAAATGGCGGCCGTATCGCTCAGAGGCAATCTCTTACAGGCATCCTTGGTATGGAGAGAAAACATGAAGGGGGGGAGGTATTGGGTAATGGCTGGTGTATGAGGAAATAGAAAAGAAGATGAAATTAAAGTAGTATACACTTAGGTATAGAAAGTGATAATTACACATAGTATCTATTTGTTGGACTAAGGTGAATATGCAACATGCGAGAGGGAACTCTATGGTGGTGTTATTAGAAACATATAATTAAATTACAACGCTCCTATGTTTAGTCTAAATATACATAAAAGCAGTACACTCCGCTTATATAATTATATAACATATTATTTACTTATAAAACATATTACATTGCTGGTGTCACTATAATAAGAAATAAAATGTTTGACATCAATCTACAGGTACGTGTCACTAAGTCATAGGCCTTAACAAACATCCATTGTTTTGTGCACCAACATTCTTGAACTCACAGCTGTATAGAAAGTATTTAATCTAACCTACTCACAAAAAACTTTTCACAACTACCTTACTAACTAACTACGCTAATATTTTTGTTTAGTATTGTATTTTTCTCTGCAAGTGATTAATTGTAATCTTTTGAGAAAAATAAATGTCTTTAACCGTAAATAAATACGTGTGATTTATAAGTTCTAAATACATATGTTATAAGAAATAATGCGACCTTGTCGACTTAGCAGAAGTTAATTGACATTGACGTCTCCCAGGTAGAATTCTTTCACTTGTTTCTTGAAGGAGGCAAGTGTTTTTACTTTCCGCCATCGTTCGAAACGCAATTTCCATCTCCATCACTTGGATGGTTGGCGCTCCACTACTGTGAGCGTTTCGAGACACTTTTTGCCTCGCACAACCAATCTGCACTGATGGCGTGACTACTACGCTGAGTGTTGTGGGTCCGATCCTAACATGGGACGACATTGTGTGTGATCCACAGATTGTTGTTCTGAGTCTGGATGCTCTTTGTGTCCGTTTCATGTACGTTTGTAAAGTCCCCGCGACACAGGATATATTCCTAATGCGGGAGTAGTCTTTATTTAAGAAAAAAAAAACTGTGGAACGGGTTTTCATCGTCTGCAGTGTTTCCGGACCGATACGACCTTCAAACCTTCAAGAAAAGAGCGTACTCCTTCCTAAAAGGCCTGCAACGCGTTTATGACTCCTGGCAGACGTTCATGGGCGGCGATGGTCACTTTCCATCAGGTCACCCGTTTGCTCGTCTGCCCCTTCGAACATAAAAAAAGAAAGGGTGTGAAATGATTTTGTGTAACAGGCAGCAGTGGAGGCGCGGGCAATTTGCTTTTTTGAAATAAATGCAATTTTTTTTATTACGAACCCAATTAAATTATAAGTAATATCATACTACAAATACTGTTAAATAATACTCACATGTTTTTTTTTAACTAATTAATAACTCCTATACTTTTTGAATATCTATTTATGGCCATTTCAGTGTAATGTATACCAATAGCCTAAATATTACAACAAATATCATTACACTCCCAAATACAATGTCCTTTTCTTGATAACTAAATACAAAAAAAAAAAACAAAAAATGCGCGTCCCTATTACCCCTGTCATAACGTATAAAAAGGAAATATTTAAAACTGCCAGATTTGGCGACAAAACAATACAGAAAAACATGCGTACAATGCGCGGAACTCGAATATTTTACACCAATAAGGAAAACATTGCGGTGAGGTGAAAAACAATAAGGTTTAAAAAGGCCCACACAAATAAACGCAATTTATGTTAGCCGGGGTATACCTACGGACTGTATAATTTTTGCATGAACTTGGGGCTGTGTGTACCGTGCCCGAGCGTACGCGTTCCTGCAATCTTTACAACAGAAGCGTTGCCTTTTTTTTAGAGTAAAACTCGTGGCACTAAACAGCAGCCCTTTTAGACATGTTTGTTTATTATTTTTATTAAGATTGTATATTTTCTTTGTGACCTTGAAGAATATTGATATAATGAGCGTGTATAGATGATACACAACATTAAATAATCATGAAAGTCTAACTGAGTTTCCTGAGGTTCTTAGTCAGATGCTTGTTGCCTCAGTAGAAGCACAAAATAGATTAATCAAAAACTCAGAGGACTTTAATGATAATAAAGATATTTGATTTATTTTTATTTTGCTCTTTAAGTGCATCCGTAACGAGCAATCTATATATATATATATACATACATATATATTTTTTATGGTATAAGGGGGGCAAACGAGCAGACGGGTCACCTGATGGTAAGCAACTACCGCCGCCCATGGACACCTGCAACTCAAAAGTCACAAGTGCGTAGCCGCCCTTGGAGTTCCTTTCGCTCTAGACTGCGGGAGGGGGGATTTAGGCTCCGGTAACCTCACTCACTCAGTGAAAGGCAACGAAAGAATTGCTTAACACCGGTTTTCTGTGAGGCCATGGTATCACTCCGGTCGAGCCGGCCCATTCGTGCCGAAGCATGGCTCTTCCACGGTAAAAATCATTTGTTCCTTTTGACTGTTCATTTTTCCATCTTAGTTCCTTAAGTCTGCTTGTTAGTTATAGTCTAACCTTCTCTTACTTAAGTCGAAATAAATTAAAATCAGCCTAACTTAAGCAGGAGACCATGGAGCGACGTGTAAAAATACTGAAGTAGGAATGAAACAACAATAGTAAGATTATAGACACTTTAAATGCAATAGTACATTGAAAAACAATTGTTTTATGTATGAGCGCTGTTCCCTAAATGATATCGTTGTGTTGTACAGTTAGAGCATTGTTAGTACCGACAAAAATTCAATAAAAGCACTATTCTCAAAACGTTCTATATTTTACTTCTAATAAATTTACTGACATTTTGTTTTTACAGAACCTTTCCTTCTTATGCATCACATCACATCACCATCAACAGCTTTTAACAGTCCACTACTGGATATAAGCCTACGATATAAGCTTAGAAAGGTGGTTTTGGCCTACTATACCACGCTGGCCAGACGGGTTGGTATAGGGTTTGTTTGAAGTTTTCCTTCTCTCTACAGTGCTGGTATTCTGCGTAGTTTTTTCCCTTAGTCGGCTCTTACGACACCCACGGGATGAATAGTGGTGGTGACACTCCGTATTCTTAATCCGTTACCACACTGACCTTTCTTTTGCGCTTTAAGTCAATTTAACGTAGAATGCCTTTTAGTACTCATTGGACCGGTTTTATTCAGCACCAGAACTTAAATTAATGAAGAATAAAATTTTCAATTACTTAATGTAGATTAGGACACTACAAACTATTTGTTGACTAATTGTTCATAAACTGCTGGAACTGTGTATTTGAAAACGCATACTAACGCTTTTAATATATAGGAATTTCGTATAATATTTCTGTATTCGTAAAATGAAACGAATGAAAAAATAAATTCTCCCTCCAAACCCAACTTTGACAATGTAGAACACAGAAACTTCACAGAGCAAAATCTGTATGAATTCGAATCTTTTTTCTGTCATAGCAATTTGCAGTCAAATATTCTAATAGCTAGCTAAACTTTACAATATAAATCCAACAATAAGCTAATAAGCCTATTCAGAACTCTCATTTACACACACAACATAATACACACACATAAACTACATTTCCATAGTCATCCGGTGTAAGGAACCTATTGCTCGCACAAATCGAATTACACTGGTATTTTAGCTAAATCATGTTCAGCTAATATATTTCTGTTCACTTCCTGATTGCATTTTATAGTCCGTATTTTGATGAATGATATCAGTTAAATTCTATAGTGGTATATCGTGTTAATAGTATTTTTATTGCCAGCTGGGATCCAGTGGTACGTGACACGAACGGAATTAAATTATGCGGTTCTATCATCTATTGCAGAGGCTCCAAGGTATTTTAAGATGAAAGATCCAAAATTGTTTATTAGATATTTAAAATTACATTTCAGGGCGAAGTGGGAGAAGTACACGAAGTGGGCTGACCCCAATACCACGTGGGACGAATAGTCAGGAAGAGAGAGAGATTACAGTAAGAGAACCAGGTTTCGGCACATATAATATGGGTCGGCTGGCTATAATATTACTATAGACTCATCATCTCCAATCGCACTTGCGTCTTGAGTTGTATATACATCCACATCTACCTCTAAATTTATTATAAGTGGCATATATGCATCCTTGTTTGTTTCCCACCTTATCCAACGTTGTTGTACGCAACAGGCGAAATAATAACTGATATCTACCTAGGTCTAATACACCTCTCCTCCTGCAATAGGGCCTTACTATGCATGGCATGGTGGCAATTCGGGGAGGACCTGAAATAACATGGTCCGGATACTCCCAGAGTAAGGCACCTGAGGCTGGCGGTCGGTGTGGTTTTTAGTGAAGTCGCCACATACTCCTAGCTCCTAAGTTCCCAAGGAGCTGGAATTTACCGCGTCGTCAACAAAAAAAGTTCTAACACCTCTTTTGTTTATAAAGTGTTTTTTAGCTCCATTAATATACAATAAACTGCCTGATGTATACAATACAATTCAAAATAAACGATTTTAAGAAGAAACTAAAAAAAATGCTATCTGAAAAAAGTTTTTACAATGTTAATGATTACTATTTAAATGACACTCTCTAAATGTGCGTGTCTCTTTAAAAGCTTTTGTGGCACAAGTGTGTGGCAGAATGTGATTCCTGATTTGTATTTTTGAAGACCTTTTTACCATATTCATGTAAATAAATGTATTGATTTAATTTAAACAAACGTTAGATCTATACCACACGGTGTCCGTGTGGTGACGGATTAAGAATACGGAATGTCACCACCCCTATTCATCCCGTGGGTGTCGTAAGAGCCGACTAAGGGAGCAAACTACGCAAGACAACAGCACTGCAAGAAGAAGGTAAACTTGAAAAAAAACCCTATACCAACCCAACTGGCTAGCGTGGTATAGTAGGCCAAACCCTCCTTTCTAAGGAGAGGCCTATGTCCAGCAGTGGACTAGTAGAGGCTGTTGATCTGATGTGATGTGTAGATCTATAGCCAGGATTACCTTTCCGCAGAGGAAGGTGGCCACAACAGCACCTTTATCTAAATAGTTAAGTAGAGAATCTCAGTTATCTAGAGTATTTTAATTAAACACTCGCTATCAGACGGTTAACTTTATTAATTAGCTGAGCCGGTGACAATTCGGTGGAATGCCGAACTTTTGAACTGTTACAAATACTTTCGTTCACAATTTGTTTGGAGTTTTATCTGTTTTTTGTATTCAATGTGTGGGTTGTTTGATTAATAGGATTTGTTATTCAGTACAAATTGTGAGGTACCTCAAAGTTGCATGCGTGATTGTTGGTCATTAAAGTTTTGGACAAAACTAATTTTGATTGTTTTTTTCTATTTGAATGTTTGGAATCCTGCAGTTGGTTGCCTTGGAGTTTTCTGTTGCGACCGATTGTTAGATTTTTGTTTTAATTATCATTCTGTTATCCGGCACTTGTAACTTTACTTGTTATTCAATTATCTATAATAAATGAATATTAATTCTTAAGATATATAATTATTCATTCGACAATTAACGTAGGTGATCAAAAGGTATTACATAACTTTGAATTGCCTGAAGCTTTGACAGGTCGTGATCACTAATTGCTATTTAGGTAGTGCCAGATATTATGGTTGAAAACAACTGAAGTAATCTACTGTTGGTTCATCATTTAATATTATGAAGTTTTCCAAAACGATTTTAAACTACAAAATATGTTTATAGTACAATGCCAGTCCTAAACGTACAAACTATAATAACAGAAGATTAATGGAGTTTTGACCGCATGTGGAGTGTAGTGGAACTAACAAGTTATAACATAATACTAGCTGGTCCCCGCGACTTTGTTCGCGTGGAATTAGAAAAGCGCTGTCTTAGTGGGTTAGATTGGACAGGTTAACATTTTATTGGGTTTTCAGAGAGGCTAAATAGCCTAAGTTACCACTTATATAGACAGCTACCTGGTAGTAAAATATTTTCAAAAACAGTTCAGCGGTTTAGAAGATTACCCAAAACAAACAGATAGACAGACAGACAGACAAAAAAAAGCATATGCCTATTATTTTTAGCCATAGGTATCGTGCAAAGGTTATTTGCACGATACCTATGGCTTACCTATGGCTTTCGGTGAGCATGAAAATAATCTATTATTTTGACATTACGAACAGACATTTCAATTTTATTTATTTCTATAGAATAATAATAATAATATAATATAATATATTCTACCACATACACACAACGCCATCTAGTCCCAAACTAAGCAGAGCTTGTACTATGGGTACTAGACAACTGATATAAATACATATATACTTTTTTTTTGTAAATACATACATACATACATACATACATACATAATAGATAAATAAACTAAATTATATTCTTAATGCTTACAATGTGATGTTTTTCTACGGTTTATGATATTTTTGTGGTATAGGGGCAAATGAGGGAACGTGTAACCTGATGGTAAATGACCACCTTCGCCCATAGACCTCACCTCAGGTGACACTAGTGAATAGCCGCCCTTTGGATGCTCCTCTCAGAACTAAGAGAGGGGCGTAGGTAAGGAGTTTTGCTTCCGTTAACTTAATCGGTGAAAAGCAACGATAGAAATGCACACACAAACACTTAATCTGGATACGTACTTTTAAAGAGAATAGTAGCAATGTGGGCACTACTAGTATTTGTGAACCTGAGCTTAACTGCTTGTTTCAAGGATGGGTCCGACGTTTTTTTTTAAAAGACAACTTCCTCATTAGGAATATATCCCGTGTCGCGGGGTACTTTACAAATATACATGAAGCGAACACAAAGAACACCCACACTCAGAACAACAATTTGTGGCTTTACATAGGCCTCTCCTAAAATCTCTCTCTTTTTCTTTTTAATCTTGATAAATTATAATAATGTGTTTTTATCCATTTATTTTCGATTTTTTAAGAGGGAGAAGGTGACATTTTCTTCAAATTAATACTGGAACTTAAATTTTGAGTTCACGAAATTTAACTATTTTAATTTATAAATAGTTGAATTGTTTCACAAAAGCCGAAGATTTTGCGTAACATATAAAATAAAGAATTAGTCGAACAGAAAATTATACAACTGAAGCAGTATTGTAAACCCATCTTTAGGTAGGATCTGGGTTTGGGAGGATTTGAATGGACACGCCATCGGGAATACAAGTCGAGAGTTTTTAGCATTGGGACCGTCTTCTCTTATGATCGGGTACAGATGCTTATTTAGTCTAGAATAATAAAAGAACAGAAGAATTATGCTACAAGATTTATTCAAGGTCTCTTTTCCTTTGGGTTCTTAGGTGTATTTTTTTATGATCACTTTTTAACAATTTCTTCAAGTATTTGATCACTTCATTTACGGAGATTCTCCATGCAACATGTATCAGCCCTAGAAGAGTGAGGATACTGCAGCCGAAGAACACGTTGAATATACCGCCCAGTTGAGCTGAATAAAATAAATTGATTCTTATTCAGTAAATCTTTTAAGAATGCAATTTAAATAGAGAGAGAGAGAGAAGAAGAAGAATGAAAAGAAAATATTAAAAAATATATAATGGCGATTTAAATACTCTAACAAATATTAAGTACTGAAGTGTACAGATAGATATAAGGTTTGTCAACTATGTTTTCAACATCGTCATCAACAGCCTTTACTAGTCCACTGCTGGACGTAGGAGGTTTGGCCTTAGAAAGAAGGTTTGGCCTACTATACCACGCTGGCCAGACGGGTTGGTATAGGGTTTGTTTCAAGTTTTCCTTCTCTTTGCAGTGCCGTTGTCCTGCGTAGTTTCCTCCCTTAGTCGGCTCTTACGACACCCGACGATGAATAGGGGTGGTGACACTATGTATTCTTAATCCGTCACAACACGGATATGAAACCATTTCTTAGTACCACTTATATTATAGGGTCTAAACCATTTTTTATGGAATGGAGTCCCCTCCCCCAAAACAAGAGAAGGGGGAGGTTGGGCTCCGCTAACCTCATCCTTACCTTGAAAAGCAACGAATAAATACTTACCAGACAGATCCAAGTAAGTGAAGAAAGAAAAACGTTGAAAGGTTTTGTGCAGCCCCGCTTGTATAAATATTCTAACAATAGTCACTCTATTGAAGTCTAATCCTGAGCTGAAATCATAAGGAAATTGCTAAGTATTTTACTTATAATCTGAATTCGGTGTTCACGGTTTAAGTGGTCGCCACGCCGCTTCCTACTACGCTGAGTGTTGTAGGTTCGTACCTAACATGGGACGACACTTTGTATGATCCACAATCCTTAAAAAGCCTATTAGTGAAAAAGAACAGTTGTATTATCTAAATGTGTGTTAAATATGTGCTTACTCGTATATATATGTATATATATATACTTGTATAAATATACATATAAAACTATAAAGAGATAATGTTTATCTCTACATTTTTATGAGAAATTGTATAAAAAGATGTGACTTAGATGTAATAATAATAAGTATTTTAACAATAATAATAAGTATTTTTTTATTTCTCTCACACAGAATGACATATCTTGACATATTAAAGTAGATACACAGTTATAGGTGAGTTGAATCTGTGTGAGAGACTGGTATCTGCACTAGGTACACCTGCATTACAGATTACAAGCCTCTCCTGACACTAGATGCGTAAGTGTTATCCTCTAGGTACAACTTGATTAGGTGAGAGCTAAAGCAAAGTGAAGTGAAGGAAAAATGTGTGTGTGTGTGTGTGTGATCCGTGTGAGTATGGTGTGTGTGTGTGTGTGTGTGAGTGTGTGTGTGATGAGTGTGAGGAAGGTTGTGTGTGTGTGGATAGAGGTAATAACCCTACAACGATGAAGATGTAGGTGATCGGATGTGCGTGATTGAACGTGATTTATAAAGGAAATACATGGCACTAATATGTGTAGATACGACTATACTTATACAAAAATAGATCTTAGATAATTGCCAATTGCGGGACATATAACAGGTTTTCCGTTTCCTCATAACTGAGTGTTTTCAGCCAGTCAGAAATAGCCCTTTTGCAGCGATATTTCGAAAGGCAATAGATGTCTAAAATTGCATTTACCCTGTTATATACCCGCAAATGAAACCAAAAAATTTACCAGAGAAAGCGACAATCACTTTTTTGGACTACTTTATGTTTTAGCCGTTTATTAGTAAGTGATGGGTCGTAGGGTAGCATTGAATGCTGTCTTATGATTATGCTTGGAAAGTACAGTTGGCGCACCGTCAGGACGTTGGTAAGATTGTATAGGTCCCTTTTTGGGTGTAATAAACTCGCTGGGAAGTAGAAATAGAATTCACGTGATCAATATTATCCATAGAACAATAATTTGTCTTTAATCTACTGTAGAATATTGCTGGGTACTTAAAGAAGTCTTTATTTAGTGCGAGTCACGCACTGAGAGGAGCCAATGAAATTTTGTTCGTTCTAGAGACCTCGGGTCAACTTCGTCGAGGCCTGTATACCCATATCCGGTATGAGAACACGGGCACTTCTTCTATATCTTTGCGATTTTCAAACCGATTTTAATATTTTTTTTAATGGAGCTGCTTCCACTGAAGGTTAGTCTCATTTAAAGTTTAAGGAAACCTTCCTTTTAAGGTGGTAAATTAAAGGAAACAACCTTCAAGAAAAGAGCGTACTCCTTCCTAAAAGGCCGGCAACGCGTTTGTGACTCCTGAGTTGCAGACGTTCATGGGCGGCGATAGTCACTTTCCATCAGGTGACCCGTCTGCTCGTCTGCCCCCTCCCGAGCTTATTACAATTTATTATTATTTACATATATTAAAGCCAGCGATAATATATTTTAATTAAAAACGTGTCTATTAAAATAGTTTACGAAATAAGATAAATCATTCTTACTAAAAGGGGTCGAGAGGGACTACAGAAGGATCCAGTGTGAAGCTTGTTGCTCTAACGCTGTCAATGTCAACCTCACACGTTGACAGACAATGACAGCTGTTGCCGTAGGCCACTGGAACACAGAAATCTTTTTTTTTTACCATATTCACACAACGCCATCTAGTTCCAAACTAAGCAGAGCTTGTACTATTGGTACTAGACAACTGATATAAATACATATATACTCTTTTTTCGTAGATACATACATATTATACATAGAAACACTCAGACCAAATCAAACATTAAAAGTTCATGCACACAAATTCCCGCTCAAGTCAAGTGAGAGGGAATCGAACCCGCGACCTTAAGAATAGCAGTCCGTAACACAAACCACTATGCCATCCAGTCGTCAAAATCTATTTAAAATGGTATTAATACGTAAAGAAATTCTTTTTACCTCTTCTTAATAAATGATAAAATGAAGTCTGTTTGTAATGTCAAAATAATGGGTTTTTTCATGTTGCGGTTTTATGCCTAAAAACCTGACGTGGTGATCACTATTATATTAATTTCATTAACTTCATAGATAAATATTATTAATAGTTACCCATGGCATGATTAGTACACATCAGATTCCTTGCTCTACAGTACCGTACTCCTCGTGGTTTCGGATGAACCCTGCGTACGCAGTTACAGAGGTTTATGGTTTTTGCTATTTCACATTCTAGAATGCAATATCTTCTGAAAAATAAAAAGCGTTTTACAGGTTTTTAGACTTCAAACCTAATTTTAAGCAATACTAACACATCATCATCATCATCATCAACAGCCTCTGATAGTCCACTGCTGAACATAGGCCGTTCCTTAGAAAGGAGGTTTTGGCCTACTATACCACGCTGGCCTGACGGGTTGGTATAGGGTTTGTGTCAAGTTGTCCTTCTCTTTGCAGTGCTGTTCTCCTGCGTAGTTTGCCCTTAGTCGGTTCTTACGACACCCATGGGATGAATAGGGGTGGTGACATTCCGTATTCTTGATCTGTCACCACATGTCATACCTATACTCTCAGATTCATAGGAGAAGCATGCTGCGGTATAAATGGTCGGGCTTGACCGAAGTATTACCACGTCCTCATAGAAAACCGCTGTTCAGCAATTTTTCTTGGTTTTTCACCTAGAGAGTGCAGTTACGGGAAGCCCAAATACCTAATTCTTTTCTTTTTTTTCTCTTTTTCAGAAGACAACACCCTCACTAGGAATAAAATCCTCCATCGCAGGGGACTTTATAAAAATACATGAAACGATATAAAGAACACCCAGACTCAGAACAACAATTTGTGGATCACATAAAGTGTTGTCCCATGTGGGGATCGAACCACGGACACGGACACAATTCTAAGATTGTGGGACATTGGAAGAGACATGGAAAAATTGAAGTCGGTAATATTAAAAAAAAGGCAAAATGTGGCCTTATGCTTACTTCCTGTAGTAGGGAAAATATTTCAGGGGTTGGTCACCCATACGGCAGTTTCTGAGGGTAGTTCCGAGATCTTTAGCTCTATCATTTATGTAGTAACGATCCTCCTGGTATATGATCCACTGCTCGTAACCAGGATTAAGAGCTGTGCCGTTGAGAGTTGTATCAACATAGCGCTGGCCTACTTGAACCACAATCTAGAAAATAGTATTTTCACTATGCATGTTCCAGCTAAGGATCAAGATAATAATAATAACTGCACACATCTCATACACGGCAGTCTGATCACAAACTAGGCAGAGCTTGTGCTATGGTAACCAGATTGCTGATAAACATAATTCAATATTTCTAAATACATACATCATCAACAGCCCTTAACAGTCGACTGCTGGACATAGGCCTCTCCTTACAATGGATTTTTTGGCTTACTATACCACGCTGGTCAGACGGGTTGGTATAGGGTTTGTTTCAAGTTTTCCTTCTCTTTGCAATGCTGTTGTTTTGTACAGTTCGCTCCCTTAGTCGGCTCTTACGACACCCACAGGATGAATAGGGGTGGTGAAACTCTGTATTTTTAATCCGTTACCACACGGAAAAACACCAAATACATACATATTATAGATAACTTACACCCAGTCATCTATGTCTGGGTGTAATTTATCTAAAAATTAAATGCTATTATTGCTATTCTCATCTGAATTTATCAATCTAAGCAAACATCTAGTGTCCTAATATGAAAACAACAATATTACAATGTTACAATATCCAAGAAGTATTGCAAAGCAAGAATCTTTTGATTGTGTGATAACTAAACTCCACGACACACGTCTTATTCGCGGTATTATTATAGGTAAAGTTAAGCATAATATGCTTAACTTTACCCTTTATTTTAGGGGATTTTCGTATTTCAGCCTTGTCTTGATTAAGTTGATATTACTTATTTACATTCTCACTGGTTGTTTAATATTTGTACGCATTGTCTTCTACTGAAGCGGAAGAGCCCTGGTGTCTCACGTTAGTTTCGGGTACTGTGTTGTATACTTGTACCATTTCCTAGATATTGTAACTTAACTAATCGTCAAGAAAAATGAAAAAATAAAAACTAAATAAATGTACATTTACAAAGTTTACCGCGACACAGGATATATTCGTAGTAAGGGAGTTTTTTTTTAGTGAGACAAATCCCGCATTAGGAATATATCCTGTATCGTGGGGGACTTTACAAACATACATATCCATAGACACAAAGAATATCCAGACTTAGAACAACAATTTGTGGATCACACAAAGTGTCGTTCTATGTGGGGATCCGACCCAAAACACTACCATTTTTTTTCGTGATTTGGACAATTTACTACGTCATAAAAAAATCTTCAAAGGAGGCAACACAAAATGCTTTTCCACATTCTATTTTAGAGGCATAAATTAACTTCCATTTAGATTACAGCAATATATAGATAACGAAGGTAATATAGATAATGAATTGATTAAATAAATATGTTACATCTTAGAAAAAAATGTGTTTTCGGTACAAATCGGCAATTTCATACTTGAACCCCAAATGTTTGTGTGCATTCCAAATTAATTAGCCACATTATCATGCCACTTTTTCATTACTTCTCTTCTTTTCAGAAGGCTCTCCGTCTTTTAAGTCTGTCGAGCCCAGAAGAGAACCTTGCAAGAAAAAACAGTTTATTTCACCTATTCTTACCCATTTATAAGAGAGATCAATGCTGTTAAGTTTTTGACTCTGATCAATAGCTAACACCAAACCACTGCTGATTCCAGACCTTGGTGTATTCCACTGGTTATTTTCGATTTCCGATTTCTTCACCTTGGCGTGTTCTCTCATTTCCCTGTATAAAAATTTAAGTTTAGCTCAATAATTTATTTCCCAGTAAACATTGTGTTTACAATACCATATTCAAAGAATGAAGAAATTTGTGGACTATTTGAATACGAGCCAGCTTTCTGGATACGCTTTTGAATGGCGCACAAAACACATTGAATGACAATTACATTGACTGTCACTAGTTCTAAATAATATTAATAAACTAAATAATAAATAAAACACTCAATTAAATTTATTTAGCAATTATAAGGAAAAACTATTTATTTTTTTATACTGAAAAAAAAAGGTCATGTACCTCATTAGCAATAGACTAGACTACAAAGATTATGAAATGACGTATAAAAATGAATCTTTTTCTTAATTACATAATAATAAATTAAATTGACATTAGGAGTTGCGTATTCACAATTCCTTATAGATTTTCAGTTGATAATATCTCATACCTGCTCAAAGATCTCCCGTTAAAAACGCAAGTATAACCATCTCCAGCAAGCTCCATTGTAAAAATTTCTGAGCAGTTATAAAGTATTTGGTTATACCGACACCTAAAAGTTATAACCACTGAATGAATAAGAGACTTTAGAATAAACAAGATTAGAAGAATAAGAAGAATATAATTTAGAACAGAATCATAGAGGAGAAACAGAAGAAGATATACAAAGGTTTCGAAACGATAATTTTACATAAATAGTTTCTCAAGTAGTTCAACAATTCACTTCTAATTATAGTCTATCAAAGGATGCCTTGATTTATCTGATTAAGTGTACCTTAATACGATTTCCTCACAGCCAAAGATCAATTTTTTAGCAGCAGTCTCAACGTCTAAATCATTATGCTTTAATAATTCTTCTATATTTTCTAGATCACGCAAATTATAAATCACATCAGGAGACCAAAAAGCTGCCAACTGGTCTATTATAGCTCTGATGTAAGTTTTATTTAGACCACCTGGATAAGTTCTAAAGAAAAAAATTAAAGCATTAGTATTTTTTAAATCTCGCTTGTCTGAGATATATGGATTTTTAAAACAAAAAACGCCAAAGTTAAGTTTTTGATTGTTCGAAGTGCTAACGTTGAAGGAAATAGTCATTTTCTGCCTTTTTATTTCTCAAGATTGTCCGTCCGAATCTCATTGATTCTTCGTGTCCTAGTCCATGACCAAGCCCAACAGATGTTGTTGGTATTTTTACCTGCGTCCAGGGAGATTTTTTTTTTGTATAGCGATAGTTTTATTTTAAGAACCTTAATATAATAAATCTTAAACCAAAAATTGCATTCATACAAGCGTTAATTTTCAATGAATATTCTATGCGTCGAATCGACTTCTTAAGTAAACATAATATATTATCTTACATGCTTGAAATAAACTGCTCCTTCTTAGATTCATGAAACGCGAGCTCTGGGTAGACAAGGACACAAGGAAAGTTCATTAACTGATTATTCGATTCCTTATATGCCATGAACGTGGGGTTACTTCGGAAGCGACTCACTGCAAGGTGGATGAGGGCAATGGCACTGACAAGGAGGAGCAGCAGTAAAGGTACCCAGTACCAGCTAGAATTTAAGGTTTAAGCATTAGCAAAACACTTTAAATGTTACTATTAATATTTTTCACCTTACCTAAAGATTAAAGGTTTGACTTATCAAACTAATTGGGGCTTAGGCCTCCGGTAACCTCACTCACTCGGTGAAAAGCAACTAAAGTATTGCTTAAAATTGTTTCCTTTGCCTTAGCTTTTGTATCACTCATTGAGTCTGGTCATCAATCATCATCAAAAGCCTTTTATAGTCCACTGCTAGACATAGGTCTCTCCTAAGAAATTAGATTTTGGCCTACTATACTCGCTGGCCAAACGGGTTGGTATAGGGTTTGTTTCAAGTTTTAATTCTTTTTGCAGTGCTTTTGTCCTGCAAAGCTTGCCCTGAGTTGGTTCTTACGACATCCACGAGATGAATAGGGGTGGTGACACTCTGTATTCTGAATCCGCCATCACACGGACGTCGAGCGAGTTCATCGAGTCTGGTTCGTATTCGTTCCAAAACATGGCTATCCCATGGTTCTACACTTGGTAACCTATTGAACTTAATTACTATTGCTATTATGACGACTTATCCTGTTATTAGAATACTAAATAATTTTAGTACTATACTTGTTTTATACCTGGACTCTCCGCTCGCTAATATCTTTGCACCATGAAATTGAATGTGACTGAATTCCTTCTGTGCCTTTTTCTTCCATGAAATTTTCTTAGCCTTTTCTGTTTTTGTTGGTTTCATTTTTGTGTTCCAGTAAAAGTGAGATACCCGTGCCATTTGTTACTTCTGCTTCTTCTTCTTACTTCACAATTCTTAATTCGAATGTAGAATCTCTTGATAAATTTAAAATTATTCACCAATTAATACAAGTGCTAATCAACGCAACTGATTAACGACTGCCTCCCAAAAGGTCATGAATGTTCATCACCATAGCACAGCGCTTAATACTAAACCAAATTAATTTTATTTTTCAGTTGCTAATCATCAATCATATTGATATAGAACAGTGATCGTATCTGTGTTGTTAATATTTTTTTTATGGTATGTTGTGATTTGTGGTATGAAGTGACACAGTGTAATGAATTTAAATACTCATTAATGATATTTGGTAAGTTCATTACCTGTTGGTTCGGGATCCTCACTGCTAAGCTAGAGGTCGTGGGTTTGATTCTCACCCAAGACAACATATTGTGTAATGAGAAAATCTACTACTAATACTACTAAAAATATTCTGGGTCTGGGTGTAATTTATCTGCAAGATTATATTTTTAGTATTCGTAGGCCAAAACCCCTCTTCTAAGGAGAGGCTATGTCCAGCAGTGGTACTATTGAAGGCTGTTGATGGTGATAATGATTGATGATAAACAGTTGAAGGCAAAAGGCTTGCTCCCTATTACGTAAGCGGGACTAAAAACTTTGGATGGGAAATTGTTGACTTTTAATACGCCCCTGTCGTAACAATGTTTGGGAAAAAAGACGTGAATATATGCATATCGTAAGTAGGGAATTCTACTATCAGCTATACAAAACTGCAACACTTGCAACTCAAAAGTCACAAGTGCGTAGCCGCATTTGGAGTCCCTCCCACTCAAGACACCTCCGGTAACCTCACTCACTCAGTGAAAGGCAAGAAAAGAATTGCTTAACACCGGTTTTCTGTGAGGCCGTGGTATCACTCTGATCGAGCCGGCCCATTCGAGCCGAAGCATGGCTCTCCCACGGTAAAAATCATTTGTTCCTTTCGACTGTTCATTTTTCCATCTTAGTTCCTTAAGTCTGCTTGTTAGGTATTGTCTAACCTTCTATTACTTAAGGCTAAATAAATTAAAACCAGCCCAACTGAAGCGACCATGGAGCGACGTGTAAAAACACTGTAGGAAAGAAACCACAATAGTAAGATTATAGAACTAGGTAAGGAGTTTTGCTTCCGTTAACTCAATCGGTGAAAAGCAACGATAGAAATGCACCCACAAACACTTAATCTGGATACTTACTTTTAAAGAGAATAGTAGCAATGTGGGTCATACACTACTAGTATTTGTGAACCTGAGCTTAACTGCTTGTTTCAAGGATGGGTCCGACGTTTTTTTTTTAAAAGACAACTTCCTCATTAGGAATATATCCCGTGTAGCGGGGTACTTTACAAACATACATGAAGCGAACACAAAGAAGGCCCACACTCAGAACAACAATTTGTGGCTCATACAAAGTGTCGTCCTATGTGTGGATCGGACCCACAACACTCGGCGCAGTGGTAAGCGGCGTGGCGACCGCTCAAACCACTACTCCATCCGTGCAGTCGGTCGTATAGTGGGTGGCGTTTAAACTAACAACCACTTTATTGAAAATCCAATGCCTTAGGCATGAATCTACCATTCATATTTATCGAGTTTAAGTTTCTTTTGAATGATAATGTAAACTGAAAAATATTTTCTTTTTACATTTAGAAAGGTATTACCATTTTTACGAGTACATACATACATCAACACCCTTCTATAGTCCTTTGCTTTACAAAGGCCTCTCCTAAAATCTCTTTCTTTTTCTTTTTAATGCGGCCTAATCTTGATTAATTATAATAATGGGTTTTTATACATTTATTTTCGATTTTTTAAAAGGGAGAAGGTGAAATTTTCTTTAAATTAATACTGGAACTTAAATTTTGAGTTCATGAAATTTAACTATTTTAATTTATAAAATAGTTGAATTGTTTCACAAAAGCCGAAGATTTTGCGTAACGTATCAAATAAAGAATTATACAACTGAAGCAGTATTGTAAACCCATCTTTAGGTAGGATCTGAGTTTGGGAGGATTTGAATGGACACGCCCATGGGAATGCAAGTCGAGAGTTTTTAGCATTGGGACCGTCTTCTCTTATGATCGGGTACAGATGCTTATTTAGTCTAGAATAATAAAAGAACAGAAGAATTATGCTACAAGATTTATTTAAGGTCTCTTTTCCTTTGGGTTCTTAGGTGTATTTTTTTTATGATCACTTTTTAACAATTTCTTCAAGTATTTGATCAATTCATTTACGGAGATTCTCCATGCAACATGTATCAGCCCTAGAAGAGTGAAGATACTGCAGCCGAAGAACACGTTGAATATACCGCCCAGTTGAGCTGAATAAAATAAATTGATTCTTATTCAGTAAATCTCTTAAGAATGCAATTTAAATAGAGAGAGAGAGAAGAAGAAGAATGAAAAGAAAATATAAAAAAATATATAATAGCGATTTAAATACTCTAACAAATATTCAGTACTGAAGTGTACAGATAGATATCAACTATGTTTTCAACAGTTTGTCAGTTGTTCAGTTTGTCAACTATGTTTTCAACATCGTCATCAACAGCCTTTACTAGTCCACTGCTGGACGTAGGAGGTTTGGCCTTAGAAATGAGGTTTTGGCCTACTATACCACGCTGGCCAGACGGGTTGGTATAGGGTTTGTTTCAAGTTTTCCTTCTCTTTGTAGTGCTGTTGTCCTGTGTAGTTTCCTCCCTTAGTCGAGTCTTACGACACCCGACGATGAATATGGGTCGTGACACTATGTATTCTTAATACGTCACCACACGGATATGAAACCATTACTTAGTACCACTTATATTATAGGGTCTCAACCATTTTTTATGGAATGGAGTCCCCTCCCCCAAAATCAAGAGAAGGGGGAGGTTGGGCTCCGGTAACCTCATCCTTGCCTTGAAAAGCAACGAATAAATACTTACCAGACAGATCCAAGTAAGTGAAGAAAGAAAAACGTTGAAAGGTTTTGTGCAGCCCCGCTTGTATAAATATTCTAACAATAGTCACTCTATTGAAGTCTAATCCTGAGCTGAAATCATAAGGAAATTACTATGTAAGTGTTTTGCTAATAATCTGAACTTGCAGTGGCGTAGGGGTTTAAGCGGTCGCCACTCCGATTCTTACTACGCTGAGTGTTGTGGGTTCGAACCTAACATGGGCCGACACTTTGTGTGATCCACGATCATGAAAGAGCCTATTGGTGAACAAGAACATAAAGAAGAAGAAGAACTATAAAGAGTTAATGTTTATCTCTACATCTCTATGAGAAATTGTATAAAAAGATGTGACTTAGATGTAATAAACTCGCTGGGAAGTAGAAATAGAAATCACCTGATCAATATTATCCAAAGAACAATAATTTGTCTTTAATCTACTGTAGAATATTGCTGGGTACTTAAAGAAGTCTTTATTTAGTGCGAGTCACACACTGAGAGGAGCCAATGAAATTTTGTTCGTTCTAGAGACCTCGGGTCAACTTCGTCGAGGCCTGTATACCCATATCCGGTATGAGAACACGGGTGCTTCTTCTATATCTTTGCGATTTTCAAACCGATTTTAATATTTTTTTAATGGAGCTGCTTCCACTGAAGGTTAGTCTCATTTAAAGTTTGAAGAAACCTTCCTTTTAAGGTGGTAAATTAAAGGAAACAACCTTCAAGAAAAGAGCGTACTCCTTCCTAAAAGGCCGGCAACGCGTTTGTGACTCCTGAGTTGCAGACGTTCATGGGCGGCGACCCGTCTGCTCGTCTGCCCCCTCCCAAGCTTATTACAATTTATTATCATTTATATATATTAAAGACAGCGATACTATTTTTTTAATTAAAAACGTGTCTTTTTAAGTAGTTTACGAAATACGATAAATCATTCTTACTAAAAGGGGTCGAGAGGGACTACAGAAGGATCCAGTGTGAAGCTTGTTGCTCTAACGCTGTCAATGTCAACCTCACACGTTGACAGACAATGACAGCTGTTGCCGTAGGCCACTGGAACACAAAAATCGTTTCTTTTTTACCATATTCACACAACGCCATCTAGTCCCAAACTAAGCAGAGCTAGTACTATTGGTACTAGACAACTGATATAAATACATATATACTCTTTTTTCGTAGATACATACATATTATACATAGAAACACTCAGACCAAATCAAACATTAAAAGTTCATGAACACAAATTCCCGCTCAAGTCAATTGAGAGGGAATCGAACCAGCGACCTTAAGAATAGCAGTCCGTAACACAAACCACTATGCCATCCGGTCGTCAAAATCTATTTTAAATGGTATTAATACTCGTACGTAAAGAAATTCTTTTTACCTCTTCTTAATAAATGAATAAAATGAAGTCTGTTTGTAATGTCAAAATAATGGGTTTTTTAATTTTGCGGTTTTATGCCTAAAAACCTGACGTGGTGATCACTATTATATTAATTATATTAACTTTATAGATAAATATTATTAATAGTTACCCATGGCATGATTAGTACACATCAGATCCCTTGCTCTACAGTACCGTACTCCTCGTGGTTTCGGATGAACCCTGCGTACGCAGTTACAGAGGTTTATGGTTTTTGCTATCTCACATTCTAGAATGCAATATCTTCTGAAAAATAAAAAGCGTTTTACAGGTTTTTAGACTTCAAACCTAAATTTAAGCAATACTAACACATCATCATCATCATCATCAACAGCCTATGATAGTCCACTGCTGAACATAGGCCGTTCCTTAGAAAGGAGGTTTTATCCTACTATACCACGCTGGCCTGACGGGTTGGTATAGGGTTTGTGTCAAGTTTTCCTTCTCTTTGCAGTGCTGTTCTCCTGCGTAGTTTGCCCTTAGTCGGTTCTTACGACACCCACGGGATGAATAGGGGTGGTGACATTCCGTATTCTTAATCCGTCACCACATATCATACCTATACCATCAGATTCATAGGAGAAGCATGCTGCGGTATAAATGGATTGGCTTGACCGGAGTATTACCACGTCCTCATAGAAAACCGCTGTTCAGCAATTTTTCTTGGTTTTTCACCTAGAGAGTGCAGTTACGGGAAGCCCAAATCCCTAATTCTTTTCTTTTGTTCTCTTTTTCAGAAGACAAAACCCTCACTAGGAATAAAATCTTCTATCGCAGGGGACTTTACAAAAATACATGGAACGATATAAAGAACACCCAGACTCAGAACAACAATTTGTGGATCACATAAAGTGTTGTCCCATGTGGGGATCGAACCACGGACACGGACACAATTCTAAGATTATGGGACATTGGAAGAGACATGGAAAAATGGAAGTCGGTAATATTATGGCCTTATGCTTACTTCCTGTAGTAGGGAAAATATTTCAGGGGTTGGTCACCCATACGGCAGTTTCTGAGGGTAGTTCCGAGATCTTTAGCTCTATCATTTATGTAGTAACGATCCTCCTGGTATATGATCCACTGCTCGTAACCAGGATTAAGAGCTGTGCCGTTGAGAGTTGTATCAACATAGCGCTGGCCTACTTGAACCACAATCTAGAAAATAGTATTTTCACTATGCATGTTCCAGCTAAGGATCAAGATAATAATAATAACTGCACACATCTTATACACGGCAGTCTGATCACAAACTAGGCAGAGCTTGTGCTATGGTAACCAGATTGCTGATAAACATAATTCAATATTTCTAAATACATACATCATCATCAGCCCTCAACAGTCGACTGCTGGACATAGGCCTCTCCTTACAATGGAGGTTTTGGCTTACTATACCACGCTGGTCAGACGGGTTGGTATAGGGTTTGTTTCAAGTTTTCCTTCTCTTTGCAATGCTGTTGTTTTGTACAGTTCGCTCCCTTAGTCGGCTCTTACGACACCCACAGGATGAATAGGGGTGGTGAAACTCTGTATTCTTAATCCGTTACTACACGGATAAACACCAAATACATACATATTATAGATAAATTACACCCAGTCATCTATGTCTGGGTGTAATTTATCTAAAAAGTAAATGCTATTATTGCTATTCTCATCTGAATTTATCAATCTAAGCCAACATCTAGTGTCCTAATATGAAAACAACAATATTACGATGTTACAATATCGAAGAAGTATTGCAAAGCAAGAATCATTTGATTGTGTGATAACTAAACTCCACGACCCACGTCTTATTCGCGGTATTATTATAGGAACCCTTTATTTTATGGGTATTTCGTATTTTAGCCTTGTTTTGATTAAGTTGATATTACTTATTTACATTCTAACTGGTTGTTTAATATTTGTACGCATTGTCTTCTACTGAAGCGGAAGAGCCCTGGTGTCTCACGTTAGTTTCGGGTACTGTGTTGTATACTTGTACCATTTCCTAGATATTGTAACTTAACTAATCGTCAAGAAAAATGAAAAAATAAAAACTAAATAAATGTACATTTGCAAAGTTTACCGCGACACAGGATTCGTAGTAAGGGAGTTTTTTTTTTTAGTGAGACAAATCCCGCATTAGGAATATATCCTGTATCGTGGTGGGATCTTTACAAACATACATGAAACGGACACAAAGAATATTCAGACTTAGAACAACAATTTGCGGATCACACAAAGTGTCGTTCTATGTGGGGATCCTACCCAAAACACTACCATTTTTTTCGTGATGTGGACAATTTTCTACGTAATAAAAAAAATCTTCAAAGGAGGCAACACAAAATGCTTTTCCACATTCTATTTTAGAGGAATAAATTAACTTCCATTTAGATGGCAGCAATATATAGATAACGAAGGTAATATAGATAATGAATTGATTAAATAAATATGTTACATCTTAGAAAAAAATGTGTTTTTGGTACAAATCGGCAATTTCATACTTGAACCCCAAATGTTTGTGTGCATTCCAAATTAATAAGCCACATTATCATGCCACTTTTTCATTTCTTCTCTTCTTTTCAGAAGGCTCTCCGTCTTTTAAGTCTGTCGAGCCCAGAAGAGAACCTTGCAAGAAAAAACAGTTTATGTCACCTATTCTTACCCATTTATAAGAGAGATCAATGCTGTTAAGTTTTTGGCTCTGATCAATAGCTAACACCAAACCACTGCTGATTCCAGACCTTGGTGTATTCCACTGGTTATTTTCGATTTCCGATTTCTTTACCTTGGCGTGTTCTCTCATTTCCCTGTATAAAAATTTAAGTTTAGCTCAATAATTTATTTCCCAGTAAACATTCTGTTTACAATACCATATTCAAAGAATGAAGAAATTTGTGGACTATTTGAATACGAGCCAGCTTTCTGGATACGCTTTTGCATGGCGCACAAAACACATTGAATGACAATTACATTGACTGTCACTAGTTCTAAATAATATTAATAAACGAAATAATAAATAAAACCCTAAATTAAACTTAGCAATAAAAAGGAAAAAACTGTTTATTTTAATATATTGAAAAAAGTAGGTACATGTTCCTTAGCAATAGACTAGACTACAAAGATTATGAAATGACGTATAAGAATAAATCTTTGCTTAATTACATAATAATAAATTAAATTGACATTAGGAGTTGCGTATCCACAATTCCTTCTAGATTTTCAGTTGATAATATCATACCTGCTCAAAGATCTCCCGTTAAAAACGCAAGTATAACCATCTCCAGCAAGCTCCATTGTAAAAATTTCTGAACAGTTATAAAGTATTTGGTTATACCGACACCTAAAAGTTATAACCACTGAATGAATAGGAGATTTTAGAATAAACAAGAATAAGAAGAATATAATGTAGAACAGAAACATAGAGGAGAAACAGAAGAAGGTATACAAAGGTTTCTAAACAATAAATTCACATAAATAGTGTGGTCTATCAAAAAATGCCTTGATATATTTGGTTAAGTGTACCTTAATACGATTTCCTCACAACTAAAGATCAATTTTTTAGCGGCAGTCTCAACGTCTAAATCATTATACTTTAATAATTCTTCTATATTTTCTAGATCACGCAATTTATAAATCACATCAGGAGACCAAAAAGCTGCTAACTGGTCTATTATAGCTCTGATATAAGTTTTATTTAGACCATCTGGATAAGTTCTAAAGAAAAGATTTAAAGTATTAGTATTTTTTAAATCTCGCTTGTCTAAGATATATGGATTTTTACAACAAAAAACGCCAAAGTTAAGTTTTTTATTGCTCGAAGTGCTAACGTTGAAGGAAATAGTCATTTTCTGCCTTTTTATTTCTCGAGATTGTCCGTCCCAATCTCATTGATTCTTCGTGTCCTAGTTCATGACCAAGTCCAACAGATGTTGTTGGTATTTTTACCTTCGTCCATAGAGATTTTTTTTTGTATAGCAATAGATTTAGAAACTTAATATTATAAATCTTAAACCAGAAATTGCACTCACACAAGCGTTAATTTTTAATGAATATTCTATGCGTCGAATCGACTTCTTAAGTAAACATAATAAATTATCTTACATGCTTGAAATAAACTGCTCCTTTTTAGATTCATGAAACGCGAGCTCTGGGTAGACAAGGACACAAGGAAAGTTCATTAACTGACTATTCGATTCCTTATATGCCATGAACGTGGGGTTACTTCGGAAGCGACTCACTGCAAGGTGGATGAGGGCAATAGCACTGACAAGGAGGAGCAGCAGTAAAGGTACCCAGTACCAGCTAGAATATTTAAGTTAAAGCATTAGCAAATCACCTTAAATGTTAGTGTTAATATTTTTCACCTCACCTAAAGATGAAGTACATCGTTATTAAATATATATTATCGAGTATTAAAAAATTGTTTCAGCAGCAATGTCGAGTGTATCAAGTAGTTGCGTTATCAAGAGCTACTCAAGAGAATACTGATATGAACCCTCTCATAACACATACATTAAGTCATGCCACTGAATTAGTCCAACACATCGAACGCCCGTGTTCTTGTATTTTCATAGTTTGAAGATTCTACAAATATTACGCATGAAGCTACAAGCACGCGGTGGGTTTGACTTATCAAACTAATTGGGGCTTAGGCCTCCGGTAACCTCAGTCACTTGGTAAAAAGCAACTAAAGTATTGCTTAAAATTGTTTCCTTTGCTTTGGACTTTGTATTACTCATCGAGTCTGGTATCAATCATCATCAACAGCCTTTAATAGTCCACTGCTAGACATCTCTCTTGAGTCTTGAGGTCTTAAGGTTTTGGCCTACTATACCACGGTTTCCAAACGTGTTATTAAATACTAAATAATTTGAGTATTATACTTGTTTTATACCTGGACTCTCCGCTCGCTAACATCTTTGCACCATGAAATTGAATGTGACTGAATTCCTTCTGTGCCTTTTTCTTAAATGAAATTTTCTTCGCTTTTACTGTTTTTGTTGGTTTCATTTTTGTGTTCCAATAAAAGTGAGATACCCGTGCCATTTGTTACTTCTACTTCTTCTTCTTTCTTCACAATTCTTAATTCCAATGTAGAATCTGTAGTTGAATGTAAAAATTATTCACTAATTAATACCAGTGCTAGTTAACGCAACTTATTGATCGACGCAACTCTCAAAAGCTCGTGAGTGAATTCCAGTGTTCATCACCACTACGCTTAATACTAAACCAAATTAATTTTATTTTTCAGTTGCTGATCATCAATCATATTGATATAGAACAGTGATCTTATCTGTGTTGTTAATATGTTTTTTTATGGTATGTTGTGATTTGTGGTGTGAAGTGACATAGTGTAATGAATTTTATACCTGGTTCCCCGGCTGTTAGTACCCGGGACGGCGTGCGGTTTTAGTCGGTTCGAGTTTGACATGCCACCGATAGGTGGTATCCGAGGGGATTTCCGCACGGAAATAAAAAAAAGTGTAATGAATTTAAATGCTCATTAATGATATTTAGTAAGTTCATTACCTGTTGGTTCTGGATCCTCACTGCTAAGCTAGAGGTCGTGGGTTTGATTCTCACCCAAGACAACATATTGTGTAATGAGAAAATTTTATATAATAAAAATATTCTGGGTCTGGGTGTAATTTATCTTTAATATTATGTTTTTACATCATTTTATTTATTTATAAAAGAGACGAAAAACTTCAAAACGAACTCTGTACCAACTCGTCTGGCCAGCGTGGTGTAGTAGGCCAAAATTTGCCTTCTAAGGAGAGGCCTATGTTCAACAGTGGACTATTAAAGGCTGTTGATGATGATAATGATTGATGATAAACGATTGACGGCAATAGGCTTGCCTCCTATTACGTAAGTGGGACTAAATATTTTGGAAAGTAAATTGCTGGCATTTAAAACATCCCTGTCTAAGGTAGACAAAATGTTCGCGAAAAAAGACGTTAATATACCTATGCATATCGTAAGTAGGGAATTCTACTATCAGTCATTAACGTTAACCCCCAACATTGTATTTAGAATGGAAATTTAGTATGTAGTTTACTATATCATTATTTTTATTACTCAGTTGGCGTTTAGTTCTTAACAACTAAATTAGTATATAGCAGTTAAATAGTCGCTGGCTGTATTGTACAATGAAGGCTTCTGTTGACTACACAATATGCATATGCATGCTTGTCTTGAATCAGCCTGTGACCATGGTTAGTGCTGGTCGCATCTGATGGTAATTTTAGACAAATAAACCCTTTTTAAAAAAAAAGTTGAACCGACTTCAAAAAACACCGACAAAGAGCACTAAAAATTAAAAAATAATTACAAATCTAAGTAAAAAACTATAATACGTACCCTCAATGTAACAGGTAACATTATAATACCAATAGTCCCTTCTAGTCAGTTTGAAGTCGGTGCCAAGCCAAATAGGTGCTTGATAGGCATGGTAGAATGTAGCGCGGCAGCTGCAACAGTCTTCATGCTGCGCAAAACATGATGAACGAGCTAAAGTGGACGCACATCTCCAATTATATTATTATTTTGAATTCTTTAATAAGTAGTTGATAAGTTTGCGCACGTAATTGATCTGGTTGGTCTTTATTAATTAACAAAATCTTCGATGTTTCATTAGAATTATTTTGAATTCTTAATTTTTCATTGTGCTAATATAAAGCTGACATAGACCAGTATTACTTATTGTACATAGAGCTTGGCACCGACTTCAAACAGACTAGAAGGGACTATTGGTATTATAATGTTACCTGTTACATTGAGGGTACTTATTATAGTTTTTTACTTAGATTTGTAATTATTTTTTAATTTTTAGTGCTCTTTGTCGGTGTTTTTTGAAGTCGGTTCAACTTTTTTTTTAAAAAGGGTTTATTTTACCATTTTTAGTGTAGGATATGAAAATGACATTGGCGTCCAAACTGATCAAGATCAGCTTAAATTCTTTTCTAAGAAACAGTCAAATTCTTGTGAGTTGCAACCGAACAAAATAACTTCCGATTCAATTGACACTGATCTCGAAGGTGAAGATAGGGAAGCTTTAGTGAGACTACTCAACAAATATGCTCAATATTTTATAGAAGGAGTTCCAACTAGAAGGGTTAATACTAGTATGTTAGAAATTAACCTAGTTGACCCACCCAAAATTTAAGAGTTTTTTCCAGAACTATTTTAATAAATTAAGTATAAAATTACTTACAAACGAAATGCGATGCCATCCATAGCAACAAAACGTCTATCCGAATTATTTTAACAAGATAGAATACAAAATTTCAACCTTTTCTTCTTAATACAACGAAAATTACTGTGGTGACATAAATACTGCAAGTTCTCTGCGCATCACATCGCGCAGTCTCTGACAGTTGCCATGGTTTGTTTGGCTAAAGAAATACTCGTAGCTAAAACACGTTGTCGGGGCTGTCAAATTCCCAATAATTGTTAGGGTTTCACTCGATTTCTCTAGGATCCCATTATCAGATCCTGAATTGGTGGTAATGGGACCAATTCGGGAGCATACCCTTTCGATTACAAAAAGAATTTTGAAAATCGGTCCACAATTGACGAAGAAATCGCGTAACAAACATACATTAAAAGAAAAATACAGACGAATTGAGAACCTCCTCTTTTGTGTTTTGGAAGTCGGTTAAAAAGAAAACATACTGTCGAATCAAAAACCCTCCTTTTTTGATGTTGGTTAAAAATCGACTAGCATGAAGCTCCTAGTCGAGACGAATGAAATGAGCACAAACACGGCGGAATTGCTTTATTTTATTACAGAGTTCCCATGGCTATTTACCGTCTCCATCATCAGACCCTGAATATCACATAGGATCGGAGTTCTTATTAATTAGACTCAAACACATTCAAATTCGATGGTATTACATAATTTTGTTACAGAGATCCCATACTCCTAAACCATTCATCAACAGCTTCATCATCAGCTCAGCAACATCAGATGGTGACCATTAGATGCAAAAATCTACATAGATTAAGATAATTTCTGATAAACAGTGTATATGCCCACAAAATTTGAGGGTTTCCCTCGATTTCCCCAGGATCCCATCATCAGATCCTGACCTGGTGACAATGGGACCACCTCTGACGTATGACCTACCAAATAAAAAAAGAATTATACAAATCGGTTCATAATTGCCGGAGTAATCGCGTAACAAATATACAAAAAAAAAAAAAAAAAAAAATACAGTCGAATTGAGAACCTCCTCCTTTTTTTGAAGTCGGTTAATAAAAGATATGAGCTGATCGTGCCTAAGTGGTAATAGGTAGGTTAACACAGTGCAAAGATAAGCAATCCTAGCCAGGTCAGTTTATTAATGGGTGACATCCTTAACACTTTGAGAACCCTCATCGGAGAGCACGTTGTGCCGTCGGTCCCGGTTGCGATCCGATGGTAGGCGCTGAGCGTAAAAATCGAAGTTTAGCTGGTATCGTAGTAGACTTAAAAACGACCAGAGTATACCATGAAATGGAAATTATTTATACTGTAGATATGTGAATCCTCCTTTGTCCTTAGAAAGGAGTTTTAACATATATGCCTATGTCTGTAGAGGCCTATGTCCAGCAGTAGACTATTATAGGCCGTTGATGTGATGATGATGGTGTAGAAATGTTACTAAATCTACTAATAATAAAAACTGTAAAATTACACATTTACGAGTATTACTAAACTTGTACGGTATTTTATGTTTACTTGACTGTCAAACTTATTATGTTACTTAAAAATTCGTTGACGTTTTATGTGCGTATAGTAAACTTCTAAAGACACACCGTCCACGCAACTTTGTCTGCTTCTCTGAAAAGGAATTAATTTGACCCATTTTTCATTGATACTCGTAGCATGATGTTACATAGCCTTTATCCTTGCTCGATAAAAGAGCTATCCAACAATTTTTTTTTTTCAATTCCAAGGTCTTGAGATTATCCTGAACATACATACTCATACACTTTACCACTTTATTATATAAGTATAGATCTCTTACAGTCTTCTGCCTAATTCATTTACTCACTTTTTATATTACGAGATTTAAAATAAAAATATTAAAATTTTCTTTCATTCAAATCTTGTCTTGACAATAACGAACACAAAAATTAAAACAATTTAGTGCAGTCGTTCAGAAGTTATGCGTGTACTTATTTCCGCGATTCATTTTTATTTATATAAGATTCAGAATTAATAAGTACAAAAATAATATTGTGAAACTGACAAACGGAATTTAAAAAATAAAACTTTTGAATTTGACATAATAAGCCATAATATCTTCCTAACAAATATGCACCTACAGTAGAAAATCAAAATATCAATCATAAACCTATACCTATTAAAGACTACAACTTTTTCTAGTATACTTCATAAAAAAATATAGCGTAAAACGTCTTCGCCTGTAAAAGCGCGATAGCATCAAGAAAAATGGAGTCATTATATATGCAGTTACTTTAATATTCTTTCTTACTCTTTTTTAATTAAGCAAGGAGCATCCACCTCTTTAACTACCTCTTACACTTTAATAGCGGACCTAGCTAGGATCTTCAAGTATTTGTTCTTAGCAAATAAAGGTGCAATCAAGACAAGATCTTTGTGATTAAAAAGGGAAGTTTTAGTCCATCTCGAGTGTCGCACATATACTATATATCAGAAAATACTTCAAGAGCCGTGATTTTGTACAAATGGCTTAATAATAATAATTTCGCACATCTTCAACACGGCAGTCTGGTCCCAAACTGGGCAGAGTCAATAGTCTAATTGTAACCAACCTGCTGATAAACATACTTATATATTTTTAAATACACACAATATTATAAATAAAAAAAAAAAAATACACCCAGACACAGAACAAATGATCGTGCTCATCACACAATATTTGTAGTGGGTGGGAATCGATCCCACAACGTCCAGCTTGGCAGTCAGGTTCACTAACCACTAGAAGACCAACAGGCCCGTCAATAATACAGTTAAAAATTTGTTTTTTTAAAGAATGAATACTACGGCTTCACAGAAAACCGATGCTGGTAAGAACCGGTTGAGTATTACTCAGACTAGCAGAATACCGATCCAACTTTCGGTCACAAAATGACATTACAGTCAACCATGGATGTGTAATATTTTACTACAAGAATAGCTTTTATGGCGTTTGTGTGAGATCGATAAAATAGACTGCATTTTGAACGAAATTTCATTAAAATAATTGACCATCAGCTCATCCGTCAGCTCGTTTGGTACATGGTAAAAAAGATTTTGAATCAGACACATTGTACTTTCTTTATTTTATTTTATTTTATTTATTAGGGACAAAAAACAGTTATACAATGCAGTCTTTACAATTAATTTAGCATTTACATATTAAAAACGTATAACCCACACTATTGTCCACGAGTTTATAGATGAAGTAGAAAAGGTAACGGACGCGCACTATACACAATCGGTGAATTATATTTCTAAAGGAATCTCTGTACGAGTATGTTGCTCTAAAAAAATAAAAAAGGTTTACTGGTTGCATATCTTTCATTTCTTGTGGCTTTTATTAGTAAGGATAAACATATATGAGAATGTATTTGTGTCACTTTTAAAACATCATCATCATCGACAGCCCTTAATAGTCCACTGCTGGACATAGGTCTCTCCTTGGAAATTAAGTTTTGGCCTATTATACCACGCTGGCCAGACGGGTTTTTATAGGGTTTGTGCCAAGTTTTCCTTTTCTTTGCAGTGCCGTTGTCCTGATTAAAACATATCAATCAATACTCAAATTATAAATGCGAAAGTGTGTCTGCTTGTCTGTCTGTTACCTCTTCAAGCTCAAACCGCTGAACCGATTTTTATGAAATTTGTTACAAAATATTTCGACTCTCGGGAAAAGACATACGATAGTTTTTAATCCAGAAATCATCCTTTAAGAGAGTGAAAAGGGGTTGGCAGATTGTATGAGGAATCAATAATCGCTTGACCAATTCAGATAAAATTTGGTATAGATATAGCTACTTTTTACCGGGATACTTGATATACACGCGGGCGGAACCTCGGGCAAAAAATAGTTACTAATGTTTTGACCGTGTTAACTTGTGTTTTTTAAAATTACCTAACTTAGAGATAGTTGATTGTTACAATTTAGTCGAGATTGATTAATATTGTTTTAAGTATAGGGTCAAACGGGCAGACGTGTCACCTGATAGTAAGTAACTACAGCCCCCCATAGACACTTGCAACTCATAAGTCACACGTGAATTTCCCAGGATCAGTTGGGTTAGGGTTGGTCTTGTGTGTTTGAGAGGGTTCTCTCTGCCCGCATCGTCCGGCACCTTTACGAGGTGGGCCCCGATCTGTCGGACCCCGCCGCAAACCCCGGTGAGGTGACGGTCCGAGGGGATTTAAACACGTTAAAAAAAAAAAACAAAGGGTTGGTCTTGTGGGAAATTCCCTCACTCGGTGAAAACTAACGAAAGAGTTGCTTTTTTTTGTGGACGAGGTGTATGTGGTGTTTCCATAAAAAAACCACAACGACAAGCGGTCTTAGGCGACGACGACGACCCGGATCGACGCCGCGCTAATCCAGGCCCTATCCCGGGGGAAGCAGGCTTACCTCCGCCTATCGGCCCAATCAACCTGTGTTGCGGCCGGATCGTATTTTGGGACCAGGCTGCTATTCTGTGGCCTACCGCAGCAATTAATCTGCGATCAGAGGTCCCACTCTCTGGCATTCCGCGGCCCGTTGACGGCTGATATTGGTGGTATATATTCAGGATCTCAAAAATCAAACTTGCAGATGATATTTAATAATATTATAATATAATATTATAATTATATTTAAGAAAAGGATAAGGATTAAAGATAGAAACAATGATGTAGTATCTAGGAACATACAATTTTTTAAACATATTCACAACATAGCAGCAAACATATCTTTAGGACGTTTATTCAGTTCCTCCTCAAAAATCAACTGGCTTACTTATGAACATAATGGAACGTAATAACCTCAACAATTACAAAGAAAATAACACCTTTACTATGCAAACCATGGAGCCAATTAAAACACCGGTCCTTAGCTGTCTAAAATATAAAGTAATAGCTCTGAAATACGTTTATTTATTTACTATTTATATTGGACTTGGACAGTTCAAAAACTTTCGAGAGATCGAAGTTTGTGGGGGCAGCTAGTTCTTAATATAAATAAATATAATTCATAACTCAAACGCAACTCAAAGATACAGTATTCCAGTACACAAAGTCGTAATAATAAAAGTTATTCCATTCATATATTCCATTCACTAACGGTAAATTACGATATTTTACGCGAAATAAAGGTAGACCAATCTAGTGTACGTACGTCACCGCAGCGATTTAAACGGTCCAAATTAATTCTATTAATTTCAAACTGACATCTCATGATCAATCATGCTGACAATGAACGCCGATCGTATCAGTAGCACTTCATGTTCGTTAATCAGTTTTTTAACAATACAACTTGATAAATACGGCTTGATAAAGGAGGCTAATATTTTAGGGTAGTAAAGATCCTATGAAGAACGTACAGCGGTGATAACCCAAACTCTTGCTGAATTAAGAAAGAGTTTTTTCTTTCATTCTCTATCACTTGTCAGATTACTCTCTCATTTCTTTACATGCCTGACGCCACCGCTCATTGGGAATATGATCGTTCTTCGCACACAGTATGAAGCGAAATGCTATTAACCACGTGGTAAGGTCAAGTTTGAAGTAAAATGTGTATCAATAGAATGTCAACACAGGACTCATGATAAATAACACTCTGTTGAAAGACAAAAAAAAAATAATCATAATATGTTTCAAATATTTTCAGCAGAAACAAGAAATATGTCCTGCTAAGAGTATGTATTACAATTAATTATTAATATTTATTACTTAAATAATTTTTCCGTGTATTGACGGCTTAAGAATACGTGTGTTACCACTCTTATTCATCCCGTGGGTGTCGTAAGAGCCGACTAAGGTAGCAAACTCTGCAGCACTGCAAAGACAAGGGAAACTTGAAACGAATCCTATACCAACCCGTCTGGTCAGCGTGGCCTCCTTCCTAAGGAGAGGTCTGTGTCTGGCAGTGGACTATTAAAGGCTGTACCTCATCTACAGCCTTTAATAGTCCACTGCCAGACACACTTTTAAACGTCACTGGTTCTCTAAATCACTTTAATAAACACAAATCCACTGAATATTTCATGCTCTGTATAACTCTATGTCCATATTAGTCGTCTACAACTCAACATGTCGTAACTGTCAAAGTCGGCGCATACCAAATGTAGTTTCTAGTATGGGCCATTAATAATTAATATACGTTACGAAAATAATCATAGATTTTAGAATTAGCTTTCTAAATAAATCAGTTGACATGCTGAGGATGCAGTGTAGCTTCATATTGAAGTAGATAAAGTTGGTTGGAGTGTCGAAATAGTACCTAACCTCTAGTGCATACAATGGACTAAATTTGAAACTACTGTTTTACCATTGTCAGGTGAATGTACGTTGAATATTTTATGTTAAAATTTGTATTTAAGTGTCCATTGTTACGAGTATTTTGAAATAGTACATTTTTAGGCTCAACTTTTCACTATCGTCCGTCGAGTAGGGTTCATATTTTTTTCACAGAAAGGTTACATTATTATAAGCACACACGCAAAGTTTCTACATGCGGAGACGCGTAGTTTTTTTTTTATTGAAATTAATTATTTTTGCAATATTTATGTCAATCCCTACCACAGATTATATAGCATTTTCGCCATTGTACGTTTCGTTTCACCTACGGATAAGTTGTCATACGTTCGGTAACATTTTATTTCATATAAATTTACGTAAATAATTTAATTTTGTAATTAGCACAACAGTAGCATACGCTAGCACTCCACCACCGAGGCAGTCGCAATTTGACAGTGAGTTTGTTTGATAATTTGTTTGTTGCGCTGTCATGCCTAAACCACTCAATCGATTTTAAAAATTATTTCACTAATATAAAGCTACATTACCAGCAAGTACCACAGGCTACTTTTTATCGCGATAACAGACAACAGTAAGGGCGGAGCCGCGGGCGGAAGCTAGTATAGGTATAGATACATACTGTCTTAATTACACATACAAGTCGTGACGGTTTAAGACTGAACTTATTTATGTAAAGTAATCGCTCTGGTACCGCAATGAAATGCATTTACAACACAATGGTTCCAAAACAACAAGCACAAACACTCCTTCTAAAGTAAAGTACATATTTACGCTCACAAAAGCATCCGTGTATGTTTTATTTAAGGCTCTCTCTATAGAACTCCCTTACGTTTGAACTAAGTAGGCAAATTGCCGGCCCGGGGGATGCTTCACACTTTTTTATTCTGATAGTATTGTGCGAGCGAGGTGAATTATTCAATAGCCGTCTTAACAATAGACTTATTACACGTAAGAGTTTATCTTGTTATTTTTTTATTTATTTTACGAACTTTTGTGTGTTATTTTTGTTTTGTTTTTAGCCTGTTTAAGCTTGTAAATGAAGAACAGCAATATGTGTACAAACAAGACGGGTTCGACCCCACAGATCCATGAGATCACCTAAAGCCTAAACCCCTACTTTGGGTGTCCCCTCCAATTCTGGGAGGGGAAGAGTGTAGGTAAAGAGTTTCTATGCATTTGTTTCTTGAGTTGCAGATATCTGTATGCAAAAAAAAACCTTTCTTTAAACCTTTTTTGTTACAATTTCAATCATTTGAATCCTACATCTTTCATTGTTATTGCCAGCCCAGCAGGAATTAAGAAGTAAAAACAGCAATCACCTTTTATTTCATCAGGAACCGATTAGACATTATACAACTGTTTTAAACGTTTAAATAGACACACACCAGCCAACATTTTTTATAGACGCACTGAAATTGAAAGCCGATTAAATGATAAAAGGAAATAACCGATCACTATCTCTTTCCCCCACACTTAAGCTCATGTCTCATTGTTTTCAAGCCATTTCAATAACGACCGTATCGGGCGACGGTTGTGCAATTAAATTAAATTTTATAAATTTTTTATTGATTGTTTTTTTATGTATCTGATTCTTTATTGTTATTACCCTAGGCTTTGTTATGTATTTTTATTTTTATTTGCACATAAAATCCGTTTGCGTTCTTTATTAGGGAAAGAAAACAGTCTTATTGCAGTTTTAATATCCGCAGTTTACATGAGATATAAAATTTATATCAAAAGCTACTGTTTTTGTGGTTCGAGTTCACTGGAATAACTAACATAGCGAGAGATGGTTAAAATATTGCAAAAATGATTGCACGGATGGCTTAGTGATTCAAGCTTGGTGGTGCACTGAGTGTTGTAGGTTTGATCCCACAACACTTTGTGTGTTCCACAAATTGTACTCCACGTACATCCGACTTGTAAAAATGTCTGAAAAGATTTACTTACAGAAATAAATATAATATACTTATATACTTTATTCAAAACCTTGTTACATTTTCACAATAATTATACGATAATGGCTACAGTAGTATAAATTGTGTCGTAGCCATTAACGCCCACATCCGAGTCCAACAGTACAAGTACTTACAACTAAGTTTACAATTTTTACAATGAGTAATTAAATGTGTTTTGGTACCTATGTTGTGTAAATGGTGTTTGAGTGTATGTTAAGTGTAGGCGAGTGTATGTTAAGTGTAGGCGAGTGTATGTCAGTGTACATGTGATGAGTGTAAGGTGTATACGTTTTCATGCTATGATGTCTTCAGACTGACTGTACGTTAAGGAAAGAAGCCACACTATCAATTTGTGCTTACATTTTTTATCATTCATATCATTTAATTTCATAAAATGCACCTCTACGACACAGGATATATTCCTAATGCTAAATTACTGTTGTTTCGGTGTCACAATTAAATATTGTGCCAAGATGAAATATTGATTTCGGAATAAAAGTTCTGTCATTTTCATAGAATGTTATCTTAAATCCTATCCTATATTTGTGACAATGCCACATCGTTTTGGTGCCTGACACTGACGCGGTTCGTCTCTTCAATCCTTGATACAGGGCCCGTTGTCGATTCTGGCTGCCTCCTCAGGCTCCCAGGAGGTCGACATGGGGGCGGGTAGCTTTCGGATGCGATTACGCAAATCTGCAGAAATCCAAGGAAGGAGGTCTACTGGTGGTACCGGAGGTCTTATACCCACAGTCGGTGGCTTCATGAGGAATACTGAGAGGCGCGGTAAACTCTGAAGCTGGCTATTACCCGCGCCAAAGAAATAAAGAGAAAGGAGATGCTGGAGGGTCTCGACCGTGATCCCTGGGCGCGGCGCAACAAAAGCTCCACTCGTCAGCCCCACCCCCCCCTCTTAACTAGAGTCTCCAGCCCAGCTGATTGCGGACAGTGCCTTTGCCCGCAACGGGCGGAACACACCCTGTCGATGCTTGGTCGGACACTCCTTGGTTCCGGACCCCTCCACAACCACCTGTGAATGGTGGTGGTGGAGGGGCCCGGATGTCCTATTACAGGCGCAGAGTGTCACACCGTGTGGTTTTAGTCGGTCCGATTCCGACACACTAAGCCCCGGTGGGGTGACGGCTTGAGAGGGTTTCCACACGTAAAAAAAGGACCCACTGTCGAGTCGTAACTACCGATAACTTTTGTAGTTCACTTTAATCATTTTATTTAATTGGAATTTTAATAATATTATTTACAATTCACGTGTTTTGACGTTTTATTTAAAAACCCTATTGTATGCCCAATGGGGAGGACATAACCGGACTAAAAAGCGATAACTATATCATCTATATAATGTGATTACTTACTTACTTTGGCTTTGGCTCAGTTTCGCTCACTTCAATGCCGAGGTTGTCAAAAAGTAGTCTACGTGCTATTCTTGACCAATAATATATACAGTGAAACTTGGTTAAGTGGGACCTGGATAAGTGAGAAACCTCCATAACTGGAACTCATACTGAGGTCCCAACACTTTGGCACTGAATTACCTCTATTAGTGGGACGAAGCAAAACCCCTATATCTGGGATTCGTTCTTTCGATTTCATCGTCATAGTTGCCTCTATAACTGAGACAACAAGTGAATTTTATATGCATTAACCTCTGTAACTGAGATAACATCGTTTTGTTTGTTTACTTACTTATTCTTATTCTATCCGCAAATGCCGCACTTAACTAATTTTAAGCCTGAATGACCTTCAGTTTTAGTTTTGCTGATACATGATAGTAAATCATACGATTGTTTATTTGAAAAGTGCCGAAACGAAGACTCAAATCGTTATCAGTACGCGAAAAACTGAACCTTACTATTATTACCTTCATTATCTTTTTTATTGATAATATAGGAAGCCTCTTTAAATGAGACAGATATTTAATTAAACCTAGATATCTGAGACACTGAGTAAGTGGAATACCTCTATAAGTGAGAAAAATTTGCAGGTCCCTTGATGTCTCACTTAACCAGGTTCCACTGTATAAACTTTCGTATACTAGTAAGATGCAGAGTAAAACAAAAAGTCACACTTCTATATATAACTTCAGTGTTTTTAAAGAATCTTTAGAGTAATATTTAATCGTAAGATTCAGATCTTTCTCATAACTGTTACAAGCCAACTCTCACACGTTAAGATAGCTTTTAAATTGCATTTTATACCAGGAATGTATGTATAATATCATCATAAGCTAAATCCTCATAAAAGTCCCACTTCTATCGACTCTAATATTTATGTGGGGGTTATGTCGCGTGTATGCGTATTTCTTTATTTTATTTCCCTTGCGAGCTCCGTACACGGTCGTATCTCTTGATAAAAGCCTTCACAATAACAGGGAATACTCCGGAATGTTCTGTTTATTGAGCACTTGATAATGCTTCGAATGCTTCGGATGCGTTGGGAATGAATCGTCTCTTAGAAACGTAGAACGTCTCGTCGCCTCCTTTGTAAGTTTTATGTATATAATACTTAGGAAAGAATTCTGTTAGTACTAATATTTTTTTCAATTGTGTCAATTGTGTCATTGTGTCAATGCTCAACACCTAACTCTCAAGTCTCACTATGAAACAATCTGCTCATCATATCCTCTGGGAATGTAGTCTTTGGTATAATGAACGTAATATAATGCTGAATAGCTTGCAGGTGACATTTGGGGCGGTATACTATGGGGATCTTGTGTCAACTAGGGTCAATTTCCGTGCGTTTAGGCGATTCTGCCATACATATTATAGAAATCAAATATAGCTCACCTAGGACCCGTAATATTGTGCTTCCCTGTTTAAAAGGGTGTATCCCTATTTTACTTCATTTTGTCTCCCGCTTTGTTAAGGAGTTAAGTGGATTTACTGTATTTCCAACTCCTTCAATTTTCTTCTGATTAATTTCGTTGCGGGTTCCGAGACAGTTTAATTTCTTCCTGGGACTTCCCGAGTGTCATAACTCGGTGTGTTCGTGGGTCACTGCTGTGGATCCTGGTGTACAGGAGTTACAGTGGTGGGCGTGTGGGTGGGATTAGTACTAATATTTTTTTCAATTTTATTGTGTCAATTATGTCATTGTGTCAATGCTCAACACCTAACTCTCAAGTCTCACTATGAAACAGTCTGCTCATCATATCCTCTGGGAATGTAGTCTTTGGTATAATGAACGTAATATAATGCTGAATAGCTTGCAGGTGACATCTGGGGTGGTATACTATGGGGATCTTGTGTCAACTAGGGTGAATTTCCGTGCGTTTAGGCGATTCTGCCATACATATTATAAAAATCAAATATAGCTCACCTAGGACCCGTAATATTTTGTGCTTCCCTGTTTGAAAGGGTGTATGCCTATTTTACTTCATTTTGTCTCCCGCTTTGCTATGGAGAGAAGTGGATTTTCTGTATTTCCAACTCCTCCAATTTTCTTCTGATTAATTTTGTTGCGGGTTCCAAGACAGTTTAATTTCTTCCTGGGACTTCCCGAGTGTCATAGCTCGGTGTGTTCGTGGGTCACTGCTGTGGATCCTGGTGTACAGGAGTTACAGTGGTGGGTGTGTGGGTGGGATTAGTACTAATATTTGTCAGAACTTTCGAACTTCCTGGGCCTCAATTCTACTATTTTAGGTTGACGTACAACCCACTGTCATCTCATTGACACGCTATTGAGAGACATTGATTTCGGTCAAAATATCGGTAATTTACTAACAAAAATTCAGTGTCAATAGATGGACGATGTAGCGGGAATGGCTTATCTGGAAAATTAAACATATCATTTTCTTACAAATTTAAAATGTACTGTTTACCAAACTATTACATAGAGAACGACGACATTTGTATCATTGGCAGTTCAGTGACAAGTCATCGGTATTGGTCTTACATAGTTAGTAGAATACGAAAAGTGCAGAACTATTTCGACGACAGTCAGATACAATATTAAAATAGCAGAATTGAGGCCCTGGTAACAGAAAGATGATATACTTCTATATGTTACCTGTTTCGTGTGCAAACTATCCGTATGAGCAATATCCCTTTGCTTTTTAATATTCTCAAAATTTTCCCCATTTTCATTGCTAAGTGCTCCGTTAGTGGGAAAAGGCTTTTCGCGTATTACGCGAGTAGGTTTAAATTATAGTTTGTATAACTTTTTTCTACACCTTGAAAAGCAAAAGTGTATATATGTGGGTTTCCTGATATTTAATCTGTATTTTCATGGAAAAAATATTGATAATCAACACTCCATAAAGTGAAGTGGTATCTATAAAAATTGGCCGCATTAGTGTTGTGACCTGTGCACTGCCAACCCGAAGTGACACGATGTTCAAGGTGCATTCAAAAGAAAAAAAGTCCTTTAATATTGATAATACCGGGTATAATATATTAAGGTAAAGATGGATTAAGACACAGTTAGGTTCCAAGCTCAAAGTAAAAACTAATAATAAAAAAAAGTGTGAAAACGACTATTGATTTATTTGCTTTGCTTATGCTGTAGCCGTGTCTCTCGTCTCGTCAAATGTTGCACTTACCACAAGACGGTGACTTGTCACATTTGTGCATAAAGTGTAAATAAATTTAAAAAAATAAAAACAAAATAAAATTTATAACAACGTTCACTATAACAATGACGGACAAATATTTATCAATCTATGTTCCAGAAAAATCTTTGTATCAGGTACTTACGTAATAATTCTTTAGATTATAATATAATTTATTTGTATAATATAAGCGTTTCTCAGGTGTGAAGTTAGAACAAAAACGCCGTGGGCACGCGATCGTCATCAGCGCAATCAACGCAGTTCGAGGCGGGAGCTATTGTTCGCGTAATTAATTGTATCCGTTCCGATGCGTATCGCTCCACCGGCGATTTGTACCTACATGGTGTAATAGGGTTGCCAATAACACTAACTCGTACGTTTCATTTAAATTTTCTTTCTAAGTGTGCGGTGGTTAGTGACCCTGACTAGTGAACTATATTTTGTGGGTTCGTCTTCCGCCACAAACAACTAATTCTGTGATGAACATGATGATTTGTTCTGTGTTTAGGTGAAATTTGGTATGTATGTGGTATGTGAATAGAAATATATATAAATACAAGCAAATAGGCCCGCTAAGAAATATATATAAATAGGCCCGCTCCTCCCCTACCAGCCGCTGCCACGTAGTGACGGCCGCTTTGCCCCCGCATTTTAAATCTCTAATATCTACTAAGATATTCATTTTAATAATATTCTGTTTAGTAGTTTGTTTAGTTCACAACGTACCTAAACTATTTATTTGAATAAGGAATAATAAAAGTGGTTACTGTTTATTATCCTTAGGAGATAGATATAAGCCATTGCGGGATTCTTTTAGATCTTTATAAGACATAAAGTGCCGTAGTACATTATTTTGATCTATCTCGTAAAGTTTAGTCAGCTTTTGCAATGTAAGTGCAAAAAAAAACACGTTTTTTTACGACTTAACATTACAAGTCTTTAAAATTTTCGGATTGCCTCTACACTGATATGCATGTATTATATGAAATGAAGATATTTATCAACAGTGCTGTTACTACACTACAGACTCTGTCTACTTTGGTATCAGATGGCCGTATTGCAATTATTGTTACTTTTATAATTCGTTTCAATATATAAATATATTGTGTAGGTTTGTTATTGATCGGCACATTGGCTTCTGTTTCGATTTTCAAGATACCTCGTATGTATAACATAATAATTTAAAACGTTTAAAGGTGCTGTTACAAGGCCTACTCAATTCAAAATATTTGAGTTTGAATTATGTCACATTACTACGTGAACAAAATCATAACTTGAATATATATAAATCTTCTGCTTAGTATATAATGAGAATATATATTATCTTAATATTAGTTATTCATATTTTGCAGTGCGAACAGCCCTATAAAGGGTACAGAGCGCATTAAGCGTGACAAATGTTTAGTTCGCGTGGCGGTCGACGAGCGACGTGACGCGACAACCCTATGAACTGGTTAATTCATAATTCGAGATACAATCAGTGACCTTGTAGTGGGATGTGTTAGGGGAAATGTCGCATTTAGATATTTCACGATAATTATATGTGTTATTAGTCCCTTTTATTAAATTAGGGATCAGATTGAGCAAAGAGTTTCAGTTTTAGGTAGCTGCTTGTTTGTGTTATCGAAGGTTATAGAGTTTTTGGTTGATTTTCATCATTACATTAAACCCCAAGTATTTCAAAAGGTTACGTGTCTTAAAATACCTTTTTTTATGGAAGATGGGGCAAACGAGCAAACGGGTCACCTGATGGCAAACGACTGCCGGACCCCTCGGATACCACCTATCGGTGGCATGTCGGACACGAACCGAATAAAACCGCACGCCGTCTCGGGTACTAATAGCCGGGGAACCAGGTATACCCTAGAAAGGAAGTCCCTGGTGCACCCATGAACCCCTGGAGTAACAAGCCCGTTGCCGGCCTCACTTCTAACTTTTAAACTGAATTACTACGTGTATGTTTAATTACTTCACTAAGGTAATATTTGATAGTTCAGACTGTACACTAATAATTAGATGCCTTATTCAACACATATCAGTTTTATTAAACTTTCTTACTAGACATGTAACTATATCTTAATATATATACATAGAAGGCACACATTCTCCAAGCTGCAGACATCGTATTAGAAGCTGTGAATACAAAGCAAATAACACAAAAGAACCGTGCTTCGGCATATATGAGCCAGGCTCGACCGGAATGATACCATGAGTTCACAGAAAACCGCTGTTTCAAGCAAAGTTTCAAGTTTAGTGACTTCAGAGATTATCGACTTCAAGTAAACAAATGTTTCAAAAAAAAAAGTTATATGAAAACTGCCGCATTGGGAATATATCCTGTGTCGCGGGGGACTTTACAAACATACATGAAACGGACACAAAAAACACCCAGACTCAGAACAATAGTTTATAGATCACACAAAGTGTCGTCCCATGTGGGGATCGAACTCACAACACTCAGCGTAGCAGGAAGCGGCGTAGCGACCGCTTAAACCACTGCGCCATTCGTGCAGTTAATATTTGCATGGATTAAAATAGAAGAAGTTACTCATGAGATCAAACACCGATCTACATATAGCCTATAGCCTGTTACGTAACATTATCGATTCGACGGCATATCACGGCAGTGATAGAATGGCAGCTTGATTGGGGGGAAGGGTTTTTCCCTGGGTTAGGGCCTGGGTTAGGGTTACCACATACTCCTGGCTCCTGAGACTCCAAGGAGCAGGAGATCCGAAGGGATTCTTCACCCCGTCAACAGAAAAAAATTTAGACAATTTAAAGCTTGCAATTCTACCTCAAGATCTTTCGGTCTCCACATTTAAGAGATAGCTTTTTATCCTTAGTGATATTACAGATTTTTTCTAAACTTGTTGAATGAAATTTTATCGTTTTTTCTTTCCAACAATTGATGATGATGATTTTTGAAGATACTCTAAAGATGAAGTCTTTCAATTCAGTTAGCCATTAAAGCGTATTTGTGTGTAGCGATAGACCACAAAATCAATTTCCTAAGTTAGATTATAATACAACAATAACATAACTTCAAGATTTTCTACTAATGTAATCAAAATGAAATTAATCACCGGAATTGAGTTCATAAGTTTACCCTTAGGAGACGAAACTTGTCAATACTCATAAAGTGTCAATACCGATAAGGGCTTGAACACAATAAACGCGACTGATTATTTATATATTAATTTAATAAATACGATATCTTCAGAAGCTTACACCGTTTTACCGTGGGAGAGCCATGCTTGCGTGGGAGAGCCATGCATACCACGGCTTCATAGAAAACCGGTGTTTAGCAATTCTTTCGTTGCCTTTCACTGAGTGAGTGAGGTTACCGGAGCCAAAATCCCCCCTCCCGCTGACTCGAGCGACTCGTATATACAGGCTGTATATATATGTATATATAAATAGAACTTAACAAGTTATATACATTGACGGGCGTGTTATTCCAGTGTTTAGTGATCCTGCCTGCTAAGTCCATTTATCCACCTTTTTTTATTTCCTGTGCGGAAATTCCCTTGGGTGTCGTGCAAGGGTGGGGTGGTTGTGTCGGACTCAAACCGACCAAAAACAGTAGCCGGGGAAACTAGTGTAGCAATTATCTCCTTGCTACACTAGTTTCCCTGGCTACTGTTTTGCCGGCTGCTGTGGATGGCCCTAGGTGTGTCGGGCACACCTAGGGCCATCCACGGCGTGTAGATGACCCCCTCCTGTGTGGGAACCCCCATCATCTCTTTGTGCTCCCGAAAGTAAAATAAATTTCCTAAAGCAAATTTTTCTATAAAAATATTGATTTTAAAGTAAAAAATATAAATAAATCGGTGCCAGGGTGCTGATGATTTGTTTGAGGCATATAAGTATTCTATCAGTCAATCTAGCTTTCGTAGTACAAGCTCTGTTTAGTTTAAAACTAGATTTCGTTGTGTACTAGTTTTTTTTTCTCTTTTTACATAGTCGTAAAGCAATTTAAATATGACAGAAATAACTGAGCTATATTAGAGACAAATTATTGCAATATAAAAGATGAATTCTAGAACAAAACCTGTAATTTATTACATTCTTTTCTTCTTTTAAAAGAAAATTCGCGCACTAGGAATATATCATGTATCGCGGGAGACTTTACAGACATTTATGAAACGGACAAAAAGAACACCTAGACTCAGAACAACAATTAGTGGATCACACAAAGCGACCGAAGTGACCGCTTATACAACCACGACATCCGTGCAGCCAATTGAATTGCAGGTTACATTAAACTAAGCTACGCAAACATAAAATATAAAAAATGCTGTAGATCCACCAACAAGGTCAAATTTGATTTTAGCAGTCCACACAATAGTTCTGTCAATTGTCATTATCGCAAAATATAATAATAATCTAATAAAAAAAAGTCTCGTGTCACCGTGTGCGTGGTTGAACTCCTCCGAAACGGCTCGACCGATTTTCGTTAAATTTTGTGTGGATATCAGGTAGGTCTGAGAATCGGCCAACATCTATTTTTCATACCCCATACCCAAACTAGGCAGAGCCTGTACCATGGTAACCAGACTGCTTATATACAAACTTATATGTTATTAATAAAATTTTTTAATTACAGATAAATTACACCCAGACACAAATACTACTTCACAAATACTATCTAAGTCAATGGCAGCCAAATACCGATGTGAATGTGAGCAGCAATCTAATAAAAATGTTCAGTAATCCAATACAATGTATGTTATTACAGGGTGCTTTGTGTGTCGTGTCGTGACGACAATTAGCGTGCCGATCCACTAAGTCTTCGATGATTTAATGTTACTCCTTCAGTTTGGACTAAGTTACAGTATGATGGCGTATTTGGAAATGTAGAAACCTGGCTTAATGCTCTTTGATAAGTGTAAAAGATAAAAAGTTACGTGAAACGTTAACAGTTTTAAAGGGCAAAATTGATTTTATTACATAAACCTTGTTTCTATAAATCTTAGACTTGGACTTGATTGATTGAAACTGTAAAGTGACTGCACGGATGGCGTAGTGGCTTAAGCTGAGTGTTGTGGGTTCAAACCCCACATGGGACAACACTTCGTGTGATCTACAAATTGTTGATCTGAGTCTGAGTGTTCTTTGTGTCCGTTTCATGTATATTTGTAAAGTCCCCCGCGACACAGGAATGTATCCCTACTACGGGAGTTGTCTTTAAATAAAAAAGAGAAAAAAGAAGTTGATACACAAGAATAACATCGTTGTTTCCTTAAAAGAAAAGAAAATCATTAAAACGAAAATTTGTAAGGTATTTAACATAATTATGTAAGCACTTGCATCATCCGACTTGTAAAAATATCTGAAAAGATTTACTTACAGAAATAGATATCATTTCATTTCATTTCAGGAGAAAGCTTTATCTGTTTTTTTTTTTTATTTCAATATTAATAAATAAAAATCAATATTAACACATCTACTGTAATCTGCCACGCACATTGTGTGTTTATTTTGCAACCATAATGTGCACACTGTTTCACATTGTGGTTGCAAAATAAAGATAAAAACCATCTTTAAAGCGTGGTGTATTTCGAGTCAAAATTTAAGCTCAATTGGTGCACATCTTTCTTAAACATTTGAAGCACAGACAAAACCAACTAACATTTTTATATATATAGATTCTTATATAAAAATGAACCCGTGTGGTAACGGATTAAGAATACACAGTGTCACCACCCCTATTCATCCCGTGGGTGTCGTAAGAGGCGACTAAGGGAGCAAATTGTGTAGGACAACAGCACTCCAGAGAGAAGGAAAACTTGACACAAACCCTTTACCAACCCGTCTGGCCAGCGTGGTATAGTAGGCCAGCGTGGTATAGTAGGCCAAAACCTTCTTTCTAAGGAGAGGCCTATGTCCAGCAGTGGACTAGTAAAGGCTGTTGATGATGATACAAAAGTAAACAGACGCTAAGCTGTCATTTTCGTCAATTATAATTATTTTGCTATTATGAACAGAGAAAATCTAATCGCTTTTCGCCATTCGTTCACAGTTTATACCCCACCAAATAGCAGCGGGTAGCACTTATTGGATACTCGCAGTTATTATGGATGTTTGTGGGTGTGTCAGCGTATTACGTATGTAATAACTTCGCCCAACAACACTGTAATAAACGCACTGGACAACTGTTATATTTGGGGTATTAATAGAATTAATTCTGTATTGGGTTTTGTGTGAGATACATCCGTAGAAGGAAATGGGCTTAATTTTTTTTTAACAATCTCAATTAACCGTTTAAGAACCATGCCTTGGCACTTATTGACCGCCGAGCTACCTCTCACAGAACTCTCAACTGGTGGGAGGGGGGAGTCTTATAGGGCGCAAATATTTTTTTATAGAGGAAGGGGCAATCGAGCAGACCCGTCTGGAATCCCCACTTGATGGAAAGCGACTACTGCTGTCCATGAACGCCTGCAACTCAGACAGCACAAGCGCGTGGCCGGCCTTTGAGGAAGGAGTACGCTCTTTTCTTGAAGGTTTGAAGGTCGTATCGAGCCAGAAATACTGCAGACGATAACTTATTTCACAGCTTGCCAATTATCATACTTGTGTCTCTCGAGGTGCGGGTGTCTGTGTATACATTGTTTGATACCCTCAAAAGATATACCATTTTTTTCGACACGGATGTAGCCTAGCCCTATCGCCATTAATAGCCATTTCCAAACATTAATATACATGTTTACAGACATCGTAATTAAATACGGGTTTAATAGTTTTCATTGTCCTTTAAAGTAATAAATAGAATTGTTAGTACGAACCGTTGTTAGGTGTAAACCAACCCGTCGAGTGTTCGAAACTTTATTATCCTCCACAAAGCCCACACTTTTGTTGAATAATTAGATACAGGTAAAATAATGTTCAATAGTTAATTCAATTGGTTATAAAATGTACCAAACTTGTATAATTATAAAGTCCCTTATCCTGCAATTAATGTGTGGGTGTTTAATTTTATGAGTAACATACATTTAATTGTTTGTTTTTATAAATTTTAAATTTAGTTTCTAATAGGTACAAAAACAGAGTCTTTGTATTTTTAAAGTTTAGTTTTTTAAAGTGATAGAAAGGTGTAATACTAAAGCATCAGACCAGTCTCATTTGTCATTTCTTTTGGAGAGTCGTCCAACGTTCAGCAGTTTAGGTCATGAGACCGTTAGTTGCCATGGTCCAACGAGCAGGATGTACCACAGCTTCGCAGAAAACAGATGTTTGGTAATTATTACATTTCATTTCAGTATGGTAGATTCCATATTACAGATTATCCGTGTGGTGACGGATTAAGAATACGGAGTGTCACCTCCCCTATTCACCCCTCGGGTGTCGTAAGAGCCGACTAAGGGAAAAAACTACGCAGGACAACAGCACTGCAAAGAGAGGAAAAACTTGATACAAACCGTCTGGCCAGCGTGGTATAGTAGGCCAAAACCTCCTTTCTAAGTAGAGGACTATGCGCAACAGTGGACTATTAAAGGCTGTTGATGTGTTGATGAAGGTACCGAGGCTTTGGCCACCACTAATTTTTGCGGAGGTACTCAAAGGCACACGTGTGTTATATTGGAGGTATCCCATAGGGCGGTAGTCCCCCTTTACTCCCTTTACTCGTTTCCAAAAAAAAAACATAAAAATACAAAATATGTTCCTCAGTCTATTAAAATTACCTTCAAATTCATAAAAAAAAACAGTTTTTATCTCAATCAGCATTCATTGCTCTGTCTCTGTCAGTGTAACTCACTTAACCTTCGATATAGCAGTAATGAAGGAGAAATCACGGAATGTGACCGCAAACCTATTCCATAGTCCGTGTGTCGCAAATACATCCGAATATTTGCGGATATGAACGTGCAAGCGGATATTTAAGACCTGAGCCGGGTGGACGTGTGACTGATGTTGTGGCTGTCCCCTACTGTTGGTGAATTATTTATGTGAACTTGTGTGCGTGTTTACATGTGTATGCATAGGCGTGTGTCGGTATGTGTATGTTTATATAGGTGTATCTATGAGTGTAGGTGAGCCAATAGGGCTTAAGGATTGGTTTGTGTTGGCGACATTTTGTTAGATTGATGCGGGTAACTTTTTTAGTAGGTTGTTTATATAAACTTTGTTTTGTTTTGTTTTTTTTCTTAGTGGTTTCTAGTTTAAATACATATATTATTGTATTTAAAAGAATAGATTTAGCAACAGAACTGGCAAGCTTAAATGGAATGATAGATTAAAGGTCCTTTATCTGAAGAATTTAACTTTTTTTATGCGATTGGGGAGCAAAAACGAGTAGACCCTTTTTTTTGTCTGTGCAGAAATCCCCTCGGATACCACCCACCGGTGGTTACCCGTACGTCGTCTCAGGTACCAGTAGCCGAGGAACCACGTGTACCCTAGAAACCTTAGGAAGGAAATCCCTGAGATGTAGTCGGGTCATCTGATATTAACCATCCATATTCATCCCGTGGGTGTCGTAAGACTAAGGAAGCAAACTACGCAAGACAACAGCATTGCAAAGAGAAGGGAAACTTGACACAAAAGCTATACCAACCCGTCTGGCTAGCGTGGTATAGTAGGAAAAAAATTCCTTTCTAACGGGAGGCCTATATCCAGCAGTGGAGTACTAAAGGCTTTTGATGATGATGATTATTCTCCAACAGCTTAACCTTTATAAATCTACATTTATTATATATCAAAATTTCCTATGACCAGTCTTGGGAGGAAACACCAAAACAAATTCAAGGATCCCATTCTACATAAGCTTATTGTAAAAATGTAGTATAGTCGTCCAGGGTGACCTTCGTATAAAATAACACTTCCAGTTTATGTTGATCAATCACAACAACCAGTGGAATAAATCAACAGGTAATTACTGAACTCATCCACACCTTAGGGAGATCATCGTTTTCAAGATGTTCGTCACCGCAGTGAGATATTTCATATTTTTTTTACCACATTCACACAACGCCATCTAGTCCCAAACTACGCAGAGCTTGTACTATGGGTATAACTGATTGTTCACGTCATAGTATTTTAGAAATCAAACCTAAACATTAAGTCAATTTTGTACGCAAAGTTTACCTCATGTCTCGATAGATGGCGTTGACGTTGATTTTAAAGTCGCGCTATCGTTTTGTTACCATAGAATATATAAGAAGCCACGATAATATTCATTAAATACCTACGTTCTGAGTATGTGGTGTGGTTTTATTGCTATAAAATACTCCCTACTCGTCGTATAAAAAGGGCGAAAAAGATCTTCGATGATCATAAGGTCCTACGATCCGGAACGTTTTTTGAAAAAGCTAAAAGCGCCCTCTAGTGGAGTAGTTGAGAGTTAAGTAGCAGATAGTTAGTCGAATTGGTGCAAGTTTGAAGCTGACCCAAGCTGAGTGGAGCCAACGAAGCGTGATCGACGGAGCTGAGCGGAGCAAGGTTGACGGTGCCAAGTGGAGTGTTAAAGGAAAGTGATTTTAAAGTGATAAGTGCAACTTAAAAACTGTAAGTACATTTACTTTATTAACAGTTCCAAGTGTTAGAGAGTTTAAAGTTAATGCATGGACTTAGAAAAATTTGAAGAAACTTGGGACTTAGAATAATTTGCAAAAAAGTGAAGAGACCCCGAATCTATGCCCGATTTCGCTTAGAATTAAAGCGCAGTTCAAACACTTAGAAAATTTACGACATTCAAACACTTAGTAAAATTTAACCACGGTGACACTTAGCAAATTAGGCACATAAAATTATTGGCTTATTACACTGAAGTAATTGTAATAGGAATCATGGAGGCTAAGTTAAGGGTGTTGGAAGATATTAAAAGTCGTATCCAGAAGGGGCTTATTAACTTCAAAAAGTCACCAAAAGACAGAATTAATCAGGCATATGTAGACTCACGTTTGGAAATATTAGACAAACAGTATGAAGAATTCACAAGAAAACATGAAGAGCTTTTGGTTAACTATACAGAGAGTGAGTTGAATGCAACCAGTTACATCAAAAATGATGTGTTTGAGGCAGTCACCGACACTTTTATAAATTATAAAGTTGAATTAAAAAATGCTTTACCAAAATCTCAACCTTGTAAAATGAGTGATGATGCCTCATCAGGCCATGCACAACCGAGAATAGTGTCAATTGCTAAATTACCAAAAATAACAATCCCGATTTTTAGTGGTAAATATCAGGAATGGTCAACGTTTAGAGATTTGTTTTTATCACTAATCGATAGTAATCAAGCTCTGGATGATGTACAACGCTTACACTATTTAAGATCTCAGCTGTCGGGAGAGCCATCACAGCTCATTAAGCACATACCGATCACGCATGCAAATTATAAAAAATGTTGGACGCTGTTAAGCAGTCGTTACAATAACAAAAGATTTTTAGCCAATTGTATTCTCAAGCGTTTACTAAACCAAAAACAAATGACGGCTGAGTCATCTGTTGCGCTCAAGGAGCTTTTAGATACTACAACCGATTGTTTACACGAATTAGCAAATCTAGGGGTGAAGGTAGACTCTTGGGATATCATTATTATTTATTTAATAAGCTCCAAGTTGGACGTTGAGACTCGGAAACAGTGGGAATTGCAGGTGAGTCAATCTTGTGAGGAACTTCCCACCTTCAAGGATTTTCGAGATTTTTTGGATAAACGTTTTCGGGCTTTTGAATTTGTAGAACCTCAAAGTAGTAAGTCTAAAAGCAGTACTAAAGCGTTTCACGTGGTTTCAAAAATATCCTGTCCTCATTGTTCCGAGGAGCACCTTTTGTGTTATTGTAAAAAGTTCGCTCAGGAGACCGTCGAAAAGCGTCGTCATATAGTTAAATCTCATGGTTTGTGTTTTAATTGTCTTCGCTCAAGCCATCTTATTGTTAATTGTCGAGTAAATACTAAATGCAAAATTTGCAGTAGAAAACATCATACACTCTTGCATCTAAAACCGGACTCTGTCGCGGAGCCAAGCTCTTACGCATCTCCAATGCAAAATGAAACACCACAGAACGAGGCCACTATTGGACCGCATATTACAACCCATTTTGCTAAAAATATTCATAGTCAGGTCATACTGGCTACAGCCCTTATTAAGGCTAGATCGAGAAATGGGCATACACAAGTTTTGAGAGCCCTGTTAGACCAGGGTTCTCAAGCTTCTTTTATTACAGAATCGGCTGTACAGTTATTAAAGTTAAGAAAGATAGCGGTTAAAACATCTATCTCAGGTATAGGTGGGAGTCAGAATGATCTAACATCGAAATTTATGGTTAATGTAAACATTCAATCGTTACGGGATCCTGACTTTACCTTTCAATTTAAGGCTTATGTGCTGAGTAAGGTGACTTCAATATTACCTGAAAGGAAATTTACATTGGTGGATTGGCCAGACCTTCGTAGCATTAATTTGGCTGATCCAAATTTCAATAAACCTAACAAAATTGATATTTTGTTAGGATCGGGAGTCTATGCCAAGATCCTTAAAGAAGGCTTACTCAAGGACCCCCAGGGTAGAACAATGGCTCAAGATACTTACCTTGGCTGGATCATATCAGGAGAGGTCAGCAATAAAGATGGAGAGACGGCTTGTCATAATCTAATTCTAAGCATGCACACTAAGGTCGAAGAAAACGCAATCCTAAAAAGGTTTTGGGAAATAGAGGCAGAGCCAACATGCTCTGAAAAGTCTTTTCTTAGCCCTGAAGAGCAAGCATGTGAAGATTACTTTGCTGCTACCACATGCAGAGATGCAGATGGACGCTACATCGTAAAACTGCCTTTTCGTTCCAGTAAAACACCCCGCAACACAAAAGAAATAGCGTTAAAAAGATTCCATAGTCTTGAGAGGAAACTAGCAAAAAATAGCGAGTTAAAAGGACAATATACTTCGGTAATAAAGGAGTATTTATCACTAGGTCATATGGAAGAGATTTATAATGAAAAGGACAAAAATAAAGTTGACGCTGTTTACTTACCGCATCATGCTGTGATTCGCGAAGACAAGTCTACCACTAAATTGAGAGTGGTATTTGATGCGTCATCCAAGGATTCCGACGGAGTTTCCTTAAATGACACCTTAATGGTAGGACCACTTTTACAGGCTGATTTACGTCATACAGTTATGCGATGGCGACAACATCCAATATGCTTGGCAGCCGATATCGTGAAAATGTATCGCCAAGTAAAGGTAGCTGATGATCACGTGGACTTCCAAAGGATTTTGTGGCGGGATGACGTTCATTCCGATATAAAGGAATACAGGCTTTTGAGAGTTACATTTGGCACCTCTAGTGCTCCTTACCTAGCAGTCAAGGCATTGCAGCAAACTGCCAGTGATGAAGGTCAATCGTATCCATGCGCTGCTAGTAGGGTTAGGACAGATTTTTATATGGATGACCTAATGACAGGTTGTCAGACTGAGGAAGAAGCTGTAAAAATCTATTATGAGTTTAATGCACTTTTAAAAAAAACAGGTTTCACTTTACAAAAATGGACAAGTAACCGAGAAGAGTTGCTAAATCAGATAAGGCTGGATACTGGAAGAGATCTGGAAATAAAAGAAGATGAAACCACTAGAATTCTAGGACTTACCTGGAACCGCAATTCCGACGAGTTCCATTATACTGTAAACTTACCATTTTCAATATCGTCGCCGTTGCCGCCGTCTGCATCTGAAACTAAAAGAACAGTTATATCAGAGATATCCCGTTTATATGATCCGCTAGGTTGGATTGCACCTTGTATAATTACCGCTAAAATCTTCATCCAAAAACTATGGATCGCTGGTCTGAATTGGGATGAAGAACTATCAGAAGATCTGCTGACAGAGTGGCAGTCTTACCGTAGTGGGTTGCAAACACTTAACAACTTTCGAATTCCAAGGTGGCTGAAAAGAAAAAGCGATGATCGAACTGTTGAACTTCATGGTTTCTCTGATGCATCTAGCGTAGCATACGCCGCGGCTGTTTATATCAGAGTCATCGATGCTGTAGGTCGGGTCCACTGTAATCTGGTGACTGCAAAAACGAAGGTGGCTCCAATTAAACAAATTTCTATACCACGACTGGAGCTGTGTGGCGCGGTTTTAGTTATCAAATTGCTTTTGGAAGTGGCTCATGTTTTGAATATCCAAAAGGCCGACATACATGCTTGGACAGATTCTACAGTCGTGTTGGCTTGGTTGAGCGATCATCCGAGTCGATGGAAAACGTTCGTCGCAAACCGGACGTCTGAAATTCTTAATGCCCTTGATGCCACTCAATGTCATTATGTCGATACAAAAAGCAATCCCGCTGACATTGCTTCGAGAGGTGCAACACCAACATCTTTGTTAGACGACTCGCTTTGGAAGCATGGACCATCGTGGTTGCTTGCTGATACCATAGAATATTGCAGACCTAAGGCTATAATGACTAAACTGGAACTAAAATCGTCCCGGGTTCATGCAGCACAGATAGAGGACCACCCGATTGAACTAATGTGGTCTCGATTTTCATCGTTCCGCAGATTGATCAGGACTCTGACCTATTGCAGACGATTCTTAAAATTCAAGATATCCAGAGAATCACGGTCCAAGTTACCATACTACCTTACAGCTTCTGAGATAACGGAAACCATGCATTGCTGTCTCAGGCAGAGTCAAAAGGTTTGGTTTGAGACAGAAATAAAGGCAATCAAAACCGGAAGAGACTTCAGAAAGGGCAGCGGCTTAGGTTCTTTGAATCCTTACTTGGATGATAAGGACTTGATGCGAGTAGAGGGTAGAATCCAAAATGCACAACTAAGTGATGATAGGAAGCATCCCATCATAGTTCCTCATCAGTCCCATTTGACAAAATTACTCATAGCGGATGCTCATGAGCGTGTTTTACATGGCGGGCCACAATTAACACTTAATTTTCTTCGCTCAAAATATTGGATTGTTCGAGCCAAGAATTTGATTAAGGCTCATATCCGCGACTGCGTACCGTGTATCCGTCACGCAGCCAAACCAAACAATCAATTAATGGGTCAGCTGCCATCATGCAGAGTGACTCCAAGTAAGCCTTTTCTCCATTCAGGTGTCGACTACGCGGGACCGATTCAAATAAGAACAGCAAGGGGTCGTGGACATAAATCTTACAAAGGCTACATATGTCTGTTCGTATGCATGGCAACCCGAGCTGTGCATATAGATGCAGTCTCAGATCTGACCTCTCAAGGCTTTCTCGCTACATTTAAACGTTTTGTGGCTAGACGGGGTCACTGTAGTCACCTATACAGCGACAATGGCACGAACTTTGTGGGGGCGTCAAAAGAGCTTAGGGCAATGTTTCGCGATGAGAGCGCTTCTCTCCCCCAAGAAATTGCCTCTATATTGGCTAATAATGGAACCGAGTGGCATTTCATCCCACCTCATTCTCCGAATTTTGGAGGTCTATGGGAAGCTGGTATCAAAAGTACAAAACATCACCTCAAAAGGGTGATCGGCGAATCGACGCTGACTTTTGAGGAGCTGAGTACCGTCCTATCCCAAATCGAGGCTTGTCTGAACTCCAGGCCCATTTCACAGTCTAGTGAGAACTCGTCAGACCCCAACCCATTGACACCAGGACATTTCTTGGTCGGTCAGCCACTGGTAATAGCACCAGATTATGATTATGAACATGCAGCAGTGGGTAGCCTGAGACGTTGGCAATTGACACAAAGAATGATTCAAACTTTCTGGAAACGTTGGTCTCAGGAATATTTAACTATATTTTTTCAACGACATAAGTGGGCTAAACGGATGCGAGATCCGAGAGTTGGAGATGTTGTCCTCATAAAGGAAGACAATTTACCACCTGCCAAGTGGTTATATGGGAAGGTAGTTAAACTACACCCTGGCAAGGATAACTTAGTACGTGTAGTAACCCTTCAGTGTAAGGGCTCCCGAGTCCAACGCCCAACTTCTAAGCTGTGTGTTTTGCCTGTCAACGATGACTGACAAACGCGTAATTTTATTGTTTTGTATTTTAATTCGTTATTTCATTCTTTTATATGTTATTTCGTTACTTTATATACAGTCCACTCTGATACTACGTTTAAAAATATAAAATTAATTAGAGTAACTAGTTTGATTGTTGGTAACCATAAATCGCTTTTGTGTATTTATGTTTACATTTTTTTTTTATGTCTTGATGTTATTTACAATATGAACACTATGATCTCCGAACACCAAGGATTTTCGTTTAACACTAAAGTTGTTCGTATATTTACTCTAGATTTTGCCATGGTGGGCGGCTTGAAAGGACTAGGTCCTTGGTGGGCGGAATGTTCACGTCATAGTATTTTAGAAATCAAACCTAAACATTAAGTCAATTTTGTACGCAAAGTTTACCTCATGTCTCGATAGATGGCGTTGACGTTGATTTTAAAGTCGCGCTATCGTTTTGTTACCATAGAATATATAAGAAGCCACGATAATATTCATTAAATACCTACGTTCTGAGTATGTGGTGTGGTTTTATTGCTATAAAATACTCCCTACTCGTCGTATAAAAAGGGCGAAAAAGATCTTCGATGATCACTGATATAAATACATTTTTACATTTTTTTTGTAAATACATACATATTATATATAGAAACACCCAGACCAAATCAAACATTAAATGTTCATGCACAAAAATGATTGACTTGAGCGGTAATCGAACCCGCGACCTTTGGAATAGCAATTCGTTACACAAACCACTACGCCATCCGGAATGTAAATCGTTTTAATCCTGTGTTAGTGGGGTAAGTACTTAGTGCTTCCAATTCCAGTGCAAAAAACCTAATCTAGGTTATTTATTTTTATGGCAGGAAAAAAATGATCATAAATCTGAACTATAGGTTCATCAGTCATAAATTTTTAGATCGCTGTAAACTAAGCTATCCTTCAAAGTTGCGACATCAAAAGCCGCGAGTCGTGCTTCTATTACAAAATGTAATTTACAAGTTCGCTGTTATCAAGGTTTCTACCCACGTACATCGTTACACCGATACACTGCAAGACTCAAAGACCTGTCGATTTATTTTTATAAGCACTGACTTTAGGTTGGCGTGAGCACGGAATCGTAATATACTTAGAAATGGTTAAAATGTTCGCTGACTTTTTAGTATTTTATGTCATGATAGTATTTGAAAGTTCGACATGGCTCGACTTGAGAGACTTGAATGGGCCTTGGGGATTGTACAAAATATATTTACAATAGTTGCCCTTCGCTGAACTGAATATAAATGTTTAATGTATTATTTGATACTGTTATATCGACCGCATTGTAATTCCCCGAGGATTCAATCTGGGAAATCTAGTCCACAAAGTTATTCGTTGAGAATTGGGAGGGTTGTGCCTGAGACTTGCTTTTAAAGTGGTCTGGTTAAGAATTAGGAAATACTGGAAATTAGATGATAAGCTAAAGTGTATACTAATGCAAGAATTATAGAATATAACTAAGAACAAGAAAAAATAAATAAATAAAAAAGGTAATAATACTAATAATGCCATTTGTAATAATAGTATAAAGATAACCAGAAAAGCTGAAAGAATCTATGTAAGTTAGAAAATACGTTAGACTAATAAATTTGTAAAACAATTTAATAGCAGGTATATGCAAAGGCAAAGGCAGTAGAATATGCAAAGCATAACACCAAGAACGCCGCCTTAATGACCGTTTCGGCTACTTTATATTTACAATTTATTTATACTAAGAAGCAAACGAGCAGAAGGGTCACCTGAAAGTAAATGACTACCGTCGCCCATGGACACATGCAAGTCATGATGCAACAGAATTGATGCAAGCGCGTTGGCGCCCTTCTTCTTAAGTTGGGGCTTTGGTAACTTTGATATTGTTTCAACACACAAATGATCGCACACTTATAATCCTATATGACGTATTCTCTGCATAACACAGTTGTCTCTATGAGATTGCATTAAAGTCGCTTTTTATACAACGAGTTGTAGGTTATTAAAATTATTCAATATAATATTTTGACTGAACGAAATTTGAAGATTTACTATATGAAAAATAGAACTACACGACAAACTATGATACGACTAAATGTTTTCAAGTCTTTAAAATTAAAAATAACAAGCCCATTATATCGTTCACATCCCTCTCAATAAACTCTATTCAGCATTCGGAAAAAAACACCCCTTATCTCTACAAAAAACAGCCTCTGAACAGCTAAAGACTCAGCCGGAAACTCCCCGCCCTCCAGATAAAGAGATTAGTGAAAAAGAGGCTCTTTATTCTGGCAATACTTAGAGTTTATCTGTTAAACGGTGGATCAGGCCGTACGAGATAACGCCATAAAAGAAGGTTTTTCGTTGTCATATTTTTTATTAAGTTGGCACACCTGTTTTCGCGGTTTTGTTTTCATTGCTAGCTAGTGACGGTAAAATCAAAAGTTTTAGCAAATAATTAATTTGTACTATATTTTTATCATTATTTAATTATATATAAGAGGCATTTCGATGGTTAGACGACTAGAAATAGTTACGTTTGTTATATAGTGTTATCATTGAGTATCTAATAAATCCTACAGAAGCAAAAGTTTGATTATCTTGTTTAGTGCCTTGATAACTCTATTCTTTTTTCACTTAGTTTTGGATACCAGTAAATACGAGTATAACACGTAGTGTTGTTTAGCGTTGGTAAATATTAAAATATCTTTAGACAAAATTGGTTTCTACATAAGTTACCCTTTTTTTTTTCTGTGCGGCAATCCCCTCGGATCACACCCACCGGTGGCTATGTAGGACTCGAACCGACTAAAAACCGAACGCCGTCTCGGGTACCAGTAGTCGGGGAACCAGGTACATAAGTTACACTTTTTTTTTCTGTGCGGAAATCGTCTCGGACACCACCCTACCGGTCTCATTGTCGTATTCGAAACAACTAAAATCCGCACGCCGTCTCGGGTACCAGTAGCCGGGGAACCAGGTGTACCCTAGTAAAGAAATCCCTGGTACCACATAAGTCACCATGATTTTATATACCATCGGTTGTCATAGCAACGTGTAATAAAGACGATGTTATATTAAAATGTGGTCATGTATATATTTATTTAGTTACTTTTGAACTCTATTCAGGAGTGCAAAAGTTGTTATTTATTTTTCTTTAAATAGTAATTGTTGCATGCTAGTAGCAATAATGATAATACAAAATATACAAACAGTTACGTCTTTAGGTTACTTGACACATTGGAAAGACTGTTATGTCTAATGCTTAGTGACATTGACTGCTAAGACGAAGATCGTGGGTTTGATTCCCACCTTGGATAAATAATTGTGTGATGAGCACGATCATTTCTTCTGTGTCTGGATGTTATTTATCAATATGTGTGTATTTAGAAATATATAAGTATGTTTATCAGCAGTCTGTTAACTATAGTACAGGCTCTGCCTAGTTTGGGATCAGACTGCCGTGTGTGAGATGTGTGAAGTTATTATTATTTCAAATCCTCCGAAAATAGTCTATTAATAAATATTTTACGTCTCTTAGCTTTAATAATCCTCCTTGCTTTGGTTCACATAGAATCACCCAAGCTACATTAAAAGACAGTCATCGCTCCAATAGAAGCAATTAGTATCGACAGATCATCATTAAAGGGCGTATTCTTTCACAAGTAAGCCTTTATGAATACGAAGCGATGGTAATTGCTAAGCCGTATCGTCTATTGACGTCATACTATCTGTATAAAGCATCAATTCATTGGTTGTTATGGTAACTCTTGAAAAGAGGACGCTGATTGACGGTTACAACTTTATTTTAACTTAAAATAGACAAGTTGGCATGAGGTTAGTAAAATTGAGATCTCAATTTCATAAAATTGCTTTTCCATTTTGACTGGACTAGTGGGTTGTGATTTCGAATGTTAAGCTAGAGGATCGACTCCCACCCAGGACAAGCAATTGAGGGATGAGCATGATCATTTATTCCGTGTTTGTGTGGGAGAGCCATGCTTCGCCACGAATGGGCCGGCGTGATACCACGGCCTCATAGAAAACCGGTGTTAATGGGACTACACTTTGTGTTATCCACAATTGTTGTTCTGAGTCTGAGTGTTCTATGTATGTTTGTAAAGAAAAGGAAAAAAAAAGTCTAAAGAAAAACTTTCTGTTCTATAGGCTTCTCCAATTGTAGTTCTCATATGTACATATGGGTACATGATCTTGGCCTCGGGCAGAGCCTGTACCATCCAAATACATACGTATCATAGATAAATTACACCAAGACTTAGAATAATTATGTCTGAGCTCATCACACAATATTTATCTTGCGTAGGAATCGACTCTGGCTTACCACTCTGGGTCACTAACTATTAGAGCGATATGCCAGTCGGTCAGCCCAATACACACGTACTAGTAAGTTAAGTATTATCAAAGTAAATCCAAATTTCTCAACTCTGAGGGTTTAAGAAGATCTACCGGAATGGACGAAACTATACTTTGAAATAGGAAAACTTCTATTTTCCTTATTATGTTAGGGGGGTAGACGAGCATGAACGTCTGCAACTCAGGAGTCACAAACACGTTGCTGGCCTTTTGCTCTTTTCTTGAAGGTTTGAAGATCGTATCGGTCCGGAAATACCGAAGACGATAACCCGTTCCGCAGGACTGACAAGAGCGTCTCCGCTATATGAGCTAGTAACCCGCAATACCAGTATAAAGAACATATGAAAACAAATTTTTTGAAACATTACTTTGCAAAACCTGACTTCAGTCATATTTTTCCTTACATAATCCCAGGACTTATCTCATTTTCTACATAATTGTTATGATAAAAAACAAAACATTTTCTGTAAAACCCAATGTCTCCACTGAAGAACTACTTATGGTAGTAAAAGCAAATTCACCGTAGGTAACGGCATTAGGAGTAGCAATGTCAATTGATATAGTAAATATCTTGGAATTGGCGCCATAGTCGTAAAACTGGTGTATATTCCAAAGATGGCCTGGAATTAACGAATGTTTTGTGTAATCGTGCCTGTTAAGGATAGTGGCAATAAAATGGAATGGCCCGTTTGATTCTATTTTGGGTTGTAAAGATGGGATTCTTTTTATTCCAAGTTGTTTTGGATACCTGATACAAACATGCGTTGTAATTTCTATGAAACTGTATTCTGTTATTACTATTTAATTTATGACACAACACGATTATGGTCATTATCTGAGACTAACCGAGAAAAGTCGTGTAAATCGATATCACATTTGGTTATTGAAAGAAATATCTTAAAACTAATTTAAGACTGCACGGATGGCGTAATGGTTTAAACGGTTGCCACGCTGCTTCCTACTCCACTGAGTGTTATGAGTTCGATCCCCACATGGGACGACACTTTGTGTGATCCACAAATAATTTTTCTGAGTCTAAGTGTTCTTTGTGTCCGTTTCATATATGTTTGTAAAGTTCCTCGCGACACAGGAGTTATTCCTAATGCAGAAGTTGTCTATTTCCAATTTAGAAAAAATGGAAATCTTAATTACTTACGTATTAAGAGAATACATAATTAAGGCTTCTATATATATATATTCTTATATACATCAAACGGACACAAAATACACCCAGACTCAGAACAACAACTAGCGGATCACACAAAGTGTTGTCCCATGTGGGGATCTAACCCACAATAGTAGGAAGCGGTGTGGAGTCCGCTTAAGTCACTACGCCATCCATGCAGTAACAGTTCATTTTCAATTTATTTACAATTAAATAGTAACGATGCGTCAAAAAATCCAAAATCTTAAGCTAGGTCTTTCATTCTACATCTTATTTAAATCTTAAGTAGAGTTACTACATCAATTTAGATTTTCATCATCATCATTATCAACAGCCTTTAACAATCCACTGCTGGATATAGGCCTCTCCTTAGAAAGGAGGTTTTGGCCTACTATACCACGCAACGGGTTGGTATAGGGTTTGTCTCAAGTTTTCCTTCTCTCTGCATTGTTGTTGTTCTTAGTCGGCTCTTACGACACCCACGGGATGAATAGGGGTGGTAACACTCTGTATTCTTAATCCGTCGCCATACGGATCCAAATCCAAATCCATATAAATATGTATGTTGATATAATAAAGCATTTGAATGTAACATTAGATAGTTTTTTCAGTTCTATTTCTGCTATTAATAATTTTCATTCCGCCATATTTATGCTGTTTAATATAAGATACTGCATTAAATACTACTTGATCGTTGCTAAAGAAATTGAATTAAAAAAAATCGTATTACTATAATGTCATGTACACTATGGCGATACCAATCATAATTTTACAAGCCCGTTGGTCTAGTGGTTAGTGACACTTACTGCTAAACCAGAGGTCGTTCGGTCGATTTCCACCCACGACAAATAATTGTGTGATATGTATGATCATTGAAGTATAGCTGTAAAAACAATGCTAAATAGATGAGGAGATGGCCTCACTGGAGGTCATTCTTAAACTCTGACAAATATCAGCGTATCTGCTCCATGCATCTAAAGCTGATTATAGAATCAACCAAAAAACCAAATTATTATAATTTGCTCAGCCCTCAACATCACCAATCACGTCACTCCACAATTGTCAAACAATTTTCAGTTTTAGCATCATCATCATCAACAGTCCACTGCTGGACATAGGCCTCTCCTTAGAAAGGAGGTTATGGCATAATTTACTATTTTTATTTCTCTTTTCACACAACTTAATTATTTATACTCTATACATCTTTGATATCTTAATTGTGTTTTTTTTAATGTGGTAAAGTTACATATGAGCCTTTTGAGCCAGCTAGAAGTTATTTCGTAGCAAACTACGTTGTAGCTTCTACGGCGTAGCACATTGTGTAGTAGGAGGTTCAATAGGAAACCATCGGCAGAGAAAGGAATCCTCTTACGAATGTTTGTGTATATGGGTTTTATTTTTGGAAATAGAATTGTAGAGGAATTTCATTCATCGGTAATTGATGACAAATATTGCTTATGTATGATATTTTAATTTTTGTTCTTAGGTTATAATGGTCAAACCAGCAGATAAGTAGCCTGACGGTCAGTGATTACCACCGCCTCTGGACACCTGGAAGTTGAAGTGGACCGGCCATATCTCCAGGCGGACAGATGGTTGCTGGAGCCCGACATGTGCTATAGTGAAGACCGCGATTAGGCACGATGAATCTACGAATTGAAAAAATAGCTGGCAGTAGATGGACGCGGATTTCCCAAGACCGGGACAGTCGGCGCTCTTTGGGGAGGCCTTCGTTCAGCAGTAGATTTCGTGCGTGCGTGGTCCCTTTGTCTACTCCCCTCCCAAGATTTAGGGCGTTGGTCTTCCGTTAATCTCACTTACTCAGTGAAAAGTAACGATAGAATTCCTTAACACTCCGGTAGAGCCCGATCATAATGCACCGAAGTATGGCTCTCGCAAATTCTAAAACTCGGTTACTGCCGTTGAAAATAAAATATAATTTTGAGATATAAATACTTCCTCTACTGCTTCTTTGTCCTTTACATACTTCCAGTATGGCCCATTCTCCTGATCAAGCTGTAACCCTAGGAACACACACCCACTAGAAATCAGGATGTCCACTAACCGATCCACTTTTAAGCTTAATGTACGGAAGCTCTATAAAGACTTGTTGACGGAGTCATCAGAATAACACCTTAAGTTCTAACCTTAGTTTTTTATTATCTTCGTATTTTATTTATATATTATTTTGATATTTATATGTATAAACTATATGGATGTAGACCTAGTACTTATATATCTGTAGGATTTTTTGTATTCTGCTTTTGTAACATTCCTTAGTTCAGTCTCGTCTTTGCCTGTCCCAAATATAAACCTGCCACACACAGCTTTGCAACACCCAAAGGTTCAACGGGCAGAAAATGCCTAAGGCATTAAGTCAACCTCATAAAATATGTTTGCAGTAAGTCTTAATAAGAATCGGTTGTCTGTAAAGTCGGTTTACTAACGATAGTTGAACGTGACAACGTCATAAGAAAATACTGATGGAATGGTTGCATTTTTCAAGAATATATTATTGTATACGAGTAGCAGCTGTCCACGCGGACGCATCGCTCACTCAAGTAGGAGAGAGACAGATGTCGAACGCTGCCGAACGCGGAGGCCGATTGTGCCTCTTTGTCACTCGTTCCGCGCTCTCGCTTGCACTTAACGCCTTAAATGGAACGCCTCAGAGCGAGGTAACGCCGCATGAGTCATGTTTTTCGTGCGTGCAGCCGGATCTATCGAATTATAAGACGTTGTCACGTCAATAAATAAAAATACTTCTGCTTATACAGTCATCATCATCAGCCTATCGTAGTCCACTGCTGGACATAGGCCTCTCCAATTGCACGCCACGCCTGCCAGCCATCTTGAGCAAATCTTGCCCACCTGGCCTGTGGGCGTCCTACACTACGTTTGCCGAGATGCGGTCTCCACTCAAGAACTCGTTTTCCCCAACGGTTGTCGGTTTATACGCTCACTGTATAGTGAGCGGAGCAAAATATATAAACATACCTTACCCAGTCAAGTATCAAGATCATCATTTGAAGGTCTGTTATACACTATCCGGGCGGTTTGGTGGCCTCAGCGGTCAGGTGAATATTCATGAGATTAACTCCGCCTCACGGACGCTCGACCGGATGCCTAACGCCACCGAGACACAGCTCTGAAATAACACTAACATTTTTATATAGCTCTTACTGCTTTTTGTATTTGTGAAACGTAATAGATTAAATGGAATATAAGTAACTGTGAGCTAGTGTCTTTTAACAAAAAGGTAGTATGTGACATAAATGTATAGAAATGTATCGATATCTATTACACAGAAAAAAGCCGGCCGAATTTCATAGTTCTAGGTCAACGGGAAGAACCCTATGAATTTTATAAACGGGATATTTTTTTCACGCTAAAGTTAGCGTGAAAAAAATATCCCGTTTATACTTCTAAGTAGAAGTTTGACTTTAAGGGACTGTAGACTGACTTGACTATATGGTTTTAATGTCAACTCGATATCTTCACGCGTTCTCTAGATAACGGGTTTAGACAGACGAACAGACAGACGGGCAGCAAAGTGATCATATAACGATTTCGTTTTCTCCTTTTGAGATACGGAACTCTAAAAATTAATACATAGACGGGCCTGTCGGTCTAGTGGTTAGTGACGCTGACTGTTAAGCCAAAGGTCGCGGGTTCGATTCCCAACCAGGCCAAATAATTATGTGATCAGCACGATCATTTGTTCTGTGTCCGGGTGTAACGTATCTATTTTATGTACCTATGTATTAAAAAAACAAATAGAAGAAGTGATAAAAATTATAGTGTCGTGTTATTTTTGCCTCTAACAGATTTTTCACCTATTCATTCGCCATAGTTCTATACAATACAACACGATATACGCTGGGTTTATAATACATTTGGTACGAATGCTAAAAGGGATTAAAAATTTGGTTATGATTATTAATTCAGGAAATAAAGTGCAATTCCGTGTGTGCGTTTTATATGCCTCTGCTAGTTATTCTATTTGTGTGTATGTATGAAGCGAAATTGATTTATTTTAAATTATTTGTAAGTAGTGTCAATCTACTTTATATTGTAACTATAAAAGTAATAGAAACTAAACCTGGAATGGAGGCTTGGTGACCTGAAATACAGGCTAACGCCTAGTTTAGGCACCAGTCTCCCACAAACATCTAGAGACATGTGAAACCCTAATTTATTCTGCAAATGTGGTGAGATAATAAAATGAATATATTTATTTATTTAAATCACAACAATGTTCCTATCGGGTGTCGAACGAAGTTGTGACGATCGAGTAAAACTGATTCGACACGATTTTAATTACAACGCCATCTATGAAAGCGGCTATTACCTACATATTTTTCAGTTGGTTTCTAATTAAAACAATTTATACATTGGTAAAATCTCCTTGAGAAATGATGTCGAATACAATATTTAATTTTACTGAGATGGAAAGTAATGATTTCCTATCTATTCGATAGATGGCGCTGAATGACTGACAAGTGACAATTCAAAATAAAAAGTGTCGTTACAACTTTTCGTGAGATATTTTTCCGTCTAGCCCCCTTTCACAACGCGCGATAAGGAACTTCGTTCCAAAACCTTCTTTCACTTATGAGTTATAAAACCTAAGCGAAGCTCAAAAATTATAGCACGTTTTGAATAGACTCCTTCAAGGCTATAAAAATATCAATAAAGGAGTTTTAGGAAAAGTTTTCAAAAGAATCATGCTGCCTCGCCAGTAACTCAACAGAGATATCTTGTCGCCCACAAATATTCACGTTCGTGTTCACGGTGCATGTTACGACATTGTAAATTCTTTGGCACCATACACTATTCCAATAAACTATGATAACAACTGAAAAATACAGAATACGGATAGGAGATAATAGATAAACAAAGAAATGGGGATACTGTACATATAGGAATAACTTAATTTTTGATAATATTACAATGAAATATATATATAATACTAGCTGACCCGGCAAACGTTGTATTGCAAAACAAAAAAAATTTAGGGATGGGTCACCCTTACCATTTAGGGGTATGAAAAATAGATGTTGGCCGATTCTCAGACCTACCCGATGTGCACACAAAATTTCATGAGAATCGGTCAAGCCGTTTCGGAGGAGTACGGGAACGAACATTGTGACACGAGAATTATATATATATAATATTTTATTTTTCCATAAATGGGTTTTAATTTGATAGTTTTTATTATGGTACCGAGTAATTTGTTGTCTTGCTTCATAACGCGATACACTAACTGTTAAATTTCCGCATACCTTAATATATTTTTGTTCTTATCTTAAATATGTAGTAGTAATTCTTATAGTTATCTATTTTCAGCTGTTAGATTTTATTTTGTTATTTTTGGTATATGTGGTATACATACAGTGTAGCAAATCATCATTATCAACAGCCTATAACAGTCCACTGCTGGACATAGGCCTCTCCTTAGAAAGGAGGTTTTGGCCTGTGTAGTGTAGCAAAGGTTATTTTTAATTTATATACCAGCTCCTCTTACTGTTAAACAATTGGCAAGTATAAAGTTTAAATCCTAAATCCTCCTAATTAAAGTTAATACTATGAATTAAATAAATAAATAAAAAAAATATATAAATATGTCTCCAATATGTTTCCTTTCCAAGGAGAGGCCTATGTCCAGCAGTGGACTTGGATTGATGAAATATGTTTATGGAAATTAACGAGATTATTAGAAATGCCTGACGTTTCGACCAGATTGCACTTTTTTTTTTTTTTTTTTTTTCGTGCGGAAATCCCCTCAGATACCACCTATCGGTGGCATGTCGGACACGAACCGACTAAAACCGCACGCCGTCTCGGGTACTAATAGCCGGGGAACCAGGTATACCCTAGAAAGGAAGTCCCTGGTGCCACCAGATTGCACTGACCGTGGTCACAGGTAGCGGTGCGCATCCTCCGCTGTCGAGTCCTTTGTATTTACAATAGATTAAACAAGTTTCAAAAGAAGATAATTTATAAGGGTGTTATTAAAAAAACGTTTACAAACATGTTGTATTTTAAAAATATAATAATTTTTCTGTTCGAATTTATTTAGGGGCTGATGTGTAACTTCGCAAAAAGTGTTTCAGACATTAAGAATGCAGAATTCTGCGCTAATAACTTTAAAATATGGTAAATTATACATTTGCAGATAATTGTTACGCGGAGGTAAACAGATTACATGATTCATTGGGAAATTCTTATTAAGTTCCGTTTAAAATTAAATTCTACACCTCAGTGTATAATTAAACAATTAAACACCATGTACCAAAAAATATTGTGTTATGGTATACTTGCAAAGTTATTAATATTCTTTTTTTCTTTTCTTTTCTTTTTTAAAAGACAACGCCCGCACTAGGAATAAATCCCGTGTCGCGGGGGACTTTACAAACATACATGAAACGGACACAAAATACACCCAGACTCAGAACAACAATTTGAGGATCATTCAAAGTGTTGTCCCATGTGGGGTTTGAACCCACAACACTCGGCTTGACAGTAAGCGGCGTGGCTACCGCTTAAACCACTACGCCATCCATATCTTAAGTTACACTGTACAAGTAAGTGATACACTGTAAAAGTAGAAACTTTTATTAAATTCTAATAAGTTTTCTTTAGTAACAAAAGATTAAAATTCGAGAACGTGTATGGGATTATTGTTGAATATTGTAAACATTTTTAAACGTGAACTGACAAATCAGACACGAATCTAGAACGTCAAACAACAACAAAAGTAAATACGAGTATTAGTGAGTGTCGCAATCGAGCCCGAACATAGTACGGTTGGATATTTTCAATCTATCACAATAAAAACGCCATCGGCCGAACATGAACGGTGTTGGACAAAGGGTATAATGGAAATGTCTGTCAAACGTAGATGTACGGCAAACACTAACGTTTTATGTGTAAGAATATCGTGAACAATGTAATGTCAATAAAAATTAGGAATTGGTTAGAGTTTTTTGTTTCAAACAGTATACTCTGTTATAATTTTTATCTAATAAATTACTAGCTGAGAGCCGCGGTATTACCCGCGTTTGTTGTTATAACCGCGGGCAACGCCGTGGGGCGAAGCTAGTCTAAAAAAAGTAGCCTAAGTTACCCCTTATGTCATCAGCTATCTGCCAGTGAAAGTCCCGTCAAAATCGGTCCAGCCGTTCCAGAGATTACCCGGAACAAACAGACAGACAGACAAAAATTGTAAAAATTGTTATTTTGGCATATGTACCGTGTAAACATACATATGCATTTAGTAAAAAGCGGTTATATTAATATTACAAACAGACACTCCAATTTTATTTATTTGTAGTATATGTATATAACATACATTTACGAGTATATATCATCATTTGTTCGTTTTCTCGCCGGCGGATCGGAGTGGATGTGAAATACACTTACACTAGAACCTCTGAGGCCCAAGTGCCAGTTTATTTCACTACTACCCGCTCGACCTCAGTGATCGCAATCTGCGCTGCGATTGGCCCGCACTGAAATCTCCACCAATCGCAACGCTAACCTCGCTCGCTGTCGAGAGCGAGTCGATGTGAAATACACTTGCACTCAGCCTTCTGATCATCATGGAATTCTTCACGTGATGGGAGTATTTATAACAAAACAAATATAACTTTTCATCAAGAAATGGAGGGAAAAAAATACCTTTGTATTGAAATTTACTTTCGATCTCTTAGAGACAAATTTTTTGTTTTGTACATTTTGTGAAAGAACGTACTATAACATATAATCTAGTCTATTTCTTTGAAACGTAATGAAAAGCAAAGAAAAAGTATTTTTTTACGTATAAATATATTAACTGAACTGAATAAACTATGGGTCCGTTTGGTGACGGATTAAGAATACAGAGTGTCACCACCCCTATTCATCCCGTGGGTGTCGTAAGAGCCGACTAAGGGAAAAAACTAAGCAGGACAACAGCACTGCAGAGAGAAGGAAAACTTGACACACACCCTTTACCAACCCGTCTGGCCAGCGTGGTATAGTAGGCCAAAACCTCCTTTCTCAGGAGAGGCTTATGTCCAGCAGTGGACTATTAAAGGCTGTTGATGAAATAAACTATGGCTGTATTATCTAAATATTCCTTCATATGCACAGTATGCTTAAAAAGGGTACAATATTTTATATATTTACTTTTTATTTATTTCAACACGTGTGCTTACACTCCTTTGGTGTCCTTGTCCTAGTGGCCTTTAGGATGAACATACGGGTATGTAACCTAGGCCTCCTTGAAATTCTACATTCTCAGGCTCAGTTCAAAAAACCCTTTGACATTGCGCCATTTCCAGGTATATTTTTCAATATTTTAAATGTATCTTAAAGAATTTCAAGGAGGAATTTCAGGCCCGATGGAGTAACGATTCGCGCATGATGGCTGGCAGGAACTGGATGCGAGAAACCCAAAATTGATCTAAGTGGCGTGCAATAGGAGAGGTCTATGTCCAAAAGTGGACTGCGATAGGCTGATGATGATGATCTCAAAGAAAGCTATTTTTTATGTGTCTTACAATAACTGTTACAATTACTGAGTTAAATGACAACGTAATTTAATTAGCACTTCTTTTTGTAAAAAACACGCCATTATATTGTTATTTTATATACCTGAAGATGTTATTTTCCAATGGGTGTATATCGGCACAGATATATGGTGGATTAACTTTTGTTTAAACATTTGACAAAACAGATTATTGCTATTGTTTGTGTTGATCTATGACTTTAGTCTAAGACGATTTCTAACAATTTTTAAAAGAGTTTTATGAAATAAATATATTTTGAGTTTGAGTTTGAATGTAAGTAAAATTATTTTGAATCAAATTGTAGCATTGCTAACTCTATAAGTAATTTATTTTTACAGCGTCTTATATACAATATAGGTAAAATAAACCTTTATTTCTCATGTTTCTATTTTCTTATTTAAATAAAACGAACCATTTGGTCTAATGGTTTTAGTGAGTGATTTTAAATAGTGAGCCAAACGTCGTGGGTTCGATATCTTACATATTTACGAGAGTACGAGCATGGAGTATCACCACCCCTGTTCAACCTATGGTAAGGGAGTAAACTACTCACAACAGCAGCACTGCAAAGAGAAGGAAAACTTGACAGAAAACTATTTTTTTTTACGTGTGAAAACCCTTATCGACCGTTTGCGGCGGGATGGTGTGTAGCAATCTAACCAATTAAATCCACACGGTGTGCCACTCTGCGCCTGAAGTAGGAGGGTTCCGATAACAGCTTTTATTAAGATGCACACACTGCAAGTACCATCAAGCAACCAAAAGCAATCACATAAAAAATGCAACAATATACCCAGAAGTTCATTACAAGTTTGTCCGAACAAGTTGAAGATTACTTTGGGGAGGAAGGAAAACTTTTTCTTTGACTTGTGTGCAAGCAAGAGTTAGCGTCTAATCTGCATGCGTAATGCATGTAAATAAGATTGGACCTGCTACAAGAGTAAGCTGCCAAGTTTGTGCTGCGAACTGCTTTCCGATTTAGTTTAGTAACGAGAATATTACTGCAGGAAACGGTGAAAGAAGTTTGCACTTTACTGATTAAGTTCATATGAAGATTTGTTTAGTTCTGTGAACATGTGTTGCCGTGGAAAATTTAGTGGCATTTTTGTTTGTGCTGGCATATTAGCGTTGAATTTTATTATTATTTGTTAAATATATTTTACAGTAAAATACTTCTGATGGTAGTTTTTGCATACCTCCGTTGATCATTTATATATGAAAAATTGTACAAAGGAAAATTACGTTAAAATGCTATGGTCATTTTTAATTGATAAGTTATTATAAATGGGATATTTTTCACATTTATTTTCGAGTATTAGTTGCCGATACTTCGTCACTGTTGCAAGCGCCATGACTTTTGATGAACTAAGTAACTATTAACGAACTTAGATCATCCTTCATGGTAAATATCTCTTTTATAAAAACTTATCAAACATTAGAATAATTCTATACCAATTTTCTTTTTCTTTTTTTCTCTTTTTTTTTAAAGACAACTCCCGTATGAGGAATATATCATGTGTTGTTGCGGGGGACTTTACAAACATACATGAAACGGACACAAAGAACACCCAGACTCAGAACAACAATTTGTGGATCACACAAAGTGTCGTCTCATGTGGGGTTTGAACCCACAGCACTCAGCGTAGAAGAAAGCGAAGGAATTCTTTTTCTTGTCATATTTCCTTTGTACCTAGTTCTTCGTCACAAATCTTGCTTTAAATAATAATAATAACTACTTCACACAGAAGAATAGAATTGAGATTTTGAATCTCAATTTAACTAACCTAATGCCAACTTGTATATTTTAAATTAAAGTAAAGTTATAACCGTCAATCAGCTTCCTCTTTTCAAGAGTTACCATAACAACCAATGAATTGATGCTTTATACAGATAGTATGACGTCAATAGACGATACGGCTTAGCAATTGCCATCGCTTGGTATTCATAAAGGCTTACTTGTGAAAGAATACGCCCTTTAATGAATGATCTGTCGATACTAATTGCTTCTATTGGAGCGATGACTGTCTTTAAATGCAGCTTGGGTGATTCTATGTGAACCAAAGCAAGGAGGATTATTAAAGCTAAGAGACGTAAAATATTTATGATTAGACTATTTTCGGAGGATTTGAAATAAAAATAACAACTTCACACATTTAACACACGGCCGTCTGATCCCAAACTAGGCAGAGCCTATACTATGGTAAGCAGAATGCTGTTAACAAACATATATTTTTAAATATTAATATTATAGATAAATTATAATATTATGTTCGTAATTATCATACAATATTCGTCCTGGGTGGGAATCTAACCTATGACCCCCGGCTTAATAGTCAGGATCACTAACCACTGGGCCAACAGGCTTGTCAAATAAATTATCTAATGTTTATAATCTACGGTAACTTCTTTAGTTATGTAACAAATAATAGCACGGGTACGGTTGTTTTAATAGTAAATTATATCTGTCTAATCTTAATCATAAATATAATTTAGATTAAGATAAATATGATTATACTTTTACCGTTCGTATCATGTCAGATAATCCTGGTAAGCCCTCGTATCAGGCGCATCACGCAACGAAGCTTTGCTGTCATAATCCCCAATTTACATGAGATTATACATATAATTAATTATTAAGACACCTTACACTGACTTCTTTTTGATATACGTATGAAATATTAGGATGAAAGGGTTCTTGGTAAATAAGATATTGTAGGGATTTCTTGCGTGGAGCTAACGCAATTTATTTACTCGCGAATTAAATATACCATTGACGTAAGACGGATTATAAAATGTTAAAATGGTATGGCCATTCGACTGCACGGATGGCGTAGTGGTTTAAGCGGTCGCCACTCCACTTCCTACTACGCTGAGTGTTGTGGGTTATATCTCCACATGGGACGACACTTTGTGTGATCCACAAAGTCTTGTTCTGAGTCTGGGTGTTCTTTGTGTCCATTTCATGTATATTTGTAAAGTTCCCCACGACACAAGACATATTTCTAATGCGGGAGTTATCTTTTTAAAAGTTTTTTTTTGTTTACTTTGGTTAGTCATGGACAAATGTGCCGGCTCGACCATGGTGACTTTATCATAGAAAATTGATGTTTAGGAATTCTGTCGTTGATGTTCTCTTCACAGAGCAAATGAGGTTACTGGAGCTCACCCCCACGACCCTTAACCCTGAGTCCGAGGGGAGACTCAAAGGATTGCAACGCACTTGTGACCCTTGAGTGTAAATACGCGATAGTTGTCACTAACCATAAATTAAGTGCTCAGCTAGTATACCTATAATCATGTTTTTAAGATTCTCCGACATTTTTAAAATATATACTTAATACTCAATACTTTATTGCTTCCATAACGTGACTACATAGGTGACAACAATTCAAGCGGCAACAATTATGGACCCTGTCGGACGCAGCACAGTTTGTTTGGGGGAGAGGAAGATAACACAACCACATATACAGTAGAATATTTTGTTTCTAATTAATATAGTAGGATACAATCATGGTAATTATACATGTCATGTATTATTATATTATTAATTATAATCAATATTGTTACTTATGTTGGTTCATAATTTTAAAATTGATTTTAATTTTAATTATTTATTAATTACTATTTTAATTATTTGATTGATTAATTATAATTATTTTAGTAGTCATAAATATATTATATTATTAGGAAATGGAAAAAAATTGAAGAAAAGAGGACACCATTATTTCATCCTTCTAAATTTTTTTATTTTGTCTAATCATTATTTTAGAGTATTTTATTTACTTTCCAAATACTCTTTTACGCTGTAGAAACTCTTGCTTATTAGGAATAACTTTAATTTATTAACAAGAGTAATAAATTTAGTCTCGCTTTTAATGTCAATTGGTAATTAATTATAAACTTTTATAGGAATGTATGTACATATATCAGTTTTGATAGTGAGTTTCAATTTATGTATTTCCTCTTTTCTCCACAATTTTCTATACAACACAATGTTTTACGTTGAAACCATTTTTATTCGTTTATGTTACTTTGAGAATAAAACAACATACCCTACTTTAATGGTTACAAAAAAAAAAACAATTTCAAATTTTCGTTGAAAATATTTATTTTGAAAATATAACGTTCCCGATAAAAACTTATTGATTTAGCAATTTCTAAGTTTATTTTTGGAATCTGATAAAAAAATAATGAATCAACCCCTGTCAAAATAATATGTAAGAGATTATGGAAGCTTTAGCTAAGTTATAGCAAAAATTTATAATCTCTACTGCGAGATATCTATAAAAATAATTAAAATTGAAGTGCCTGCTTGTAATGTCAAAATAATAGGTTTTTTTCACGAGTCAAGTACTCGAGGTACACGATACCTATGCGTAAAAATCTGTTTGTTCCAGGTAAGCTTCAAAACGGCTGGACCGATATTGATAATATTTTACTACCAGGTAGCTGTCTGGATAAGGAGTAACTAAGGCAATTTTTTATCCAACTTCAGAAAGGAAGAGGTTGTCAATTAGGATGTTTATATTTTTTTATGCATACATACATGGATGGATTTTTTAAATATTTTTTTTTGTTCGAAAGGGGTTTATTCTGAAATGGTCCCATTTAAATTTCATATAGATCTGATGATGAGTTTTGGAGACAGACAACGGAGCTCTTAAAAAATTGACAGCAAATCAACCGCCATTGCTTCTAGGTTTTTAGTGTTCTTTGTTAGTATTGTTGAACCAATACGAAATCAGTGCACTCAAGTATGTATTTAGATATAGATTACATTAGAAACAGGTTACCACAGTACAGGCTTTGCCTAGCTTGTGTGAGACGTGGAAAGTAATTGTGATAAGAAACGCCAATTGCAGGTGAGCAAATATATTGATGCTGTTCATTAAGCTTAAGAGGTAGTCAAACAATGAATTTCCTTTCTGCTATCTTTATAGCTCCAGGGGGCGGTCACACACTTAATCTTTCTTAAAATTCAAGATGGCTCTGAACGGCCAAGACTGATATCACTTTCGAAAAAAAAACTTTTAAAAGCCTAATCCGGAAGCTCTTTAAGTTATCCATAATTAAGATTATATAATTAATTTCAGATGTATAATATCCTCATTAATCAATAAGTTACTTTTTAGATGAGAAAAAAGATATGTTTATCTGTAATCAAAAATTACCCAGGTTTTACAGTGATAGGCGGATCTGGAGTTACTGTCCGACGGAGTGGCGGACCTGGAACAGACGTTCCAATCTTCTTAGGCTCCCAGAAGTCTATAAATTACCCAGGGTTCACAGTGATAGGCAAATTCGATTTATTGGTTTCAGCACCAATCATCTTCATCGTGACTTAACATATCAAATTTCAGATTAATATATTGATGTATATGTTTTTGAGGATTTTTGAAGTGAATACTTTAATAAGCGCGGCATTTTTTAACAACAAACAAAAGAATGTATTTTATGGTTTAACAAAAAACTCATTTTTTGAGATGGGAAAAAACTATTGAACTCGCGACACTGTTACCGTTACCGACACCTCTATATATAAGTATACATATAAGTTTTTACTTCTGTCGTCACTCCCGGACTGCTTCTGTTTTTTTTTTTTTTATATAGGTCAAACGAGCAGATGTTTTACCTGACAGCACGTGGCTACCGACGCCTAGGGACACCTTTAACTCTAAAGTTTCACCTGGTACCATATTGTTCAACGGTACTATAAATAGGGGGAGAGGAAGATTGTTGGGCATCCAGTTAACTCACTTATTTGGTGAAATGCTAGGTAAGGCTTATTGAAGCCAGTTTTCTGTAAAGCCGTTTTATCGAATAAGGCTGCTATATCAAATTCTTGGAAAATTCTGGGTAAACTTCAACGCAAATAATGTTGTTTGATTTACATCAAATTTACATCTCTTATGTATTCTGTTATACCAATACTAGCTGACCCGGAAAACGTTATTTTGCCATATACATTATTTCTAGGAATATTGAAAAAAAAAATTAGGGTTGGGTCACCCTTGTCATTTAGGGGTATGAAAAATAGATGTTGGCCGATTCTCAGACCTACCCGATGTGCACACAAAATTTCATAAAAATCGGTCCAGCCGTTTCGGAGGAGTATGGTAACTAACATTGTGACACGAGAACTTTAAATATAAGATAAACGTTAACTAAACAGGTAAACATTGGTGATGAGTTTGGTTAACGTAAACAAGCTGACGATTTCCGGAATACGTAAATAACGCCGGCAGAAACTAGACTTTGACTTCAGTTGATGTCCTTGTCCGAGTGGTTTCTCCAATTGAGTACGCGGCTCCAGTTTCCTAGAGCTACTGCAGGGTATGATCCACTTACTCCGTCATTGCAGTATCTTCCCGGTAAGCTACCTATACCACCATTGTGACGAGCCTGTTGTTGGTGATTTAATGAAAATGGTCCTTTGAGTGCCCTCGAAAATCTAGGAGAGGAGGATCATTGTGCGTCTGGTAAGTACACTCATCATTAACAGCCACTACTGGACATAAGCCTCTCCTTAGAAAGAGGTTTTAGTCGGCTCTTACGACACCCACGGGGTGGATAGGGGTGGTGACTCACTGTATTCTTAATCCGACACCACACGGTCAGTTAACTCACTCGATGAAATTAACTGAAGGCTTACTTAACACTGGTTTTCTGTGAGGCCGTGGTATCACTCTGATTGAGCCGGCTCATTTATTTCGAATCCTGCCTCTTTACGGTTATATTCTTACGATCTGTTTGGAATAGTGATTTATTCTTGTTAATTTATTAAACTATCAGTATAGTGGCAGATTAGGAATTCGGAGTGTTTTCATCCTATTCATCCGGTGGGTGTCGTAAGAGCTGATTAAGGGAGCAAATAAAAGACACAACAACAACAACATGTATTGAAGGCTTAAACCAAAATCTCCTTTCTGAGGAGAGGCCTTTGTCCATCAGCAGACAAGCTGTTTATATGCTGAGGTGAATATATTAAATTGAAAACCTGACTAAATACAAGAAGGACAGGAAAGTAAGGGTAATAAAAAGGCCCAATAAGGGTGTATTTTTTCTTTCTTCAATAAAATGTAGCAAATTGTATGAATAAAATGCTCAAAATATCCATTGTTTAGTGAACACTGTTTTTACATTAGGTCCATTAAAGTGTGTGACAGGCATGGGATTAAGGCATGACGGCTGTCAGCCTCCGAACTGGATTCGGACCGACCGGCACGTATTAAATTATCTGAGTTGTCTATTGAAATTTAAGGGGGATCGAGTGCTTTACCTTTTTCATACAGTAAACAAATAAATGGAATTAGTGCTTATTAAAACACTCTTTTATTTCGTTATTGATTATTTGTTAATATTACTGCGGTGAATTGTTTATGTTTTTGATAATTGATATTCTCCTATAAATCGTAATCCTAATTTCCTATAAATGACTTCTCATAAGGATAACTATCGGGTGGTCCAGTAATTTAGAAGTTAAGAACTGTTAAATATAGTTTGTGAAACATTTTGGATAATTATTAACATAGACGAGGGGGATATATATATATATATATATATATATATATATATATATATATATATATATTTAAAATGTATATATATATATTTAAAATGTATCCATCTTGCAACCGACTACAATTTAAATAATTTACCTCATTATATACCTGCCATACACAAATCTCTGCATCACCCCAAGGTTGACTGGAAGAAAATGCCTATGGCATTAAGTCCGCCTTATGCAATGTATTTGCAGGAAGTATAAATAAATAAATAAAAATATATATTTTAAAAAATAGATGATATATGTATGTATATATATTTATATCTCATCTATTTTTTTTTGAAATACACCTTTTTTTTCCGTTTGGAAATCCCCTCGGATACCACCTATAGGTGGCATGTAAAATTTAAATTTATAATATTATTTATTTAAATTTTTAAATACATCTATCTACACAACAGACAACTAAAACTGAGTGCACCAATAATGAGTACTTTTATTTAATTTACATATTATTTTTGATTAACATTACATCCCAACCTTACTCCAATGTTCGAAATTTTCTTATGGTTCGTATTTAGGTCTCTGGAATTGTATGTATACAACATTTCAAGTAAATCCTGTAAGTTTGGAGTAAATGGACTGTAACTAACGCACAGACAGACAATGGATCTATTACGATTTCGCTTCTTTAATCTGTACGTTTAACTTTATTGTAAGTGTATTATGATAACCGCTACTCAGTTTTTTCAAACAATATCTATTGCCCGCGTCTTTATTTATTCCGTGATTAATTCTTATTCCGTGTTTCTAACTTTGGAAATTACCAACTTCCATGCAACCATTCATCCCATGTTTTACCCCCTTAAGGATGAAATTGCCAAAAGTCCTTTTTTTAATAGGTGCTTACAACATAAAAAAACATCATCATTCTGATAAAATTTCAAGTTTATATATGTTTAAGCTTTGCGTTGATGAATTAGTCAAACAGTCCGGGCAAGTAATTTCATATGATTTTGCCATTAAGTTCATTTAAAAAAATATATTTTAATATCATCTAACACAGGACAGATAGAATAGGATATACTAGGCTTTAACTTCACGCAACAAAGAGCCTAATTCGGGTATTACGTGCTTTAAATTTATCCAATGTACAAAATGTCCACTTCAACAAATTCTAACGCATAACACAGGTTACGTAACATGGGACTGGACAATTTTGGACAGGGCTCGACGAGGGACGCTACACTCAAATTAAAAATTCCACCGACTCATACATTTTAATCCTCCGCTTAGGAGTTCGAAAAAAAGTGACCTAAATCGTTTGGACCTTGTGATTTCACTGACTTTTTTTTCAGTATTTTTTCGGTAGTAAAAAAGAATACAAAATTAAATACTAATAACCATAGTGCGTGTGGTGACGAATTAAGAATACGGAATGTCATTCATTCTGTGGGTGTCGGTAAGAGCCGACTAAGGGAACAAACTAAGCAAGACAACAGCACTGCAAAGGGAAGGAAATCTTGAAACAAACCCTATACCAACCCGTCTGGCCAGCGTAGTATAGTAGGCCAAAACCTCCTTTCTAAGAAGAGGCCTATGTCCAGCTGTGGACTGTTATAGGCTGTTGATTGATGAACCAAAACAACCTTAGTGATCTCACACACTGCCGTCTAACCCCAAACTAGGGAGAGCCTGCACTATGGTAACCAGACTTCTGAAAAACATTCTAATACATTTCTTAATGGTCTACATACAGACACTGAAAGTTTTTAGAATAGGCTAGTAAGAAAAGTAGCCAATGAAAAATATATTTTTTTAATTTAGATTTAGGCATTCTTTGGGAAACATCATTTGTTTTCACAAATTAGTGGTTATTGTATGTCGGTTGTCACGATAAAAAGTATTCTATGTTACTCGCTGATAATGTAGCTTTTCATTAGTGAAAGAGTTTTTAAAATTAGTTTAGTGGTTTAGGCGTAAAAGCGTAACAAACAAGCAAACAAACTCACTTTTAAACGAACAAACAATCGAACCCGAGACCTCAAGGACTGCAGTCGCGTACCGTACTGCACCACTTAGACAGCGTTTTTCAAATTCAAGTAGCGGGTAGCAGTTAGTTTATAATATCTATAAGTGTGGATGTTTATCAATAGTTTGGTTACGATAGTACAGGCTCAGTCTAGGGTGAGATCAGACTCTTCATAACGTTAAATATACATACCACTATTAATATATACAACATTAATATATTGTCCGTGTGGTGACGGATTAAGAATACAGAGTGTCACCACCCCTATTCATTCCGTGGGTGTCGTAAGAGGCGACTAAGGAAGCAAACTACGCAGGACTACAGCACTGCAGAGAGAAGGAATACTTGAAACAAACCCTATACCAACCGGTCTGGCCAGCGTGGTATAGTAGGCCAAAACCTCCTTTCTAAGGAGTGGCCTATGTTCAGCAGTGGACTAGTAAAGGCTGTTGATGTGATGTGATGTGATGGTTAATAAATATTGGGATATTTACCTTATTTTAAGCTACAACAAAGTAACATAAGCCGTAGTCCCAGGTTAACTTATAATGGATTAATCTTCTATCGTCGGAGCAATAGAGTAGAAGTTTCGACATCTACCCGGAAATACTTTAAAGTTTCGTCTCGCAATAGAACACAACTCATAACTGTAACCTTACCTATTTTGGCTTGTTGTTTCTTTTTATTAATGAGAGGTAAACAAGCAGACGAGCCACTCGATGGAAAGCGACTACCGATGTCCATGAACGGCTGTAGCTCAGGAGTCTCAAGCGGGTTGCCAGCCCTTGAGAAAGGAGTACGCTCTCTTCTTGAAGGTTTAAAGGTCGTATCGGTCCGGATATATCGTAGACGATAATTTGTTCCACAGATTGCTTGTGCGAGGCAAAACGTGTCTTGAAAAGTGCAAGGTGGTGGAGTGTATTATTATTTATTGCGCACTAAAAATATCTTCAATATTTTAAACACTTAAATCTATATGTTTCGATTTTAATTATTCTCTCACGAATCCCGATTTACCCACACACGTATACACACACATACACAAATCACACACACACACACACACACATATACCCACGCACACATACACACATGACACATTACCACCCCGCAATTACATATTTTCTTAGTAATTAACAATAAAGAATAAAGTGTAAACAACAACCTTATGTACCTACAAATAGTACTGTCTACCTTTTGTGCGACTGAACACTGACTCCCAAGATACAGGCTTCTGGTCTAGTTTGGGAGTCAGTATCAGAAAAAAAAATGTAATAGATAACCAAACTCTGTACCTAACTATAACACTAATGTAAGTAACATATGTGTCAATAAACAATTATTTATTTATTGTGGTTAAACTATAAAAGCGAATCAATTATGAATTTACCATACTTTTATCTAACGATATGCATAGTGCACATAAATGTAAATTCACAACGAAACGTCGAATTTGATTACCATTTATTTAACAACAAAAAAATCTTCTCAATTTTCCCCGCTGTCGATGGGCCCCTTTTCAATCACAATCAGTTTCATTGTGCGCTGTTTTATCCACTTCAATGGTTTTTAGTTATTGCTGTAGTTGAGAAACGGGTGATGTTCCTTCAACATAAAGGACACTCTAGCAAGGCGTTGTGATTGTGAATGACGTGTTGGGATAACAAATTTTGTTTGTGAGATCACACAGAATTCGAAACGGTGTGATTTGGTTTAGAGTTTTGAATTTGTTCCGACAGATGCCGTTGACTTTACTTGCTTTTTTTAAATTCATATTGAGAAGTTTTTTTTAAATTATTTATTAATGGCACAAGGTTACAGTTCATGTAAATACAGTAACGGTGAAGAAACTCTAGGTGGTTTATGTATCACTGCCATCACTCGCTTTGTATGTAGTACATTGCAGATTTTTTTTTTTTTTTTCCTTTTATACATAATTATATATACATAATTATATATAAAACATGTAGTATCGTAACTCTCGGAAAAGCCGCGGAAATGTAAAACGCTTCTCAAAAAAGTTTTCCTTACAGAGGAATGAGGTGAAACTATTATAAACTACATATGAAACTATTATATATACACTATAGTTTGTATATATTATATATAGTTTATATATATTATATAAACTATTATGTATGTTATTATATATGTATATATATACATATATATATATATATATGTAGTTTATAATAGTTCCAGCTCATTCCTCTGTAAGGAAAACTTTTTTGAGAAGCGTTTTACATTTCCGCGGATTCTCCGAGAGTTACGATACTACATGTTTTATAACTTTCTTATAGAAAGTTCTATTGACTAAGATTAAGGCACTATTGACTAAGACTAGACACGAAGATCTAATCTTATTTGCATACACCCTAAGCCTTAACTAGCCTAACCCTTTCAAACCCTGATTCGTTCAAGTAGATCGTGCAGGCAAAAGCTAGAAGCACAGTTGGATCAAATGTATGCCTCAAGCAAATTACTTATTACGAACAACCTAGTTATATTTGTAGTACAATTTTGGCTACTCTCAAATTAATTTGGAAGTCTGTGTATGTTCATAATTGGCTAAAAGAATGGCCGTAATTAAAACACAAAGACTATCACTGGTAAATGAAGCTCTTTCAGAGTATACTATTTGGATGTGAATAGAAACTAGGTGAAATTTGAGGTTAGGGTTTAAATGACTCGATACAAATTTTCAATAATAAAGGTATGTAAAGAAGATTAAAATATAGTTTAGACGTGGAGGAGCCAGTCTTCGGCACAAATGGGTCAGCTCGAGCGGAGTTACAGAAAATCGGTCTTAAGTTATGCTTTCGTTACTTATCACCGAGTGAGTTAGGATACTGAAGTCCAACCCCCCTCCCTCTCCCTGAGGGGTGGGGCTTGGGGGGACCTCAAAGGGTGGCAACATACTTGGAACTGTTGAGCTGAAGGTGTTTGTTGGCGGTGATCGATTGCCCCTATACCATAAAACATGCTTTTATTAAAGTGGATGAACAATGAGTCACAATTCAGTAAAGGTTCGTGTCAATAATATTGATCACTGAGGAGTTGCTCGTCCGGTGTCCTGGGTGCAGCAATCAGGTTATGGTGTATTTTAGAACAGGCTACAATAATTCAAAGAGTATGTTAAGTTAGGTGCTTTTTATTTCGCTCTTTTTTGTGATTCGTTGTATGCAGGGAGCTTGGTAATATGTGTGACAGGATCTTCTTAGTTCAGGTACCAGGAAGGACCAAATCAGTAATGCACAAGAAATAAAAACCAAAAAGTGTTTAAATAAACAAAGAGTTCTTAATGCTTTTTACAACAGCGTACTCCGTGCGGAAATCCCCTCGGATACCACCTGTCGGTGGCATGTCGGACCCGAACTACTAATAGCCGGGGAACCAGGTATACCCTAGAAAGAGCGTACTCCTTCCTAAAAGGCTGGCAACACGTTTGTGACTTCTGAGTTGCAGACGTTCATGGGCGGCGATAGTCACTTTCCATCAGGTGACCCGTCTGCTCGTGTGCCCCCTGTAACATAAAAAAATATATATAAAAAAAATTACCTTCTGTATATTATATAACCTTATTTTAACAAAACTTATAATATAAAACATATCCCATACTTTATGTAAAACGCTAAAAATTAATCACAATTTAAATATTTTCATATTTCTGGGGCGGCTCTGAGCGGCTTTTTATGCCGCATATGTTCTGAATGCCGCTTGTTCCTAACAGGTGTTACCAAAAAAGGTGCCATAATCCTTACAGCTCTTATTGAGATCATTCAACATTTATTTTTAGTCTTCATACGTCGCTATAGTTATTTAAAAGAAGGTACAAACAATAAATAAAAAAGGATACAAACGTAATCTATTTTTAAAATTAAAGTAAAAAACTATTTACGTTATTTACTTTAATTTTAAAGTTAGTTATGATGACATCAGATGAAAACATTATCTGTGATTTCTTCACTTCACGTAGGCTGACTTAATCCCGTACTAAGTCAGCCTACGCAGTGAAGTGCAAAACAGTTATTGATGCAAAAACCCTCTTACCACAGACTGCCTACAGTCACATCACATCATCACATCAACAGCCTTTAACAGTCCACTGCTGAACATAAGCCCCTCCTCAGAAAGACGGTTTTGGCTTACGATACCACGCTGGCCAGACGGGTTGGTATAAGGTTTGTATCAAGTTTTCCTGCTCTCTGCAGTGCAAACTAAATAGGCAGCAAAAGAACCCTCTTTGCTGCCTATTTAGTTTACTCGGCTATATTAAGCTACAGAAGACTCTCTAGGTGCTGGAAAGCGGAAAGGTCTCCAACTTCCATCAATAACCTTGGAGTAACGGGTAGAATTGCCTGTTAGTCTATCAGAATAAGGCCGAAAATTATGTCGTGACTCTCTAAAATAGTCAAAGTGGGCTCCACGTGACCACCTACTGATTGAGAGGAGGCCGATATGTGTTCAAGGTCTTGAGTCTCTTGTAATTAACCCAAAAACCAAATACTATACTTTAAATTGGTTTGGTTCCAAACATACCACGACACCGTCAGCTCTAGCGAGGTGATGACCCGAGAGGGGTATCAAAGTTTAAAAAGAAAATTATTTCATCCCCATAGTTAAATATCATTACGGGTTGAAGCCTAGTCCAGTATTAATAATTTAAAAAACAACACAAATTGACAAGGATGTTCTTTTTAAATGTGTAAAACAAAAAGAGGATAGCTTATGATGCTTCGTATTTATACAGAACATTTACATTATGTTGTATTCATTATCCATGTGCCGATTAATATCAATTCAATTTTCATCACAAAAAGCAGCAACACTAAGATTTGAGGACCGAATGGCATAGTGGTTAGTGTAACGAACTACTATTCTAAAACTCGCGGGTTTAATTCCCGCTCAAGTCAAACATTTGGGTGCATGAACATTTAATGCTTGATTTGGTCTGGGTGTTTCTATGTATATTATGTATGTATTTACAAAAAAAGTATATATGTATTTGTATCAGTTATCTAGTAGCCATAGTACCAGCTCTGCTTAGTTTGGGACTAGATGGCGTTGTGTGAATGTACTAAAATATAAATATATTTAAATATATATATTCAAAATTTTTTGTATCAAAAATTGAAGTGGCACTTTCGAGCGAACTTTTCCACCTCATTTCCCAGCCAGTGTTGCCAACTCATTTGGCCCGTATTCGAAGGAGTGCTCATCAAAATATGCAAATTCACTTCCATATCGGACATCCCCTCGAAGTAAACAAAAATCTACTCGGAGTAGCGTGAAAAAGATATTTAATTGAGTTCCTGATTAATAAAGGTACGGTCTAACTGAAGGTTAGGTATAGAGAATTTAAAAAGTTTCGCCAATCGAGTGAGAGGGTACCGTAATTGTGTTTATCACTTGCCCACTTGCCCCCTCGGAGCAACTTTTTCTATCAAAAGTTCGGGTCCTTGGTCGTTGAAAGTATTTAATTTCCCGCTAAATGTGACATCGAGGACATTTTTGAATTTTATTTTAAATTTTCTTATTGTTTTTGCGTTATATTTATTGTGGGGTCTGAAATTTGATATTTATAGAGATTGATGTTGTTTTGAGATGAGGGGATGATAAGTAATGGTTAGGATTATTAAACATGACGCTTGATTAAATGCCGAAATAAATAAAATTGATAGTTTATTACTGAATATTAAGTAATGTTTTAAATAAGTTACGGTTTTAAACAAGTACTGAGGTACTACGGTTTAAAAATCGTAATTAAGTTTTTGTCTGGCCGCCTTTTTGTTTGTGATAATCTCTGGGTGTGCTCCGAAACAGTAGACAGCCCAGGAGTTTTACTCTAAGATAATATGTGAGATGGATGGTGGAAGGAGTCATAAGCTACTTTTATTTCTTAAAAAAAAATCATCCAAAAACATAAGATATTAAAGGCAAAGGTAATACTTTAAAATGTCCATACCAAAAACACATTCTACCCAATAATAGCTTCATTTTACTTATTTAAAATATATCCATTTTAACACTATAATTATTTTAATATTATAATATATTTACTAAATATTATATTATTACCTAGCTGGTAACCGCAAATTCGTTCGTGTAGAATTCAAAAAGGGCAGCCTGACTGGTGTAGTGCGGTACGCGACTGCAGTCCATGAGGCCTCGGGTTCGATTCCCGGACCGGACAAAATTTCATGAGGTTCTTTTGAGAGGAAAAATAGCTTAAGTTACTCCTTAAATAGACAGCTACCTGGTAGTAAAATATTATCACAATTGGACAAGCCGTTTGAAGGATTACCTGGAACAAACATACAGACAAGAACAGTAACTATTTAAATTGGTTGTTAGGCATAGGCATCGTGCAAATAACCGTGTGAGAAGGAAAAAATCTATTGTTTTGACATTATAAACAGACAATTCAATTTTATTTATTTGTATAGAGTATATAAGTACAAATGTAGGCACAAGAACTGTAGATAAAAAAAATAAAAAATAAATGTTGATTTAACACAAAGTAAATAAGATAATGAAATCGGAATATTGAGTCAAAAAAGTAAAAGTTGTTAAATACTTTCCGGTCCACGATATTGAACTACTAAATTTCGTTCTGTAAATTAAGTAAAGCCAACTCACCAAGAGGCAAGTTAAAAGCAAAGCAAAAAGGAACTTATATAGCATTTTATTCTAACCGAGCTTGTTTTAACAATGTTATAGATTTCCTTTCCTTGCACATTCCCACACTCTTTCATTTCCACTAAAGTTTTTTAAACAAAGCAGCGAACACAAAGTACGAGTACAAACAGTTGCAAACTAACTAAGAACAAAAGTCGGGCTAGCTAAACGTTAATAAAAATTTGTTTCGCACTTTAACCTTATTTCCACTTATACTGCAATTGTTGAGTTAGTTTCTGTACCCATATCTACTGAATATCATCATTTAAGTGAAACTTCAATGAATATACAGATAATTAAAGCATTAAAATGGAGGATTAATATTAAGAGTTTGAATTAGGACTTACTCATGATTATTATTTTTTTTTTTTTTTTCTTTATTGTTTACAGTTAACACATAATAAACTTACAAATATACAGACGTAACAATCAGCGGTCTTATCGCTCACGGCGATCTCTTACAGACAACCTTAATACGGATATTAGATATTTTAAAAGTTTGGTAGTTTACATACACGTAACGCATTATCACGTGAATATTTAAAAATATAAACAAAAGCATTCACACACATCATACAAATAAACATCTGTTCATATTACACATAGATAAATACACATACATACATACATAAACATAATATATATTATTATATATATACCTACATACATACAACATATATATATAAATACAGTGCAAAATATATACTATATATAATTAAACCATCAGTATTTAGAATGTCAATCACTATCACAAGATTGTATAATACCTGAACAAGTTATGTGTTTTCAATGTTTCGATTATTAGTAATTTATATATTTACCGTCATTCTACTGAAAGAGTACTTCATACTGCTAAATGTTCTACTATCATGTTGTATGACGAAATTAGGTGTGTTTTGTTGTGTATAACTATATAGCACTATTCACAAAGTGTATAACTTAGTGAATAGTGCTATAACCTATATGCGCCTACCACTCACGATTTCTACACTACTTAAAAGTTGATTGGTAGAGAATGCCTTGAGCATTAAGTCCGGCGATGTACAAAAGTGCGTAAAGTTATAAATAAATAAATAAAAGCTAAGTCTATAAAATTTATACAATGTCTTTATTTTTGCAGTTAATCACTATAAATATATATATATATATATATTTATAATAGGAAAAAGCCGTGTGGTGTCGTGGGACACCCGATAGGAACGAAGTTGTGACGATCGAGTAAAACTGATTCGACACGATTTTAATTACAACGCCATCTATGAAAGCTTCTATTACCTACATATTTTTCAGTTGGTTTCTAATTAAAACAATTTATACATTGGTAAAATCTCCTTGAGAAATGATTTCCTATCTATTCGATAGATGGCGCTGAATGACTGACAAGTGACAATTCAAAATAAATACTGAGATGAAAAGTAATGATTTCCTATCTATTCGATAGATGGCGCTGAATGACTGACATAAAAAGTGTCGTTACAACTTTTCGTGAGAACTTCGTTCCAAAAAGAAATAAAAATAATTTATTTCTATTAACTCAACTTAATCCAATTTAAAACAATGTTGGAGCCTGTCGCCTGTGTTAGGTCGATCTCTTCTACATATAGGGCAGTATAGTGATTTAAATATATATTTTTAAATAAACTATGTAGAATTGTAATGTATTTTTTTTTACCACATTCATACAACGCCATTTAGTCCCAAACTAAGCAGAGCTTTTACTATGGGTACTACACAACTGATATAAATACAAATAGATTTTTTTGTAAATACATACATATTATACATAGAAACACCCAGGTCAAATCAAACATTAAATGTTCACGCACACAAATGTTTGAATTGTGCGGGAATCGAACCCGCGACCTTTGGAATAGCAGTCCGTTACACAAACCACTACGCCATCCGGTCGTCATAACTCTGTATTTATACTTGGTAAATACAAACTAGGAAAAATATAATAAAATAAGTTTTATACAAAATATACAATTTCTCGTAACTAAGTGATTTTCTCTTTAATTCTATTTAACACAAAAAATATTCATTAGGCAATCATTATATTCATCATCAACAGCCTTTAACAGTCCACTGCTGGACATAGTTTTCCTTCTCTTTGCAGTGCTGTTGTCCTGCGTAGTTAGCTCCCTTAGTCGGCTCTTACGACACCCACGGGATGTATAGGGGTGACGAAACTCCGTATTCTTAATCCGTCACCACACATTATATTATTGGTGCCCAATAAAGATAACTTTTTTCAATTCTATGCTTTGTCTTTTCTTCACAGTTACCTTTTTTCTATTTTTTATGTTTCACTTCATTTTCTCTTGTATTCGTTTTTTCTTCTTAATCTTGTTTTCTCTTCGTTGTTTTTTCACCTTTAAGTCCTTAATAACGGACATACTAGCACACATCAAAACAATGTTGTGATATATTTAATAGTGCCATTGTATCTACTTGTGAATTGCAAAAGAGTGGCCATGAGTTTGTTTGCCCTTTCTTCTCATAAGGCTCAACCCCTTGGAAACGGGCGGTTGTAGATCGGCACAGGCATATCATAGATTTTGTATGGGTTTGATTTTTGTTAAATTTATTTGGTTACTATTTGACAAAACAGAGATTGTTGCTTTTGTGTGTGTTGATCTATGACTTTAGAGTCTACATGGAAGACGATTTCAAACAATTTTGGAAATTTAATGAAATAAAGAAAGTTTGAGTTTGAGTTTAATTAGTTATTGGACTGAACTCACCCACTTTACAAAATAACATTTTTCACAACATAAACCATATTTACTAATACTGCCAGTTGTATTTTCAACCAAAATTTGCCTAAAAAGAACATTTTTGTGCCACACAAGCGTCCATCAAAGAAATCTGAATTGGCCACATTAATGTCATTCCCGTTTTACAATCTAAGCAGAGTTGAGAACGATGACAGGGCCGACACAAAGACGGTCTGCACCAACACTTGACGAACCTAATTACTCTCGTTACAGCCTTGCAATTATAACCAGTCGTTCTGAAAATTCATAACCTTTTTGCTAGGAAGATATTTTTTTTAACTTTTAAATGCCATTGTTTTGAATTGTAATATTAAAAGTTGGTTTTATTGCGTATATGTGTTGTGCAGCCACTGCATGATAAACGTTTTAAGCCACAAATATTTTTAACTTTGTGATAATCTTGACTATTTTAACACGCGTTTATTAGCTTGGTGTGTATCTATGTGTATAACGAAATCGTTATACACATAGATATATCACACACACACTTTTCGATCGTGATTCATTAAAACTTCGCACCCTTATTAATACAACAATTTGATAAATTTGTCTGATTATGGGGTTAAGGGTTTTTTCCTGAGTTTCAGGCGTTTATTGGCGGCGAAAGTCACTTTCCATCAGATGACCCGTCTGCTCGTCTGCCCCTCTTACATAAATAAAACCTAAAAATACGGTATTGTCTTTTGCTACTAAGAAGTGTGTGCCGAAGCATATGTGACTTAATTAATTGTTACTTTTTTTAGTCTTAATGAGAAAATAATCATCATTACATGACTAAAAAAGCAAAAATAAATTATGGTTTAAAAAACTAAAAACACGCTTTTGTAACTAGCTTAACTAAAATTAGAAAATAATTTTCTATAAGTTCAAAAAGACGAATCATTTTATTGTAAAAAAGCGTGGGCTGTTAAATCTCAATGTATACCGAAAGCCATTATTATAAAGACGGCAGTTACTCATAATAAACGTTATGCGAATTGTATCGGACGGACCTAAATGGTGATTGATGCTGTACATCAATCTATGCATGTTTTTATCTGATAATTCTGTTCTTAAGCGTTCTTAAGGGACAACCGCTATCTTTATTCTGGTTTCATTTATTGCTTTTTTGGGATTCTGTCCATTAAAACTAAAAAGAAGCTGTCATAGGGAAAGCTCGTTGTCCGTCTGTCTACTTTTTTTCAGGAATGCATCATGATATCATGTTTAATTTAGGATTAAATATAGCCTCTATACGCTTCTCTTGACGCTGTAAAAAAATAAACAACACAGGCGAACAAAACATACAGAATACTTCCCAATGACCTACAATAAAAAGAGATCAGGGCGAGATGGTAGGACTCACAAAGTAAGTAAAGTAAGTCATCCGAAAAGTACTAATATTATCGTTATATAGGTATTTATTACCAACAGAAAAAAAAAGAGATGACATTATTTAGTTTAAAATATATTATAGTTTGATACTAAAAATAAAAAAGAACGTGTGCGTCTCGGGAAACTAATCTAAGTTGAACTATTTAATATTGAAATTGTTTAACTTGAGAAAATAAAATTTTATGTAAAGCGTCTGTCTGAAATATGGTATGGTTAGCGCTATGGGTTACAGTGAGAGAGGAGGAGCCTGCCTACCGCTGCCGTATGCGTGAGAGAAAGGGAAGCCAGACTGGCGCCGTAATGCGTTACGTAACGAAGCGGTTTAGCCTCACATAAAAAGTTATCACTTCAAAAATAAAACAAAGTATAAATCATTTTACTCACTTGTAAATCTTTAGGGAATGCCCGACTAGTTTTCGGCCCGCGGGGGACCTTCCAGTAGTAAAAGGACTTTCTGCGTTGGCATTAGACACTAGGCATCTCGAAATAAACAAGTATAAATAATATTTTTATAGATATGAATACCATTTAAACTTTGTTCTAAAGAAATCTGAAGTGTGCTCTGTGCATTGTCCGAAGATATGTACACTAATAATATGCATAACATTATCTGTCATTTCGAGCCTCAGAAGACGGCGCAGCCGTTGACAAGTACTTGGAGAGCACTTCAATAACAGAGTTCAACTGCATCTGTTACCTATTTCTATGTAAATTGAGTCGGTATTGAGAATTGATCAGAACCTATGTTCAGTTTAGCTCAGTGTTATAGGCGTGTTTTGAATATTGTTTTGTCGTGTGACGTCGTGAAGTGAATGTAATGTTTGTTTTCTTTGTGCTTTAGGTCAATTTATTTCTAAAAAGTAAGAGAGTTTGAACTTCACAGTAAAAGGTGGTTCGCTTGCATACACTAACATCTGTATAAGTTATATGAATAATAATATTTAACTTTTAATTTCTCATGCATACAGTACATTATACGGTTCACAAACTTAAGTCCCATTTACTTAATATGGTCCACCCCCTATTAAGTGAGAGGGACTAAAGTTTCTGTTGTTGGAAGCTGAGTTATTTTTTTTAAAGGACTTATTATTATGATTTTGAGTTTTTTGATTAAGTTAAATTATGTTGCAGGTATCCATGGGTTAGCCAACCTATTCCATAAAAAACTGAACGTAAATAATTATGTAACACGTTAGTAAAACTAAATACCTAATTTTGTTTTATGTAAAAGACATCTGAAATTAATACACTAGTTAATATACTACACATGTATGGATATTGCACATTCAGAAACGTCTTTGCACCACGAACCACACGTCGTAACAACTAACAAGCCGTGCTTGAGTCGTGGCGACGTGTGGAGAGACCCTTATGGGGCAAATCACCGTCTTACAGGCGCAGCCATAGAAATAATGAGGCGTGTAGCTAATCGCTAGAGTACCTGTTTGAGAAAGTCTCATGAGGTCGTGTGAAAACCCGTATTTTGAACTTGCAAATAAAATATTGTGACCTACTCATTTTTACTGCCTCGGTGGTGCAGTGGTAGCGTATGTGACTGCCGGGCTGAATCTCGGGTTCGATTCCCAGGTCGGACCAAATGTTTGTATGATTTGCAAATATTTTTTTAAGAGTTTGGGTGTTTTTAATGTATAATATGTATGTATTTACGAAGATAAAGTACATAAGTATTCTATCAGTCAATCTAGCTTTCTTAGTACGGAGATGGCTTTGTGTGTTAGATGTCCGAAAATAATATTAGGTCTTTACCTATGAAATTGCCGTTTTGTATGCTTATTGCATACAAAACGGCAATTTCATAGTGAAAGTACTTATTTTTTAAACTTTTTTATTTCTGTTATTCGAAGTAATCACCCATGCAATCGACGCATCTTTGCCAACGCATTGGCAGTTTATTGATGCCCTTCTTGTAAAAATCAGCTGGACGGGAGGCAACAAACTCTTCAAAGGCATTTTGTACTGCCTCTCGGGAATTGAATTTTTTACCCACTAAAAAGTTGTCTTAATTTTGGAAAAAAGTAATAGTCGGTAGGTGCAAGGTCTAGCTATCACAGCTGTCGTACATTGCCTACTAAAATCTAGTAGGTAATGTACGAATCCTTTCGCGAAACTTTGACCACAACGGAGTGATCAGACTTTGACAACTTTGATCATTCCGTTGTGGTCAGAGAAAGCATCTTCTAAGGTGGTTTTATTGGGACCATGGTCTATCCGTACATTAATTTCTGGTTGCCTTATCTACGTTATTATCTCTAACATTGTCAATCTCTTAAGGCTGTATGCCTAATGTTAAAGCTGTTGTTTTTCCTTCAAATAAATAAACAAATTACAAAAAACAGAAAAGTGCGTGGGGGTCTGTTTCTTCCAATCAGGTGCCCGTACAAACTACCGTTCTACAAACATACACGAATGAAAACTAATCGAATGAAAACTAATCTAATATACGAGGTATTTAAATTCAATTTTCAAATTGCCCAATTATTTTTTTTAATTTATAACGTTTGTGATGCATTTATTCGAAGTCGACTATTGCCTGTTTTTTGTAGGTACTCATTCATCATTTATTTCAAAGTTTTAGTCAACTAATGTTATTGTGAAGGATTTTAAAATTCCGAAACATATACATTCGAAAACCCAAAGTTAGACCCATCGTTGGTTTTTTAATGAGAGCTCAAAGTTTGGTTAAAAAAAAACTACAAACTAAATTAGTAAAAAACAAAACAGTTTTGTTCTACGACTGAGTTGAAATGCTTGTTTGTAAACAACTAAAGTTTATAATTTAACTAATTAACTTAACGAGTGGAAGATTAGTTTAGTTTTACAGTAGTTATGTGAAAGAAGCTGTAGGTTAATTGTTCTATTCTCTATTTTATTGTTCAAAGATAGTTGTTCGCAGTCTGAGTGTTGAAGTTTGTGTGCGCTACTTGTAGAGTTAGACAGTGCTACACAATACCAGCAATTGAAAAAGAGGATTGTCTAGTACTCTACTCTTTGCATTTAAAATTATAAGTTTTTGAGATAAAAATAAAGTGTATCTATTCTTTAACCTGATGTGGACTATCGAATATCACCTTTTTGGTTTATTTGTCCGTGTGATGACGGTTAAGAATACAGAGTGCCACCACCCCTATTCATCCCGTGGGTGTCGCAGCGCCGACTAAGGGAGCAAACTACGCAGGACAACAGCACTTCAATAAGAAAGAAAACCTTTACCAACCTGTCTGGCCAGTGTGGCATAGTAGGCCAAAACCTCCTTTCTAAGGAGAGGCCTATGTCCAGTAGCGGACTATTAAAGGCTGTTGCTGTGATGTGATAGGTACAATACGTGATTGTGAGTTAATTGAAATTTAAAATGATATTTAGTTAGAGAAGAGGAGAGTAAAAATTTAATATAAAAGACATCTAAAATTATGCTCGGTGCCTTGTGCAATGATATTGCTGTGTGGGGATAATTTAAAGGTTGTGCAGTTTGAATTCATTAAAATCACCAGCTTTTGACCTCGACTCTATTCGTCTATTATTGCTTTAAAAAGTAGCCTTGTTTAGTCGCTGATAATGTAGCTTTCCATTGGTGTAAGAATTTTTCAAATCAGTTCAGTGGTTTAGTCGTAAAAGGGTAACAACCAAACAAACACATTACATTTATAATATACTAGCTGACCCGGCAAACGTTGTATTGCAAAACAAAAAAAAATTAGGGATGGGTCACCCTTACCATTTAGGGGTATGAAAAATAGATGTTGGCCGATTCTCAGACCTACCCGATGTGCACACAAAATTTCATGAGAATCGGTCAAGCCGTTTCGGAGGAGTACGGGAACGAACATTGTGACACGAGAATTTTAAATATAAGAAGTATATAAATATAGAAGTATGAATATCTTTAATTATGTATCACAACAGTGAGACATTGGACATCAATGGAGTTGTACTTTTAATTTCAAATAATAAAAATAATTAGGAGATTCAACAAATATAGGTTTGTGTTTAAAATTTAATTCCGATAATTATTCTTCTCTCTAATCAAAGAGTCCAAGTGTATTGTCACCGTTCATTGATACATTACAATGTATTTATTTAGTTCAAACTAATAATATATTATCAATATTAAATTATCTAACTGCTAAGCTTCCACAGATAGAATATAAGATTAGTTCATTAATCAAAACTAGGGAGGATAATAAATGTCTAGTAACCACGTCTCATGGCACACATCCCGTGATGGATTGCAAGAGAATTGCTATTCACTTGGGTGACAACCCTAATTATCGTTTAACGTGGCGATATCCCGATGTTAACCGACGTTTGGCTCTCATTATCAGAGGTGAGCGAATGAATATAACCTTAGCCTCTAAAGCACCTACATTTACGTTACTATGGCGTGTTTAACGAAATCAATTTATTTGAACTTTTCTAAGACATAGTTCGTCAGCGATCTGGTTACTATTTACCACGGGGTGCTGGATCGGAATCGGACCATCTAAAATCACATGGTGTGCCACTCTGCGCCTGTAATAGGATGAATTCGGGAACTGCTATTTTTAATACATCCAGACCCGCAACTTCGATGGCACCACGTTTAGTTATATTCTTTATTTAGGGAACACGAACGTCGCCTCCTCGCGGCTAGCCGTTGGAGGCCGCTGAATGGTGGGTGAAGGGGAAAACCCGGTGCGGACTGAGTGTGGACGTGGGTGGACCGGCGGCCACTGAGTGTGGCGTAGTGGGCGCTTACCAGCGCCTCATGCCGCCATGAGGCGCTGGTAAGCGCGCCTGGGGGTCCCCGCGATTGGGTCCGAGAGGAGATCATCTTCCTGGGCCCTCTCCGCCGCCTTCTCCTGCCAGATGACGTCTTCACAGAAGGATGCAAAGCGGTCTGGTTACCATAGCACAGGCTCTGCCTAGTTTGGGATCAGTCGGTGTGATGTGTAAAGTTATTATTATTATTATTTGTAATTATAATCTGATGTGTGTATTAGACTTGCCTGTTACTTTGGTGGCTAGTGTATTTGGGTTCGGTGTACTACAAAACTTTGAAAAGAGTTTTGACTCGTTCTTTCTTTGGTCGGCGGTCTGCCATGCGTCGACTCTTTTTAGTTACGTTATAGTTTTTAGATGGGATAAAGAAAGAAATAGGAGTAAACATAGGGGACCCCTTGTCTTCTTTCAGTTTAATTCTGAGCGCCCGGACCATAAAAAAGCTTTGGTTAGTTTCGATTTAGACAAGGTCATGTTATAATATTACTGAATATAAGTGTTTGGTGAGAGAACAACACGATACATAGTACCGCGATTTATTAATAAACTACCCTCCGATATAAATAAATGCCTAAACGAAAAAATATCAAACATAATTTGAAGGAATTCTTTTTATAAAACATGGCTTAGTCATGTTTGTAAGTAATCCCTCTTCCTCTCCTTGCCTGACTCGGAGTTCACTTCACCGTTCTGCGCCCGTACGCTTAGATTTTATAAATATTTTAAAAGTACCTACATAATGACGTATATATTTTACTGTATGGTGGTAATTCTTATCAACCTCGCTTGATGTAGCATCTGTTGCATTTTTACAAACCTGTGGTTTTCAAATGCACTATCATAATCAATAGTTATAAATTTCTTCTTAATATGTTAAATAAATTTAAAAAAGAGAAAAACTTTTTTTTATTATTATATTGTGTCTAATATAACATATATATTATAATAATATTCTTTTTATAATTTTTGTTCGTTCTGTGACACCTCTAGAATAGGTAGAACAGAAGACATCACAAAAACCAATTAGGTAGTTATTATGTACACAACTGTAGGTATATGAAACTTACTTTTTCATGTTGAAGCCTAAAGCAAAACAAAAGAAAATAAATGAAATGGAAATATATTAAAAGCTAAAGTGTTTGTCGTTCACATCGTCTCAATACGATGATAAACAATAGTTATTAATTAAGATTGCCTGGTTGGGACGGTCGATGCCACTTTTAGTCCCTTTGTTCAACCTCATTCATTAAACAAGATCTGTGTTGTATTGCGTGGGCGAATAAACAATTGACACTCGATGCTTAATATTTGTATTGAGAAATAATTTAAAACAGCAATTAAACGGCCTTCTGAATAGGACATAGGGCTCTCCTTAGAAAAGAGGTTTTGGCCTACTATACCACGCTGTAGTATAGTATAGTATATAGTAGGCCAAAATCTCCTTTCTAAGGAGAGCCATATGTCCTATTCAGAAGGCCGTTTGTCCAGCAGTGGACTATTATAGGGTGTTGATGTGATGTGATACCACGCTCTTTGCAGTGCTACTGTTCTAAGTAGTTTGCTCCCTTACCATGGGATGAACAGGGATGGTGAAACTCCATATTCTTAATCCACACGTACAACAACAACAAATGCTCGTACTCTTCGGTACATATGTGAGATATCGAATCCACGACGTCTGCTCACTATTTAAAATCACTTTCTAAAACCATTACACTAAAACGTTAGTTTTATTTAAATTAGAAAGCGCTCTTACATGAGAAAGAAAGGTTTATTTTACGTATGTTGTATATTAGACGCTGTAAAAAAACTGATGAATTTCTGCAAAGAGGTCGCAAACAACTTGTCTGTATATATATATATATATATATTGTTTTAATTGACTACCTACATTAGTCGTGTACAACTTTACAAACATACATGAAACGGACACAATGAACACCAGTCTCAGAATAACAATTTGTGGATCACACAAAGTGTTGTCTAATGTGGGGTTTGAACCCACAACACTCGGAGTAGTGACCGCTGAAACCACTACGCCATCCGTCCAGTACATATATATTTAATGGGAATCTCGGAAATGGCTCCAAAAAATTTCATGAAATTTACTATGCAGGGGGTTTCGGGGGCTATTAATCGATCTATCTAGATTTCATTCATTCTAGAAATTCTTCTCTTGAATAAAGATTTTAGAAACAATAGATTTCAATACTTTTTTTTAAATGGATGCCGATATTATTTTTCTTTTTCGGAAACCTAACTCATGCTAAATAACCAAGCATACGCTAGTTTATGTATTAATGCTTTTTCTCATTTAGGGCGTTTTGAGTCAACTTATTAACAACTAACGAGTCGTCCTGGCTTTAAGTACACCAGTTTTAATTAACTCTTAACATTTAACATCCGTTTGAAAGTTAATTTTGTTTCAGTGCTTGGTTGTTTTGCTGGTGGTTGGTAGTAAAATATATATTTTTAACTCAAATAGATATAAAACAAAATCTTACCACATATAGATATAAATATTTCACCACACATCTCACACATCACGAACCAAAACTATTCAGAGCTTGTACTATGGTAACCAGACTGCTGATGAACATATTTATATATTTTTAAATACATACATATTAGAGATAAATTACACCCAGACACAGAACAAATGACCGTGCTCATCAGACAATATTTATCCTAGGTGGGAATCGAACAACCAGACCAACAGTATCGTCAAATAAAACCTTCCTTGAAAAATGATCAAAACTACATAAAAACCGGTTCAGTAATTTAAGAGGAGTTAACGTCTATACACGGGACACGAATATTTTAATTTCAAATTTCCACAGATACCTCCCCAAGGACATTAGAATAGCGTGCCTTTTTACGATTTAAATTCCACCAAAAAATGTTGCCATGTTTTCTAAAACCAAATGTGAAATACGAATAAAACTTCAACGAAGGTCATCGCTTCGTATACCGTGTAACGATTGACAGCTGTTACAGAAGGAAACGTGGGCTGGCTGGGAAAAATTGAACTGCAGAGAATTGTCGAATACCGCACGGAGAGATTCGACACATTTTGCAGATTGATTCGGAAAGTGCAATTTCATGTGACGAGTAGTTTGATGGATCTGAATTTTACAGTTTAAAAATGATTTACAAATATCGGCTTTTATTGTTTAAAGGATAAACTTTAATTTTTTTGTATAATACGTTACAGGTTTTTTCTTTAAATTGCCCCGCACTTCGATCAGGTTGCGCTGGCCGTGGAGACTATCACTACCCATTGACACTTGCAATTCAAGAGTCACAAGTGCTCCCGCCCCCCCAAAATCATGGAGAAGGTGGGAAAGTTCTTTCTTTTTTCTTTATTTTTGAAAAGACAACTCCCGCACTAGGAATAAATGAACACAACGAACACCCAGAACAATAATAATTTGCAGATCACACAAAGTCTTATCCCATGTTTGGATCGAGCCCACAACACTCAGCGCAGTTGGAAGCGGCGAAGTGACCGCTTTAACCACTACGCCTTCCGTGCAATTGGCTCCGGTAACCTGACTTACTTGCCGATTTTTGGAAACTTAGACTATGTTTTATTTTGTATTGTAATCTCAAGTTTTATAGAAGTCGCCGGCCAAGTTCTGCCACGATTGACTATCATAAATGGTTGTTATATCCAACCTTTCATATTTAAACTAAATTGGCAACTTGGAGCTACAGTAATATCGATCCCCGGTATAAGAACCAGAGGCAGACCGAAGACAGGGTAAGAGAATGTAGGGCTGAGGGACAGACATAGTCGATAGAGCGAAGTGGAGTAGACAGACGAAGAAAGCTGACCCCACTATCATGTGGGATGAATAGCTTGGAAGAGAGACAGAGTAACATAGCTGTCAAGGTAAAGTAGTCGTTTTATTAATAGGCGTGTCAGTAAAGCGGTCTATAAAGTACTTAAGTGTGTGTTAGAAATAAAATTTGAAGGAGTTCTCTATAAATAACATCACCAATTGAGTTGCCGATACAAGAGGCATAATATGTACATCATCATCCACAGCCTATAGTAGTCCACTGCTGGACACAGACCTCTCCTTAGAAAGGAGGTTTTGGCCTGCTATACCACGCTGACCAGACGGGTTGGTATAGGGTTTGTGTCAGGGTAGTTGGCCAGCCGCGAGGGGACGAGGCCTAAAGAGAGGATAAGTGGAGACGGCGCTGGGAGGGGTCCAGAAGGCGATAACTACCTGGACCCCTCCTAAACTGGAAGCGCAAAGAGGGCACACCGTGTGGTTTTAGTCGGTTCGACACACCACCCCGCCGCAAACCCCGGTGGGGTGACGGTCCGAGGGGATTTCCACACGTTAAAAAAAAAAAAAAAGTTTTTTTTTTTATATAAAAAGACAACTCCCGCATTAGGAATATATCCTGTGTCGCGGGGGACTTTACAAACATACATGAAACGGACACAAAGAACACCCAGACTCAGAACAACAATTTATGGATCACACAAAGTGTCGTCCCATGCGGGGATCGGACCCACAACACTCAGCGTAGTTGTAAGCGGCGTGGCGACCGCTTAAACCACTACGCCATCCGTGCAGTCATAGTCCTTCTCTTTGCAGTAACAGCACTGCGTAGTTTGCTCCCTTAGTCGGTTCTTACGACACCCACGGGATGAATGAATTCCTTATCCTTAATCCGTCACCACATGGACACATGGTATGTTATATACCAATATTAAACTGAATTGATATATGGTATTGTTAAAAGAAACGGAAGAAAAAGGAATACTAGTCTTAATTATAATGATAATATTAGAAATATAGAATACTTGTACAAGTTTGATTGAATAGAATTATTAAACATTTTATTACTATTAAATAACTATAATAATAATATTCTACCACATTCACACAACGAAATCTAGTCTTAAACTAAGCAGAGCTTGTACTATGGCTACCAGACAAGTGATATAAATACATTTATACTTTTTTTTTTGTAAATACATACTTCTTATACATAGAAACACCCAGACCATCAGTCAGCGGGAATCGAATCAGCGACCTTTGGAATAGCAGTCCGTTACACAAACCACTACGCTATCTACTGCATCAAAGCTTAACTAAAGAATTTTAATTTAGAAAATCTTTAAAAAAACATAGGTATATGTAATCTTTATATAGTCAAATAAAATAAGCAACATATAAACCCTGATTATTTTTAAACAAAATAACGAACGGCTGGAAGCCCCAGCAACATTGACATTTTTTATTTCTCACTCGTACAAAGAGATTAAATCATAGCGAATCTTTCATGTATAAACCAGTGTATAACAGAGGGAAAATAAATAAAAAACCAATATGATTGTAAAAGGAAACACTTCAAAAGGCTACCCTTAATAAATTCACATTATTTTTCCTTTTCTTCGATCGACAAAATACATCGCATCGGATGCGCTGGAAGAAAACGTATTTTACCGAATGGAAGAAAACAAAGGCATGCAGAAATTTTCCATTCCATTCGTGTTCCATTAGCTTCGCCTCGCGCCTTTGTCCGGTATCAACTTGTTCGAATCGCTTGTTTTTTCCAATTCGTATAATTTGTGCACGATGCCGACTACGAGTGGTGGCTACTTTGGTGGTGCTATGTGGACTCTCTTTGTACTTCGACGGTTTATTTCGAGCAGGATAAAATTTGTTTAATATTATCCGTTGATGGTCTTAGAGATTTTTATTTCGGTAGGTAATATATAGATATTTGACTATAATATACGAGTATGATTTTGTTTATACAATTTAACTATTACTTAACTTTAAATTGCTTGACGTTCCAAGCAGGTTGCACCCGCCGTATCACTAATGAGTTTAATGCCCCTCCTGTTGAATATTTGTGCTACCGCGGAATAACCTTACACACTCGGTGAAATGCTATGTAAGCGGTGGCTTCTGCGAAGCCGTGATGTCATATCATTATGCCCAGTCGGTTCATTTGTGTCGAAGAACGGCTCTCCAGTGATTAAAAATGTATTAGCAACTTATTTTATACAAAACAATAAAAAAAATGAAATGTTAAAACGGTTCAGCAACTTATTTCCTTTCTTCGTAAAATTTTGTTTCATAAAATAGCTACATGCTGATTTTCAAATACTGGGTAAATTAGAGCAGAAAGACCGTATGCCAAAATATAAGCAATACGAATTGAATTTCGAATATTCGCCGCCCATCTTTGTTTTGTTTGTGCACAATCTCTGTCCGACGGTGGCCGTTATGAAATTTTTCATTAAGCCCAGTGTCAACTAGCAGCGCCTTTACTGTTTCTCCAGCTTTTGGGTGAGTAGTCATTTGTAGCGGGAGAGAATCATTTGAAAAGTTGGTTTTCTCTGCAACACCCAATGGTCGACTGGTAGAGAATGTCTCAGGCGTTAAGTCCACCAATACACCATATGTGCACGATGTGTAAAAAAGCTGGAATGGGAATAGATTCAAAACATGCATATAATTTGATGGGCCTGTTGGTCTAGTTTTTGGTGACCCTGACTGCTAAGCCGTGAGTTCGATTCCCAACCAGGTCAAATAATTGTGTGATGAGCACGATGATTTCTTCTGTATCTGGGTGTAATTTATCTATAATATGTATGTATTTAGAGATATATAAATATGTTTATCAGCACTCTGGTTAACATAGCTCAGGCTCCGCCTAGTTTGGAATCAGACGGTCGTGTGAGAGATGTTTAAAAAAAAATACAAGTCTGTAATTAATTCTCAATCAAAACTCATTGTACATTCCAACATTTGCGCCAAAATATATCGCGGGAAAACCTTCGAGGAATAAATTATATATATATAAGCTTAAAAACTGAAGTGCTCTGAGCACTAAACGCGACGCAAACGACGTGCTACTGAAAACTATTATTCTACTCAAATGAATTTGTTTTTTTAGTTTTTCTCTTTTTAGCTAGAGCACTGTGCTCTAGCTAAAAAGAGAAAGAAAGAAAATAATAAATGTATTTTCTTTTTTTCTTTCAAACATATAAAATGCAAACATTCGACTATTTGCAAGTCTTTCATACTACCACGTGTCCCCCAAACCCGCTTTGCTATCACTGGAGCCCCACGCCTAATACGAATAATATAATGTAAAAAACCTCAGTTGAAAATTGTTGTATTTGTTTTGTTTATAATAATATTGTTACAAAGACTTTTTTCATGAAACTTTTTGCCTCGCACAATCAACCTGCGAAATGTGGTAATGGGGCTGTGGGGGGTGAGCAGTCGGTAAGTGACTCACTCAGTGAATGTAAACGAAAGAATGACTTGACACCGTGAGACCGTAGAATCTCTCCGTGCCACCCATTATTGCGGTCTTTCTCTTTTTAGCTAGAGCACTGTGCTCTAGCTAAAAAGAGAAAGAAAGAAAATAATAAATGTATTTTCTTTTTTTCTTTCAAACATATAAAATGCAAACATTCGACTATTTGCAAGTCTTTCATACTACCACGTGTCCCCCAAACCCGCTTTGCTATCACTGGAGCCCCACGCCTAATACCGGGAGTTTTCATTAGCACGCCGTTCGCATAGCGTTTAGTGCTCGTTACGCTTTATAGTGGACAACAGTCTTTACTGTTATTATTTCTACGGTCAAACAAGATTGGATGTACAAGTAATTTTTTACACTGTTGGCTTTTGTAATTATTATTATGAATTCCCCGCTTTCTGGTTTGATAATTTTTGTGTTCCATAACAGGCTTTGCGTTGGTATTTATCATCTATTGTGATACAAATTTAAATGACGACAATGGGTAAACGCTATTCTAAAAGGAACGAGTTGGTAGGTCAACGTATAATTTTTAATAAGTTTAATTTAGACGAAGGTTTTGCGACTCAGTCTTCGCGTTATTGCGAAATTTGAATAAACAGTTTGAGCCTGGTGTTGACGTATAGACTTTCTTATATTAAAAATATATAACTTGGATGTGTTAAATAAGGTGATTGTATATGTTTCCGGACAGATACGTGTGGCGGCGCCGCCGGCCGCCGCTGCTGGCTGTACCGTGCGGGCGCACCAACTTACAGAGAGATGCACCGCTGACGCGGGCACTACGTACTCTGAAATAGATTTATTTTATTGCTCACTGAGTGGATTCACAATAACAGCATTAAGAATTATTTCTTATAATAAATAAGTAGATGGTTTAACACTATTGTATTGGGCTTAACCTGTAATAATAGTTGTTTTTAAAGGAATAAATAAATAAAAATAAAATGTAATCCAAGATTATGATCAGAGAGCCAATTCTCTTAATAAAAGTTCGATCTCAATTCAGTTCCGATCAAGTTTCGATCTCCCAACTGTCATAAAAGGTATTTTCGTAGAAAAGTATTAAACGTCCAACGTTGACCGTAATGTGATTATATCGTATTGTAACTGAAAATTGAATCGGTAATCTGCTAGTCCTAGTAATATTTGTAAGATTGCACTTTAAATTATTTGACTCTGTGGAAAGTCGACGTCGCTTAAATAAGTTGCACTTGTTGCCCACAAAAACTTCCTTCGCCCACAAAAGTATATATATATGCAATGGCACCGAAATTGTATAATAGATTGCCAAACCAAATTGTATTGAGCACAAATATTAATGAATTTAAATGTAAACTCTTTGAATTTTTTAACAATAAAGCATATTATTCCATAAACGAATATTTAAATGACCAATTTTAATACTATTAACATTAATTGATTATTTTTTACTATAAATTTTAATTATCTTTTATTATTTTTACTTAATTTGACCTGAACTGATGATGACTTTAAATTATATATACTTATTTGGATTGATGACTTTGTTTATGTAAAATGATGATGCTTTATATAAACAATACTCTTAGAATATTTAAGGAATGTACCTAATTTCAATGACGTATTATAATATTGCTTTGTTTATATTTCATTGCCTAATATTTTGTATGCCTTTCGGCGGGACATAGCTTGTACATAATAAAATTGACATCTTAACCACCTATGTATCACAAAATTGAATAAATAAAAAAAATGAAAATGAAATACTTTACTATTTTACTACGAAAACACATTTATGACAGATGTGAAATTGAAAGTTGATCGGAACCGAACTGGTGTTCTTTATAATAACTCGGTGACCGCAATAATGGGTGGCACGGAGAGATTCTACGGTCTCACGGTGTCAAGTCATTCTTTCGTTTACATTCACTGAGTGAGTCACTTACCGACTGCTCACCCCCCACAGCCCCATTACCACATTTCGCAGGTTGATTGTGCGAGGCAAAAAGTTTCATGAAAAAAGTCTTTGTAACAATATTATTATAAACAAAACAAATACAACAATTTTCAACTGAGGTTTTTTACATTATATTATTCATAGTAAACACCATTAACTCCTATTAGTTCCTGGAACGAATGATTTACTTCCAACTTAAAGTTATTTATATCTGTCGTTGGATTATTTATTACTTATACTTAATAATAAACACGTTAATCTAAATATAATAGTTAAGGAACTTTGAAAACCCTCCCAAAATTCACCCCATTCAAACTCCCGGCGGTAAATCCCGTGATTGAATACATCCCGGGACTCGGCCCAACTCTAATTATAGCTAAGCACGGGCCGAGAGGCGACCGTAAACCGAACTCTGTTTATAGCACCGTTGGGACTTCTTACCCCCTTCTTGCCCCATTTTACCCACAGTTGCCCGTTACACCTCTTTACGTGTTTGCACATTCACGCTATTTAATTGATAAGGACTTATAATGATTTGAAACTATGTTCTTATCTTATTACAGGCAGAAGTATGTGTTTCAAGTGAAGTGGCTATTAATGGATGATTGAAATACTTTTAATTTAGTTTATGTCTCTTTACTAAATATGTGAATATTAAAAAAAATTATAAGAAGAATATTCAGCTAGATCAGACAAACAAAGGCTTACTGAAATATTAGAGATTTTTTAATTAGTAAAAGCTGCACTTATCCTGAACAAATTTATTGTTTTTTCCTATAGTATTGTATTTGAGTAATAGTATAGTAAGTAAAGTAAAAACAATCAAATCAAATTTTTGGATTCGATGCGATATCGAAAACCTTAGTAAGAGCTTATGGCTGTTACTATTGTCTGGAATTTTATTTAATAAGAACAATAAGTGTAGTAACGGAACGTTACCTTGTCTATGATTGACAAATGTCAAATGTGCTTTATGTCAACTCTCTCTCTTGTCGCATCAACCCAAGAAGCAACACGTAGCATGAATCCTTAGATTTATAATATAATATTAATACTTACAATAAATGTAAAATAAACTCAACAATAAACTGAAGAAGACCTACATATTGTTTTAATAATAAAGAAGACAACAATACATGGCGCAGTCGCAAGGATTTTCAAAGATTGAAAACGTGCCGGTCACCGGTTAGTATAAAACACGAGCCTGCATTACTATACTTAACACATAATGTCAGAGGATGAAAAAGGCGTTATGACGTGTGCGGTGGAATATAAAATGCCGAAAGGTTTAAATCTGGACAACATCGACAACTGTTATCCACAATGGCAGAGATTCAAACAGAGTTTCAGGACGTTCATCATGGCAGCCGGTGTAGAAAAATTTTCTGAAACTCGGAAAGCGGCAATATTGTTAAATTGCATCGGGCAACAGGCTCAGGAGCTTTATTTCAATGTGCTAAAAATCGACGAAAAGGCAAAATTAGAAGATGTACTAGATGTCTTTGAAAATTATTTTAAGCCAAAGCAGAATGATGTAATTAATACATATAACTTTAACAAGAGAACACAAGAAGAGGGTGAATCCTTTGATGCATTCTATACAGCAATCAGGAAGATGGCAGAAAACTGCAACTTTGGAGACCAGAATGAGCGCATGATACGGGACAGGATAGTCATCGGTGTCAAGGAGCAACGGATGCAACAAAAATTTCTCACAGATAGAAAAAGAATTATTAAGTGTGGTGTGGGCCACTAAAAAATTTCATTATTATATTTATGGTCAAAAAATTACTATCATTAATGATCATAAACCATTAGAATCTTTGTTAAAAAAGCATTTGCATGATATACCTTCGCCTAGATTGCAAAGATTAAAACTTAAATTATTAAAATATAATATTGAGTTCAAATACTTACAAGGAAAATTTATGTATATAGCAGATCTTCTATCGCGTTCATACCAGGAATCTGATGATGTTGATGAACCTTACATGTATGAAGTTATACATTGTGTAGGCTTAAGTCAGAATTTAGAATGTGTGGAAGAGCAAAAGCTTAAACTTATTAGTGAAAGTTCTAATGATAGTGAGCTAGCTGAATTAATTGAATAAATTAAGAATGGTTGGCCTAATACCATTCCAGATCATTTACATAGTTATCACAAGTTAAAGGATGACTTGTCATTTGATGACAAATTAGTATTCTTTAAAGAAAGATTGATTGTACCTAAAAGTTTAAGAATGTCTACATTAAAGATTTTACATGAAGGACACATAGGTATGTCAAAAATGAAACAGTTGGCTCGGAAAGTATACTATTGGCCTCATATAGATAGTCACATTGAAGAATTTGTGAAAAAATGTTTCCCCTGTCAGACTTATCAAAATAATAATGTAAAAGAACCATTGATTTCACATACAGTTCCTAGTTTACCATTTTCAAAGTTAGGTATTGATATCATGGATTTTAAGAGGAAAAGTTATTTGATAATATATGATTATTACTCCAAGTGGTTAGACATTAAGTATCTGAGCAGCAAAACTGCAAGTGAAATTAATAATAGTTTACTAGATTTATTTTGTAACTTTGGTGTTCCTTCTGAGATTGTATCAGACCATGTACCATTTGATTCTCGTGAATGTAAAAATTTTCCGCAAGAATGGGGTTTTAAATACACTTACACTAGTCCTAGATACCCGCAGTCTAACGGAATGGCTGAAAGAGGAGTTCAGATAGCTAAAAAAATTATGTATAAGTGTAATGAGGATAATACAGATTTTAGAGTAGCTTTGTTAAAATATAGAATATCACCAGTTACTGGAACAAATTTCTCTCCTTGTGAATTGTTAATGAATAGGAATTTAAGAACAAAATTAATAACTTCACATAAATACTTGGAACCAAAGTTAAATAGTAATGTAAAGCATCAATTTAGTAAACAAATGGAGAGAAATATTAAGAGTTATAATAAGACGAGTAGAATGAAAAAAGAATTTAATGTTGGTCAAAATATATGGTTTAAAAAAGAGCCACAAAAGAATGTATGGTTACAAGGTAGAATTGTTAGTTATAATGGTAATAGGTCTTTTAACATTAGGGATAACAATAATGTAAATTATACCAGAACCTCTTTCCTTATTCGACCAGCGTAGACTTTGTGGTTCACCAGAGGAGGGGCTTGCTGGTTGAGTGTGTGATTGCAGTGTAACTTAATATTGTAGTAATTAAGACTGATGTAATATCCTAATACTATAGTACTTTAGTATTTATGATTTTTATTTTGTAAAAGGGGATGATGGAGTTATTGTAATAACAGAAGTTTGTTCTTATTTTTTGTTAAAAGCAGTTTTATGTTAATAATTTGTTTAAGCGGCAGGATGTTTGAATGTTTCATTTTTTTTAATATTTGTAAAGGGGGATGATGTAGTAACGGAACGTTACCTTGTCTATGATTGACAAATGTCAAATGTGCTTTATGTCAACTCTCTCTCTTGTCGCATCAACCCAAGAAGCAACACGTAGCATGAATCCTTAGATTTATAATATAATATTAATACTTACAATAAATGTAAAATAAACTCAACAATAAACTGAAGAAGACCTACATATTGTTTTAATAATAAAGAAGACAACAATACAATAAGTACTATATAATAATAATAACTCGACTGCCTCAGTGGTGCAGCGGAAGCGTATGCGATTGCTGTGCTGAGGTCTCGGGTTCAATTCCCGGGTTAGACCAAATGTTTGTATGATCTGCAAATATTTGTTTCACAGTTTTCTTATTTTCTATGTATGTACATATTTACAAAAGAAGTATATTAATATTCCATCAGTCAATCTTGCTTTCATAGTACAAGCTCGGATTAGTTTGAAACTTAGTAACGTAGTTTGCTTAGATGCCGTTGCGTGTGAGATGACCGAAATGAGCAAAATAATTATCATATTTATTGATGAAAGACAGAGTCTTAAGTACGTTTTATGGTACAGGGCCCAACCTGGTGGCACCAGGGACTTCCTTTCTAGGGTATACCTGGTTCCCCGGCTATTAGTAGCCGAGACGGCGTTCGGTTTTAGTCGGTTCGAGTCCGACATGCCACCGATAGGTGGTATCCGAGGGGGATTTCCGCACGAAAAAAAAAAAAAAAAAGGGGGGCATCCTAGCAAACTGTCCATTTGATAGTCACTGGCCATTGCTGCTCATGAACGACTTCAACTTAAAGAGTCACGGCTACTGAATCCTCCTTCTTTTGAAGTTGTTGACCGCAGATGACGATTTTGTTCCGAAATAAATTCAAATTAAAAATAATACAGATTAAGAAAAACACAAACAACAACATGACACAGATCAAATATCCCATGTGTATTCACTGTAACTCACCACAGTATACAACCCATATTAATTAATACCCAATCTTAGAGAACTATATGTTTGTGGTCGAAACCCACACCGAAGACCGGTATTAAGCAATTGGAGTGAGGATACTGAAGCCCAAATTCAGGGGTGTATTACCACCTTTTTTTCGTGCTGAAATCCCCGCGGATACCAACCCACTAGTAGGGTGGCTATGTTGGAGTATATTCTCCCTTAGATTCGAGAGATTAGCTATATAAAGACTCCATTGCAGCTTACTAACTAAAGTAATTTCCAAAAAGGCTGTAGTAGTGACCACGTTCAATTCCTAATCCATACTTAGATTATAAATGTGAAAGTGAATTTGTTTGTTTGTTCGTTCATTCGTTTGTCACGCCTTTTATATTATTACTGTATAGTGTATTGTGAGCACAGAGATATTTAACAAATTTATTTTGTGTTCTTACATTTTCTCACTATGTAAGTGAACCGTATTGTTCGATTTTTTTGAGAAATAAATGTCTTTAAACCGAAACTACTAAACCGATTTAAAAAAAAAAACAAGTAACATAGGCTACATTTTACTCCGATAACCGGTATACATGCGGGCGGCAACAAAAGCTAGTCCTTGATAATTACATTTGATTTGCTTGGCTTGGGGGTGGCAGGTGAGGTCATCTGTCACCCTAACAGAAGCAGGCCAGGCGATACGCGTTGCGCACGCGCGCCCTTTCGGGAGCACAAAGGGAACATGGGGGTTCCCACACAGGAGGGAGTCATGTATCCGCCTTAGATGGCCCGAGGTACGTCGGGGTATCAACCAGGGCTTTCCTTTCTAAGGTACACCTGTTTCCCCGGCTATTGGTATCTGAGACGGCGTGCGATTTTTAGCCGATTCGAGTCCGACATAGCCACCGGTGGAGGTATCCGAGGGAATTTCCGCACAGTAAGAAAAAGGGTGTAACAAACTTAACATATTTAGTTGTTTTCTCGTTTAATGACAAGTTATTTACATGAAACTAAATAGAAACCTTTCAAATAGCACTGTTTACATCATCATAGTTTTCTAGTTGTCTAATATAATTAACATTAAGTCTACATAATACTACCTTCATTTTTATATTGATTATATTTAACATATTATAACAATTAGGTTATTCAAAGAAATGCTTTATCTTCAAAGCAATCGTGTAGCTTATAATGGGTATTTCTTTTGTATCGCTAGACTGCGTTTTATGAGGCCAAGGTTATTATCGGCCGTATAGCCTTAAGGCCCTTTTGTTGTGGTAAAATAAAGTTTTTTAAAAATAATTCAAATGCTGACTAAAGTATATAATTTTTTATAAAAATAAAGATGTCTGTTACTGATTTTATACCTACTGAGAATCTTGTGGCTTGACCCGGCTACGCTTCGTGCGTACAGTACATGATTTCAAAGAAGAATATTTTTTATTGTACTCACCAAAACCGAAAAACAATAAAAATAGGATTACGCTACAACATTTGCAAATTTCGGTTGTGAATCGTTGGTGCCTGCGGTAAGTAAAACTAATAGGACACGGTTCCCACTTGGGTCACGAATTGACATTTCAAAATAGTTACCATATTTAAATAGTTATGTGTGTGTGTATGTTTCATTAGATTTGGTATTAGTGTTTTTTTGTTATTATAGAGAGTGCTCCGAGGAATTATTCGGACTAATATCAGCCGCGACCTTCCGACATCGTTCCACACGGCAAAATTTTCATCCTCATCACCTGGATAGTTGGCGCTCCACTACTGTGCGCTTTTCGGGAAACTTTTTGCCCAGCTCAAACAATCTGTGGAACGGGTTATCGTCTGCGGTATTTCCGGACTGATACGACCTACGACCTTCAAGAAAAGAGCGTACTCCTTCCTAAAAGGCCGGCAATGCGTTTGTGACTCCTGAGTTGCAGACGTTCATGGGCGGCGATTGTCACTTTCCATCAGGTGACCCGTCTGCTCGTCTGCCCCCTTTAACATAAAAAAAAGACTTAGCTGCAGTTTTTATTTACATACACAAAACTTTAATTAGGTTTTATTATATAAACCATTCGTCTCTTCTCTTACTGATTTTACTATGAATATGGTATAGGGAGCCAAACGAGCAGGTCACTTGATGGTAAGTGACTACATTCGCTCATGAATACCTAGACCATGGACACAAGTGGAGTCACGACATTTAAGTCTCTTTCCAGGGTCAGGAGAAGGGAGGGGTTCGAACTCCGGTAACCTCAGTTATAGAATGAAAAGTAACGAAACCATTTCTAAACACCAGTTTTTGCCAATTTATGAACACCAGCCGGTTTGTTTGTACCGAACAATGGCACGCCCATGGATGGTGGCATGCTTTAGGAGGTTAACGGAATTAATGCGATAATAGATATACAAGGCTAGTGGATATACGGGCAGACGCGTAAAGCGACGTTGTTTGATATCATGTGAAGATAAATAAATATTCATAGTTTACGAATAGAACTTGTAAGACAATTCTCACTGACATTTAAAGTGAATTTGTTCATTCGTTAGTTTGTTTTTACTTTTACTCCTTAAATACACCACCAATTTGTCCAGGATAAGTTTAAACAAAACAAGGAAGTAAGTTTAAAGAAAAAAAATGTACTTGGAATTCCGAAAATGATAGACTAAATATACATAATCGCAAACAGAACCACAGGTAAATGCTTTTTAAATCATCATCATCATCATCAGCCTTTAATACTCCACTCCACTGCTAGACATACTCGTAGGCTTTTCCTTAGAAAGGAGGTTTTGGCCTACTACATCACGCCGACCAGATGAGTTGGTAAAGGGTGTGTGTCAAGTTTTCCTTCTGTTGCACTGCAGCTGTTGTCCTGCGTAGTTTGCTCCCTTAGTCGGTTCTTACAATACCCACGCCACGGGATAAACAGGGGTGGTTGATACTCGCTATTCTTAGTCCGCCACCACACGAAGTCTTGAACCATTACTAACATAATATTACTCAATACTCAATATATTTATTGCATTCCACAATGTTCACTTAGATGGTACTCAAATATAAGATCAGATCATCATGGACCCTGTCGGGCACAGCAATAGATGAGAGAGGGAGAGATAATATAAACTAATAACAATAATCATACTTCAGTTTTTTATGTACATGCTTAATTTATTGATTGCTCAGATATTCATTGACGCTGTAATAGCATTTTTGTAGTAATAATTGTTTTAATTTATTTAAATATACATTTAATATGCTTTCATTTCTAATTTCTTCGGGTAATATATTGTAAATATTGATTGACATTACTTGAGTGCTATTTGAATGGATTTGGAGTTGAAGTATTACACATTACTTTTACAGTAACAGAATTAGATTTAGATATTTCAATTGAATTAATTTTGATACTATTCTATATTAAAGTGTAATGGGAGATTCAGAACAAGACACCAATCTGTATTGAAGTGCCACTTGGAACGGCGCCAGGCTTCTGGCAATAGAGACCAATAACACAGTGACATCTATGCAATACTGCCAACGGTAAATTGGAGGTAGAAAATATTGGCCTTAAAATCTACAAAAGTGCTATCATGTGAATGTATTGAATACTAGCCTTTGCCCGCGGCTCTGCCTGCTGCTGTGTGTGTCGGTTATCGCGGTAAAAAGTAGCTTATGTTACTCGTTGATAATGTAGCTTTCGATTAGTGAAAGAATTTTATACATTGATTTAGTAGTTTAGGTGTTGAAGCCTTGCAGGCCTGGGGGTGACAGGTGAGGCCATCTGTCACCCTAGCAGAAGCAGGCCGGGGTGGCGGCGAGCGCGTTGCGAAGCGCGCTCGCTTCCAGGGAGCACAGGGAACATGGGGTTACCACACGGGGGGGTCGTCTACTCGTCTGTAGATGACCCGAGGTATGTCGGGGCACCAGGAACTTCCTTTCTAGGGTATACCTGGTTCCCCGGCTATTAGTACCCGGCGACGGCGTGCGGTTTTAGTCGGTTCGAGTCCGACATGCCACCGACATCCGAGGTGGTATCCGAGGGGATTACCGCACGGGAAAAAAAAAAAAAAAAAAGGTGTTGAAGCCTAACAAACAAATTAACTTAGTTTCACATCTATACAAATAAATAAAATAAGTGTTTGTAATGTCAAAATAATAGTTTTTTTTTAATGCTCGCACTGTTATTTGCACGGTACCAATACCAAAAACCGAGTTTAAATATTTTTTGTCTGTCTGTCTGTTTGTTCCGGGTAATCTTCAAAACGCCTTTACCGATTTTGATAATCTCTAACTACCAGGTAGCTGTCTATATAAGGAATAACTTAGGCTATTTTTCCTCTCAGAAAAACCATACAAAATTTTGCCCGGTGCGGCAATCGAATTACTAAGGCAGAGGTTGCAGGCAGAGGGTGTTTTTATGTGTAACATCGTTCCTCTTTCTTTTCTGTGCTCTGTGGAAGATATTTCGTGAAAAGAGACGAAATTTCGTAACATGTAGCTAAAAACCAAGGGCAACCGAGAGCGCGCGCTGTGCTACAGTTTTCCGTCAGGTGGTAGGTCAGAGTTCAGATATTACACATTACACACCAATAGTATATTGCTTTCTCGTTTTTTAATTAGTCTAAAATCAAATGAATCATTTCTGTAGATGAAGCAAATTGAGTTATCGTGATTATTAAGAAGAAGAACTCGCAAATCAAACAGATTTATTTCCCATTAATTATTGGTCTCCATAATTTTTCGTATCATTACTGTCAACTATTATCTATCCTATGCGTTCTTTGCCACGGTTACCATTGCCTCTACATCTTAATGTTGTGTTTAGAAAAGAATTAGTCCATCAGTGACACAGTGACCTTAGTTACCGCCCGTCAGCTGACATCCCGTTTCGGTGTCCGTGCCGCGCATGCGTGGTCCTTAGCTCTGATGCGGGATGTTACATACGTTCCCAACCCTATTTATTCTGCAGTACGCCGCCGGCTGTTATCAGGGGTGGTTGTATCGCACCCTTTCGTCGTATATCGCCGCGTAATTCGAATGCGGTTGGCGAATATTCGCTATATGATTGCGAGTGATGTGTTTGGTAGAATCAATTTGAAATTTTATGTGGACTTTGTTTTTTTTCTTATTCCTCTGATTCGGTAAGTTGATAAACGATTTCTTTTAATGTGGAAGGAATTGTAGTAATTGTATACAGATTATTCCGTTCTAATTAGTTATGTACACATTCATTATGGACGGTTCAACAAATCGCTATACAATGAAAAACAGCATAATGGTTTTTAATGAATTTATGAATGTATCTTAGGTACTTTTAAAAAATTGCAATTAACCGGTGATCTATTATTACCTGTTGGTTAGATTTTTTATACCGACTCACTACTGTGTAACTATTATCTTAAAGAAACACAAAAACAAGCACAAACATTTATGAGATTTATCGTAATTAGGGTTGTCAGAAAAACTATTTAGAACTGATAATACAGTTTCTTTTAATTATTCTTTAAAAAATTATCAAAAATCTGTGGTTCTCTGTTCTTTCTATTATAGCTGTACTTTAACTTGTATTAAAGCGAAATTGTAATACTCTTAGTTAGAAAAATTATAGTAAACCTGAAAATTTTGTATATATTATTAACCTTTTAAACAGTAATCTCTGTTTTTAGGCACATCACTTTAATTGTTTTCAAAGATATATTTTCTTATTGATTTATGAAAAAGCAAGTTTAAGTGAACAGTTAACAGTTACGTGTTTGACCATAATGTTTTCGCATATGATAAAGTACTCAAATCTTATTTGAAATTTGGACATACTATGTATGTTTCTTGTGTAGCAAAAATAAATGGTGTTAATGGTTTAAATGGTTTATATTGCGTATGTTTTTCCGTAAATTTTCGGTATCCTAAAATTAGGAATATCACCGATTTCAAGTGTTACAACTACAGAGCACATTCTGATTTTTATCAATCATCATCATCATCATCAACAGTCCTTAACAGTGCACTACTGGACATAGGCCTCTCCTTAAATTTGAGGTTTTGGCCTACTATACCACGTTGGCCAGACGGGTTGGTATAGGATTTGTTTCGAGTTTTCCTTCTTTTTACGTGCTGTTGTTTTGCACAGTTTGCTCCCTTAGTCTGCTCTTACGACACCCACGGGATGAATAGGGGTGGTCACACTCTGTATTCTTAATCCGTCACCACACGGAAGGTGATTCTGTTTTTTAGGAACTCTTTAATAAATGCCATATTGTGCTAAAGCCTGTAGGGATGATCATTATGAAATATTTGACAGGAGGAGCTGTTACAGTACCTAATGTTTAGTCATCATCATCATCATCAACAGCCTGTAATAGTCCACTGCTGGGCATAGGCCACTCCTTAGAAAGTAGGTTTTAGCCTACTATACCACGCTGGCCAGACGGGTTGGTATAGGGTTTGTGTCAAGTTTTCCTTCTCTCTGCAGTGCTGTTGTTTAGCATAGTTTTCTCCCTTAGTCGGCTCTTACGACACCCTCGGGAAGAATAGGCGTGGTGACACTGCATTCTTAATCCGTCACCACACGGAATATATACACTTGTATAACTTATTAATAACTTAATTAAAATACATATCAAGGCTAAATACTCGAAATAATGGTGTAAATACTTATGTAAGTATAGGTATACACAAATTACTCATACATTAATTGGTTAAGTAATGAGCCGACGTGTTTAATTGGTTCTTTGCCTTTGAAATGAGTGCTTTTAATGTAATATTATTGAGAATTATTTTGTGATATTCAATAGCATACATGTCGTAATATATGGTTTATTCTAGACCCCTTATCTAGTAATATAATAATAATATTTCGGACATCTGACACAACGCCATCCAGCTTCAAACTAAAACGGCTTGTACTATGAAAGCTAGATTGACTGATAGAATACTTATATACTTTTTTTTTTGTAAATACACACATGTTATACATAGAAAACACTGCAACTCCGAAACACATATTTGCAGATCACACAAGCATTTGGTTCGACTCGGTAATCGGCACAGAAGTCGCATAAACTACCATTGCGCCACCGTAGTCTATGCCATGTGTTTTTTTTATGCTATAGGGGGCAGAAGAGCAGATGGCGTCACCTGATGGTAAGTGACTACCGCTGCCCATGGACATTTAAGAGTCATAAGTGCGTTGCCGCCTTTTGCTCAAAAAAATCAGGGTCAGAAAAGGTTTGGGCTCTGGTTACCTCACTCAGTGAAAAGCATGAAAACAATAGCTAAGCACCGGTTTTCTGTGAAGCCGTGTTGGCACTCCTATCATTTGTGTAGAAGCATGGCTCCACCACGATTGTTTTGTTTTTAAAAGAATCTTAGGTATTTTTTTTTTTGGAACGAAGTTCCTTATCGCGCGTTGTGAAAGGGGGCTAGACGGAAAAAATTCTCACGAAAAATTGTAACGACACTTTTTATTTTGAATTGTCACTTGTTAGTCATTCAGCGCCATCTATCGAATAGATAGGAAATCATTACTTTTCATCTCAGTAAAATTAAAATTTATGTTCTTAGGTTGAGCAAAAAATATTGTTTTCGACATCATTTCTCAAGGAGATTTTACCAATGTATAAATTGGTTTAATTAGAAACCAACTGAAAAATATGTAGGTAATAGCCGCTTTCATAGATGGCGTTGTAATTAAAATCGTGTCGAATCAGTTTTACTCGATCGTCACAACTTCGTTCCTATCGGGTGTCCCACGACACCACACGGCTTTTTTTATGACTTGGCCGCAGGATTACTCTCCTATGGTTAAAATTTGGTTCTAGAAAATATGAAAATTCTTAGGTATTTCTTTTATTTGATGAATTTCTCATAGGATGACTCTCCTACGCAAAACTTCACTTGAATTGATTGCTTATTAAATTGATGAATATTCCATTACGTATTGTTTACAAACAACTCTGTGGTTTCTTTCATTATAATGCTAAGAAGCTTAATTACTGACGTTGTGTAATACTAGAGTTTATTTTTGGAGCTTTAGCGATATATTTGAGACAGTTACAGCAGCGCATTTAGCTGTGACATGTTTCTAAAGTGTAGGTACCTTCCTAAATAGAAGGATATTTAAAGCCATCTAGTTGTGCTACTTTTTCTGAAATTTTAGTTCTCTGATTGGTAATTTCAAAGTCGGTTACAAGTCGATCACAACTTGAAGTGCATACTTGTTTGAACATGACAAAAAATGCCCCTCGGCCTCGTGCCAAGTGTATGCCCTTTATGATACAGTTTTTACAGTTTGTTTTCAAGTGTCTCAAAAAAAATCCTCTCTGCTGTGCTCCTCTCGGTCTGCGCTGGCCCTTTTAGTTCAGATTTATTTTGTTTATTTAAAGGCTCTATTCTGGTACTAACTAGTCAGCGCTTGAAGTGCCTGATTCTTTTTGGTCGGTGTATTATTTATCATTTTAAAATTTTCCACCTTTAGGGCGGGTTGTGACGGATTAAGAATACGGAATGTCACTACCCAAATTCATCCCGTGGGTGTCGTAAGAGGCGACTAAGGGCGCAAAACAACGCAGGACACCAGCACTGCAAAAAGAAGGAAAACTTGATACAATCCCTATACCAACCCGTCTGGCCAGCGTGGTATAGTAGGCCAAAACCTAATTTCTAAGGAGAGGCCTATGTCCAGCAGTGGACTATTAAAGGCTGTTGATGTGATGTGATGTGATGAGGGCGGGTTGGTTGTTTTTTTTTCATATTCAAATGGGAAGAAACGTAAAGTAGCCTAATTAAAAGAAATAATTTGTGAATCCATATTAATATAATATTTTAAATGTGAAAGTGAGTTTTTTTGTTACGCTTTAATGAATAAACTGATTTAAAAAAAAAGTTAATGGAAAGCTACATTATAAGCGAGTAATATAGACTACTTTTTACTGCGATAATCGACATAAATACATATATATGGCCGGAGCTGCAGGCAAAATCAAGTCAGATTTAGAAATGACGTATTTCTGTTTTTCTTTTGTTCTGTCTGAGTTTAACCCATAAATAAATGAAAAATTTGATGATTGAATGAGATAAAGGGTTCGGCTAACAAATCACAAAAAAAAATGACAATAGTGCTAATTCTGTTGTTCAAAAACTCTCTAAACTAAACTAAAACTCACTAAAAATTGATTAAGTCCTGTCAAACAACGTTTCGTAATCTGAAAACATAGTACTTAACGTGACTAAACTAATTTTTAGTAATTTTTAGTTTAGAGAGTTTTCGAACAACAGAATTAGACAGAATTACGTGTTTATTGTTGTTTATTAATTTTACGTGTAAACAGAATTGCGTGAATGTAATTTAAAAATAACGTGTTATAATAATATATTAGCCGTTTTTTCAAAGATAAACAGATCAGAACCATTAAGTAACAAAAAGTTGTTAACCTAACAAACTCATGAGATATTCTAAAGAAGTCGCAAACTTAGTAACGAATGATAATAAATGCGTAGATAATAATGCTCACATTTTTTTCTTTACAAGTTTAAGGAAAAATATATCTTTATACTTTTTTCTTAAAAAGATGAGCAAACATCGTAGTTATAGGAAAATATGTAAAAATAAAATATGTAATAGAAAAATATGAGTAGCTCATTTTTATGCTATAATAAAAGACATTAATATTAAAGTAGGTTTGTAGTTTTACACGAACTAGCTTTTCAGCAGACAATATAATTATACTGAGAGTTTAAAAGTAGGCCAAAACCTCCTTTCTAAGGAGAGGCCTATGTCCAGCAGTGGACTGTTAAAGGCTGTTGATGATGATGATGATGAGAGTTTAAAATCGATAAGTTAAAAAGAAAGATCCCTATACGAATTTTGACCCACTTTAAACTAACTAACTTTTTAACTAAAAAACTTTTTTATCACTTTTAATAAAGAGTATTCCTGTGAGTTTGAAAACGGTACTATCAAAAATAACAAACTTCCATATAAATGTCCAACCTCCATTTTGCATTATTAGAGGTGGAATTTTTAAAAATCTCTCTCAATACAATAGTATTTTGTTTCATGTTTGTTGCCTCAGAAGTCCGACATTTATTTCGACTTTCATTCCGGTTTAGTCTTATTTAAATTGGAATAAAACCTACCTACACTAAGGATTGGAAAATTAAGAAATGAAGAACACAGTTTATAACTATTCATAATAATGTGTGATACTTTTATAGAAGTTAAGACTAATATCTAGAAAGTGAGTTATAGCTTAGAGCTACAGCCTGCCATGCTTTGCTGTGGAACATCATGGTTAAAAAATTTGGAAAAAAACATCTTCGATGTTGACCTCAGAAGTTTTTGCGTTTTGAAGCATATACAAAGTAACTTAACATTTATATATACATATATATATATCTTATTTATAAAATTCTCGTGTCACAATGTTCGTTCCCGTACTCCTCCGAAACGGCTTGACCGATTCTCATGAAATTTTGTGTGCACATCGGGTAGGTCTGAGAATCGGCCAACATTTATTTTTCATACCCCTAACTTTTTTTTATTGACAAAATAATTTGAAATACGGCAAAACAATGTTTGCCGGGTCAGCTAATATATACATATATAAGCTAAATGCTAGTGTTCTAAGTAGATTCATGTCAGTAATGTACTTGGTGAAGTTCAAACCCGCGGACAGCTTAAGATCGTCGATTTATCCAATTCGGTACTGCTAATCACGTATACACAATAATATACACCATTTTGAGTAGTTCGAAAGGGTCGGGTTGCGTACACAGTATGTCCGACTTGTGGCTAAAGAGACCACTAGAACAGGGTCATCAATAGGCTTACGCTTAATTATTAAATATACATATATATACGACATTCATGATGTTTTCACTCCATGAGTATTAGCAAGACGGGTAACAATTTCAACGTTACCGATTTTACATTTGTGGCGAATAGGCGAGTAACCCCTATGCGTGAGGACGTAGCACATCATGATCATCAACAGCTTTTAATAGTCCACTGCTGGACATAAGGGCCAGACGGGTTGGTATAGGGTTTGTGTCAAGTTTTCCTTCTATCTGCAGTGCTGTTGTTCTGCGTAGTTTGCTCCCTTAGTCGGCTCTTACGACACCCACGGGAAGAATAGGGGTGTTACGTCACATATAGCGTCATGTTTTCCACGTGTATGTTATTAGTATAGTAAGCCCCGCCTACTAAGATGGCCGCCCACTTACTATTGTTCCACCAGCGCGCGCGCAATATGGTCGACGCATATCTTTTGTTCTACGGCCTGCGCTCATGTTCAGAAAATGCCAGGACCGAATCTTTTCAATGTTTACAATTTTTAATTATTTTCGTGTATAAATACTGTGTCGCAATGTGTGAGAATTAATTCCGCCTTGTGTTATCGTCTTGGTACAAAATAAAGAAATGTTTACTTTGTTGCTCAAGTCCTTTAATTGTTGATAGCAAGCCAATAGCTAGCAAGTATTCTCCGCTTCGTTTACATTATTATATCAAACCTATTATAAGGAAGTGAATTAGGATATCCCGCTATTAATAGTTGCCCGTGAGGTGACGGATCAAGAATACAGAGTGTCACCACCCCTATTCATCCCGCGGGTGTCGTAAGAGCCGACTACGGGAGCAAGCTACGCAGAACAACAGCACTGCAGTGAGAAGGAAAACTTGAAACAAACCCTATACCAACCCGTCTGGCCAGCGAGGTATAGTAGGCCAAAACCTCCTTTCTATGTCCAGCAGTGGACTATTAAAGTCTGTCGATGTGATGTGATGATGTGCTATTAATAGTCGAGTGGTTACGACGTTAAGCTGCACTGAGATACGTGTGAGTTAGATTCACCAACCTAGTTCACTAGACATTTATTGAAAAAACCTTAACATCTAAAACTTTTAGACTCTTCTAGTTGTAAAGCCACACGTCTTAGCACCACAATATTTAGTGTCGCCAACTTCAAGGCAATAAAAATCTTGAAAAGTTTGGTTATTGCGGCCCTTTGAATGGGAAAACTTTATGTCTTCAGAAAGGTCAGGGGTCTTAAGGGCTGTAACCATTTATACGTGTTGAAAAAGTCGTTATTCCTTGTAAGGTACTAAAAATACTTTCACTTCGAATACGGTATATATTTTGTATTGGTATTTTGCGAGTACGTAAACTAGTGCGAGCTTTTACATAGGTAAAAATATCTCATTTTCTCTACCTTTTTATTTAATTACGCATCAGTAATTATTTTTGCTATGTTTTAAAATCTTATTTGACAAAACAGAGATGCTATTGTGTGTGCTGATCTATGAGTTTAGAGTCTACATAAAGATAGTTGGTATTTAAAAAAAAACCTCTATCATTTAATTACCCCCCCATAAATGCACCTACCTCATTCTTTCTCAGCATCGCCCAATCGGTCGACTGGCAGAGAATGCCTTAGGCATTAAGTCTGCCGATGCATGTACTTGTGCAAAAAGTTATAAAATAAATAAAAGACGATTTTAAACAATTTAAAAAAAAACGATATAAAGATATTTTGAGTTTGACTTTGAGTTATCATTAATTTCATTCAATAAACGAAAGGTGGTCCTTCCACCTGAGAGAAAATACGACAGCTTCAAGAGGTTAGCTGGAGAGACTTAAATATTGTTTTCTGTTTTTATTATGGAATGGGGGAACAACGAGCAGACGAGTCTCCTGATGGTAAGTGACTAACGCCGCCCATGGACACCTGGTACTCAAGTCGCAAGCCATTTGAATAGACCCCCCCCTCCCTCCACTCAAAACTCCTCCTGATGTTCTGGGTGGGAGATTTGGGCTCCTACAACGTCACTCACTCGGTGAACGCAAGCAACGAATGTCCCGCTTAACATCGGTTTTTTGTGAGGCCGTGATTTCACCCCTGTCAAGACTGTCCCTTCACTATAAATGCTTGAAATATTATTTAAAAATTACAGTTCAGAAACTTTTTATTATCTTAGTACTCGTATATTTTATAATATTCATATGTGTATTTAGTTCATTTTTAAATATTTTCTTTTTTTTCTTTAAAAAATACAACTCCCGCACTAGGAATAAATCCTGTAACGCGGGGGGCTTTACAAACATACATGAAACGGATACAAAGAACACCCGGACTTAGAACAACAATTTGTGAATCGCACAAAGTGTCGTCCCATGTGGGGATCGGACCCACAACACTCAGCGTAGTAGTGAGCGGCGTGGCGACCGCTTAAACCGCTACGCCATCCGTGCAGTCAAAGTTAATATTTTAATTTAATGACTAGCCCCACGGCACAGTGGTATGAGGTCGTTCGATCGATTGTAAGCTTATTTAGAAATACTAATTAGTTTTGTACTTGTTTCGGCGTTAATCTGCCACTATCTAACTAATATCTAACTTAATTTATTTATGTATATTGACTGACCTCTTGGCCTAGCGGTTATCTGACCGCTAAGATACACATTTATCTCATCATCATTTATGATTAGATTTCTACCCAGAACAAATAATGATCAAATAATCTGTGATGAGTATAAACATTTTTTCTGTATCTGGGTTTTTTTTTTTTTTTTTTTAGAAAAGACAACGCCCGCATTAGGAATAAATCCTGTGTCGCGGGGGACTTTACAAACATACATGAAACGGACACAAAGAACACCCAGACTCAGAACAACAATTTGTGGATCACACAAAGTGTCGTCCCATGTGGGGTATAATTTATCATAATTTATCAACAGTCTGATTCCCATACTACTAGGCCTGTTAGTCTAGTGACCCTGACTGCTAAGCCGGAGCTCGTGGTTTTGATTCCAACCCAGGACAAATAATTTTGTAATGAGCACGATGTTTTGGTCTGTGTCTGGGTATGTATTATTTTTTATGTCAGAGGGGGCAGACGAGCAGACGGGTCACCTGATGGAAAGTGACCATCGCCGCCAATGAACGTCTACAACTCACATTGCAGACGTTAACCAGACTGCTGATGAACATACTCTTACAGAGTGTACTCCTTCCTTAAGGCCGGCAACACGTTTATGACTCCTGTCAGCAGTCTGGTTACCATAGCACAGGCTCTGTATGTGAGATGGGTAAAGTTATTATCATAGTACAGGTTCTGTTAAGTTTAGGACTGGCCGACCGTGAGAAAGATGTGTCAAGTTATAATATATTGAGATCGGTCTGTCTCGCAGATTAAACTCTCATTAACAACTAATCTACGTTGTCCGGCACGATATCGGATCACACGACGTCATTTTACCTTTCTCGATAGATTTACCATATCATTATCAACGCCCTACTAAGGTATCACCCAACTTAGGGGCCGTTGGCGAAAATTGAGTTACTCGCAAGGTCCTGCGAGCGTCTCGAAGGACCTCAAATAGGTAGTTAAGAAAAAACGGTGAGCATTTGATGACGTATTAATTTGAGACTTAACGAGTTATAACCTGAGGAGCCTGTCTCAGTGTTTTCATGAAATTGCTATGTACCTGTGTGAGTCATGTGAACTGCCGTGTCTATATTTTGATAATATTTCAATAACAAGGTAACCATAGGTAAAGAAAATGGCAACAACAATGATTAACGAAAATACCTTAAAAGGTTTCTTTACATTAAGACTTGGAGAAAATTCTTTAAGCCCCTTTCTAATCAAATGTGGAATAAGATTGCACATCGTATTTAAAATACATTTTTATGTGTTGCAGAAGTGCACAAGCCTAAAATTTTTAATCAATAATTTTATCGTTAATCGCTAAGTTTTTTTGGGTTCAAACCCCACATGGGACGACACTTTGTGTGATCCACAAATTATTGTTCTGAGCCTAGGTGTTCTTTGTGTCCGTTTCATGTATGTTGGTCAAGTCCCCCGCGACACGGGATATATTCCTAAAGGGGGAGATGTCTTTGAACAAAAAAAATGTGTACACATAACTATCTATAATAAAAACTATAACCCTTTTTACAATTAAGAATTATTTAATTAGCAACCGTATTAATTTCTTTTTTTAAATATACCAAATGTCACTCAGAATGTACCTAAATATTCTTAAGATGGTATACAATGTATACATGCAAATCTGTTTAGCAATTACAAGTTATGGTGAAAAAAAATAAACTCGCGAATATACATAAACCCCCAAATTACACTCCTTATTTAGGAAGTCGTATAAAGTAAGAAGCCAGATGCTTTATATTTCGGCTCTTAAAAAGAAACCATTGTTCATTAAATTAAAATCTTCTACACTCTTACATTCAGCGTACTGCTAATACACTTTACCGGAAAGAAATTAACATTCTTTCTTACTCCGGAATGTAAAAGTTACCTTCTAATTTACATAAAGAATTCGTTTCTTGTTCGTATTGCGTTTTATATATGGAGATTGTATTCATTAATACAAGATAACATCTCCGAGTGGTTACGTGGGCTATGCAAAACTTATTTGTTATTATTTTAGTTTAGACTTTTGAATACCATCCATTTTTACGGTATTTTTTTTTTATGGTACTGGAAAAGTGACCGACTCGCATCGCAAAAGTCACTAATAAAATCTAATATGTGTAATTTCCATTAGTTAGTAGTTATTAATTATGACTTAAGTGAGAATTTGTTTAAATTTACTTTGGAAAATTGTCTGGCGGTTAGCATATGTCTACAAAGCTTGGCTATACTAAGCCATACTTTATTTAATTTTTATTTATTTATTGTTACAAAATAAGGTACACAGTTTAGACAGTAAGATGCCGCATAAACTCATTCGAGTTTTTTCGTGCATCAGTGTCGTCACTAATACATATTTATATATACTTAAACAGTTAATTATTCTAAATTTTGTTTGTTTTTTTTTTGTTTTTTTAAAAAGACAACTCCCGCATTAGGAATATATCCTGTGTCGCGGGGGACTTAACAAACATACATGAAACGGACACAAAGAACACCCTACTCAGAATAACAATTTGTGGATTACACAAAGTGTCGTCCCATCTGGGGATCGGACCCACAACACAGCGTAGTAGTGAACGCGGCGTGGCGACCGCTTAAACCACTACGCCATCCGTGCAGTCAACACATTTAATTCAATACATTGACTAAGACAACAAAATCACTTACATCACAACGTCATTAACATATCACCGGTGTACTTACATATATCGGAAAAAGAAATAATTAATATGAGTAGGTAGTTATTGTAGGTTGTAGGTTCATTTATTTCCACTGCGTAATACGTCACCGATCGGCAACCCGATCGCAACAGGTTTTATACAATAAGAACGTGATATACAGAGTGATGCGTTTCAAATAATATAAACGACATAAGATTTACGTGGGCGTACCTACCCTAATAATAATAATAGAATTATAATAATATTATAATACAATTTAAAGTACAACAAACTACATTAAGTGTTCACATCACATCATCACATCAACAGCCTTTAATATTCCACTGCTGGACATAAGCCTCTCCTTAGAAAGGAGGTTTTGGCCTACTTTACCACGCTGGCCAGACGGGTTGGTATAGGGTTTGTGTCAAGGTTTCCTTCTCTCTGCAGTGCTGTTGTGCTGCGTAATTTTCTCCCTTAGTCGGCTATTATGACACCCGCGGGATGAATAGGGGTGGTGACACTCTCTATTCTTAATCCGTCACCATACGGGAAGACACATTAAGTGTTACCATCACGAAATGTTATTAAAAGAGGAATTTATAATCTCAATGAAAAGGGTTATAATACGAAATGTAACAACTTTGTCTCAGAAAATAATAGAACAACAGTTACATAACTCCAAGTAAATATAAATAGCTTAACTTGAAATATACTAACGATTATACACTTGTCGTCTGTGACCTCAAAACTTGTGTATTTCAAAGACTATTCTAAATTGGAGTTGGTCAACTTACAACAATTACACTAGAGAGCGATGCTACCGGTCTCATAAAAGTACCAGCCACTAGGAATGGTAACTTAACAAAATAAAATGAGTTTAATAGACGATGAAATACGCTTTAAATAAAATTAATAAAGCGTGTTTATTGCTTTGTGTGACGTTTATAAAAATCACAAAAAGATTTTTTTTTTTTATAATACCTTGTTTTCCAATTTTCCTAAGCTTACAAATACTTAATTTTCAAATGGAAATAATTTAGTTTTTCTTGAAGTGAATTCAGGGGAAGGTTCTAGTAACTCACACATCGTTCGAACTCAACTGAAGCATACTCGATCCAGTTGAAGTCTGAACGTACTAGCCACTCCATAGATAACGTTAACTTTTTGAAGGTAGTCAATCACATGTCGACCCAGACTCATTGCTCTCCGGTGCATTTTAGCTATTCATAGTGTAGAGTCGAAAGGAGGTTGACGTTGAAGATGCTGCACAAGCATCTCATAGACTAGAAACTTCCTTCGGCTTTACTGATCAGTGATAGAGAGACGAAAATATACCTATCTTGAAGTGTGAATAAGAGGCAGATACATTTACAAAAATAGTAGTCGGAGCCTCGAAACTTGTTTGTTTTTCTGGAATAAAGTGAAGACTTAGTTGTTTATGGTAAATAAATTGTTCGTTTCGAGGTTTATATAATCGCTATATAATTAAAATGTTTCATTTATTGTAATTTATTTTTGAAATGTTTTGATTTTAACAGAATTACGCCATAAAATCAAGTTCTTTTAGTACAGAACATTTGCACCTAACGTTAATACTCGTAATTGATTTAAAGATTTTGTCTTTTTATGTTAATTCTACTCTTTGACCTAAATTTACTTGACGTAGTATTTAAACTCTGCTTTCATTTAAGTAAAATATTTTTTACTCTGTAACTATGTATGGGCTTTTACTTATATTTCTGGCGTGTCCGTGTGTCGGAATCGAACCTACTATAAACACACGGGAACAGTTGTTATTAAGACATTCGGACCGGGCATGAACGTCTCTGCATCAACCCAAGGTTGGTTGCGGATGATAGTGCTATCTTATGTATTGTATTTAAACAAAATATTGTTAAGTATGAAATAATAAATTTAAAATTAATTAAAAATTAATTAATAAACCTTCAAAACTTAACAATGTTACTTTCATGTCTATTTTATTTGTCCTTCGACGTTGCAACTCTCTCCCTAAATTTTCAACTACAATTTAACACTTTAATAAAAGAAACTGTATTAAAAATTACTATCATCATCATCAACAACAACCTTTAACAGTCCACTGCTGGACACAGGCCTCTCTTTAGAAAAGAGGTTTTGGCCTACTATATTACTAGTTAGTTCCCTTAGTCGGCTCTTACGACACCCACGGGATGAATAGGGGTGGTGACACTCTGTATTCTTAATCCGTCACCACACGGAAGGTTACTAACTTACTACTATTTACGTTACTAAATTACTAACTTATCCAAAATTGTAAGCGCTCCTATTCTTTAAGAGGTTGACCCGACTCTAAAAGCTCGCTATACCTGTTTTGTAACACCTGCATCTATATAACGGAGCTACTTATAAACTGGCTCATAAAGCCATCTCACATTAAACATCCAGCAATAGAAATATAAAATATGAAATTCAAATAATCATATTTTATCTCGACTACCAGCATCCCAAACTTACACCCCAAAACACATTAAGCAACATTTACAATTCGCAGGCATCACAAAACGTCGGGAAAGGAAATAGAATTTAAAAAAAAAAAACAATCATATTCCGTATGCCTTTATGGACTCGTCTCAAGTTTCTGAAGATTCATTTACGGAACGGTTGTGAATAATGTTCATCTCCCTTTGAATTATTTTAGTGAAGGCCTACAAGGCTTACACAATTCCGTACAATCTCAGAGGAACGTTTGAAGCGACCTTGCCGACTTAAATGCCAGTTGAACAATTATAACAGGATATTATTCTAAACAACTGGTTTCGTTAAGTAATTCACGAATGGTTTTATAATATACAATTGAACATTAGTTCAATTGTATATTATAAATTACTACTACATTACTACTACTTACTAAATTACTTATTTTTTTACTATCATCATCATCAACAGCCTTTAATAGTCCACTGCTGGACATAAGCCTCTCCTTAGAAAGGAGGTTTAACATATTAATGTTATTTAGTAAAAAAATAAAAAAAAATGTATTTCTCGAGTCTGTACTTGAAATGAGAAGATGAAAAGAAGTTGAAGAGATGGAAATCTTTTACATTATTTCTTATTTGATTTTATCTCTATCAAAAAAGCGATAATTGACACTCACACATAATTATTGAAACTCGTGTCCGTCGAGTTGTAGGTGTCCATGGGCGGCCGTTATCACTATCTTATCATTAATTAACACGTCTACAATTACGATACCATTCGCAATTACAATTCCCAAGAAGTGACTAGTTCCGTTAGTCCACATTCCAATGGTTCCTAGTAAAGGGCTTTATGTTGCAGTCTCATCAGAACTTTTCCAGGAAAGGGTTTTTTATTTGATGTCGTGGTTATAAATGATATCGTGAGAGATATCTCATTAGTTTGTTTTCTCGGAAGGTCTCAATAAAATAAATAGTATAAAAGCATTACAAAACTTGTGCCTTCTTCTAAGAAAGAACAAGAAGGATAAAATGTAGCAAATACACACACGGTGAGTCCGTGTATAAATTATTATTCATGAATTGTGACATTTAAATTGTCTTTAAAATTTGGAATAAAATGCAATCGTATATATTTGTTCGTGTTCTTCTTAAGCTCTTTAAGTTCTGAGTTCTTTATCTGCATTGCGTTTGATAGATCTTTATAATGACTAATGATTACCTGCTTAAAAATGCATATAAAGCATTCTCTTCATCTCTTAATGTGTTCATATTTTAACTAAGTGGTAATTATCAAAACTCATTGACATTATTTAGGCTTGACATCAAAGTTCACTCCTCGTTTCCAAATACTTGTTTTTTATTTTAAATTTACTCTGTCTACTCTTATTTTAAACCTGCAAATGGTTTTCTCTTTAAAATAGTTTTCTTCCTTTCTGAATCTAATCTTGCTAAACTTTTTACTACATTAATGTTCCCGAAGTCTGTGACATCATTTCCCGAAGAATCTTTGTATGACAAACACAATCCGATTACATTATTTGCGTATCCATTGCCGGGTCGACTTATACCGGGTCTTAGAGGGGTCCCACTTTGTTTGGAAACTTTACCGTGTATGCGTTTCAACTGGATATTTTCGTTCCAGTAAACAGGTGATTTGTTTGTGATGTTTTAGTTCCTTTTTGCGGGTATTTTGAGCAACGCTTTTGATGTTAGTTCAACATTGAGTTTGCTTTTTTTTTTTCTGGCTTATGTCGTACTAGGCTATTTTGGACAGTTTTTTTGATGTCTAACATCTAACCTCTTACTTCAATATCAACAGCCTTTAATGGTCCACTGCTGGACATAGGTTTCTCCTTAGAAAGGAGGTTTTGGCCTACTATACCACGCTGGCCAGACGGGTTAGTATGGGGTTTGTAGTTTTCTTTCTCTTTGCAGTGCTGTTGTCCTGCGTAGTTTGCTCCCTTAGTCGGCTCTTACGACATCCACGGGATGAATAGGAGAAATAGCAATGTGGATATAATATTTACATTCTTACACAGTGAGGTTTTTGAGTTTTATCACTGTATTTGTCAAACAATTTTTGGTGACACAGGGACTGGTAAATGAACGCTTGAGTTTGAGTACGTTTAAACGAAAATGCATGTTTATTAGGGTTAGTTTATTCTAATTATTCCTAACAGTTTCTATGTATTTACATTCTTGCTGTAAATTAGTAAGAGAATATTGAATTTTCAATTACAGATGTTTTAAAAAAGTTTTCACAGTTTTCCATATGTTGACATTTAAGTCTACAATCAGTAACATACTGCACCTTTTTAAATGTTATCGAGGTAAGCATTTTTTGTTCCTAAATGTCAAAAACAAAAGTCTTGCCCTTTACATCGGTCAGCGACTAGTTCAATCACTCATAAATGTAATATAAAAAAAGACACTTCCTTTGTTCTTGTACTTAGTTTTATGAGGGTTTATTGGATATTTACGGGAAAACGTATGAATCTCACAAACCACAATTGCTAAGCACAAGCTAACAAAACAAAGCACAATTGCTATAAGTTACGAATATTTATAGATATATCGATAGTGTATGGGTAACCGCTCACCATTAGATATTTGTGAAGAGATTCTTGAATTGGTTTTACTTTAGGTTTGTTCAATTCCAATTTGAACAAAAATATTCCAACTCAGAAGTAGAAAAATGATGAATAAAAAAAACTGTTTATTACAATTTACAATACAACTCCATTTTCCAAAATATTTTACATATAAAATTACAAATTGTTTAAAATAAGAAACATAATTCAAAATGGCTTATGAAAATTTTGCAGCTATTTATTTAGATATTTTTTTTATAAATTTCGTGATAAGGGCATTCAATTATTGCCATAGATAATAATAGGTCTTTACCTATGAAATTGCCGTTTTGTATGCAATAAGTGAAAGTACTTATTTTTTCAAACTTTTTTATTTCTGTTATTCGAAGTAATCACCCATGCAATCGACGCATCTTTGCCAACGCATTGGCAGTTTATTGATGCCCTTCTTGTGAAAATCAGCTGGACGGGAGGCAACAAACTCTTCAAAGGCATTTTGTACTGCCTCTCGGGAATTGAATTTTTTACCCACTTTTCCAAAATTTAGACAACTTTTTAAGTTGTCTAAATTTTGGAAAAAGTAATAGTCGGTCAGAAATAAAAAAATTTGAAAAAATAAGTACTTTCACTTGCAATAAGTAAACGGCAATTTCATAGGTAAAGACCTAATATATTATATGACTACAATAATATGAAATAAATATTATATTTATTCTCTAAATGACTCTCAAAAATAACTCTCTAAAATACTAAAACAAGGTCATTAATTAATAGCCACGTCACATATGTAACAGTAACAAATGCAGCTACGGTATGCGTGCAATATTTCATTCGAGAATATGTAACCTACGTAGAGGTAATATTTCATTTATACACGTTAGCTTCTACTAGCTGTAGCAATGTTACTACAAGCTAACGATTCCATTCCCGCAGTCTCTCTTCGATCTTGATATTTGCTGCAATTAAAATCCCGAACGATCCCGGTATTTGCAAGATCCCTCGGCAATATACAAGTTAAAATTTTAGTGCACACCTTTGCGACTAAGGGATCTATCGGAACTATCCAGTGAGTGTCGGCATTTAATTCATAGGCAAATCACCGCTGAATCAATCAAGTATGACTTTCGTTTATCGTAGGAATAGTTTATCAAAACAAGATTGTATGATTTTAAGTATAGCGAACGATAAATATAGGTAAATTGCCTTCAGAACTAAGTTATAATGTTCACGTATTCCCGCCCCGTTATAAACTTCAATAAAATTAGTTAAGTTCTAATTTTCATAAATTACAAATTTAAGTCTCACTTCGCCCTGCTAACATTCTAGGGGACGCTAATTTTCATTTTATGTTAAAATAGCTGTAATACTATTAACAAACTTTGTGATAAGTAGTTGGTAAGTAATTTCATCGGTTACAAACACAGCTGTTGTCTGGGTCCTTGTGGCAGAATGGGCACAAATGTCATTCGTAGTACGGATGTCAATTGCATTTACTCGCTAACGACAATGCCTACTACTCCATGCTTTAGTGGCTTAGGCGTGAAAGCATATAGAAAAAAAACAAACAAACTCGCTTTCACTTTGCATGAATATTAATTCTGTAAACACAGAAAAACTGTAAATTTGTCTCCATATCATAAAGTTTTTTTAAACTATGTAATAGAAAATAAATGTGTAAAGTTTTTTGTAATCCTTTCACGCCTCAACTACTCAATAAATAGTTACAAAACTTTGTTATCAGAAGTACAGAAAGGGACAAAAGACACATATCATCAACAAAAACAGTAATGTCCTAAAGAGCTGAACTGACTATCAAAATGTAGACTCAAGCGAGCAAAGCCGAGAGGAAACTCAAGTGGTGTTAAACTTTTATCACTTAGTCTTACTTAAACATTTATTGATAATTACTCAAATTAATGTTCCTCTCGTCCAGTAAAACAGCCAAAATTTAACCATTTTAAATATTCAAAATTGAAAAAGAATAAAAAGGGTTTTATAAACTTCTTCAGAATATATAAGGGTAAAGACATAGGTAGACAGTACTTGAAGCGGGAGGACGTTTTTTTTTTAAAAGACAACTCCATTGTATATATAGGAGTATATCCTCTGTCGCGAGGGACTTTACAAACATACATGAAACAGACACAAACAACACCCAGACTCAGAACAACAGTTTGTGGATCACACAAAGTGTCGTCCCATTTGGGGTTTGAACTCACAACACTCGGCGCAGTAGGAAGCGGCGGGCGCTGGCAACCGCTTAAACCACTATGCCATCCGTGCAGTCAATCCATAATATTCTATTTGATATTGTAGATACTTCTCGCTCCGCCCCCTGTCTGCCTCAGCCTTTACTAGAGGTCTCTTCTCGATCTTCAAAAACTTTCGCATAACCATTTAAGGTTTCACAAACAACTACGAATACAAGATTACAGCATTTTTAAATTATACCCCAAGGAATTTAATTTAGGTTCTTATTTAATTCTACATTTGTATTCATACTTCATGTACTTTGTACTCCAACCAAACGCGGTCATGGTGACCGCGTTTGGTTGGATTGGGCTAAGCTGAAATCTTTACCAATGGCAACGCCGAACGCGCTCAAGTCAAACATTTGTGTGCATGAACATTTCAGGGGTCCAACTACCCGTAACGATTAATAATAATTAATAATAGTAATAATTAATAATCTACAACATACACAGAACGCCATCTAGTCCCAAACTAAGCAGAGCTTGTACTATGGGTACTAGACAACTGATATAAATACATATATACTTTTTTTTTTGTAAATACATACATATTATACATGGAAACACCCAGACCAAATCAAACATTAAATGTTCATGCACACAAATGTTTGACTTGAGCGGGAATCGAACCCGCGACCTCTGAAATAGCAGTCCGTTACACAAACCACTACGCCATCCGGTCGTCAAAATTGATTAGATTGGTACAGATGTTCTTATGGAAACCAGGAGCGACGGCTTAACGTGCTCTCCGAGGCACGGAGGGGTCTCAACGTGTTAAGAAATGGTCACTCATCTATAGACTGACCTTGCCGGGACCACTTAGCCACGATCCCCCCAACCTTTCAATCAATTAGTAGAAAAAATATGAATATATTTTTCTGTTCATTTTTAACATGTTAAATATTTATAACTGATTTAGTAGTCTAATAATCACAATGAAACTACCTTTCATCTATAAAGTTGATCAAATTACAACATCGGGTAATAGGCAAGCTCGTTAAAAGGTACCCGCCTAGTTTTTATAACATTTTTTCGCTCGACACCTAAGAAAAGTACGCAAAACTTTTCACCTTATTATTACGGTATTTATAAAAGATATATTTGAACTTCTAAAGTTGAATAAATAATGACTGAAAGCCACAGATATATATACTTAGGCATACAGAGAACCTATACTAATATTATGAAGCTGAAGTGTTTGTTTGGTTGAACGCGCTTATCTCAGAAACTACTGGTTCGAATTAAAAAAAACTTGTGGTGTTGGATAGATCATTTATCGAGGAAGGCTACAGGCTATATAACATCACGCTATCACCAATAGGAGCCGAGCATCAATGAAAAATGTTGCAAAAAACGGGGCAAAATTATTCCTTTTGTGAGATGTAGACAAAGGGTCAGCTGGTGTAGTCAATTATAAGGAGTCAGCAAATAATTAGATTTACCACAATCTTATCATTATCTGAGATATTGATAATTCCATCCTAATTAGCATTTACGGGCTTTATCAGACATTTACTAAGTTTTTTAGGTTAGTTATTATTTACATTTCTGTTAGACATCACACTGTACTAGAGCTTGTCCAAGGATCTTCCAAATACTCGATTTCAAAACGTTTTTAATTTTATTAACAGGTTAGTTTCAAGGCTATCCATTCGCATAAAATTTCAAGACAGAATATTTAATACGGCATAATTTTGTCTGTCTTAATTGTATTTAGGCATAACATAATTACACACAATAACAGCTTACGGTTAATTTATTTAAGCATAACTTTTAAAGGCATAAGAAATACGCATAATAATTAAGTCCTAAAATATTAGAGACTAGTACACATTTTTAAATGTTAATTTGTTGTATGGATGCAAAACTATATTGGCGTCTTAGGGGTGACCCAAGGGCCACCCCCACCGCACCTTAACCTATTGCTATACATTTAATTATTCCTATTGATTTTTATGCCCAAATACTATTCAGCTAATAGTCAATATGCCTAGTAGCATTAAACAACAATTTAACAACCTTCCGCCATCGTTCCATACGACAAAATTTTCATCCCCACTACTTGGATAATTGGCGCTCCACCACTGTGCGCTTTTGAAGACACTTTTTGCCTGGCACTACTAATCTGCGGAACAAGTTATCAGCTGTGGTAGTTCCGGACCGATACGACCTTCAAAGCTTCAAGAAAAGAGCGTACTCCTCTCTCAAAGGCTGGCAACGCGCTTGAGGCTCCTGAGTTGCAGGCGTTCATGAGCGGCGAAAGTGACCCCTCTGCTCGTTTGCCCCCTATTCCATAAAAAAAAAAACAATTTATTTGCAAACTAAAACAGAATAAAGTCTTGGTTACATTTTGTATATGATTTTCATCTTGTTGAATGTTTTCATGTTGTTGTCATGAGATTCTTACTAAAAGTTTGTTACTAAAGCTAACATAAAACTAGTAATGACTATTCTGAAACGTGCAACAGTGAATATAAAAACCAAAAATCAAAATATTACAAATTCTTATACAAACGGCCTAAGCTAAGTGTGAGACCTGTGTTTATGCGAATATGTCAACATAAACTGTGCGCTAAAAACAATTTATTTCATAGTACTATGCCAAAACAGTTATGCCAAAGTATATTAGGAAAAAAATTGTTACGCGAAAAGAAGATATCCCTAGTTTCAATATAGAAAACTGACCAATAAACAAGTAGTATGATTTCTGAACTGGTCTGTAATAGATTTAGTGAGTACTAAAGCACATTTCTCGGTGCTTATGCTGAAACTTAAGCTCGGCATAACATTGCAGTAGCATTTTAGTACAGAATACTCGTATTCCGGTTTTCATCGTTTTGAATCAAAGTCATACATGAACTATATTATTTTGCAGAAATTTCTCTCCAGAAATTCTGAATTAGTAGTACCTTAGTTAACTGAACACTAAACAACACCAACTAAACTTAAAGCTCTGTCATTTGTTCTACTAATAATTACAGAGCATCAAAACTTCATTTTGTTAGTGTAATTACGACTTTGGTGCTAAAATATTATGACTCAGACTCGCCTTTGAGGTACTGTACTTAAGATGTTTATGACTTCCAGTGACACAATCGTCTTAGATGCTGTGACAGTACATTAAACATACATAATATTGCTGCTACTATGTATGCGTGATGATACAATGCAAGTTTAGTAGTAAGTAAATAAAGTGACACACAAAATAAACTCATAAGACTTTTAAGACTGTTTAACAGTCTATCTAGTGGTTAGTATGAACGACTAATAATAGTAATTTATTGGTTAACTTAAAATCTATGATATATTTCAAAATATTGATTTATTGCTGACCTTTGTGAGAGACTGGTATCTGAACTAGGAAGATCATGTCAGGCATCATGCATCTCACGTACATCAAGTCTCAGATAGTGTGGACTATGACCCAGAACTACTACGCAAATAATATGTATTAAAAGAAAGACAAAGTAAAAGGAAGTATAGGAACATATATACAAGTAGGTGTGTATATGTGTGTGTGTGTATATGTGCGTGTGTGTGTGTGAGTGTGAGTGTGTGTGTGTGTGTGATAGAGAGAGTGAGTGAGTGAGTGAGTGAGTGAGTGTGTGTGTGTGTGTGTGTGTGTGTGTGACAAATAATGTTATATGATGCGCACACGATCGCTTATTCTATGTCTGGTTGCAATTTATTAATTATATGCAGCCATTGATTAACAGTCAAGTTGCCGCAGTGTATTCTCTGCCTAGTTTGAGAACACACGGTCAAGTGTTAGATGTGTGGAGTTAAAAAAAAAACTAATCTTTGATTATATACTAGGAAAGCATTTATTGAAATTTTATTTTATGTAAAACTACGACTATGAGAGCCAGCGTTGTAGACTTGTTTTTGTACTTGTAAAACATAAAGACTGGTGAAATTTCCATTATAAATGTGTTGCTTAGGTAATTTTAAGTGATAAATCTGACTATAATATTAATATATTAATGACTGAATATTTTTGATTTAAATCAAATCAAATCAAATTGTTTGCATGCATTAGGAAGCTAAATATAACGAAAGAGTTTTTTAAATCGTTGTTTGACAATTTTGTCTTTGGCATTATATGTTTAGAAAACTAAGTTTGTTTAAATTATGAAAGTAATTAGTAAAATAAACATTGAGTATGGTGAGAGTTCCTTTAAAAATATAATGATTTTTACATAAAAATGCTTCGTTTTTCTATAGTTTTTTTAAATGATATAATTACTGGTACTGGTTATAGATAAAAAATTATATAAATAAACTATCAAAAATTTAATATTTTAATATTTTAGAAAGCAACGTCAAAATCACGAGTATATCACAAGTACCACAAAATAATCTAAAACTAATAAAAAATAGTTTTACATAAACAACGTTGCTTGCGTACGTAACTTTTAGGCACACTTCGGAATACTTTACTATTTGTATCAAAGCACAACTCTGCCACTGGGGTTACAAATAATGATAACGGCGATTCCGGGAAAATAATAAACCCAGAGAGTGCAGCCATCCTAACGTATTCATTACTGAGGCGGTAATTTGCCGAGGCGACTTTCCTGTAAAAACATCGCAGTCAGGTAATGAAGATTATATTTTTTTATTTAACATCATTATTTTTCTTTCATTAAAACTCGCCTTATATACCTGTAAGGCGAGTTTTAACTGAAAATGCATGTAGCTACTGATATAATTTTATCTGAATTTGCATGTATTTTAAAAGAGAGCTGATTGTTTCGATACTGCTGTAGATTACTCTAAAAACATATCTAGAAATGAATGCTCATAAATTCTAGATGTCTTACATTCATACCCTTATGACTTTATCCACGAAGTCTACGTGTCCTGCATTGCCCACTATAATTTTTTAGTCGCCCGGCACTAGTGATTGGATGGCAAAATTCGAAATTAATTTTAATTGGCAAATAATTAATAATGCATGTTTTATTATTAATTTATAACTCATCTGTGGCGGTGCACATAACTTCGTCATACTTTGTTTTATAGACGATAAACTGACAAAATTAAAAGACTAAGCATACTGACGACTGATGACCCTATACATTTGCCCAATCGCGGTCTCCACTGTAGCTACATGCATTTTCATTCATTTCTGAGCCTACTTTATTCTCTCTTTGATAAAACTCTGAGAATCATACCCTCCTGCATAAAAAAGTGTTTGTACGTAACCGATTTATTGACTTTACTTCAATAGTAAATATAAACAGTATATCTCGTCTGTTCACGGATTAACTGATCCGTTCACTCGTGATCATGACGCTCGCAATATCTCGAAATACATAGCAAACGTCCCGTTTTATTACAACTTACATACCTTTTTATAACCGATTTTTACCACCTATAAATATTTTAAACAGTTTTGAGCAAGCACGTTTTTTTCTCGTCATTCAATGTATGGATTATTCTTCATGTAAGCTTAAGAATTTCCCATTTTCAAGAGCCATTTCAGAGTAAAAGAAAGGAAAAACAAAAGAGCTCTTGTAAATTGAATAAACCCAAGACAAACGGAAGGATATGACAAAATTATTAGGGTTCCTAATAGTTGCGGTGGCCTAAAATATTACCTCTCTTTTATTTTACAAGTCTCGTAAAGAATTCACAAAAGAATGTAAAAGAAAACACCTTCTGGCTGGCTTATTTAGTGCTTGTATTATTAATTGTAACATAATTTGCCTTATTTTACTTTCTGACTCTCTCTTTCTCTTTATTAAAGTTAGACAATGCTTCGTATTTTTTGTAGGAGCTAATGCATTAAAAAAATACTGGAGACATCTCAGACAGAGATCAATGTATTTAAATTAAGCCTCTATTTAGTTTTATATTCAAATTGTATAAAACTTTGCTTGACTTTTCAAGCACGACTAATTATGTGAACGGGACATTACAAAACAGGAAAAATAAATACATTCAAACAAAAAAAGATCTGAGGTTTAACAGTCGGCAATTGCCTACTGTCAAAGGACTTGCATGCTGTTTTATATTTAACGATTGTTTCTTTAGAATAAATAATTTTTTTTATGGTATAGGGTAGGCAGAGAGCAGACGGGTCATATGATGGTAAGGGACTAGCGCTGTCCATAGTCCTTTGAGTCACCCCTCAGAATTAGAATGAGGGTCTCGCACTAAAGAATTGCTTGAAACCAATTTTCTGTAATACCGCTGTATCACTCCGATTGAGACTGCCCATTTGTGACGCAGCATGGCTCTCCTAAAGATAAATTTATTCGAGACCCCGCGATGAGGGACTGTAAGGGTGGCATCGCACTTGTGAACTCTTGAGCTTCACTTACATCAGGTGATTTGTGTACTCGTTAACCCCCTTTAATATAAAAAAAACATATTAAGATTATATAATTTTAGTCACTTGTGTCTACTTGAACCTTTTTTTTTAAGTGACAACTCCCGTTTTTGGAATAAATATTCTGTGTGACACAAAGAACACCCAGACTCAGAAAAACAATTTGTGGAACACACAAAGTGGAGTAAAGTGGGGATCGAACCCACAACATTTACCATAGTAAGAAGCGGTGTGGCGACCGCTTAAACCACTAACTCACTTAACTCTTCGGTGAAAGACCTCCATCGGGTCCGAAACTATTCGACTATCCAATACACACGTGAGTAATACTCTATATATTTTTTGTAATTATAAATAAAAATGGAGTCGTCAAACAATCAAATATAATTTGAACAACAAAGTCGTAAGACTCGTAAGCCGAACTCCAAAACATTATATTTCTACACTTTATATTGTAATAAATATGTTTATGAAGTGTAACAAAAAGCGTAGTATTACTCAACTGCTCGAGTAAAACGTTGAGTGAATGTTAATTGCCGTTTTCAGTCAAAGAAAAAGTAATTACAAATTCACAAACCAAAGCGGTGTTATTTTTAAAAAGTCGGCCCTATAAGAATTTGTTGAATCAGTGAATTTTAACTTTTGCTTTAAGCAAAATATTTATTTAAGATACAATGTACCCTTGTCAGTTAATTCAAGTCACGCAGAAAAAAATGTTGTTATATCCATCGTGATCCCATTTTTTGACATAACACAATTTATGAGCTGACTGTAAAAAATGCCCTACAGCTCTTTGATAAATTAAACTACAAAACTGATCTCATTTCAACTTCCAAGAATTTATTTCAACAATTCTATAATTAATTGTCTTCTTTTTTTGTTTTTTTTTTGAAAAAGGAAATGTTAGAAAATGTATACATTAATAAACAATAGATAAATACTTTATTTGTACACCAGGGTTTTACAGACGTTATAAAGTAATTAACATTAAATGTAATGTACAAAGGGCGGTCTTATCGCTTAGTGCAATTTTTTCCAGACAACCTTTGGATGGACTGCATTCATTTTGAACTGGTGACAGGTAAACAGAAATTAGAGACATAAATAAGGTCTTAACCTATGAAATATTTATCATACATAAATCCTACTTATCTTTTTTTTTTTTTTTAAAAAGAGAACTCCCGCAATCGGAATACATTCCTGTGTCGCGGGGGACTTTACAAACATACATGAAACGGACACAAAGAACACCCAGACTTAGAACAACAATTTGTGGATCACACAAAGTGTCGTCCCATGTGGGGTTTGAACCCACAATACTCGGCGCAGTAGGAAGCGGCGTGGCGACCGCTTAAACCACTACGCCATCCGTGCAGTCAAATCTATATTTATACATACAAGTCTATATTTATACATAAATACTATACATACATACATAAAGGTAAAAGTGAGTGTGTTTGTTTATTTGTTACGCTTTCACGCCTAAACCACTGATAACTACCGAATAAAAAAAAAAAAATTACCAATGGAAAGCTACATTTTCAGAGGGTAACAAAGACTATTTTTACCGCGATAATCGACATTTACGTAGGCGAAGCTAGTTATATTATCATCAACAGCCTATAACAGTCCACTGCTGGACATAGGCCTCTCCATAGAAAGGAGGTTTTGGCCTACTAACTAACTAGTATAGGGTTTGTTTCTAGTTTTCCTTCTCTTTGCAGTGTTGTTGTCCTACATAGTTTGTTCCCTTAGTCAGCTCTTACGACACCCACGGGATGGTGACATTCCGTATTCTTAATCCTTCAGTCAGTGATATTATAAACTAGTAATATTTTGCTATCAAGTGCTGATATATGTGAAATTTTAAATAAATTGTAACCGACTCTAAACTACTAAGGTTTATGAAGTATAACATTTCATAATATTTTAATTTGACGTCAAAAAAAGGCAAATTATTTATCAAGGTTTACCTTCTATTTAAATTTAATTAAAATTACTATCACTAGCATTGAAGTTGGTGTTTTTAATCGTTAATTATTATTCTGAAGAATTTAGTAGACACTACAGGTTATTATGTACCTACTAAGAAGCGCTTGTCCGTTTTTAATGAACTTTTCACTTGGAAGAAAACCTTTTATATTCTTCTTGAGCTAGGTAGCTAACGATGCGGAGATTTCAGTTCCTTTACTGGGATAGTTTACATTTATATAATTATTTTTTGCTTTAATAGTTTAGTGATGTGAGTCTATGTATAATAAGTATGTATTTACAAAAAAAGTACATATGTATTTATATCAGTTGTCTAGTACCCATAGTACAAGCTCTGCTTAGTTTGGGACTAGACGGCGTTGTGTGAATGTGAAAAAAGAAAGAAATAAAGTGATTATTTATCTATTATTTTTTATTAATGAAACATTAGGACGTAAATATTAATTAACCATAGTAGACCAAATATCCTCTTTCCTAAGAAGAGGCCATGTTCAGCAGTGGACTAATAAAGGGTATTGATGATGGTAAATAAACATTAGGAATAAATGGTAATAAACATATTAATTTTATTAATAACTTAGATACATACTATTCGGCGCGAGAACTTCCATTGCGCGACACAGGATTACTCCGTTTCTCCATGGATCGATGTGTCTTCTTTAAATGGTATAGAAATATCGTTTTCGTCGTATTTGGTAGTCGGTACATTTAAAATAATAATGAAATTTGCACTTTACAAGCTTCTGGCTTTTCTTAGATCATAAAAATGCGATTTGATCTATAATAACATCCAGTAACAGTTTAAGGAATTATACTTAAACTATATTTTGGATACTATTTTGATTAATTTATAACCTTCTTATTTTGAAACCTGTGATTAGTTTTAATTTAATTTTGAATATTATTACGAATCGGTGAGTTCGCCATTGTGACTAACTAATGTACTTAGTGACGACGAAGGATTTTAGTTTTAAATATTTTAGTCTAAATTAGGTTTCAATGCCTTTATAATTTCAAAACATGACATATATATATAAACACGTTACTAGTTGTGTTATGCACAGATTATTCATCATGGTGGCATCTGTCATATTTTGCTTTTGTTATCTGATTAGATTCCCACTTATTTACTGCGCCATTACTGCGCTCCTCTTGTAAGTAATGGTTTTGTCAAGGACCCTTGTTATAGATAATTAACCGGTAAGGACAGCGTTTTTTAAAACTATTATCTAAGTCAGTAAGACCCGAGGAAACGAAACAAAAATATTATAAGCTTATTAGATTAATATTCTTTATCGGTTTAGTGTTACGATGGCGGCAGGTAACGGGAACGACTTGTAACACTGAAGGGACAAATTTATAAAACTATTATCAGACCTGCCGTCCTGTATGGCTCTGAAAGTTGGCCCATTAAGAGAACGGATGAGAGACGCCTGAACGTAGCCGAAATGCGAATGCTGAGATGGATGTGTGGTGTGTGAGTCACAACTCAGATGGACAAGGTTAGGAATGAGTATATACGAGGGAGTCTGAAAGTAGCTGGATAAAAAGTTAAGAAGTAATAGGTTATCTTTGTATGGACATGTCATGCGGAGGGATGAGGTAAATGTGGCGTAGAAAGTTTTAGGTATGAGAGTTGAAGGGTACAAGAGAAGAGGCAGACCGAAGAAGAGGTGGATGGACTGCGTCAGGGAGGATATGGCTAGGAAGGGAGTAAACAGTGAGATGACGCATGACAGAGTAGAATGGAAAAATCATACATACTGCGCCGACCCCAAATAAAATTGGGAAAAGGGTATCCAGATGATGATTAGTGTTAAGATTTTACAGCCATTATTTTAAGTAGGGGAAATACTGTCCAATAAAGTGTCGTAATATGGTAATCACTTGTAGTTTTTTTTAATTGTAGATAATCAATAAGGAATGTAGTTTGTGGTATATTTTAAATACATTATTTACTAATTTGAAAATCCTGTAGTGTAATATTGGGAAGTAAAAAAAGATAAAGCGGCAACTGCAAGCTAAATAAAAAAAGCAAATGGTTTTTTGACTGTTAACCCTTGACAGACAAAAACAATAATATAATAATAAATAATATTGTACCACCTTCACACAACGCCATCTAGTCCCAAACTAAGCAGAGCTTGTATTATGGGTACTAGACAACTGATATAAATACATATATACTTTTTTTTTGTAAATACCTACTTATTATACAGATGTAGAAACACCCAGACCAAATTAAACATTAAATGTTCATGCACACAAATATTTAACTTGAGCGGGAATCGAACCCGCGACCGTTGGAATAGCAGTCCGTTACACAAACCACTACGCCATTCGGTCGTCGTCAATACAGAAACCAATTTGAATAGTCGATAGCTATAGATAACAAAACAAAGAAAACATTATGTAGCTATGTTATAAAAGAGTCCACAGATAAAAAAATAATACAGTGCGTTACCTAAAACTCAAATACTAATATCTTTTTTCTGTGGCTTTTTCAAATAGAAAATCGGCTGTCTGTAAAGTCGGTTTACTGACGATAGTTGAACGTGACAACGTCATAAGACACCACATTCACTTTTCACTGCACTTTATACTTGACGAAAACATGTAAATGTATTATTGTATAGCAGCTGTCCACGCGGACGCATCGCTCACTCAAGTAGGAGAGAGACAGATGTCGAACGCTGCCGAACGCGGAGGCCGATTGTGCCTCTTTGTCGCTAGTTCCGCGTTCTCGCTTGCACTTCAAGCCTTAAATGGAACGCCTCAGAGCGACGTAACGCCGCATGAGTCATGTTTTTTCGTGCGTGCAGCCGGCTCCATCGAATTATAAGACGTTGTCACGTCAAAAAATTTTATACATGCTTTGTTTTACTACAAGATCGTGTAATTTGATTTCAAATATTTTTTATGTATAAAAAATATTGCATGAATTTTTCAGAATAAAATCGATAGAAATCAATATATAATTAAGCATTTCATCAAATTCACCTTAATCTTACCAGAGAACGTCTACCCGAAGCAACCTGACAGTACAATTTAATTATACCACAAGTTTGATATAAATCATAAGAGCTAGTTTATTATGAGATTAATTCTGCGATGACGTCACGGATGACGTAATGAAATTCCGCAGAGATGCGCTGCGCCCGCGTTACTGTTAGGTTTATTAATTTAGTTTTAATTACCTATTGTTGTAAGGTACATTGTTTGTGGAGTATTGTAGTAGTGTTTTAAGGGTATAAGGGCGATATTGTTAGTGTGATTAAGATCTGTGTTTGTATTTACGTGGATTGTTCTTTTTCTATCACTTCATAATCATCATCACGGATGTAATTTCAGGGATAGGATGTCTACGTTTTGACATAGACTTTCCTTAATGTTTCTTAAATAAGACAAGTTTGAAACGTATCGACTTGTAATCTTACAGGCCGTCAGTGGCCAAGACAAATCTGTGCTGGAGTGCGTCCTATACATCTGACACACACAATGACAGCGGAAAGGAAGTCAGTGGCCAACGGATGGACACTGCTTTCATAGCTTGACAGTTTTTCTAGTCATTTCGATAACCTAACATTAAAGACGTGATATGTTTGAAAATTTATTTTATACACTTCAAACTAGAACAAAGCTAAAAGCTCTTTTTGCCGAAGATAGTAGTAATAGTTATATAGTTTAAAAAGACGCTGTAAAATATAGAGAGGTTCCCGCATAACTACTTAACATATGTACATTATTATTAACGTATGTATGTATAGTATTTATGTATAATAAATATTTCATAGGTTAAGACCTTATTTAATACTCTAATTTTCAGTTCAAAATGAATCCATCCAAAGGTTGCCTGGAAGAAATTGCACTAAGCGATAAGGCCCCCCTTTGTACATTACATCGGTCGTTAATTACTTTATAATGTCTGTAAAAATCTGGGGTACAAATAAAGTATTTATCTATCTATCTATCTTCATTAACAGCCCACACGTCAGAACAATACATAATTAATTGATAATATAAGTAATGTCCAATGTAAGTACTGTCCGTGTAGTGACGTATCAAGAATACGGAATGTCACTACCCCAATTCATCCCATGAGTGTCGTAAGAGCCGACTAAGGGCGCAAAACAACGCAGGACAGCAGCACTGCATAAAGAAGGAAAACTTGACACAAACTCTATACCAACCCGTCTGGCTAGCGTGGTATAGTAGGCTAAAACCTCCTTTGTAAGGAGAGGCTATGTCCAGCAGTGGACCATTAAAGGCTGTCGATAATGTTGATGTTGAATAGAAGTAACATTATAAAATAAGTATATTTTTTAAATCACAATTATATTTACGATTACCTCTACAATTCTATCTTTGAGGGCATTCTACGCTAAAAAACTTTAAGCTTTACAGATACAATCTTTCAGAGATTTGTTAAAAAAAAATGAAAATGTAAAAACCGCAAGCTCTAAATCAAAAGGGAAACTTCAAAGGGAAAATTTCTCTCTTTTTAAATCTGCTTTCATTCGTAAACAGTATATTTAAATAAATTCACTAAGTTTAAAACAGTCTTAATTACACATCGCTTGCGTAGAGATTTTGCGTACAAGTTTGTGAGAGAGCAAGTATGCGGGCTATCCGCAAATAAAGTTCAGGGTATATTCTTACCGTGAGTGCTACGTTTAGTTTCTGAAAAGTTGCTTACAGTTTAAGTTTCTTATTCTCTTATCGTAATTCTTACTTTACAATTATAGGGACTAATCCCACCTACATGCCCACCACTGTAACTCCTGTACACCAGGATCCTCAACAGTGACCCACGAACACACCGAGTTATGACACTCGGGAAGTCCCAGGAAGAAAGAAATTAAATTTACAATTGTAAGCTGTTCATAATGAAAACAAAAAAAGATGCATTAACATGATTTATTTGCAGCTACAGAAATGGTATTTGCCTTTTACAAACTGGTAAATTATTAACTTACAATAAAAACGAAGTAAAATTGAACTTTTAAATTTGTTTATTCATAACCTTAAGTTTTTAACAAAAATTTAGGGAAGACCCGTTATGGAGGATTGGCTCGAGAGGCGTCACGGGACCCTCTCATACCGATTGACGCAGGTGATCACTGGGAAGGGATGTTTCGGAGATCACCTGTGTCTGATCCGCAAGGAGCCAACGCCTGAGTGCCACCACTGCGATGGCCAGACCGTGGACACGGCTCTCCACACGCTGGCAGAGTGCCCGGCGTGGGTTGAGCAGAGGCGAGACCTCGTGGCGGCCATCGGAGTGGGAGTTCTCTCGCTCGATAGCCTGATTGCGGCTATCGTGCGGAGCGAGAGTGCGTGGAACTCTGCCGTCTCCTTCTGCGAGCAAGTTATGCTCGCGAAGGAGACGGCGGAGCGGGACCGGGAGAGGTTTAGAACTCTCCCGGCCCGCCAGGCCCGGGCACGGGCCAGGCAGCGCAGGCGACTCAGGCGCCGGAGGTCGCAGAACGACCTCCGTCCTCCATAAGCGCAGGCCTGGGGGTGACAGGTGAGGCCATCTGTCACCCTAGCAGAAGCAGGCCGGGGTGGCGGCGAGCGCGTTGCGAAGCGCGCTCGCTTCCAGGGAGCATAGGGAACATGGGGTTCCCACACGGGGCGGGGGTCGTCTACTCGTCTATAGATGACCCGAGGTATGTCGGGGCACCAGGGCCTTCCTTTCTAGGGTATACCTGGTTCCCCGGCTATTAGTACCCGGCGAAGGCGTGCGGTTTTAGTCGGTTCGAGTCCGACATGCCACCGACAGGTGGTATCCGAGGGGATTTCCGCACGGGAAAAAAAAAAAAAAAAAAAAGGGTTACCTACTTAAAAATTAAGGATATAGTACGATATACTGTGATAAGCAAGTGATGATGATTGGATGTGTGTGTGAGTGTGATGATGTGATGTGTGTGATACACATACAATGCGATAAAAAATACCTTTTGATATTTACCGACAAAGAATCTAATTATTTGTTTTAAATTGAAGACTCAAGATGGAATTAGAGTGCTTGAATTCGTTGTAAAGTAATAATTATTTTAGTAGAAGATCGAAAACTATCATGGTTACCCAGGATTATGAAAGTAATATTTAGTTATAGTTATAACTATAAAAAATCAAATTTAATGACCCTGAACTTCCGAATCACAAGAAAAACCATTTGAGTCTTGTGGTCCTTTGCCACAACATTCTCGATTTATTCATTGCCCCTACATTAAACATTTTTATTTATCAGGCCTGAAAATCATATTCCCGAGGTGAGTTGGCATCAGGCAGAAAGCCAGCCATAGAAGAAACTAGTCAAAACATTGAAAGTTAACGATTTATCCAATCAAAATAAAATTAGGAAAAAAACTCTGTTTGTATTTAAAGTTCTGCTTTCTAAATCAGTCAAGTAGAAACTAAACTAAATTTAAAACAAAAGAAAATCACCAACATTTATGTTCATGATTCAAATCTGATGGCAACAAAGGATAGCAAGATATCCCTAAAAGGAGGAGACTTATAATCAGACACAGATAAATACTGCTAATTAGATCCGTGTGCCACTAACCCGTTTTACCCGAAGATAAGAATGACGATTATCTCGTCTTCTAAAATAAGTTTGTTCTTAAGTAAATGTTTTTGTATCATAGGGCGAAGTTTTTTTTTTAGTGATAAAAAAGTTAGGATAAATTAGTCAATTTAGTCGTACTAATTGAAATCGACATCACACTAGAAGAGGTAGGTTTCAGGAGGTTTATCCTCGTTGACCTAGTGAAAGACCTAGTGCTCAAATCTGAAAGAGATGAATGAGTCATTTTTTTCAGATTTGAGCACTAGGTCTTTTGACCTCATTCATTTGGAGAATAGAAAGTCTTAATCTTCTCTTTACGCTATGTTCACCCGCGGGCTCACTAGACCGTGTCGAGTTTTTCCAATTGATTAAATTTCAATGAAACATTATTTGTCGAATTTATAATAGAATTAGGCTATGAGCGCAACAAAAAGTCCGACTTAAAGTTGCAGAAAATATCACGGTCTAAAAATATATGTTTTAAAATATATTTTTAGAATAAATACTTTTTGAACTACAGAATCATACTTTAAATTGATAAAAAACTAATTATTGTAAAAACAAAACACCCGACTGCGTGAAAAAACCCATCGAGCCGTTCAGGCTGCAAAGCTTGCCAAACATTTGAATTTGGCGCCAAAAAGCCGCCATTTTTTTTTTATTATTTTGACATCCATGTCACTCTCACAGTAAATACGAATCTAACGACACCTCTCAAACTAAAATCCATAGAGCCGTTAAGGCCGCAGAGTGTGCCAAACAATTATACATACAAACATAATCTCGAAAAACATAACCCTCCTTCTGGCGCAGTCGGGTAAAACGAATCAATCTTAAATTATAAAATACCAAACTAACAATTAAAGAAAGTGGCAACTTTAAGCACATGAAGCGCCGCTAATTGAAAGTTAAGCGAGCACCAGCATTAATTACCTCTGAGTAGTTCATGTTGGCGAAGTTCTTACTTACAAATAAAATATTACTATTTAGGGTAATCGAGTAAATTATAGCTAGCACAATGATAACTATAATTTGATATTTCGATTCTTTACTTCAGGTTTATTTAAGTGTTATTATTGATTGACTCTACAATCTATCACTGTAGTAATTAATTCGCTGTTTATCCATCGTATTAGACTATATTAGGGCTTCGATCTGGCCGGCCTCGAGCAGTACCTTCACCAATCCGACTGAATCGGGTAGGAATGGGTCGAACTGGACATATCATGACAGTATTTTTGATAGACCTAACAATAGGGAATATGCATGTATTTTTTTTATATTTTTTAACGATTCTACTAGTTATTACATTACCAAAAATAAATATAACGCATCCGAAATATAAACCGTTAAGCAAAAAAAAATAATATTAAAATCACTATAATTTTGGGGCAATTTGAACACGTCCCTTTTGCCGCGCTTTTTTTGTGACGTCAGATTACACTTTCAGACGAATTCGCCGGAGTGAAGTTCACAAAGTTTCTGAAAGTTAAAAAAGTGAGTGTAAGTGATACTGCTAGGGTTTTAAGTAATACCTACAGAGTTTATAAGAAAAATTATAAAAAAAAAACATCGTGTCATTATCTTGTTCTGAACGTGGCATCGTCGGCACATGCGGTATCTAGCAAGCAAGCAATGCTTAGTGGTTTGAGAGCTCTTCAAAGATTGTTTCGTTTATGAAAGAAACTTGTGTTGTGTGAACTGTCTTTAAGCTACTGGAGTTCTGTACAATCTTCTTTCATTCGAAGTCTAGCACTCTCAAGAAATTAATATTCATGTTTGTGGGCACGTTAAAAGCTAAGTCTGTTTGAAAAACTTTTATGCTGTTTAATGTGAATTAATTTTGCGTAACCAAATTTAATATATTTGGTAAATTAGATTATTTAGATCAATACATACAAAGTCACCGCAACAATTAATTGCTTTATCAAAAGTTAAGTGTTTAAAACAAGGGACATCATAAAACAAAATGTCGTGTGTTCCGTTGCAGCCCGGCCACAGTCGATTTCGTAATTTTCAGACGTATCAATTAAATGTTCTTTTATTGTTCTTGCTGTACCAATTAATAGATTAAATGTACCACAAATATATCTTGTTTAAAAAGAAATTGTTTGTGGCCGGGCTGCACCGTATACGTTGCAGCCCGGCCACCTGTATATTTTGTGGTAGGATGCTCAAAATGTTCTAAAATATAAATCAAATAAATGTTCCTTTTATGTTCTTTATTTTTTTCAATGAAATAAACCAAAAGAAAGGTATGCATTAACAAAAAAATTACTTAAAATAAGAATTTGCACTAAGCGCCTGTAGGACTAAAATAGCAATGTAAGTATGTTAGCAATTAAACAATAACAAGATAGATTATTATTATACAATTATTAAAAACCCGTAAATTTAAATTATATGCTTTTAAAGACAAAGATCAAAATAAATTGTAACTTACAGTATTAAAAAATTCGTATTCGTATTATAACTAATTTCTTACAAAACTGTGTAGATAATACAATGAACCGATATAACTGTATTATTTGTCCACGAAATTGAACTACTCAGGTCATCTAAACACTGCCATCTATATTGTTTTCGCTTACAGTGGGTAGTTAACATAATGACGCACAGTATCAACGAACTCGATCACTGCTAATAAATGAAAGTGTTTTCCTTGTAAGAATAAATAACTTGGAATAATATTTAAATCTACTTTTTCTGTAAGCTCATTCAACTGAAAAATTATAAAATCCGTCAAATTGTAACTTATTGTTGTTTTGCTCATACATTTAATTCTATTCTTCACCGCATTGCAACTTGCATTGCGATTAAAGTTAAGCATCGATTCAGCTGATTCTAGAAAAATAAAAATTAACAAAGCCGACATGCTATTCTAGTTCTACAGGCGCTTAGTGAGTATTCATTTATTTGAAATATTTTTTTGTTTATGCATACCTTTCTCTTGGTTTATTTCATTGAAAAAAATAAAGAACATATAAGGAACATTTATTTGGTTTATATTTTAGAACATTTTGAGCATCCTACCACAAAATATACAGGTGGCCGGGCTGCAACGTATACGGTGCAGCCCGGCCACAAACAATTTCTTTTTAAACAAGATATATTTGTGGTACATTTAATAAATTAATTGGTACAGCAAGAACAATAAAAGAACATTTAATTGATACGTCTATAAATTACGAAATCGACTGTGGCCGGGCTGCAACGGAACACACCAAAATGTCTGCTTGTGTTGATATTATGACCGCCGATTTGTAAATGTTTAAGCCCTTTGAGAAGAAAGTGTTGATATATTTCTGGTTTTAAGGCTCACACCTTAAAGCTCTTCTGACACTCAATTTTAATCCATTTGTGATAATAATAATTTATTCTTTTATAGTCATGTATTTTTTTTTTATTGTTCTTTGTTTATCTCTGTTTTTATTGTTGCTATTGACATTATTTTGAACTTCTGTAATATTCTCGTAAGTATATAGATTTTACCTATCTGAAGTAATTATTACTATTATTTTTATCATACATATCAAATCTGAAAGATCACGTGAATCCTAATACAATTTTGGCCTACTATACCACATGGGCCTGTTGGTATAGGGTTTGTGTCAAGTTTTCCTTCTCTATGCACTACTGTTGTCTTGCGTAGTTCGTTCCTTAGTCGGCGCTTACGACGGCCGCGGGATGAATAGGAGTTGTTACATTCCGTATTCTTTATCCGTATCCGTATTTTAAAGTAATGAAATAAATATTTAGGGCGGTAACATAGACACCGCGACATGAGGTGTCAGGGACATTTTAACAAGAAGGCTTTTTAGCATTTTATTAAAAAAAAGAAATGTCAAGTCATCGACGCGGTGTTCTTTGAGTGTGCGCTGCCAGCAGGCTAGTAAACCACAATTTGTTAATTTTTATTTAATTATATCAATTATTATTTAAATATATATACTCAAAATCAAATATTATTGAAATATATATTTCCTAGCGATCCGCCACAGCTTCGCACGGGTGCAATGTAGCTACTACTAATGTGGTGTCGGTGTAGAGTAATTAATTATACTATTATTATGATAAGACTATACTACAGAATATCACTATACACAATATTAATGCAAAACCAATAATTAAAACCCCATTAAAATCCGTTGTGTAGTTTGAAAGATCTAAGCGTACAAGAAAAAAAGCAACTTCATTTTATACTATGTACATATTATTATATAAAACCTTTACTTAAATTTAGACACCCTTTTACGAGTACGAATCATCGTATTTACATAGAAAATAATATATATAAAAAGGAAACATATTTTATGACCTTCAAACTTACATTAAAAGGACTTACAAGTGAAACTACCAATAAGTGCGTATCTTTAACAGCAGTTTTTAGTCAATCTTGTATCTTATTTTATCGTCTAGAGAGGTAGAAACACTTCAGTACCACTTTACCGCTTGTATTACGGGAGTTATCGCGAATGTGGTAGGGAATGCTCCGAGCACCAGGGACTTCCTTTCTAGGGTATACCTGGTTCCCCGGCTATTAGTACCCGGCGACGGCGTGCGGTTTTAGTCGGTTCGAGTCCGACATGCCACCGACAGGTGGTATCCGAGGGGATTTCCGCACGGAAAAAAAAGGGGGATTTCCGCACGGAAAAAAAAAAAAAAAAGGGAATGCTCCGAGGATTTGGTTCGACTTATACTAGCTGTAGGTTTTAGTAATCGTTAATTGGCACTCCGTCTCTGTGTATTTTTATAGAAACTTTTTGCTTCACACTATTAGTCTATGGAATAAATTCTTGCCTGCGGTATTGACGGACCAATACGTCTTCAAACCTCTCCTTCTCCAAGACCATTAACGCATTTGTAATTCTTTAGTTACAGGGTTTCTTGCTTGATGTGGGTCAGTAGGTGACATATCTAGTCATTTTATTCCTATACTATAAAAAAAGCTCTGTATCTTTTTAAAACACAGCACTTTGACAAGGAAGTGTATAAATAATGTACCTTCAATTGCGACCCCATTCCATTCCAGACACTGAGCAGCTTAAAAATAACTACTACTTTCCCAGTCAAGAGGTTCTCGTATTGAACCTAAGATGTAGATAAAATGAAAACACTGTGGAAGCTACGCTGAGAAAGTCACAACAATACAATGTGATTTTCCAGAGCTTGAGGAAATCTAAACGAAAAAGAAATCTATGTATTAATACGCAAGGAAAAATCTTTTGTGCGCAGTTTAAAGAACATTTTGCGGGGAACTAGAGGAAAAAAGAAATTGGATTTACTTATAAATTATATTTATAATAAGTGTAGAGAACTAAAATTCCCTAATATTATTTGTAATGATGTGTTAACAGTTGGTATCAGCGATATAATCCATAGGTATTGGTATTATACATCGGTATCGGTTTATTTCATACTTGTAACCATAAATTTCATTTATGTGTATTGTTTCTGCTTTAATCTTTTCACTTATCGTTGTCATAATAAAACAAATCACCAAAATAGGAATGATAACAATACAAATCTAGTCTATAAAAAATGCCAATTTGGTCCATTATTTCCTGCAAAACTTAAAGCAATAATTACAGTAAATTTATCAGTGTTGCACATTAACTGCACCAAAGTGCACTTAGGGGCTAAAACTTTGGACAAAATAACTTACACGTAAATTGAATGTGGCCGCCAAAGTGTGCACCGGTCGTTATCGACCGCTAAGATACGTTAAAATGTAGTAAAAGTTGCAAACTATAACTCTAGGGCTTCACAAATTTCTACATGTTGTGTTCGTTTAATATGATGTGTTCAGGAATATTCTGGCATGTTTCACTTTGGCATATTTAACTTCTTTCATTTCTTAGATGATGTAGCGGGATTTTAATTTGATACAGAGTTTGGGTAAGTTATTATTAAAGAAAACTGTAAAGTAGGACAGGTAGTAGTTTTGAGTTTTGCAGTACGGGAGAGATGCGATTTAGACACATCTAATCACGAATAAGATTTTTCGTACGTAGTTACTTACAAAATCAAGTTTTTGAGATTCTATCTAGCTGGCAGAATTAAAAATAATAACATTCGACACACAACGCCATCTATAACTCAACTCAATATGAGTGCAGTGAAGAAATACAAAAAAAAAAAATATTATTTTGCATATAGGTTTAAACATCTAAATTAATAATCTCCACATTTTCCAGAAATTAGAACAGGAAATAGAAGTCAAAATTGTAATGCTAATTGTAGTAGTTTTGTAGTAATAGGGAAAAATTAAGTATAACCAAAACGAAAGAAGGAGGAAACGGAAGAAGGTGGGAAGGAGGTAGTCAAGGATATTGCTGTATACGGATGGATTAAGAAGTGTAATCATGTTAAAGTCACTCAAACTGGTTGTAACTGAGAAGTGCACACCCTCTAAACTTAAACTATTAACGAAATAATACAATAAATAGAGGCCTTGGAACAAAGACCCCTCTCCTAACATGAATTCAAGTAACAGCGTATGGATTTCGTTACTCGGATACTTTTATAAAAAAAATACATAAAGTAAAGAATAGTTATTTAGACAAGACAATGTTTTCCAAATTTAAAAATGTTGTTACAATATATATTCTGACCGAGACTAGGATGCGAGATTTGGATCTGAAGTAAATCTAATATCCAGACAAACGTTAAGGTCCCACGGATGTCTCGCCAGAACACGTAGGAACGCATCATTTATTCTGGCCCACTTGAGCTGAGGCATATCCCGTTTACTCTCGCGGGTCTGTAGTGTTTCTCTATTAAATAACACACAACATCTGTTTTTACTTTAGAAATAAAAAAGAACATACAAAACTGAAGTTAAATTAATTTGTATCGGGTTTTATCGCGGTAATGGTTTGAAAAAAAGAATACAGAGAATAGTTCTATTCTTCTACATTACAGGAGAGTATATAGTCTTATAATTATTAGAAACTTTTAAGCGCTACAAACTTATATCTGAAATTCACCTCAACACAAATAAAACATGGCCTACGCAAGATACTAGTTTTATTTTTGAATGTATTTAAAATTTATCTTTAGATGCAAGCAGAATATATTTTAAGTAAAACCACCTAACAAATGCGAGCGATCCAGACAACTTATTCCTGTAAATATTTCGCGTGTGTAGAAAGTTTTCTTCAAAGCCTTTGAATACCTTGACAGGGGAACCATTATGTGAGTTCGTGAATTTCAAAGAATGATCGTATTGACAAGGGCTCGTTGAGTTTTCTGATGATAATAGTACAATATTTAATGGATAACTGGCAAGAAAAATTCTGCTACTGATGGCTACCAGAGTACCTACAGTCTGACTAATAGATACGAATACCAACCAAGGTAATTTTTTAGGTGCTTAGGTACCAAGCTTTGGCACAATAAGATCGGTTCGACCGGAGTGATGCCACGATCTCAGAGAAAACCGATGTGGACGCCTTCCGTGGCTTTTCACCGAGTCAATGAGGTTACTAAACAACAGCCTTTATCCACTGCTGGACATAGGCCTCTCCTTAGAAAGAAGGTTTTGGCCTACTATATCACGTTGGCCAGACGGGTTGGTATAGGGTTTGTTTCAAGTTTTCTTTCTCTTTGCAGTAATATTGTTCTGCGTAATTCTGCACACATTCTGCAGGTGAATAGTGACACTGCGCATTCTTAATTCATCACCACACAGACGAGGGAGGGGTATTTAAAGGGTGCCAATGCACTTGTGAGTCTTGAGTTTCAAGAGTCTTATTTGCCCCCTATTCCATAACCAAAAAAACATAGGCATTAATAATATTGTGACTATCCTCAGTTCTATTTAGATGTCTTTATGAGCTTAATCCAATAACATTAATAGTAAACTGATCGTACAAAGAGATGAGCTAGTTGATAAAGTAGCGGCATTCGTTTAGGTTAATAGAAGCAATTAATGTTTGTATGTATTGAGTATCTTATTAACTGTTTGTTATTTTTCCTCAATTAGCCGTAATTCCTCAGGTAGCATTATTCAAATTCGCATTATGTAAACAGTTAATTATGAATTGATGAATAAATTAAATGAATTGTTATACTCGTAAGTAGCTCACAATATTTATTTGTTGTCTGTTGTTGTTTGTCGTACATGCTAATTAGGCATATATATGAGTATATTCTCTAATAGGATACAAATACATAAATAATTGTCACTAAATATGGTAACATGGTAGTTATACAGCAAAAACCAGTTTTAGATTTCTTTGTCTGTCTGTCTTTCTTGTTCCGCCTAATATTTAGACTTCCATTGGTAGATAGCTATTGTTGCAAGAAGTAACATAAACTTCTTTATTTCGAGGGATTTTTTTTTAACTCGAGTGAGACCGCAATGGGAACAGCTTGTCTAAAAGATACATAAAAATATTATAGTATAAAGTTATGATTTAAAATTAATTTATTTTCAAATACAGGGTCTACCAATAGGGATGACCTGGTTCTGACAGCTCATAGCGGCCATGTTTGATGATGGATCTTTGACATTGACATTTGTGTTCAGTAAGGTTTGCCATTTTATCATGTCACGTTTCACTTTAAACCAACGCTTGGAAATTGTCCAAAATGATTACGCAAATTCACGTTCTCCTACCGCTACAGTAAGAGTGCTTCGCGCAAAAAACGGTCGTCATAGAGCTCCTTCTGTGCGCGCTATAAATCGCATAATAACAAAATTTGAAAGTGAATTCACCTGTGAGAAAAAGAAATGCCCGTAGTGAAGAGAATATCGCAGCCGTTCAGGCCAGTGTTGATGCTAATTCAAATCGATCAGTTCAACGCCGTTCACAAGAGTTGGGGCTCTCTCCAATGACCGTATTTTGCGTTTGGATTTGGGTATACACCCATACAAAATTATTTTGGCATAAGAATTGAAGCCATCCGACTATTGTATCCGTCGTGAATTTGCCGATTATGCACTGGAAATGATGGAAGCCGATGACGATTTTCATCGTAAAATCATCTTCTCAGATGAGGCCCATTTCTGGCTCCATGGATTTGTTAATAAACAAAATTGTCGCTATTGGAGTGAGTCAAATCGACGCGTGGTTTATGAATCACCATTGCATCAGCAAAAATTAACAGTTTGGTGCGGTTTATGGTACGGTGGAATCATTGGTCCGTACTTCTTTGAAAGAGACGAAGGAAACCCAGTTACTGTGAATGGCGAGCACTATAACTCGATGTTAACCAATATTTCTTTCCGGAATTTAATGATATTGATGCAGACGACCTTTATTTTTAACAAGACTGCACTGGTGCACTACCTTACATTACTCGAGTGAACATGGAATTATTGCGTGGAAAGTTTGGTGAGTCGTTAATTTCGAGAAATAGACCGATCAGTTGGCCAACAAGATCGTGTGATTTAACACCTTTAGACTATTTTCTTTGTGGTTACGTTAAATCTAAAGTATACAGCAATAATCCAGCTACAATTCGTGAACTAAAAACCAACATTCGACGAGCCATAGCCGACATACCGGCCGAAATGGTGCAGCGCGTCATCGAAAATTGGCGTGAGCGGATGACCGTCTGCAAAAAGAGCCGCGGCGGTCATTTGGCCGATATATTATTTAAAACATAAATTGCATAAAATTATCTATCAAATAAATCAATCGGATGCATTTTTCATAATTGTGTGTTTTATTCAATTTATATATTTAATATATTATATATATATATATATATATATTTCAATTTATATAATATATATATTTAATAAACGGTAGCCACGCCCTTTCCTACGAACGACACTTTATGTGATCCTCAAATTGTTGTTCTGAGTCTGGGAGTTCTTTATGTCCGTTTCATGTATGTTTATAAAGTCCTCCGCGACACAGGATATATTCCTAATGCGGAAGTTGTCTCAAGAAATAAGAAAGAATTATCAAAAAACAAGAATGAGAAAGAAAACCCTAAATGTGAGATACATACTCAGCGAAAAAAGGCAGAAATGAGGGGGATAGTAGAATCGATCCACTTAGTTAATGTAAACTTGTATCCTTGAGTTATATTTCGTTGTTTTCTCTCGAAGCTGACCACAGGAAATGACGCTCCAGTTTCTTTCCTCAAATTAATCGACTTGAAATCGAATTCAATTTATCACTAATAAGTTAAGTGAGTAGCTCTACACCGCATCTACTCAGAATAGTCCAAAAATCAGATAAACATTGTTGCTTTCCACCGAGACCTATCAAGCCATAATTCTGGGAGGGGGAAAGGGACACCAGTCGACCCAGTCACCATTACCGGTAACCCAGTGACCCTTATCCTTATTACATGAAAGAAAGCTGATGACAAGATGCTACAGAATTACTACACCGTCCTGTCTATCAAGGTATTGTAGAAGAAGACTTCGTCTCTAAACAAAACAAGTTATTTTCCGAAGGATTTCTCCCCAATTCCAATCTTAACCAGTTCATTGGTACAGTGAGGACCAAAAAACTTCATACGTCATCGTTTAGTGGCCGATTGTGAGCGCGGTTCACGCGTCATTTGGTCCTACCCCCTCCTCCCAGCCCTCGTCCCTCCCCTAGTCCTCGTGGGGAAACTTTTGCTTTTCATCGTTTTTGCGGCTCAATATTGTGTTTTACGAACGCTTGGCCAAATTTTCTAGGATCACTATGGAACGATTTGATTTAGAGATTGAATGCTATTCTTTGATATTTGTTAGGAAAAAGGGTTTTCTTTTCTGGTTTGTTGAGTTATGATAACATAACTTGAGGGAGGTTAGTTTCGTTTATTTATTCGATTTCAATGTATCGAATATTTCCATAAGAGGCAGAGTATTGGTAACAGGCATTTATATCAATCATACCCGAAGAATATTATTGATTTTGATTTTATATTTACATTAATGACAAATTGCGTACATAGCTTCTGGTACAACAGAATTTCTATAAGTTATTTACACTAGTATAGTCAGGATTTGGTACGCACGGTAAGATTTAAGTTGTGTTTTAGGTACCAGTTCCTCTCTCATCTAACTTACATATTAACATGTGAGTGTCATTCCAGTACGTATTAATTATACGTTTAAGCCTTATCCAAAGCGGCATTGCTAGGCTCGTATCAAATATGGTTAGGTAAAGTAGGTAACACAGCAGGCAATGGAGGTGAACGCTAACGCGTCGCAAGGAATACTCCCTAAACCTATACCTGGGTCACAAGTCTTAGGCGCTGCCGAAGTCGCATTTGTTGTCCCCATCTATGATGCGATGAACCCGGTACCCGTACAGTGAATCCATTGAACGCTAAGAAATAGGCCTGTGTGACTTCAGAAGATTTTCTTCCAATTGGGAAAAATTATACATAGAGTCTTAATTGACGGGCCTGTTGGTTAAGTGATTAGTGCCCTTGACTGCTAAGCTAGAGGTCGTAGGTTCGATTCCCATCCAAGACAAATAATTGTGTGATAAACACAATCTATAATATGTATGTATTTAGAAATATCTAAAGTTTATCAGCAGTCTATTTACCATAGTATAGGCTCTGCCTAGTTTGGGATCAGATGGCCGTGTGTGAGATGTTTAAGTCTTTTATTATTACTTTTCAAATGAAACTTCGAGAAAATCGAATAAAATAAAATTGAAAGAGTGTAAGTTTGATTCGCGTCTTTCAGTTTTTATTCAAAATGTAAAAATAGGGTTTTTCTCGTACTCGTGCGTGATCCTGTATTGATATACAAGTTACACTGATTTCATTTCTAATAAAAGAAAGACGTGACGTAAATAAACTTGCTCCGAGACGTGTCGTCACTAAATCTTATGAGTTTAGATCAAAGGGTTCTTCCCTGGATTTCAATGGAAAAATTGCGTTGATTTAGAAGCTTAGTTTGTTCACTTTATAGTTTTTCACGTTCTTAAGTTTAGAAATCTTGACACACAAATGACAAATGGAAAATCAACCAATATTGTAAGATTTCGGTTTAATTTTTGTTAGTTACGAAACTTTAAGAAGGAAAAAGAATGAATTTAAAGTAGGTATTTTAACACATTTAAAGCACACAAGAGGCACCCATTGTAGTTTTATGAGAATTTGATAAATAATTTATTTTAAGCTTGCCTAGTGATGTGTAATAGCTTATCATAATTTGACAGATATTTGAACAGTAGAAGCATTTCATAATATATTAATTTCATGAATACCCAGTAACGCTTTAACAAATTATAATCTTTTACAAAAAAAAAAAAATGTAAATTATGGCATGACACTGCTACTGCTACAATACTTTTATTTATTACTACTATGAACACTTCTAAATATGTCCGCCCAAAACTCCGCCATAACCACGGCATTGTCCGTTGCTCTCCACAGCTCCTCAACAGTGCAGCTGGAGGGTCACAGTGGATAGGAAAGCCAATGTGACATGATTTGCATTGGATCGTATGCCCCCTATATAATAAAAAAATATATGTATTTACATCATCACACACATCTCATCAACAGCATTTAAGAGTCCACTGCTGTACCGTATGGATAGGCCTCTAGGTATAGTAGGCCAAAACCTCCTTTCTAAGGAGAGCCTTAGAAAGCAGGTTTTGGCCTACTATACCACGCTGGCCAGACGGGTTGGTATAGGGCTTGTGTCAAGTTTTCCTTCTCTTTGCAGTGCTGGTGTCCTGCGTTATTTTGCGCCCTTAGTCACCTCTTACGACACCCACGGGATGAATTGGGATAGTGACATTCCGTATTTTTAATCCGTTAATACACGGACTATGTATTTAATTTATTTGTAATACCCCCTTTTTAGAATGATGGTAAACAGTATTCAACATTACAAATGAACTTTTCACATGAAATAACGTCTCTTGAAGCACTCTCTTAATATATACAAGCCGTTTATATTTCGTACCTGAGCCCCTTTGAAACAAAACGAGGATCAGTTTTACTAAGTGGATACAGTTTTACAAAGTTAATCTCGGAACGATGTTAAATTTAGGTTCTTAAAACTTGAAGCGGGCCGATTCAAAGGCTTACGGGGATATTGAAACACTGCGGCAACCTTAATTAAAGAAAAGTTTTCCACCTCAACAGTTCATTGTTCACCTGCAAAATATAGTACATATATAAAATATAACTTTAAGACAAGTAATCGAAGGTTAACTTTATTAAATTTATAATTGATTGGGTTTTCCATTCTGAAGAATAGACATTAAGTAGTATTCAAAAAAGCTTCAGTTGCTGACCAGACCAGATTAACACTCAGGTACAAATTGTTTAAATAATAACCTTTTTAAGTCCCACCAAACATCTTTATGTGAAATGTTACCCAAACGCGTTCATATGGCTCGTACTGTCAAAAACTCTAGAAGTCCTAATTTTACAAATTCTAAACCTTAGTCAAAATATGTAGCTTGACCGTTTCGTTACTACAAGAACTTTTGTATAAGTAACAAAAAAGTAACGAACAGTAAATAAATTATTCACCTGATGGCTATGTAACGGTAGCGACATCTTATTTTAGATGTTTATCTGGTATAAATCGATTCTTATGTCATCCACGGGATGAATAGGGATGGTGACACTCCGTATTCTTAATCCGTCAACACACGGATAATGAACACCACATAAATATGGAATTATAGATCCTCAAAACGTTAAAAGAAAATCTTCAACCGCTTTAAACACTGGTTTATTTCAAGGATATTTTGAAAGTACTCCTCTTGAAACTATTACGTCAGTAATTACTTGCCATCTTGAACCTGTGTCTTCCGTATACATATGTTCAGATGTTACATGCTTGCGGACATATAATTTATGTATGTTGACATCTTATGTGTCGGTGTTAATAACACACAGTTTCACATTGATATTACAACGTTTAAGGGAAAATTTGCATGACTAGCTTTACTCGTTTTTTGTTTAAATGTATTCATATTTATAGTCTCATATAACCTGACCCTGATCATGACACTTTAAATTGTAAATGTGGCTTGTACATACATACAGACATTCAAAGCGACCGGAATCATTACATCAAAGATTCCACCAGATCCACTAAAATAAATGACGTGAGCAAATCCAGTCAGGGGTCGATGATGCCCAGTAATGCGATTCCGAGACATCGAAGTATCAATCGATTTAAGCCGTGACGCAGCAATTCCGAATAATCGATGTTCTAATAAAAAACGACTAGCGCCATATTCGTTTCGCAGTTACAGCCTGGCAACACACATATAGTTAGGCTTTTATCTTCATAGCCTCGTTTATTATTCTATTTTTGTGTTGTATACGTTCGGAATTCATGTGGAAATGACTTATTGTATGAAACAACCTTTAGCATACTATTTCTAACATGAAATTTATGTCAGAAAAGTTATTCAGGAATAGTGACCGGTATGGTTTTATGATTTGATTCTGTTGCATGAAGTTGACTTCGTGATTTTTTTTTAGTAGTAATTTTTTATTCTGACCGAGAAGTCAGGAACACAGAAAAGGATTTACCTGTTCTGTATTCCGTACAGTAATCTATTCACAGTTCCGGCATAGCAGTGAGCAATGTGTAGTGAAGTTAATGGACAATGAAAAAACATACTTACATGCCATCTAACGAAGATATACCGAAGTAAGTACAAATGCTGCATCGCGCTATGAAAATTCTATGAGCGGGAACCAACCGACCCCCTTACTCTCCCTAATTTTCGGGGGACTAATAGGGCGGAAACGCATTTGTGACTAGACATGGACTTTATTGCTACTTATAAATCATATTCATTTGATGACATGATTGGTTTTAGTCACAACGATTTTACATGTAATTGTGATTTCATCTAAGACTAAGATCTTTCAGACTAAGATAAATTTCAATAATGGCATTAAAATCAATTAAAATTATTTGTATCAAAGATGACGACCTTTTTTTTAAATATAAACCTTTTGCGAGAGGTAGCGTAATAATAATAATTAAGTAGTAGTGGTTTTGTAAATCAGTCACAATTGTGGGGATATGATTTAAAAATCATATGATTTATCACTTGTGATTGTGATTTTATTCCATCCCTAATTGTGACTCTTGAGTTGCAGGCCACTTATCAGCTCGTTTACTCCCCTTTACCATAAAAAAAGATATTAAGGGACAACTAATGCAATAAAAAAACCGTTAAACAATGTATAAAATATATACATTGATCGGAAGCTCCAATATTTATACTATTAACGTGAAATGCATTTAGGAATTTAATCCAATACCGGTCGGTATTCAATAAATGTATTCCGTGTTCACCGCTGCGGAACTTGACGGTACAGGTGCCGTTGTACTTGGTTGGAATTCATTTCCACTCAATACCACGTTCTTCGCATGATAATGTTATGTTCAATCGTTCCAGATATAATATTTTCTAGGTACTTACAAATCTTATATATAAAATTCTCGTGTCACAATGTTCGTTCCCGTACTTCTCCGAAACGGCTTGACCGATTCTCATGAAATTTTGTGTGCACATCGGGTAGGTCTGAGAATCGGCCAACATCTATTTTTCATACCCCTAAATGGTAAGGGTGACTCATCCCTATTTTTTTTTTGTTTTGCAATACAACGTTTGCCGGGTCAGCTAGTACTATTATAAAATATTGTTGAACATATCATCATCATCATCAACAGCCTTTACTAGTCCACTGCTGGACATAGGCCTCTCCTTAGGATAATAATAATAATAATATAATGCAGCTTAACTGTAACTGAGCTGTAATGCAAGGGTTTTTCGGACACAGATAAACATACTCATATACTGTAAAACAAACAAGGCTAGTTGAAGTCAATGTTCTATCGGCTTCTCCAGCCTGAGGATGCACATACACCTAAGGTGTAGTGTCCCTTTACACCATCGCCCTATTCATCCCAATCTCCTTGTTCTTCGTGTCCTATCACCATACTATTCGCCGTCTAACAATGATTACAGTCCTAAAACAGATGGGGCTCAGGTAGGTGACTGGCCAGGAATCTTTTGAATCTCACTGCTATTTAATATATTGAGTCGACTCCAAATTAAATTAGTTGTAGAACAGGAAAACGATGTTTATATTTAACGAACCCTGCAAATAAGGATGCATGCTCGTGAGAGAGCGATGCTTTGGTACACATGGAAGTTAACTCCCGAACACTGCAAAGAGGCTTCAACGCACTTGTCTCTTTTGAGGTGCAGGTGTCCATGGGCAACAAGCTGACCCGATCAATTGCCTTCTATGCACTTGCACTTGATTTTCAAGAAATTCTTTGCGGGTATACTAACTTTTTTTCTTACTATAGTAGGGGAGCCCATGATGCTAAATGGCGATTTACTCGAGCGTCATGGGGACCTATTGCATTTGAAAGATTAGGTAATAGAATGAATAAAAGTCATATAATGTTTACACTTTAAAAAAAAAAGGAAAAACTTCTACAGGTTTTCAAAAATGTAAGGGGATTTAAAAAATTCGGGATATATTATTTGGACTCCAAAAATGCTCCCATTCTAACGATTTTAAAGTAGCTGGTAGCGAATTATCGAAAATGCAATCTGCAAATTTGAAAAATCACCATTTCGATATATCCGACAGTGTTAGATTTTATACAGACGGTTCAGCTTGATGTTCCTGTCATATAAGCCAAAAATCTGACGATAATTTTGCAGGGTAATCTGACGGTTTGATTTTTTTTAAATGTTACAAATAAAGGCACGAAAAATTATGTAGGCATTTAAAGAAGATTTCTTCAATTGTGTGGTTCAAAATAAAAAAGAAAATGTGATTTGATTTTTTGTGAATGAGATTTTTTTTTAAGCTTTGTGACCCTTCCACTGCTTTATGATACGCTCAAATCGTTAATTTGCATGTATTTGACTTTGACTCAACTTACCTTAATATTACACGCTCGAGTATTTTTAGAGATCGATTTTTTTAAACTTATCTGATGCTGCCTTAGACGATCCCCCCTATAGGTAGGGCTCATGTATGGTGGAGGTACTCATTGGGTGTAAGGTATTTCTCCTGTCTTAATCTGACACGCTCGAGTAAATCCCGAAATCCCTTGTAGGGCTCCCCTACTACTAGCCTTGGCCTATGGCCTAGGCTACTGCACTATATGAAACTAAAGTTATCTTTTTCAAATAAATTCATACACAAATTTGTAAAAACGTTGATAACAACTCTTATACAAACATAATCATATATTAAAGGAACAAATGTTTACAAGTACAGAATAGCTTCTTATATGATATAAATCTAATTATAATCTAAAAACCTTCTATAGAATTTAATAATAATATTCAATATCTAAGCGAAGAATACACAACCATTAAACTGGCACCCCTGGCATCCCTAAATTCCTTAAATAATTTTAATACGCTCTTGACCCATTCCTCTTCCGTACCCGACGTAGCCTGAAGCTACCTGTACTTTTCAATAGGTTTCTTTATCTCCGGGCCTGTTAGACCCTGTCACCCTGTTTTACCGCTGCCATTACCCGGTTAATAACTCATTGATCCGCTTTGAATTATAGCGGACAGGTTACGAGCAATATTTCCCATTATATAGGGTAAGTAGGTAATTGCGTAGCTGTGTTTGTTTAATTGATCGTGTGGTTTCTCGTATGAAATATTAAGGTTCTCTTTCAGTACGGTTTCGTGTTTCCTTATCAATTTGCAAAATGTATTATTAAAGAAGGAACTATATTACTTATTGATATTCAAATTTAATTGAAATTAATTTGACTTTTATAGTCAGTCAGAGTCAAACACATGCGAAAAAGTAAAGATTTAAGAAGTCTTCATAATAAACTTGAGTCATGGTACACATGATGTCTTACTCAATCATGTCAAGAAGGCGTAACATGACCCGGGATGGCACGTTTTTATCCCGGAATCGAATCTGTGTCCCCCGGGACACTCACTCTCGATTTAACACGAGATTGGGGTTGACTATAGTTGTAATAAACGATGTTTGGATGTTCACAAAAACCTACGGAGAAGGTAAGTTGTTTGTAAACAAATACATAATGTATTATATTTTATTTTATTTAATATTTTGGATAGATTATACTATCATCTATAAATAATAGTGAATTGATAAAAACAAGTATATTTTTAATAAAGTGAGTTATTAGCTGTTCTTTGAATGGAAGCAAACAATGACTGATCGTTTTTACGACTGATTCGTCTTTCATCATCATCAGCCTACCGCAGTCCACTGTTGGACAAAGGCCTGGTTGGCCTGGTGGAGGTTGGTTCTCGCATATATACATTTATCGGAAGCTCTATTATTTATACTATTAACGTGAAATGCATTTAGGAATTTAATTCAATATTCGTCTTTACAAGGCTATAAATCAACCTCTTACTTTTGTTGTAATTGTCTCTACCAACCACAGCGCAATCATCATTATCAAATATACGAGTATGTATCAAAGTTTTAAGTATAGATATCCTATCTACATAGTACAGTAATTTCACGCTATTCTCATGTTCATATGGCTTCAAAATCTTTAAGCAGAAGCTTGCTAATTCTCCGCTGAAATGATCTGTATCTGCCGGTTTATATGTTGATGTGACAAAGGCTCTGTCTTGTTTCCAACATCACGGCTATCAACTGATATCATTCTTAGATTAAACGGTTTATTGCCTATAAAGTTAATGAGCCACCACAACTTAATTTGGTATGTGCTAAGTCAATATGAGGGTTGCTGTTGCCGTTCTGACAACATACGGCAGAAACTCTGGTGTCAGTTCTATATAACACAAAAAGCCCTAGTTAAAAAGTTCTACTTCTACTAGATTTATAGTAGTTATAATCTTTTATAAGGTGGCAACTAGGCCCAATGTGTTAGTAACACATAACTTAAGCCTAATATTAGTAATATAATATTTGGTAATTATCCTGAACTCACTTAATTTATTCGCCGTTAGTCAACAATGAAACTGTTTTAAGTCAAACAAAACAATATAAGTCATTGTATAAATATAAATGTTGTGAATTTATCATCGGTCTGAATCACCAAATTAAACTGTTAATGCATACTGTCTAGCTGCATAATAGTAATATTTCCCATTCTTAACATTATAGACAATTATTCAAATATAATATTCATTTTCTCAGGACAACCGAGCTTCAATCCCAACAATACGTTGTACACATATGCTCTTTAGGCCTGTAAATAACCATTTAATCCAGTTGTTCACCGAGGCGTGCGTCTGAACACGCCGTTACCTCGTAACGGGAACTGCCGTGTTTAGATATTAAAGTCTTATTTCTACTGCGGCACTGGCAGGGGTAAGTCACGTGTTTTATTGTGTTCTTCCGGGATCATAAACGGTATGGGATAACTCATAATTTCTTAAGCTTGTCATGAAAGGGAAAATTTAAATTCATAGCGGTAGGGATTTCGGGAAGGATTTTGGTTTTTATTTAAATGATTGCTTATTATTTTCTTTTGGGTTTATAATGAGAAACTGAAAGTACCTTTATATATATTGGTGGTGTACCTACGAGTATATATACCAGACGGAAACAACTTGGGTTACAACTTTTGTTTTCATCACATTAGGTATTCACTTTTAAGTAACTGCTGATCACCAGCTTTACCCAATGGAGGACTTGCAGCTGATCTAAAGATGAAGCCATAGAGCGGCAATAAATTGGACATATACAAGATTCATCTTAGCGAGACCAACAAACTTGGTCACATAATGACACATGGACACAGATGGTCAAAGATGAAGACAGAAAATTCATAATTTAAGTCTTTTTCTTATCTAATTCCGTTTACTATTTAGCCGTATTGTTTTCTTACTTTACCCGGTATAAAAATAAATAAAGCGCCTTCGATTTACCTTACTAAATTCGCTTTTATGCAAACTTTACTCGGTTTTTTCTAGAAAGTTCTCGTTTCGCTCTAACACGCTTCGGTTAGATCGATCCTCTTCTCTCGTTGAATCACCGCTGGAGAGAATTATGGAGTCCTTATTATGGCCATAATATACCTAAGCAGGGTGTACAATGGCCGGCTGACGGCCTTAATTTTCTAAGCCTTATTTATGTTGGGTGTCTTTTCTAATTCTTAATAACTTGTCTCTCCTGTGACGTGAATGATGGCGGAGACATAAATTTAGAACGGGCTAAGAAGCAATTTTAATTTGTTTTTATAATAATTTGTGTTTCCTTAATGAATGGTTTTAATTCTCATCGACAAAGGAAATTTAATATATTTTTGAATGTATGTTAATTCAACACTTAAAGCAAATTTGCAATATAAATATGTAGTTAATTGGATGATTTTTTTTTCTTTCTCCTACCTTTCAAGAGATACCGAATTCAAATTCCAGTTAACAAGCATCCGGGTAAGCGACCCTAGCTTCTTCGAACACCTGCAGTCGTAATTCTAGTTCCTATATGCAATCCCTTTGCATTGTTGCACATTCTTCCGAGCCCAAAAATATTAAGAACAGGTCAGAAAAATGATGATGATGATGCTTTGGTCTCCTAAATCTAGCTGAATTAATTTTAAACATTTTTGCAACATTACCAAAAGTACGATATTGGTCAAATATTATTTTATAAATATTCGAAAAAAAATCTTAAAGAAATGGATCGCAGCAATAAAATCTTTCTTTAAATTTGATATATTTCTAATTCTAAAAGGTATACTTTTTCTAGCTTGAGTTTCATTCCAAGGATACTTAGCCAAATTAGGTACTATTTCTTAGTGAAAAAAATCTCTAGCGGTATCTCAACGAGGCTATGTATATGCATATCAGATTCGATTAAAACTCTTACTACACTGACTAAAATTAATATAAAATATCGTATATCTAACTGACAAGGAAATATTTTAAAATAAACTCCCCGAGAACCTTGACAGATTATAGCTACTCTTTGATACTGAAAGCATCATCCATCGCATTGTTTCATTTTCACGTCACATTTCCCTTGAAAGCTATTAGTGTTGTAAAATTCATACATATCTTGATACCTTATCAGTGGTAAAAGATTGCGAATAAAGAAATCAATAATGAAACTCTCAATTTCACAGATAAAAGTACTAAAAAAAAACAAGGTCAACGAAATGGCCGCGGATAAAGAAAATAAATTATGAATAATATCGCAACATTCATTTTTCTTTCCTTATTATCAAATTACGAAGATATAGAATTCTTTATCATACTACCCGAAGAGATCATCGTTAGAATTAATTGAGGAAAATATGTTGTTTGTATTGTAGTTGGTAACGAGCTAGAAGCGAATCTAATATAATTACGTACATCAGTATCAGCTATAAAAGTATCTATTAGGATAAATCAAATTACTCGGAGAAAAAATATGGGATGTTTTTATAATGTAATAGTCATTGAATGTTTCAATTTTAGTCTTGCATCATTTATAGCAATAGAGTATTGTAGCATCTGGAATGTGTTCAAAATCGTTTAGGCTTTTGCATTTTGCAATGCCATAACCAAAACAAAAATCCTTCCTATAAAGTAAACCCAAAAAGAACGTTAAATCTCCTGTCTACTGTCTGTCTGGGTTGGTAACTGATGACGCAATGTTTCCTTCTAAAACTGTCAGTTCCAAATTGATTGTAACCTGTCGTTAATCTTTTTTAAATATTGTGGATTCGGGAAAGACCAATTAAATATTGATTTAATTATTTATCATTTTTATTCCACTATGGTATGTGCTACGCCAGTGCATATATATATGTAAGTATGCATGTTACCTTTTCTTAAATCAACATTTCAAATCCTTCGAGATCTTCCATTTAGATTTATGTATCTAAGATATTATTTATTTTCCTCCTCAAAGTTTAGGCGTCTGATATAAGACTACAACATCATCCAGTGACACGTACCATTTAGTAAAATGAAACGAGTCACATCTTTACCTCGCCCTTACCGCTCCAACATACACTGTAACGCGTTGCTTTAGAGTTGTGTTTGCAATGAAGATATCATCGATATAAATTTTGTCTCAGAAAACCCTACAAAAACACTGTAGTAGCTAACATGGCGCTTGCCGAATCATTTATCAATCTCTGGTCCTTGGGATTCGGCATCCCTTAGATTAATTCACCGTGCTTTAGTTTCCTCTGTTCATTTGGTCGTAACTCGGTTTCTATATTATTGGAGAACGATGACACAGTAAGCAGTTGGTGATTATTTGGATCCTCACGTTACTGCTGATGAGAAAATGTGTTATGATATTATGGATGACTAAGTAAATACGTATAAACTTTATGATCGAATATATATATTTTGTGTGCGGCTATGTCCCGTGTACATATTGGTTATCGCGGTGAAAAAGTAGCCTTTGTTACTCGCTGATAATGTACCTTTCCATTGGTGGAAGAATTTTTTAAATCGGTTTAGTGGTCGCAAAACAACGCAGGACACCACCACTGCAAAAAGAAGGAAAACTTGTCACAAACCCTATACCAACCTGTCTGGCCAGCGTGGTAGGCCAAAACCTCTTTTCTAAGGAGAGGCCTATGTCCAGCAGTGGACTATTAAAGGCTGTTGATGTGATAATTATATTATCAATGAATTTCAACCCAAACTCAACTCTCCTATAAACGGAGCCAGTATATGTAGATACTTAAATGCAGAGGTGTCGGTAACGGTAACAGGGTCGCGAGTTCAATGGTTTTTTCCTATCTCAAAAAATGAGTTTTTGTTTGTTGTTCACAAATGCCCAACGCGCCTAAAGAAGTTTTCACTTAAAAATTCGTAATAATAGGCCACGATTTTTATGGTACGATTGGGGAAACGAAGAAGTCACTACCGCCGCCCATGTACACCTACCACTTTAGAATCATTAGCATATTGCCGTTCTTTGAGACCTCCCCTCTTCCAGAAACAGGAAAAAAGAAGGATTTAGGCTCCGGTAACCTCACTCACTCTCTGAAAAGCAACATACGAAATGCTTTACATCGTTTTTCTGTGAGACCTCTGCATCAATCCGGTCGAGTCGCCCCACTTGTGCTGAAGAATGGATCTCCCATGATATAAAAGACCAAGACCAAAGTATAATCATTTCGCAAAATCTGTACCGCTTTGTTAATGGAGTTAACTAGTGATTGGGGGAAACAAAAATACAACTTTTATGTGACAAATATACCTCAACATCGATTCCCTTTCTAGCTGGAATTACCTACGGGAATCGCTCTAATATTGGGCAACATTAGTTACGAAATCTAAATGGATGTTTCTAAATAACTTATGAAGAAATGTATCTCTTGTTTTCAGATACAATAATGGAATAAGTTTCGCAGAAAATTTTGAACAGCAAAAGTTTTATTATATCTCTGCGGTTTATTTTATCTGATATTGGCGTGCCTAATACAATTGTATTGCTGCAAAAAGAGAACATGCTTAACTCAATTTATTAAACAAGTTGTAGTGTTATTTAGTGGTTTATATGTATGAGTTATTATATACCTGGCAGATGGCACTTGTCGTGGTAACATTTTTACTGATTCCCGTAGTTTACATAACCATATAACCGTAACTATTAGCATTTCTATATAAACGTGTTTACTGTTGTAGTACTTTGAATTTGTACATGTGTCTATGCGCGGCGGTGATCACTTACTATCAGGTGACTCATTACTTCGTCTGCCCCCTATACTATAAGAAAATCATTGGACATTATATAGCTCTGAATAAAGTTGGTAAAGTAAATAGCCAAGAGTAGCATACTGCAGTCAACGTGTGGTCATGACTAGTACAACTTGACTGCTGTCATTACCTTAAAAGAGCCATTCTTCGGCACTAATGGGCGAGCTCGACCTGCGTGATACCACGGTCTCACAAAAAATCTGTGTTAGGCATTTATTTGTTGCTTTTCTACGAGTGACTAAGGGTACTGGAGCCTAAATTCCCCTTTCCCTTAATTCTTGGGAGGGGGACAAAGCAACACGCTTGTTCCTCTAGAGTTGCCGTTTGTCCATGGGCGGTGGTAGTCACTTACCATCAAGTGACCCGTCTGCTCATTTGACCCATTTTACCATAAAATGCAGATGAGAGTTTGTTTTTTAAATTTTCATGCTTTAACTTTTTAACTAATTGTCATAAACTTAGCATGGACTTAGCAAAAGCATGGAAAAGGACTCTTTCTTATCTTTTATGCAGTTTTTTTTTAATTATGGTTATGAGCTTCACTCTGCATTCTCTTTCATTCCCATCATGAGGAGTGCTTCCAGGAATCGTTCGGTTTAATACCAACCGCAACTTTCCGATATCGTTCTACGAGACAAAATATCCGTTCCATTACTTGGATTAATTGCACTCTACAATATGCACTTATCAAGAATGTTTTGTATTACATAACCAAACTGTGGTTCAAATTTTGTGTGCGTTATTTCCAGAACGTTACGACCTCAAAACTTTCAAGAAAAGAGCGTACCACCTCAAAGTATAATGTTTATATTCATACTTTTTTTTTTTTAATAACTTGACACACGGCCGCCGCTGCTGCTGCTGATAAACATACTTATATATTTGTTAATCTATACATATCTGTGTGGTGACGGATTAAGAATACAGAGTGTCACCACCCCTATTCATCCCGTGGGTGTCGTAAGGGCCGACTAAGGGAAAAAACTACGCAGAACAACAGCACTGCAGAGAGAAGGAAACTTGACAAAAACCCTATACCAACCCGTCTGGCCAGCGTGGTATAGAAGGCCAAAACCTCCTTTCTAAAGAGAGGCTTATGTCCAGCAGTGGACTATTAAAGGCTGTTGATATGATGATGTGAATCTATACATATCATAGACAATTAACACTTAGACAGAGAACAACTGATGATGCTCATTACATGATTATTTGTCCTGTGTGGGAATTGAACCCACCACCTCTGGCATAGCAATGAGGGTCACTAACCACTAGACCAACAGACCAAACGACAATACATACATATAGTATAGGTATGTAAAAAGAAAAGTACCTACAGTATACGCCATTACATATATTACATATATATGCGCCATTTACTAGCCCTTTGAGAATTTCTATTAGGTATATTTAAAGTGGCTGCTCGTGTTCTATAGTTAGCGAATGAAATTCCTCTCAAACACTAATTAAATTAGTCTTAGTTTTAGTCTAGCTTCTATTAAGCTTTATATTCTGGGATGTAAGTAGAGTATGTATGTGATCCTATTTACTGAATATCTTTATACTTAAATTAGCATGCACAAAACAATTATAATGTCAGCAGTAATAATAATATTTGCGAAATGATTGCATACATTTCTCTGCTTAAAAGTTATTAAAACAAATAAAATATAACATTTTAATATTATTTAGCTAGCACCAAATAACGTTATTAACAAGTAATTAACTGTAACATTTGTTTAAAGGTGGGGTCACACTAATGTGCCAGGAGCTAACGACAAAATTACTATTGCGCTTCGCGTAACATTCGTTAATTGTCGATTTTTTTAAGTTGCGAGTTTTGGGCGTGTAGTTGTTTACATTTTTTTGGTAAAATGTTTTGGATTCACGATGATAACTTATTTAGTTCTTTTTTAATGAAATTTAGGGGTACCTACTTATTTTGTCCTTTAAGGACAGTTTTAGGGAATCTGTGATTTTAGGGAGTTAAGTCTGGATGAAAATTTAGGTATCTTATGCTCAGATTTTACTGAAGTGGAATAATAAGAAAATTTTCGTATTATTTTTCTATATAGTCCGTGTGGTGACGGATTAACAATACAGAGTGTCACCACGCCTATTCATCTCGAGAATTGGCAATGAGACTGCAATAACTCGAAGAGGCCGGTTTGTGAACCCGACATGCGGTTGTAGGGGATACTAAGACTGGGACCTCAAATGACCTGAGACTTATAAATTAACATTTGTTAAAAATAAAGTAAATAAATATATTAGTATAAATTAAAACATTTTGTATTGAATATAATAGAGTTACCTATTATAAATAGGCCTCTTACTATATACCTTTTCACACTTATAAACATATAATATCGACAGAATTATGATGAATTAAAATCAGAATACAAAATATGTGCGAAATACATAAATTTTAAGATTATTTTTAATTAATAAACTCTTGTTATTTACTAAAAATATAGGGTTTTGAGTTATAAGCATGACTGAAAGAGTTTTTTTTAAGTATATCTTTTTAAACTGTATTTTGACTTTATCTAAGGGGCTGTCGAAATTACGATCTAATGTATTATCAGTATAATTGATTTCATCCTTTCAGTACAGTAAGACTTATATACAGTCCATGTACACAGTTAATACTTGCGAGCTTAACATAAACTGCCAGCCCTCAAGTTTAAGCAAATGCCGCAAATTATTTGGAGCGAAAATTGTTTTTAAAACACACATTTTTGTTAGTAACGTAACTGAAATTCTTTTGTATATTAAATGCGCGCCACAAAATAACTTTGTCATAAATTATTCGCCTTAAGCAAATATGTTAAAGGCCTACACAGACCCACTTTTCTAAAACGTATAGCATACTTACTTACATACTTCGTTCCTAAAACCACAGACTGTCCACGGGCAACAAAGCAGAAAACAGCGCACTAATTAGTAAGAATGGACCTTTAATCCTCAACCATACACAAAATGTCCGAAATAAGTCAAATACCACGTAGCAACCCTACTCGGCGGGTATTTCGTGTCGCACTCGGTTATTTTCGTGGAATTTGTGACCGGTAAATGTGAAGGGATTTTAGTGCATGCATGGGCGTTTTCGGGTTAAATTTTCAGGTTAAAATACCGTAATATACTGTGATATGTGTGCTACAATAGGATTTTAGAGGCTGGCGGATTTATTAATACGGGTATTTATAAACATATATATGCTCAAACAGATTCCGTGTGGTGACGGATTAAGAATACGGAATGTCACTACCCCTATTCATCTCGTAGTTGTCGTAAGAGCAGACTAAGGTAGTAAACTACGAGGTCATATTTTTTAATTGATTAAATTTGATAAAAAAATCCCGTTCATTCACCGCTCAAAGAGAACATACTGCTAACCCTATTCCGTAACGCTGTATAATAAAATGAAAGCAAAGAGAGATTCGGTAGCAGAGAAACTGAGTTTATTAATTATATTACGTTAATAAATTGCTTTCCACGTAAGTCAGGTGCTCGTTGATCTATCTGCATAATTATATACAGTAGTGAGGTACATAGTAATATATTGTATCTACAATAATTCCTTTTGCTAGCAGACTAGCATCATAATCTCTTATAAAGGTTTGTTTTATATTATTTTCATGTTAAAACAAATATTATACAGATATTTTTAAGTGCTGCAGTCAATTTATCCGACGACAAATTGGCTCATTTGATTACATGCTTAAACAAAATAGATATAACAATAATTGTATCTTTATTTTAAGAATGACGTTCTTAAAATATTTTTAGAAGCAACCGTGCCCGGTGAGCATCTGAGTCAATCGGTAGGTGACGCAGTCGTTCCTCCCCACCCACGCTTCGAAGCTTGGCAGAACGGCTCCGACGGCGCGTTGGCTTGCACAGCCTTGATCTTCGAGCCGAGCCCGCCAGTGCCCGTGTTTTTTTTTTTAAACTCCTCATGAGTGACGATTCCGTTGGAGTATTTTAAGGTGGAATTTTAATACAAAGTACATAGCGCAGTGATTTAAACCCGTAAAATGATGCGAAATATAGACTATTGTAGACGTGATCTATTTTCTATGTTAATATGAATATTATGTAGATTTCTTTAATACTAGGAAAATTGTATTGTTCGTCTGAAAAACGACCGTATCGTGCTGTTACAAAGGCCGTCTCATGGTTAATAGGGAACAGATATCGGCAATTTTCTGAGCTACTTGCAAATTCTTCTTAACTTTCAAAGGAAAATACTATTTAGTTACTATGAAAGGGTAAGCGAGCAAATAGATCATTTGAGGCCCAAGTGAGTTGTGAGTTTATTTCATATCGACTCGATCGTCACGATAATCGCTTGCGGCGGTGCGATTGGCCTGCGCTGAAATCTCCACCAATCGCCACGCCAAACGCGCTCGCTGTTGAGTTGATGAGCGGGTTGATGTTGAATATACTTGCTCTAGGTCCTCTGGTATTAACAACTACCGATCGTGGACTCCTCAGGAGTGACGATTCCGTTGCCGTATTTTGAGCTGCGATTCTCTCTTTTTTTTGGAGATTTAAAGGACGCATCAGAGAGATTTAAAAGCATATGAGAAACAGCAAAGGAAAAGGGGTTTTATAAAAGGATATTTACCCGTGTGTACAAAAGATAAAATTAAAAATAATGTTTTTAACTTTTAGTCATGATCATAATAATATCAACACGTCGTTTAAGATTATCTACCTGATTACCAGACCATATTACGGGCCGTACGCTTACATAACATATTTTCAGCACTCTCAATATAGAATGTGCTCAAAAGGACCAATTTTAATAAAGTTTGCTCAATTTTTTGATATGGTAAAATGATGCTTAAAATATTTCTTTGCTACGTGGAGTAGAACATTTTAAAACAATCAATATGATGAGAATAACATGTCAGAACTATACTTAATAAAAATATAAGCGGTAGTCAGCAATTGCACTATCGCAAACCAAGTTAAAGTCGTCCAGCGAAGTAAAAAAATAGCAATTTCTGAAGCTAGCTATACTTTTAAAAATACAGATAAATAAATATGTGAATTGTCCATAACTAACAGGTGTGTCAAGTTATTCATACCTAAATCATTTTTATTTTTATTTATCAAATAAAGACAACTCCCACACTAGAAATAAATCCTGTGTCGCGGGGGACTTTACAAACATACATAAAACGGACACAAAGAACACCCAGACTCAGAACAACAATTTGTGAATCACACAAAGTATTGTCCCATGTGGGGATCGGACCCACAACACTCAGCGCAGTAGGAAGCGGCGAGGTGACCGCTTAAACCTTTGTTTGTTTGTGACGCTTCCACGCCTAAATCACAAAAATGATTTAAAAAATTCTTTCACCTTCAAATTTTTCACTTCGTATCGTGATAACTGATATATTTCATGACATTATATTGACACGCTATTGAGATTGACATCAGTCAAAATATATCGGTATTCTACTAACAAAAATTCACAGCGTCAATAGACTGTCGATGTAGTAAAAATGGCTTATCAATGGTTGTATCAACGAATTTGTCATATCTAGAAAATTAAATATATCTTTCTTTACAAATTTAAAATGTACCGTTTACCAAACTATCACAAAGACATCGACTCCTTTTTGTATCAGTGACAAGTCATCGGCCATTGGTCTTACATAGTAAGTAGAATACGAAAAGTGCAAAACAAAAGACAATACGTCAACAGTCTATTGATACAATATTAAAATAACAGAATTGACGCTCTGAATTGCTGAACACATTGGATGAAATTTGGCGCAGATATATTCAAGTTTAAAGAAGGATACAGGTAACTTTTTTTTCCAGAAAAAAATATTGACAAAATCAACATGGACGCTTGCCAAGCCACGGGTAAAATCCAGTATGTTATTAATCTGTCAGAAAGTAACTATATTTACTGTCATAATTCAAAATTTAATTCTCGAGAATATATATGTATATGAAATTTACAAAATTAACGGCAGTCGTATTCATCCGATCTGTGTAGTGACGGATTATGAATACGGAGTGTCATCACCCCTATTCATCCCGCGCCGCCGACTGAGGGAGCAAACTGCGCAGGACAACTGCACTTCAAAGAGAAGAAAACTTAACACAAACCCTATAAAAAACCCGTCTGGCAAGCGTGGTATAGTAGGCTAAAACCTCCTTTCTATTGAGAGGTCTATGTCCAGCAGTGAACTATTAAAGGCTGTTGATGATATTTATCCGATAAAAATCTAGTTAGATATTTACTTTAATAAAAATACTTTCAACTTCAACCAAATAAAATCTTAGAAGAAAACGTCAAACAGGATAAATTATATCGAAAATAAACAAATCTTCAGTATCAAAGAGGTCGTCGATGTCGAAGTCCCTCTAAAATACTCTTCATAGAATCGATTTTCATTCCGCATTCAGCATAAAATCAAGTACCCTTAACCTTTTTAAAAAAAGGGGTTCCCCTTTTTCAATATCAATAGCACAAATTTCTACTGATTTTTTTAAGAGTTTCATTCATGTGCTATGACTATTAGTATAAATTACATATTCACTATCCCAGATTATGTAATGAGCTTTAATATACTTAATGTTTTAATACACGCAGCTACTCCGCAAGGTAGTGCAGAAGTCTCTTATGACATCGGCAATAAGGAAAATCCAATTGATTTGAATTACTGACCAGATTATGATCACTTATCGTTTGGAATAATAGTGTAGTTATTGATAGGAAGATTCATTGTGAAGAAACGGGTCATGTATCGTAATACAAGGGATGGATCCTAAAGCCAGGCGTGGTGATCATGGCTGGCGGGCAATGGAACAATAGTCAACAGTTGGGCCATGACCCAACAGCAATAATTGTCATAGGTGGAAATCGAATACACGACCTCTGCAATCAGGATCTCTAACCAATAGACTCATGGTCTGACCTGCCACCTTAAATATTTAAATTATATCTTGTAATTAAATATGTTGACCTGTCCTGTTAGGGAATGCCATAGCGACAGTTTAAGTTGTAATCGTATAATAAAATACACCGATGAAGTTGAAACCTTTGGAAAAAAGTTTTAATTAGTAAATATTGGACTATTAGGGAATGTCGTTCTAATAAACTTAGAGTATTAGCACTTGACAAGACAATCATAGACATAATCTCTAAATCATTAGACATAATCTCTATAGTATAATATACTAATAATAATTCAAATTAATGTTTAAAGTTGTTCAATTTTTTTGTAAAATAACCTTAAAGACAATTCGATCCTAATGCTCTCAATTAAATAACATGGCTAAACAGCAATGTTCCGAGTCTATCGTGGGGTCCGATCGGGTCCAATAATTGTGCGAGTACGAGTGAACACGACCGAATCAATTTGTCAAATTGCACCCAAATGTGGCCAATAAAGGGCGCTTGTAACGAGCTTTTGGACATGGAGTGCTATTCTGAAAATTTCTAGATTATACTGAATGATTATTGTGATCGGCGAATAGTAAAATAGATATATTTTCCGCTATCTGAATCATAAAAAGGTTTTTTTTTATCATACACATAACAAAACACAAGTAATGTCACTTTGTAAGCTGCTTTGAAATTTATTTGCCTTATATTCAAGATCATTACGTACTGTACCCACTTGAGTTCCTGGATCTTATGGCATGAACAGTAAGAGGCTGTTTGAGGAATTATAAAGCCAGAGTATACGAGGTTTTCTTAGCAGCGAACATACAGTACTTATATTTTATGTGCACTTTTATTTGTACTTGAGCTTTATAAAACGTGTAGAGGCGGTGTCATTTTAATGGATCCCTTATTTTCGTAATGTTTTTTTTCCTAATATACTTTGGCATAACTGTTTTGGCGTAATAATATTTTGTGTAATAACTTTATCCGAATAGTATTTAGGCATAAAAGTCAATAAGAATAACGGAAACAAAATTAAGTTTTTTTGACTGCACGGATGACGTAGTGGTTTAAGCGGTCGTCACGCCGTTTACTACTCGTACTACGCTGAGTGTTGTGGGTTCAATCCCCACATGGGACGACACTTTGTATAATCCACAAATTTTTATTCTGAGTCTAGGTGGTCTTTGCGTCCATTTCATGTATGTTTGTAAAGTCCCCCGCGACACAGGATATATTCCTCATGCGGGAGTTGTCTTTTGAAAAGAAAAGAATTAGAGAATATAATAGAATTAGAATTAGAACTTATTATTAATTAATTAATAGAATAAAAAAATAGAAATAAGAAACTATAATTAATATTATTTGTGTAATGTAGTATTTCAATCAGTCAAGGGAAAGGTTCGGCGGAGGCCAGCAACGGCCACCTCGGGCCATCTCCAAGCCGCCAATATGTTTTACATACATATTACAAATTTACAAAACTCACCATTCCCTTGAGTGCATTTGGTTCAAGATTGTAGTATTTCAGTAAATATACCTTTTTTTATACATACATACTTATATCTATTTCCTGGAAGAGATAAACAGCAAGAGGAAATAGTGGCGAAAGGATATCATTTCCTCGGAATTGGAGATTGTAAGCTCGAACAGGTTCAGCATATCGAGCAGGATCTAATCATAACAGTAATAACTAGATACATTTCGTACATGGCCGTCTGCTTTCAAGTTAGGCAGCGCTAGTATTGTACTAACCAGACTACTAATAAGCACACTTACATAATATTATCAAATACAAACATATTATAGATAATTACACCTTGATAAGATAGCTTGAAAACTTGAAACAAACCCTATACCCTATACAAGGTCAGACGGCCAGCTTGGTATAGTAGGCCAAAACCTGCTCTCTAAGGAAAGGGCCATGTCCAGCAGTGGACTATTAAAGGCTGTTGAAACCTCGATACAAAGCAAAAGATTGTGTTCATTACTAAGTTGCAATACAACACAACATTTTAATGTGCACTGGAGCAAGGCCTACTCAATAAAAAAAATTGATTTTGAGTTTGAAATCACTCCCATAGGAAGCAGAAAAGTGAGAGAAAGGAAGATTACACTTCAATATTCCAATAATATCTCATAGATACAAAGACTAAAAATATATAATCAAAATTTAATCACGTATAATATGATTCAGAATAAACCCACAAAATATATTCAGCACGACTTCAATAAAGTGACCAAAATTGGACAACTTGTAACTTCCACGGCGCGGCCGTTAACTGTGCCTTTATTGATAATCCTTCCAAAGGTCTCCCGGGCACGTTGATTATAAATAGAAGGATTTAATTGTCCAAGTTTCAGGATCCCCGATGGTACAGGTCTTTGAGTAATCTAGTTAAATGGGCTTCAGTTTCCTAAATGATGATTCGTTGATCACTGAGCCTGATTGTAGTATTGATGGATCAACTATATGGGCTCGAGTGGTCAATATAAAGGTGAAGGGATAATTTAATATATGTCTTTGGTAAAACTTGAAAACGAATTATTTCTAGAGCGAGAGAGAGTTTATGTATAATATACGAGTATAAATAAATACACTCACATCAATGTTTTGTTATGTCTCTGGTTTCATACGTTCTATTTTTTTATCTTACTTGTTATTATTTAAGCTTTGCATTATTTATTTTGTAAATGTTGAATTTAAGTGACTTCATGTTTTTAATTATTATTTTAAGCCTTGGTTCGAATATGTTTTATACGCTCTTTTTCTCTGTTAGCCATAAAACGTCCAGCTAAATAAATTATTTGTCAGTCTAGCCAAATAAAATGTTATAAAATATTTTACAGGAACGCTATCATATTTGCAGCGTACAAATAAAATCAATACAAGTACAGATTTTATGAAAGAAAAGCTTAAATAACAGTATAAGTCGATATAACTGCACGGATGGCGTAGTGGTTTAAGTGGTCGCCACGCCGCTTCCTACTGCGCCGAGTGTTGTGGGTTCAAACCCCACATGGGACGATACTTTGTGTGATCCACAAATTGTTGTTCTAAGTCTGGGTGTTCTTTGTGTCCGTTTCATGTATGTTTGTAAAGTCCCCCGCGACACAGGATATATTCCTAATGCGGGAGTTGTCTCTTAAAAAAAAAAATCTAGTCATGACATGTATATTGGATTTACTTATCATTAATATAAGATATTTGAATATTGAAATTAAAAAACTTTCCAACGCATCAACAAAACGCTTTACTAAAAATAGACTTAAACCAAAAATTTCAAACGTTTTTCACCGTAATAAATTTAAAAAGAATATAAATTTCAATGTAACCGACTCGAAAGTCGTTCCGTATCGCTTAGAAGGCTGTTTACCCAGTAAGGGGAAGTCGTAAGCGATACCATCATAATATATTCCTAAATAGCACCATTGTATTTGAACTTAAGATGCTTGGTGATCCGTAGATTGGCGAGAACTTAAATTTTATTACGCTCTGCTAACGACCGTACGTCGCTCGATATTAACCGATACTTGCCTTACTTCCTGTCTCAAACGGGCTGTGAATCCCGGGAGAATGATTCCCGAATTCCCCCAAACCCAATGTCCGGAGACTAGATTTCGGGTTGAGTTTGGCGGAAAATCGCCGATAACGCAGCTCGTTCATAAAGCGGTAAATTAACTGATTTCTGCTTTTATCTCGGGCAATATACGCCTCCTTTTATGTAGATTAAAGTGGCCATTGTTGTGTATAGGTTTTTTTTTATGTTATAGGGAGACAAACCAATAGATGGTTTACCTGATAGTAAGTGACTACCGCCGTCCATGAACACCTGTAACTCAGCAGTTACGTATTGCGTTGCCGCATTTTTAGTCCTCGTAGTGTCTGGGAAAGGCGTGGCTTTGGTTGATGGCTCACTTATTTGATGAAAAGCGACGAAAAACTTGCTAACACCAGTTTTCTGCTTTCCGGTCTCTCACGTTGTATTAACAGAATTGTGTAGGTACCGAGTTTGTTGACCGCGGATTTGGATAATATTATTATTATTTATTAATTACATAAAACTAAACAATGCACAGCGGTCTAATTTCTATCATTTTTAAGTGCTTTTCTTATTTCATGACCAGTAACTTGACACTGCCACTGTTTTGACTGTTGACTTTGACAGGTCAAAATTAATACTAAACCCCTATATAATAGTATTATATTACATTTTTTTTGTAGCTTGTATTGTTCCACTGCAGGGCGAAAGGCCTCCCTCTCTCCTTTCCACATCTGTTGTTGTATGCTAGTTCGGATCAACCTTTTCGAAGGCCGGAATAAATGGTTTAAAAGTTAAGCTTTGTGCACATCTTTGACATATAACCAACTGATAAGTAACACTAGCGCCAGTCCAAACAGTTTCCCGTGGTCGTGGTCCCTTAATAATTGTTGTATCTAATACATTAATAATTATTGAAATCTCTCCAATAGTTCTAGAGATCACTCCATTTATACAAAAAAAAACTACTGGTAAAAGTAGATTTATATTTTAGTATATTTAAAACCGATCCTCATAGTGCAATGAAAATAGAACGAAGATTTAAAATAGCGCCAAAATAAAAAAACAAAACACGATTTTATACGTAATTATGTAAGTGATAGATTTTTGATCGATCAATATTGTCCGCAAGCTTTTCGACAATGCATATGTCATTTCATAATAATAACTTCACACATCTCACAAACAGCACTCTGATCCCAAACTAGGCGTAGCCTATGCTATGGTTACCAGTCTGATAAACATACTTACATACCTATACATAAATTACACCCAGACACAGAATAAATGAATGTGCGCATCATATAACTATTTGTCCTAGGTGGGAATAGAACTATTAGATTACTAGGTTTAGTTGAATTCAAATTTGACTAATTGAAAATATTATAATGAGATTGTTGACAATTTCAATTAAATTCTATCAGCTTTTCCACATATATGGATTTCAGTTAACGTATGCTTTTGTTAATCTAGGATATAATCCTATATGTATGCAGTATTATTAAAATTTATTTTTTGATTGATTACATTATGTATTAAGAGAGAAAAACACCACAGGTTTTCACATTAAGACATGTTATTAGGATTACGCTGCGATTTATGATACTTTTTTTTTCCCGAAATATTTGATCTCGATGGGATATTTTTTATATCATTACTGACTTTTAATTTCTGCTATTCTTCTTGTAAGTAGTTATCCGTCCGTGTGCTGACGTTAAAAATGTTTGAATGTCCCTTAAACCAAGTTTCAGAGTTAAGGGAAGGGGGGAGGGGATTAAGGATACAGAGTGTCACCACCTTTATTCATTCCTTGGGTATAGTAAGAGCTGACTAAGGGAGCAAACTGCGCAGGACAACAGCACTGCAGTGAGAAGGAAAACTTGAAACACACCCTATACCAACCCGTCTGGCCAGCGTGGTATAATAGACTTTCTAGGGAGGGGCTTATTGTCCAGCAGTGGACTAGTAAAGGCTGTTAATATGATGATGTGTAGTGTGATGTATGGTTAGTTATCCATTATAAAGCCAGGGGTCGTGAGATCCATTCCCATACAGGATAAATAATTGTGTAATTAGCACGGTCGTAACTTTGTTTTGTGCCTGGGTATAATTATTTGTAATATGTATGTATGTATTTGAAAATTTAAAACTAAACATACTTTTAATTTTTTCAATCAAAAGCCTGGTTGCTAGCATAGACTCGACCCATTTTGGGATCAGATGCTCGTGTGTGAGATACGTCATGTGTGTGTGACTTATATAATAGACTTGTAAAGGGAAATCAGATCAAAAACATCAATACAATGTAAGGTTTGCCACTAAAAATGTAATATCGTTCTTGAATGACACACACTCCAAACTGTTGAGATCGTCAGAGAACCTAAAACTAAAAATGCCGGAACATTCCACAAAATTCCTTGACTGCTTCTTCTCTGTCCAAGCAGTTCGGTTGTGGAATACCCTACCGGTCGCAATCAGACGGGCACAATCACTTGCCTCCTTTAAGAAACATGTGAAAGAGTACTACCTGGAAGACGGCAACGTCAATTAACTTCTTCTAAGTCGACTAGGTCACACTTTTTCTAATAATATATGTATTTATAACTTATAAATCGTCGTATCTAACTACATGTATCTAATAACACCATATTTTCCCCCTAGTATGTTATATATTCACCTAAGGTCAACAAATAGATATTATGTGTAATTATCACTTTTTATAGTTATGTATATACTACTTTGATTTCTTCTTCTTATTCTTATTCTTCTTTCCTAACACACCAGCAACTACCCAATACCTCCTCCTCTTCATGTTTTCTCTCCATACCACGGTTGCCTGTAAGAGATTGCCTCTGGGCGATAAGGCCGCCACTTGTACTGAACTAGTTTGAGGTAATTATATTTATATCTGGTTTACAATAAAATTCTTCAAAATTCAGTGTGAGGAGGATTAAGAATACGGAATGTCACTACCCCAATTCATCCCGTGGGTGTCGTAAGAACCGACTAAGGGCGCAAAACAAAGCATGACACCAGCACTGCAAAAAGACGGAAAACTTGACACAAACCCTATACCAACCCGCCTGGCCAGAGTGGTATAGTAGGCCAAAACCTTCTTTCTAAGGAGAGTCCTATGTCCAGCAGTGGACTATTAAAGGCTGTTGATGTGAGATGGTGTGATGACTTTTCTGGAACGTTTCACGAGTTTAAAACGTAATTGTCATACGCACCAGTAATACTAATACGATTATCACCTTATTTAGTTGTTGACATGATCTAAGAGTAGACCATTCTATCTGTGACCACGACCAATTCCCTTGAAAAGGTTCCTTGTTATTAGTGGTGTCGGTTACTTACCATTTGGTGATCCGACTTCTCGTTTGTCTTCATTACAAAAATAAATATATTCTATATTTAAGTCAATAATTCAAAAAAAGTACAACAAAATCGATTCAGCAATAGATTGAATACTAAGAAATCGAATAGCATTAATCGAGTTTGAGCTACTAGGTTTCATTATTACATTACTTGCAGTCTTCGTTATGAGGCTTTGATTTTCCATTGCTATAGGTTTGTATACTGTGTTAATCTATCAGATCTATATAGTAGTAGCTCTACCCTGTTACGCTTCGCTGTGGTATGTTGTGATTGCATTGGAGAGGAAGGAGGAACGATAGTAACGGGAATAATAGATTAAACAAATTTCAAAATTTAAGATCAATCGGTGCAGAACTTTTTGAGTTTTTCGAGCGTACACAAACCAACTTAACATTTTTATATATATAAACATTGATTCTAGTCCCTATGTTGCCATAACTTCTTGAATTAGATTTCTAAACTGTAACTTTCACTATAATCGTAATAAGCATGATTATCTTTGACATTTTCAATTTCAACTTCCCCAATTTGCGTCAATGAAACGCAGAATTTAAATTTATCGCCCTGCTATTCACAAGTTTGAATAAAACATTAAAACTTTATATACCTACTCAATAAGGAGTCCAAGAAGGAGACAATAGGAACCAGGAGAATTTCATTGAGTAATTCCAATGGAAAATTACTCTCTCCCACGCGGCCGTCTGATCCCAAACGGGGCAGTGTTTGGGCTATATTTAGTAACCAGTCTTTCTAACAATTCTTACCTTATCAAGTCTTCCCAACAATTAGAGTCGATCAAATACTTCTGCTCTACTTGAAAGTGTCTAGCTACGAAACTGTCACTCTTTAATACACTTACTTTTAACTACCATGTTTCATGAAACATAGTGATATATTTAGGTAATTAACGCACTTATAGACATTCATCAATCATCATCAACAGCCTATAACAGTCCACTGCTGGACATAGGCCTCTCCTTAGAAAGGAGGATTTGGCCTACTATACCACGCTGGCCAGACGGGTCGGTATAGGGTTTGTTTTAAGTTTTCCTTCCTTTGCAGTGCTGTTGTCCTGCGTAGTTTGGTCCCTTAGTCGGCTCTTACGACACCCACGTGATGAATAGGGGTGGTGACATTACGTATTCTTATTCCGTCACCACACGGTCATAGACATTACAGTAATAACAATAATATATATCACACATCTCACACACGGCCGTCTGATCCCAAACTAGGCAGAGCCTGTACTATGGTAACCAGACTGCTGATAAACACAGTTATATATTTTTATTAGATACATATTATAGATAAATTACACCCAGACACAGTACAAATGACCGTGCCCATCACACAATATTTGTCCTGGGTAGGAATCGAACCCACGACTTCCGGTTTAACAGTCAGGGTTACTAACCACTAGACCAACAGGCCCGTCAATTCCGTAAAGTCTCAACCAGGTTCCACTGGCCGTTGTGACATGCGTCCATTACCTGGTTCAGCATTGAACCAGCCTGTGAATATGTACATGTTAGTTCACGTATTTATTTATTTTATGGTAATAGGGGGCAAACGAGCAGACGGGTCACCTGATGGTAAGCAACTACACCCGCCCATCGACACCGTGCAACAACATCGTGCAACTCAAAAGACACAAGTGCGGTGCCGCCCTTGGAGTCCCTCCCGCTCGAGTCAGCGGAGGAAGGATTCTGGCTCCGGTAACCTCACTCACTCAGTGAAAGGCAACGAAAGAATTGCTTAACACCGGTTTTCTTTCCGAGCCGGCCCATTCGAGCTGAAACATGGCTCTCCCACGGCCTTAACATTTCATGAATAGGCAGTATTTTGTTTGCTATAAAAATTGCTTTATATAATCTAAACAAAGATACCACAAGTACGTTTGGACTCCTCTTTTAGTTAGTAGTGGGTGAAAATCGATAAGGTGGTGTTGACGCAGAAAGCTCGATCAATTAGTCAGTGAGTAACGGGCCTTATTGCATTATCCCCTAGGACGTGCCGACTTCCTCTATCCATCTCCACAAACCTAATTTGTACTGTGCTCATTATGTGTGTGTCGACGAAATGTTGCTATTTGTTTTTCAGTACAAATTGTTAGCAACGTTTTTTATTATTAACGACTGAAATTCCAAATATAGTGAATATAATTTATTGTGTGTATATCAAATGCTAAAAATCGGAGCTAGATTTGACTCTATGAATGACGCATTGGTTTATGTTATTACGTTACCAACTACAATCATATCGACTGTGGTGTCAAACAATTCTTTCGCGGCCTTTTAGCGAGTGTGTGAGGGTTTCATAGAAATAATAATAATAATAATAGGTATAATATATTTTACACACTCACACACGGCCATCTGATCCCAAACTAGGCAGAGCCTGTACTATGGTAACCAGACCGCTGATAAACATATACATATTATAGATAAATTACACCCAGACACAGAACAAATGACCGTGCTCATCACACAATATTTGTCCTGGGTGGGAATCGAACCCAGGACAAATATTAAATAAATATAAATATTAAACAAATATTAATATAAATGACTCTTTAATTCTGGCAGAGGTAACAATAATAATAACTGGACACATCTCACACACGGCCGTCTGATGTTAACTAGTTATATCGTTGATTTTCACCGGGTAAACGAAATAACGAGGGTAACGAGACCCGTGGTGGTGGCGAGTAGCGCTGCGTAGCCCACGCGACCCTTCGAGAGCTCAAAGGGAACAGGGGAGTTCCCACACAGGAGAAGGTCACCTACACGCCGTAGATGGCTCAAGGTACGTCGAGATACCAGGGATCGCCTTTTTGTGCGGTTCCAGTCCGATATAACCATGGGTGGTGACCGAGGGGTTTACCGCACAAAAAAAAAAAGGACAACAGCACTGTAAAACTAAGGAAAACTTGAAACTAACCCTCTGGTCAGCGTAGTATAGTAGGCCAAAACCTTCTTTCTAAAGAGAGGCCTATGTCTAGCGCACTGGGCTGTTAAAGACTGTTGATGACGATTTTAGCACTAACTTCAAGGGATTCTCTGTGATAACCACGATTCAATTTAGTTAGTCTAAAATAGACTAGGTACCTGTAAATTTTAATAAATAGAAGATATTCTTGATTCTGACCGTACAGAAGTAGTTATAAAAATATTAAGTACTCTTTATTGTACCCCAAAAAAAAGTGTGTGTGTGTGCAATTTACACAAGGCAGAAGTGAAACTTCCCAATTTTTTTTATCTCAAAAACCCCTATACAATTTTGCGCCGCCCGGGAATCGAGCCCACTAAGGCAGCGTTTTTCAAAAAACATAAAAATATTCACACGGTCGAAATATAATGATAGAATACATTACACAAAATCAAAAATAATGTGTAATGTATTCTATCTCATTCCCTCCTATACATTTATGTTTGTTTCTTTATCGTGACGCATTTTGTTTTCATCGAGTTTCAAATCACAACGTTTCTAAAGAAGTTTCACTTCAAAACAAAAGAAAAAAAAAAGAAAAATACACAATGGTCGGCCTTACCGCTAAAACATTGTCTTCCAGGCAACCTTTGGATGAACAAGAGTGTTATGATTTACGTGGGTTTATTTGCTGTCAAAAGGTCAAAGATCTTTTAGTATTCGTATTTATATAAATATACAACAAGTGATATCAATACTTACATTCGTATAATCGTATAACAAATAGGAATATAAACTCGGTTACCGCAATCCAATCCGCTCCACGTATATCACAATCTCAGTAGCTCCCTGGACACCAATTTTGTATTCTGTAACTGAGTTAAGTCACGTACCAAATTAGGTCATCCCCGGGCTGTGACGAATATGTACATTGTTTTATTTTATATTTTATTTCATATTTAATAAAGTCTATAGTAGGTTGGTATTGATTGGGGTGCGGGTCGGGTAACCTCCACGTGCGTCGCCGTGTTTCTTGTCCCTCATGACCACTGTGTTCGGGGGGAACGGAAGCAGGGGGCCGGTGCATCCTGGGCGACGGTCAATAACTTCCCTTTCAGGGGTGGGTATTGGCCGCCGGCAAATAACTCGGCAGGGGGGGGGTAAATCGCTCTCGGTACTTCTCTGTTCACCAGAGGAGACTGGACGAGCGAAGGGGTTGTAGGCAGAGGCCGAGGTGGGATCCGTATGGAATCCAAGGGCGGGTCGACCCACTGCTTACGCAGGGGCTGACAAGCACCAGTGCTGCCGCCGGTGAGGGAGGGTTAGCCACCCTCTCGCATTTCGTAACCAACAGGGGTTCAGCAACGACCCAATTGGTGGCTTCAGGAGGGTACGCTGAGAACCTGTTGGCCGGAGGGCTTGCCTTAATTGGCCGACCCATGACAAGGACAGTCTATAACACCCGACAGCAAAGTCGTTAAAACCTGTGGATACCGGCCGACCTCTACAGTATATAGGCTTATCCGGGTGCAGGGGGCACCGCCCGGATGGACTTCATTTCCCCCATACTCGTGGGATTAAATATGGATATTAACACAATAAAACAAAAACCAACAACAACGGACGGATCTACTAACGACATTGGCTTTATCGACAACGGACAACGAATTTTCAGAGAGGAGAAGCGCTCAACTAAGGCGAGCGAGAGTGACGAACGGCGGTTGCGGTCGCGTTTATTAAAAACACCTTTCTTCAGACCCTCCACTCCGCTGCCGCTTGATGGAGGTGATCGAGGTGGAGAGAGCGATAGCTCAGCCTCGATAGGGTCGGAGAGGGAGACACGCAGGCAGTCGCGGAAGCGTGGGAATAGTCGACACGATGATGAGGACGGAACTGGTTTGGCGAAGCGGGCACACAGTGTCAGTTACGCAAACCAGCCGAGCTCAGCAGAGGTTGGGGCTCAAATTCTGCTAAGTCTGGATAATGTCGAGGAGACATTGGACAGACCCCGCAGCACGAAGGCGGAGGTAATGAGCTCCATTCGTCAGGCCCTGCAGACTCTGCGGGACGGCGTTAAGGAGCTCTGCAACAGAGCGGTGACACGCGAGTACGAGGAGGCGTCCGTGCAGAACCAGGCATCATCATCGTCGCTGGCGGACCGGGTGAGGGAGAACGAACCTCTTACCCAGACAAAGTCAGTGGCACCATCTTCGGCGGTGCCGCGGAGATCGTCGGCCACAAAGGTGGCGGAAACGATCCCGCTGCCTTCTACGATGGCGGAACTGGGGCCGAAAATGGGCTCGCCGGTGCCACTGGCCCGCCCGGCAAGGGAGGACCACCCGGACTGGGAAGAAATTGCGGCAATCATGAACCGTGAGTTTGCCCGATTCCAGTCCGGGCTTTTAGCTAGGTTCTTCCCAGAGAGAGGTGCCAGACCCCCTCTAGGCCAAGGACGGACTCCAATGGCGCGGCAGGCGGCTGTATCAGCCACTGCGCTCTCTTCTTCTTCCGAGAAGAAGAAGAAGAGAAAAAAAAAGAAAAAGAAAGCGAAAGGGCTGGCGGGGCAGCAACTGACCCCGGTAACGAGGCAGGCTTCCATCAGCCTGAGAAGGTCTACCCTGCCGGAACCAGCGGTAAGGCAGGAAGGGGGCACCTGGGCCCAAGTTGTTGGGAGAAAAGCCCGGGTTACCGCTGCGAGACAGGGTGCGGTTGCTCCTCCTGTCTCGAAGCCGAAGAAGCCGCAATTACCGCGACCCCCCACCAATGCCGCCGTCGTGGTCGCAGTGCCTCCGGGATCCAGTACCTCACTGGCGGAAGTAATGCAGGCCGCAAAAGCCCGTATTAAGCTGGCGGAGCTTGGCATTACGGGCGGGGTCCGTCAGCGAAAGGCAGTCACAGGGGGCCTAGTACTGGAGGTCCCCGGCCCGGACAGCGCTGCCAAAGCGGACGCTTTGGCCGAACGCTTGCGCGCGGTCATGGGCGACACAGATGCACGATTTATGCGTCCGTGCAAGACGGCCGAAATGCGGGTGATGGATTTGGACGAATCCATCACCGCCATTGAGGTTGCGGAGGCAATAGCCGCAGCGGGTGGCTGCTCCCCGTCCGACATCAAGGTCGGGGAGATACGCAGAACCGCAGCCCGATTGGGAACGGTTTGGGTCCGGGGCCCACTTACAGCAGTACGCCAAGCTGCAGCCGCCCAACGCGTGCAGGTGGGCTGGGCATCGGTCCGTACCGAAGCGTTGGCACCTCGGCGCTTGCAATGTTACCAGTGCCTTGAAATGGGACACGTCAGGGTAAAATGCTCAGGTCACCCTGACAGGAGTGGGCGCTGCTTCCGCTGCGGAGAATTGGGTCATAAGGCCCGAGACTGCGCAGCTAATGCACCGAGGTGTCCGGTGTGCAGCGACCACGGCCGGCCCGCCAACCATCGGCTGGGTAGCAAGAGCTGTTGCCCACCGAAGCAGCAAAGGAGCGGAGAGGTCCAACCTCGCCCCGCCTTTGCCCAATCGGGCAAACAGCCAGTGTCGAGTGGTAACTCGACGGGAGAGGCAATGGAGGCTTAACATTCCCACCACACGCAAGGATTCTCCAGGGCAACCTCAACCACTGCCGCGCAGCGCAGGATCTATTGATCCAGACACTTGCGGAGCAGTCGGTTGCCCTGGCAGTCATTGCAGAGCCCTATACCGTCCCGGACCATCCGCGTTGGTTCGGGGCGGTCGATGGCTCAGCGGCCATTTATTGGCCGGGTGGGGAAGGCTTCCATTGCTCTCTCCTAAGAAAGGGTGCTGGCTTCGTAGCAGTGGAGTGGGGATTAACAGTGGTGGTGGGGTGCTACTTCTCTCCCAATCGTGGCCTAGCTGAATATGAGGCATACCTTCACGGGTTGGCAATCTGCATTCGCAGCTATGCCTCCCGTCCGGTATTTGTCCTGGGTGACTTCAACGCCCACTCAAGGGAGTGGGGTGACACTCGGGACGATGCGAGGGGAGAGACTATCCTGGAGTGGGCGGCTGGACTGGACCTCCGACTTCTAAATCGGGGCTCAGTTAGCACCTGTGTGCGATGGCAGGGGGAGTCGATTGTCGACTTGTCATGGGCGACTCCCTCTGCAGTGCACATGGTGTCGGGATGGCGGGTGGCGGAGGAAGTGGTCAATCTTTCTGACCACCGGCACATCGTATTCGATGTGTCTCTCCGCCGCGCTGACCGCCCACGTCAGGATAGAGAACCTCCGCGACGATGGTCCCTCAAGCGGCTTGACCGAGAGATGGTCGTTGCCGCATCCCACGTGGCGGATTGGTTGGAGGAAAGGGTTTCGCCCGATCCAGAAGAACAGGCGGCTTGGTTCGGGAACATTATGGCGTCCGTATGTAATGCCTCAATGCCCCGAGTCAGGCCAGCCAGGAAGGGCTCGGCGTACTGGTGGAGCGTGGAGATCTCGCAGCTGAGAACGACGGTCGCGAGATTGCGCCGCCCGTATCTTCGAGCCCGGAGAAGACGGCGAGCTACAGCTGAGGAGATCGACGTAGCACGGCGGGAATATGGCGCTGCTGTAAAGGCTCTCAGCGATGCAATCGCTGAGGCCAAGGCTCGGTCTTGGAAAGAACTCATCGGGGGACTGGATAGGGACCCATGGGGGCGCCCGTACAAAATTGTACTGGGCAAGCTAAAACCATGGGTCCCTCCATTGACGGAAACCCTGGACCCGGAGTTCCTGGGAAGAGTGGTAGACACGCTCTTCCCAAGGGTCCAGGACAGTCCCTTGATCTCTCCGTTACAATCGGACCGGCAACTCTGGTCCGACGAGTGGGAGGTGACGGAGGGAGAGCTGGACCGAGTCGTGCGGCGGCTGGCTTCCCGCAACACTGCGCCCGGACCTGATGGTATTCCAGGTCGGGCGCTGGTGATAGCTCTGTCGGTACTGGGGGACAAACTGAGGCGGATTTTCACAGATTGTCTTAGCCTCGGTGTCTTCCCACTCGGCTGGAAAGAAGCGAGACTGGTGCTCTTGAAAAAGGAAGGTAGGACTGCAGATTCTCCCTCTGCGTTCCGACCGATATGCCTGCTGAACGAGTCGGGGAAACTCTTTGAGAGGGTTATCTCCGATCGTATCAGCGGGCACCTGTCGCGAGTAGGCCCTGATCTGTCGGACTGCCAGTTTGGATTCCGACGGGGGCGTTCGACAGTGGACGCTATCAGGTGCGTTCGCTCCATGTCGGAGTCGGCAGTCCGATCAGGGGGGGTGGCTTTGGCGGTTAGCCTTGATATCGTTAACGCGTTCGGCACCCTCCCCTGGCAGGCGATTAGGGCGGCCCTTGAATTTCATGAGGTGCCGCTCTACCTGCGGGCCGTCATTGGGGCCTATCTGCGCGATAGGACAGTGAAGTTTATCGGTCGGGGCGGGGTGGAAAATCGGAGAGAGGTGTATTGCGGGGTTCCCCAAGGCTCTGTTTTAGGCCCTTTGTTGTGGAACCTCGCATATGATGTGGTCCTTCGCACCAGTCTGCCCTCTGGCCTTAGTGTTGTCTGCTATGCTGATGACACTTTAATACTGGCTAGAGGGTCACACTTCGACGAGGTGCTTCGGCTCGCCGAGCATGGGGTGGCTTGTGTGGTGGGAAAGATTCATGAGCTGGGTCTGAAGGTGGCGCCTCAGAAAACTGAGGCGATATGGTTCCATGGCCTTCGTAAGCGCCAGGAACCACCCAGCTCATGCCTCCGGGTGGGTGACGCTGAAGTCCAGGTGGGCCGGTACATGAAGTACTTAGGCCTCATCCTGGACAGTCGGTGGAGCTTCGAAGAGCATTTCGTGCGATTAGTCCCCCGAGTGCGCGGGGTAGCGGGTGCACTGCATCGCCTGCTGCCCAATCTCGGGGGACCACGGGAAGAAGTTCGCCGTCTCTATATGGGGGTCGTGCGATCCATGGTCCTCTATGGGGCGCCCGTCTGGTCTAATGACTTGGCGGGTGCCTCCCGCTGCAAGGCTCTACTCAGAAGCCTACAGCGGTTGATGGCCATACGGGTCGTACGGGGTTATCGTACCATCTCGTTTGAGGCGGCGACGGTCCTGGCGCGATATCCACCCTTCGACATTCTGGCCGACATGGACGCGACGGTCTATGACCAAGTCCGTTCTGTCGGTCGGAATGGTGAGGAGGCCGCGCCGGATCATGAGCCCGGAATGCTGCGGCGGAACGCGCATACCCAGGCTCTGCGAGCGTGGCAGGCACGGCTTGTAATCCAGGGCTGTGCCAGCCAACGCGCCGTCGGAGCCGTTCTGCCGAGCTTCGAAGCGTGGGTAGGGAGGAACGACTGTGTCACCTTCCGATTGACTCAGATGCTTACCGGGCATGGTTGCTTCGGTGAGTATCTGAATCGAATTGGACGGGAGGCCACGGCACAATGCCACCATTGCGGGTCCGACCGGGACTCCGCCCAGCATACTCTGGAGGACTGCCCTGCATGGGAGTCCGAACGTCGAGTCCTGGTCGGACAGATCGGACGAAACCTGTCACCGCCAGCATTAATCGCGGCAATGCTGGCGAGTTTCGAGGGATGGGCAGCCACGGTCTCCTTCTGCGAGGACGTTATGCTCCAAAAGGAGGCCGCAGAGCGGGATCGGGAGAGGGCCGATCCCGCTCGAAGGAGGCGGCGAAGGGGACGTGGCAGAGGTCGCTAACTCCCCAATCGCCGCCTAAGGGTCGCTGCGGCCACATCTTGGGGCGATGTGACCGCTGTAAACGACCCGAGACAGATGACACTCCGGTGCGGCCGGGGGCTGTCGTCTAAGGCGGGATGCTGTTGCGCCTTTTACTCTGTAGAACAGTGAGAGGCGCGGTAGCGTCCTGCCCCAGGGTGACTTCGATCACTCCGGGATGTGCCTCAGACATGAGGTACGGCAGGGAGGACTCCAGAAGTCGCCGATGCGTTCCTGGAGCTCCTCCCGACTGCCGAGGTAGGCCGCCGCGGGGTTTAGTGGGTAGACCGGTTCTCCGGGAGTCCCACACACGCCCTACGTTTCCCCAACGGAGGGTATGGTGCGAAAAGCATTCCCCGCGTTAAAAAAAAAAAAAAAAAAAAAAAAAAGGTTGGTATTGATTGGTTACATAGGTTTAGATACAAGGATACATTTCGACTTAATGAAATTACTAAGTAGAAGAATCTATCCATACTAATATTATTAATGTCTTCCTTTCTCAAGCAGTAAGGAGTACTAATAGATAGATAAATACTTTGTTTGTACACCAGGGTTTTACAAACATTATACAGTAATTAACGACCGATGTAATGTACAAAGGGCGGCCTTATCGCTTAGTGCAATTTCTTCCAGGCAACCTTTGGATGGATTAATTTTGAACTGGTAATAGGTATACAGAAATTAGAGAAATAAATAAGGTCTTAACTTATGAAATATTTATTCTACATAAATTCTACTAATCTATATTTATACATAAATACTATACATGCATACGTTAATATATACATTCGCTAATTGCCAACTATTAGAGACAGATAATGCTTATATAGCATAGTCTTGAAGGTGGTTACGGATTGCGCATGTCTGATAGTAAACCATTCCATAAAGCTTCTACGGAAAATGATTTTGTGTAGAAATTGGTAGAATGCCTTGGTATTTCCAATCTCAAGCTTTCAGAGGCCCTCAGACATTTCATTTGTGTGTCATGATACTTGGTACACTGATATGGTATGGTATGGTGGTATGGTGTGGTATGGTACACAAATATGGTAACCGCTATTTCAACCAACCCTCCTTTCTAAAACAGTACCAACAACAGAAATAAGCTAATAATTAAAAGGACAAAACTTTTAAAATGTTCTCTACAAATTGTGTTTCACAGACAAATAACAATCAACGAAATAAAACCACGGAAAAAACAAGCCAAATGTTTGCGCATTGAAATCCCTTTGAAACTAACCGAAAGTTCATTTTGAATTTAAAATGGACATTTTAAAAGCTACTTTAGCGTGCCTTATCTTCTGTTCGGTTAGCATATGAAGAATAACTGAAAACCACGGTGTTCGGTCAGCGGTCGTGTTTTACACCGCGGCTACACAAATATTCACGTCCGTGTTCACTGTATCAGAAAGTCATACAAAGTGCGGTTTGTGGCACGAGTGAAAGCGATACTGAATTCTTGGGATTAATACTATATTTTTACGGTTAAGTGAATGATGGAGTTAGTGAGATACAAATGCTTAAATATTATTTATATGAGAAGTGAACTATACGAATTAATTAGAATATTTAAAATGTAGGTCATGATATTATTAAATTTTCAACACATAGAATATAAAACTAGCGATGATAAATGTACATGATTTTTTGGTAGTACAAGAAATAGGAAAATGCCTAAAATAACTTCTAAAATCTTCTTCATGAAGACTTAATTATTGAACAAGGACTACGCACATATTCACGTATTTATTTATTTTCGCTTTTAAAAACAACTCCCGCACTAGGAATAAATCCTGCGTCGCGGGGGACTTTACAAACATACATGAAACGGACACAAAGAATACCCAGACTCAGAACAACAATTTGTGAATCACACAAAGTGTCGTCCCATGATATTGTAACAATATAAATACTCAAATATCTGTTCATATTTCAATAAACAAATTTGCTCCGACCATGGTCACGGGCTGACCACAGACGGTCCCACCTTATTGAAGAGCCAGGAAATTAAAACGTTTGAAATTATGTTATTTACAACTGAACGCGAAAGTTTAAGAGTTAGTATATTGAAAATTAAAATGTTAAACAGCTCGCTTACACATTGAGGCAACCACAAAATAGTACCAAAACCATTCGTCCGTGAACCGATATGAGACGAAGTTTGAATTGCAAAACTAAGCGAGCCTCGAACGTTGCATTTTATTCCGCAAACACGTCAATACACCAGGCACAAACTTCTATTGTTTTATGTTCAAGTTTCAAGATATCTGAATCAAGGATGTGGAAATATTCTTTGTTCTCTACTTTGCATGTTTATCGTAAAAATAGTTTATTAACAGCCTATTGCAGTCTACTGCTGAACATAAGCTCTCATTAGAAATGAGGTTTTATCCCACGCTGGCCAGACGGGTTAGTATAGGATTTGTTTCAAGTTTTCCTTCTTTTTGCTGTGATGTTGCCCTGGGCAGTTTGCTCCTTCATTCAGCTCTTAATATACCCAAGGGATGAATAGGAGTGGTGACACTCTGTATCCTTAATCCGTCACTACATAGACTTAGGTAGGAATACCTACCTTCCCTTAACTCTGAACCTTGGTTTAAGGGACATTCAAAACGCACCAAATGTTACACCTGTTCCTTATATTTTCTTAGGTTACCAAATAGGATCCGTTATATAATAGTTCATGTTTATCTTATTTAAATCAATGTAATTAATACATTACTATTACAGTAAGTGTAAGTAAGTGGTCCAATTTAAGCGCTTGTTCAATATTGGTTACTCTCCCCTACATATTATTTATTACATTTAGGAAAGACCAAACCAGTCCAAAGGACTCATGCACCATTAATGCATATAAATTTACATACACATATGTAGATCTATATATTGCAGTTGATAAAAGACATAGCCTAACACTTTATTTTTAAATATTGCTTCATCGTCCTCATCAGCCTATCTCCGTCCATTGATGAACGATAGCGCGGTCTTGGGCGGTCCGTCATTGTATAATTAGAAGCAATTTAGTAAGAAGATTTTAAGTGTTGGTTTTACATAATTCTTTAAGTGTCAGCCGAGACTCCAAAGATTTTCAGTAGTGAAAGCTTTTTAGATTCCCTTTGGGAATTTAGGCGAGATTACAATTTGCATTTGTAATAACAATTATTATTATTAATTCCCACGATACAATTTTGAAAGCTTTTATTCTAAAACTAAGTTTTAACAATGTAAGAATTGGCAACATCAATGCTAATTTAAACAACAATATTCTAAGACTCATTATAATTTTCATTTACCCTATCGGTTCAATTAAACTATTTATTATTTATAATTTCTTACATTATCAAAGGGGGAGCGGACTTTGTTTGTATTATGGTATAGACAGGGGGGCATAGCAGCAGGCGGGTCACCTAATATTCAATGACAACTGCCGTCTATGGACAAATGAAATTTTTCTTTTTTTTTATTCATTTGACACTTAAACGATGTAGGTAAAACATAACATTTTTATTTTTTGGTACTGTAAATCCACTAAGGTTTATAGCAAGTACCGTTAGTTTATATGCAGAAAATAGTCAATACGTATAGTGTTTGAGTGATACATTTCGATAGTTTACACAAAAGACGTTCATGAATAAGCATTCGGGGAAAAAACAAAAAGAAATACTAGCTAAGATAGCTTAGCATACGAGAGCAGACAAATACATTTATCCGTGGTTCTGTAGTTAATTTTTTTAAATATTATTCGAGTTGAGGTTGGCACGTAACTTAAAAGCACAAGTGCGTTGCCATTCTCTGAGCCTCCTCTAAGAATTAGAGAGAGAAGGTATGCTTATCAAGAGTAACCCATTTACTCTCCTCTGGAAATTTCCAGAATTATAATGCAGAAAGAGATTAAAGCTTCTAGGCCACTTTAGCGACTGCGAGTTTTCGTTGTTTCGACAATTAAAGAATGGGACTTATGTTTACATTAACTAGTCTAATGAAGGATAAGATTCAACTAATTCAAAGAAGGCTTTCACACACTCGTTAAAGAAAATTCCATTAAGTACCCAATAGTCAGTCGACTTGACAACTACTCTATATTCAAGTGTCAAGTTCGAAATAAATATCTAATTCATCTAAGTCCCAAAGGGTTTAGATGGAGATCTCATTTTGCATGGAGTGCAAAATAAAATTAGACTTTATAATGATACAGTTATATTAAGCAGCTGTTTAATGCTGAAGCATTCGGGAGGGAATGTTCAAAATTACTCCCAATTCCTTGGAAAATTGAGTATAAATTCGATAAAAGACATGTCTGTTTTCGAGGGTTTAAATTAATAAGACAAAAACCCGATAAGACGTGATTTCAGATAGATATATCTCTAAGGCTGCTCTCATAGGTATAGGTAATAATATTGGTAGTAGTAAAGACTATTAAAATGGAGTACAAGCAAGGTCGATGTTCTGTTTGCTTTACAAGCTTCTGATGTCGATGTAAAGTCAAAAACACCTTTATTATATAAAAATTCCTTAAGAGTTTCTCGAAATAGTCTTTTTCAGACATTTTTGTAACTAGCTCTACCATTAAATCTGATTTATTTCGACACATATTCTTGGGAAAATTTTGACTTGCTAAGACTAAGTACATTTACATTTCGATACAATAGCGTTTTACCTTATTGTATAATGAACTGCTTCTCTATTAGTTTTATTTAGAATTTTGAAACAAAATGATTTTTTTATGAAAAGAAAAAAAAGAAAAATAACGTACTTCAATTTTGTAAATATACAAATATAGCTTTAGAACATTTCACGGCTGGCATAGTGGTTTAAGCGGTTGCCACGCCGCTTATTACTACGCTGAGTGTTGTGGGTCCGATCCCCACATGGGACGACACTTTGTGTAATCCACAAATCGTTGTTCTAAGTACAAACATACATGAAACGGACACAAAGAACACTAGGTTCTTTGTGTCCGTTTCATGTATGTTTGTAAAGTCCCCCGCCACACAGGATATATTCCTAATGCGGGAGTTGTCTTTAAAAAAGAAGAAGAAGAATTATGTACGTATAATCTCTATATCTAATCTATAATCTACTGTATAATTCTCTAATAAAAACTCAAAAAGTTCTTGACCGGTTAAGCTCAAATTTTGACACGATATACAACCCACTTCAAAGACTATTTTCATTTGTTATTCGTATCAGTTTTGTTTCTCATTCATCACATCTTATTTTCCATCAAAACAATCACAATGCGTGGCAAGGTACAGGTATTATTTTATAAACAAACAAAGAAAAAATACTTTGAAATGTGATTCTTACATTATTTTTAAATTTGTGTATTGTTTGTTATTCGAGAATAGATGACCTGATTCAATTTTGTACAAAAAGTTCTTAAAGAAATCTTTCGTTTTATTTGTTATAATTTTACGAACTCTTTCAACGTCAACTGTTATAATATTCATTTTAATTTTAACAATATAGATGATTAGATTGAAGTATGTACTATGGTTTCCTTATCAAATAGCAAGTTTGAATCATTGTCAAACACTGCTAATACAGATGAAACCACCAAACACAATAATTCTTCATGTAACGTCACATATACATAATATTATAATAATTCGGAAATTACTAGCGTCGAAGCAACTCCGGCCGTAATCAATCATGCTGTGCTGAGATGTTTGTTTTCTCACCCCATGACACCCAGAGACAAGCAAACTAAATTCAATCTTATTACTCAACTTTAAAGTCTCTATTAGGCACCAGAAATGAAAATCATGTCGAAGATTTACAACTTTTACATGAAATAATGTTATTATATTGTTGAAGCTCACTTTTGCAGAGTATAAAGTTAGCGGACTTTTACTCTAAGTATGTTTATAAAATGCTGTCAGAATTTTACCAAAACCGGTATTTGCGGAAAAAAAACTTTTGTTACTAAAATGTTTTTATCAGACAAGAAAGTATCTTGAGGTTAATTTATTTTATGTACAGCTAAATTAATAGATATCCTGTAGTATCCTGTAGTCCATAGTCCATTAAGCAGTTTGGACTTCATCCAAGGACGAATGCTCCGTAATCACCACACTTGGCAGTTGGATTCGCGACTGCAGTATATTAAAATTGTATTCAGTAGATCCTGTTATCCAGTCCAAATACATGCTTTATTAATATATGAATACGTACTGTTGTGAGAATTTCGTATAATATTCTCCATATTCATGTAAAGATTCAGTCATATTTTTGGAATAAGGATAAAATGGAAATATCACAAATGTAATTCATATAAAAGCGATCGTGATACAGTGATAAGATTTCTTCCAGGAAACCTCTTATGACAGATAAGCAGAAAGGGATAAAGGATTAACAAATAAAACTTCATGAATATATTAAAAAATCAATGTGACAAACAACAGCAGTTGCCACGGTCACACAGAAAATCAATTTTAAGCAATTCTTTAAGAGTAAAAGAGGTTACCGGAGCCCAAACCCCTCCTTGTTTCCGTGTGGTGACGGATGAAGAATACGGAGTGTAACTACCCCTATTCATCACGTAGGTGTCGTAAGAGCCGACTAAGGGAACTAACTACGCAGGACTACAACACTTGAAGGCAAACTTGAAACAAACCCTGTATAGTAGGCCAAAACCTCTTTTCTAAAGATCAGTGGACTATTTAAGAGCAAGAGACTATTAAAGGCTGTTGATATGAAACCCCTTCTCCTTCTGATTCTGGGGAGGTCACAAAAGGCGGCATCTTACTTAATACTCTTGAGTTCCAGCTGTCCATGGGCGTCAGTAGTTACCTACCATCGGGTGAGCCGTCTGCTCTTCTCCTTTTACATAAAAAGTAGGTTTTACGGTTTTGATTTTGAAGCACATTTTGATATTTAAGTTTTACTTTTATTAACATTTTTATTTTACTTAAAATAACGCGTTCATATTTAATGTTAGAAGAAAGCTAACTGTTGAAATTCTCGATCATATCGATATCAATCTAAAGCGGTCACAGATAAGATGTTCAAGAATATCGAGAGACTATTATAATATTATAATATATATTAATAATATATAAGCATTCCTGGAAAAAAACAAAAAGAAATACTAGCTAAGATAGCTTAGCATACGAGAGCAGACAAATACATTTATCCGTGGTTCTGTAGTTAATTTTTTTAAATATTATTCGAGTTGAGGTTGGCACGTAACTTAAAAAGCACAAGTGCGTTGCCATTCTCTGAATCTCCTCTCAGAATTAGAGAGAGAAGGTATGCTTATCAAGAGTAACCCATTTACTCTCCTCTAGAAATTTCCAGAATTATAATGCAGAAAGAGATTAAAGCTTCTAGGCCACTTTAGCGACTGCGAGTTTTCGTTGTTTCGACAATTAAAGAATGGGACTTATGTTTACATTAACTAGTCTTATGAAGGATAAGATTCAACTAATTCAAAGAAGGCTTTCACATACTCGTTAAAGAAAATTCCATAAAGTACCCAATAGTCAGTCGACTTTACAAGTACTCTATATTCAAGAGTCAAGTTCGAAATAAATATCTAATTCATCTACGAGTAAGTCCCAAAGGGTTTAGATGGAGATCACATTTTGCATGGAGTGCAAAATAAAATTAGACTTTATAATGATACAGTTATATTAAGCAGCTGTTTAATGCTGAAGCATTCGGGAGGGAATATTCAAAATTACTCCCAATTCCTTGGAAAATTGAGTATAAATTCGATAAAAGACATGTCTGTTTTAGATGGTTTAAATTAATAAGACAAGAACCCGATAAGACGTGATTTCAGATAGATATATCTCTAAGGCTGCTCTCATAGGTATAGGTAATAATATTGGTAGTAGTAAAGACTATTGGAAATGGAGTACAAGCAAGGTCGATGTTCTGTTTGCTTTACAAGCTTCTGATGTCGATGTAAAGTCAAAAACACCTTTATTATATAAAAATTCCTTAAGAGTTTCTCGAAATAGTCTTTTTCAGACATTTTTGTAACTAGCTCTACCATAAAATCTGATTTATTTCGACACATATTCTTGGGAAAATTTTGACTTGCTAAGACTAAGTACATTTTTTTTTGACGACCGGATTGCGTAGTGGTTTGTGTAACGGACTGCTATTCTAAAGGTCGCGGGTTCGATTCCCGCTCAAGTCAAACATTTGTGTGCATGAACATTTAATGTTTGATTTGGTCTGGGTGTTTCTATGTATAATATGTAAGTATTTACAAAAAAAAAGTATATATGTATTTATATCAGTTGTCTAGTACCCATAGTACAAGCTCTTCTTAGTTTGGGACTAGATGGCGTTGTGTAAATGTGGTTGAATATTATTATTATTATTTACATTTCGATACAATAGCGTTTTACCTTATTGTATAATGAACTGCTTCTCTATTAGTTTTATTTAGAATTTTGAAACAAAATGATTTTTTTTTGAACAGAAAAAAAAGAAAAATATCGTACTTCAATTTTGTAAATATACAAAAATGTATACGGCATAGTAGTTTAAGCGGTCGCCACGCCGCTCACTACTACGCTGAGTGTTGTGGGTCCGATCCCCACATGGGACGACACTTTGTGTAATCCACAAATCGTTGTTCTAAGTCTAGTGTTCTTTGTGTCCGTTTCATGTATGTTTGTAAAGTCCCCCGCCACACAGGATATATTCCTAATGCGGGAGTTGTCTTTAAAAAAGAAGAAGAAGAATTATGTACGTCTACTGTATAATTCTCTAATAAAAACTCAAAAAGTTCTTGACCGGTTAAGCTCAAATTTTGACACGATATACAACCCACTTCAAAGACTATTTTCATTTTTTATTCGTATCAGTTTTATTTCTCATTCATCACATCTTATTTTCCATCAAAGCAATCACAATGCGTGGCAAGGTACAGCTATTATTTTATAAACAAACAAAGAAAAAATACTTTGAAATGTGATTCTTACATTATTTTTAAATTTGTGTATTGTTTGTTATTCGAGAATAGATGACCTGATTCAATTTTGTACAAAAAGTTCTTAAAGAAATCTTTCGTTTTATTTGTTATAAATTTACGAACTCTTTCAACGTCAACTGTTATAATATTCATTTTAATTTTAACAATATAGATGATTAGATTGAAGTAAGTACTATGGTTTCCTTATCAAATAGCAAGTTTGAATCATTGTCAAACACTGCTAATACTGATGAAACCACCAAACACAATAATTCTTCATGTAACGTCACATATACATATTATAATAATTCGGAAATTACTAGCGTCGAAGCAACTCCGGCCGTAATCAATCATGCTGTGCTGAGATGTTTGTTTTCTCACCCCATGACACCCAGAGACAAGCAAACTAAATTCAATCTTATTACTCAACTTTAAAGTCTCTATTAGGAACCAGAAATGAAAATCATGTCGAAGATTTACAACTTTTACATGAAATAATGTTATTATATTGTTGAAGCTCACTTTTTCAGAGTATAAAGTTAGCGGACTTTTACTCTAAGTATGTTTATAAAATCCTGTCAGAATTTTACCAAAACCGGTATTTGCGGAAAAAAAACTTTTGTTACTAAAATGTTTTTATCAGACAAGAAAGTATCTTGAGGTTAATTTATTTTATGTACAACTAAATTAATAGATATCCTGTAGTATCCTGTAGTCCACAGTCCATTAAGCAGTTTGGACTTCATCCAAGGACGAATGCTCCGTAATCACCACACTTGGCAGTTGGATTCGCGACTGCAGTATATTAAAATTGTATTCAGTAGATCCTGTTATCCAGTCCAAATACATGCTTTATTAAAATATGAATACGTACTGTTGTGAGAATTTCGTATAATATTCTTGATATTCATGTAAAGATTCAGTTATATTTTTGGAATAAGGATAAAATGGAAATATCACAAATGTAATGGATATAAAAGCGATCGTAATACAGTGATAAGATTTCTTCCAGGAAACCTCTTATGACAGATAAGCAGAAAGGGATAAAGGATTAACAAATAAAACTTCATGAATATATTAAGAAATCAACGTAACAAACAACAGCAGTTGAAACGGTCACACAGAAAATCAATGTTAAGCAATTCTTTAAGAGTAAAAGAGGTTACCGGAGCCCAAACCCCTCCTTGTTTCCGTGTGGTGACGGATGAAGAATACGGAGTGTAACTACCCCTATTCATCACGTGGGTGTCGTAAGAGCCGACTATGGGAACCAACTACGCAGGACAACAACACTTGAAGGCAAACTTGAAACAAACCCTGTATAGTAGGCCAAAACCTCTTTTCTAAAGATCAGTGGACTATTAAAGAGCAAGAGACTATTAAAGGCTGTTGATATGAATCCCCTTCTCCCTCTGATTCTGGGGAGGTCACAAAAGGCGGCATCTCACTTAATACTCTTGAGTTCCAGCTGTCCATGGGCGTCAGTAGTTAGCTACCATCGGGTGAGCCGTCTGCTCTTCTCCTTTTACATAAAAAGTAGGTTTTAGGGTTTTGATTTTGAAGCACATTTTGATATTTAAGTTGTCCAATGTTTTACTTTAATTAACATTTTTATTTTACTTAAAATAAAGCGTTCTCATTTAATGTTAGAAGAAAGCTAACTGTTGAAATTCTCGATCATATCGATATCAATCTAAAGCGGTCACAGATAAGATGTTCAAGAATATCGAGAGACTATTATAATATCTAGCAATCCATTCGATTGGCATGCGAGACAGTGGTATAGAACATAATTGTTACTTACTAATTGAAGCAATTAATAGGTTTTATTTGGTTTTAAAAAAGATAACTCCCGCAGTAGGAAGCGTCGAAGTGATAACTTAAACTACTAAACCATCCGTGCAGTATTAACATTACTATTACATTACATACACACGAACTATGACCACGGTCAAAGCAACTTGGTCGATACATTGAGCAATTCAAGGATGATCGCTTTAATTTCTGTCCAATAGTTAGCGGTAGAGTATTAAAAAGATGATTTTCTGTATATAACGTATGTTTCTGTATATGCTGTCATCTCCCTCCAACACAAAAATACTGTAGAGGAACAGGTGTCATGTCCTTCCAACACAAAGGGAGTATTCTCCGATCAGGTAAAGTGATCATGCCTGGCAGGCCGCGGCGCAACGGTTGATATTGGGAAGTTGTTTATACGTTAATCGACGTGCGAATTTCTCATATCGCGATACAGGATTGGAATTTACTCCGTAGTTCGGTGTGTCTTTGTTAGATGCCGCTGTAGTGTTTCTTCGTTTCATCGTATGTGGAAGTCACCACACAATACTTAAAAAAATCTTATAACTATGTATTCTATTAGATCAGATGTTACAAGAGCATGCACATTTTTTACTGTAATGTCTTTTCTTTTCGGGTTAGTTATATATGACTAAATTCTAGCTTAAGAGACAAAAACAAAACCCGAATTCGCGCTAATAATAAACTTATTAGGTTAAAGACTTGATTGATCAGCGTTCCCGATTTTCTTACAGAGGTGGGAGGCTGTTAAAGCAAGAGCAAACAAATCCTTGTAACAAGTAATTTATTCGCATTAAGATCAAGATCTTTGCCGTAAACAGCGATCAATGTCTCGAGCTTTTGTTAAAATTATTTACAACAGTAAACGGAGTGATGAATAGAACTGGATTTGAAAGGGGTAGCTGTTATCAGCCTGTTTATAATTGATGACAATTTCGGATCGAAGATATCTAAGTCGAAGTAGATAATCTAACCTCGTTTCTGTGTAGGCGTTTTGTGATTAAAATTAAGTTAAAACAACCAGCTTGTTGTCTTTGTAAAATAAACTGTGGTAACGGATTTACATTAATTTTCATCAAACCTCTTTGCCTTTAGTAGGTTCTCCCATTATTATTACGTCCTTGTTGTTCTTAAATGGTAATTTTGTTCGTTTACAGAAATTGTTGGTGGTGCGAGTGTTGGTTATTGATTTGGTTACGGTTACCTCCTCGTACTCACTGCTCTATAGGCAGATTAAGTTAATGTAGATTTTTTTGTCATTTTTAACAGATACATAAAAGTCGTTAAATGTTATAAACTTTTCCATAGAAGAATAGACCTATGTCCAGCAGTGGACTAGTCCAGCAGTAGGCTGTTGATGATGATGACATAAAATAAGTTTCAAAGTTCATGTCAGTGAAATAATAGATAATTATACTTAACCTATAAAGGTATGAGCTTCTCAATAAAACAATAAGTCAAGGAACCAACAGTCAAGGAACATAGATTATATAGGTAACATAGTCTACAAATTGCATATATACTACATACGTAGTGTATGTAGTGTATATCAAGTTACTAATGGGCATTTCTTATGAATCAATACTATTTGTCTAGATTTAGAGAGACAAAAATAATAACTTTGATGCTCATTTATAGGATTTAGCTATAATTAGATCAGTTAGCTATAGCATAATATTTGTGGGTTCGAAAAAAAGATAAGAGACATAAAGACAATTTTTTCGACCATAATCTCAACAAAGATATGTTTTACAATGTCTAAAGTCTTTAGACCAGTATTTTAAAAGAAGTATTTCTATTTATTTGCATGGTAAATGCTGAAAATGCGAATCTGATAGCAGGCTTTACTGGTTCTTATAGTCCACATTTTAAAAAGGTATACACAAACCGCTTTTAACGCAACCCAAAGCTTCAAAGAGTACACGAGTTGGATAGTAAAGTAAATTCCTCAGTAACACAATCCGTAGGGTTGAAAAGATAGGCTTCTGAAAGACGGCGAGAGGTTGATTTGAAATGCTAATGTAGTCACGCAAATTCCATTCAAGATTACGAAGCTAAGACTGCTTTAGTTAACAGTAACAGTGGCTGTTATAGTCTCGCCGTCGACAATGGCCTGCATTGTGAATAAATAAAGGGATAGGGCTTTCTAAGTTTCAAGATATTTGGTCAAAGACCTTTGAGTGTATGTACAATTGAAAATAGGTTGGCTAGTTGTCAATGGGCGTCATGTTTTGACTACAAAAGCTCAAAGCTCAAAAGTTGGAGACATTTATTGCTGTTTGTTTTGCACAATATTTTACCATTTTATTTTATTTCAATGCAGTGTTTATTTAATAATCCTTCACAGTTATGACTTTTGTACATTTCAGAGTTATTTCTTTGAATTAAGACAAAATATTTCATGAACTAACGAAATATTTTCAACCGTATTTGATCCATATTTATTAAAACATCCACCAAATTTGATAATAAAACCAGATTAATGACGTTTGAATAGTTGAATGAATCTGCGATAAGATCATTATTCAAACAAATTCACTAGACAACAAAGGTTTGCGTGACGTTGGCCCGCGAGAGAATTCACCAGAAACATAATTAAGAGTCGGCCAAGAGTTGGCAACTTTAATCGAATTACGCACCACCCGCTGGAAGATTAACTTGCCTCTTGCGGTTTTGTTCTACTACTAAATGTATAACCAGATTAATATCTCGACAGGGACTATATAGTATCGAATCTGACAGTATTAGTTCATATGAAATAGATACCTACTTTATAAATATATAATGATTATCCAAATTTCTCAGTATTAAATAATTAATTTAAATCTTGTTATAACACAAGTTTGGTGAGAGGAGCCTGTAAAGAATATTTAGGGTGAGGCAAAGTGTCAATGCAAGGCAAAAGTTGAAAGAAACAGACAAAAACCTTTAAGACGAACATTACACAAGTATTTATGGAACCCTCTGTGTGTGCGCTGCCCTCGAACTCAGTTTCAGTGTTTTTATTCCATTTGACGGGTACACAATAAAATTCAAATCAATCGTATATAAAAATCCAAAAATTGTAAATGAAACGAGTTTTTATAGTAACTAATCACATGTTAAATGTTTATTGGCAAAACCTCTTTTGATTAAATTTTTTTTATTGTGTCTTGGTTTAATTTACTTCCTTTCATCAAATAAATGGTACAAACAAATTGTTTGAGATGCTTTAAAATAAAATTAATTTCTTACGCAACGGGATGTTTTGCAAAACAAATTATTGGGGAGCGGAATATAAAAACCTTCTTTTTGTATCTTGAATATTTGCTACGATGAGGGGGAATAATCTACTTCATTCACGATTCTGAGTTCTTCAAACATACCACATTACAGTAAATTACCTTCGTGTAATATAAATTCGTCGAAACGAAGGCATAACGTATTATTTTTCTATAAACTGTTTCGTCTTTTACCTTTCCCTCTTATCAAATTAGTGAAATACTTCCAAGAAATAATACAAGAAATGCAGAGTGAAGCTATGTCCTACACAATATCAACAATGGCATTAGATCGATCAATTTGAGTAGCGCAATTTTTACAAAAAAATAATAATGATAAAATGATCTCATTTTGTTCCTACCACGGGCAAATATTTTTCATAATTACGTTCAATAACGACGTATATTTCAACCCAAGGCCGGCGGCGACAAAACTTTTTCACAAGCAAGTGAAATTCCCAAAGTTGTACCATATCATGCAATATTTTAAAAACAATTTGCCAGACTAAAACTTAACAGATACAAGGCAAACTTTTGTGCAACAATAAATTAAGGAACATTTTGAACAAAATACGTGAGTTTTTGTGGGCTTGGACGGGATTTAAAATATGTTCAGCTATTAATATTCTGCCAGGTTTCCGTTTTTTATACAACACCAAGGTTAATGTTAAATTCTAGATAAAACTTCCAAAAGAAAAATATGTCAGATTTAGCAATTTCCTTGTATCAGAGCTCGTAGGTAGCTTAAGGTTGCTTGGTGTTAATGTTTCAGTTTTGTTGTAGTTTAGGTTTTTTATGTCCATTTTCTTTTGGCCCTTATAAAAATGATTACAATTTCCATGAATGGGTTAGGAAGGCAGTTGGCAATAATCGAATCAGCGAAAACCCTTTGCAATGGTTTCTTGTTAAAGTTCACTTTTGATATTACCTCTAACTAGGCTTTTATGTTTTATGAATAAACATCGATTAATCAATAACCACATCGCTGTCCCTGACAGTAAACGTGTTAATGCAAACGCAACAAACTCCAATAAAACTTGCATGTCATCCTGTCATTAATCTATGACAGCCCGGCCTAAAGCATTTCACATCGATTGCTTCTTCTATTAGTTGGGTGTCCACAAAACTTGGGCCCAATCAATCATACATAATCCAATATTTGTCCAACGTTCGACGGGGTGAGCCCCTAATTGTGTTGTGATTAATGACCATGTTCGCCATCTGTCGACACTTGTTCGTGCAAATGTTTGTGATATTTGCGTTTAGTTGTTATTTAGTATTTATTAAAGGTGCCGATAGTTTATGTTGAATAATGTAAAGAGTATTATGTTTATTGCATACGGATTGTTATTTAGAGTGGTTTAAAATATTGTTGACACAACTTACTTACATGCACATCTAATTTAAGTTTATCATAGTATTAAAGCGGCGGTAGCCTAGTTGTTAAGGAGTTGGACTTGCGATCAAGAGGTCGTGGGTTCAAAACCTGACCAGTACGCTACCGACGTGAACCCACTCCTTTCACAAGTAATTTATCTTAGCGGGAGGGGTTAACGGGAATACTAGTAATTTCGGTTGCTAGAAAACCTTTAAAAATAAATAATTAAGCATCGTATTCGTGTTGATTTCAATATTTACTAAATGAGAAAAAAATCTTTAACTATTCAACTCCTAACTTCATCATCAGATGATCTTTATCAAGTTCAATCTATTGGACTCTTCTTAACTAGTAGCGATTGATGGGCTCCAAAATTCGTCTCTTGACCCCATCATCAGATGAGTTCCAAGATGCCATAATATAGTATTTTAATCCAAGCTGCATATTCATAGTAAGTTTAATGCCTGTATAACAATTAGAAGTACAATAATAATAAACAAAAATAACGTTAGAAATCTCACATACGGCTGGTAACTAGGCTGCTGAGAAACATACTTATATATAGATATATACCATCGATAAATTACACCCAAACTAAACGAACACAATGTTCAACACACAATGATTTAACCAGGTGGGAATCAAACCCACGACCTTTGGTTTAGCAGAGTTACTAAATACTAGACCAACAGGTCCGTCAATTTAGCATCCAAGATTTGTTTGAATATTTAGTTAATTACAGTTAAGCTTAAAGCGTGTTAAAAAGCGCTTTACTTTAACTCTGAAGGAGTGCTCACTAATTAATATGTTACTTCATCCAAAAGTTCTCCTGAATAAGTAACTTTCGTCGGAACGAAAATAACACAGATGTACAAATTTTCGTATTCCACTGGAGTTAAATACATTTGAAAAATGCGTTACTTTAAGTATTGGTATTTGTTGTCACATTAACGACGATTAATTAATGAATTTAGTTGAATTAGGTTTAGCTTATAGAACAAGAGACAAGAGTCTGGATATCCATTGTGTCCGTTTCATATATATGAAACGGAAACAATGGACACCCAGACTCTTGCGACATAGGATATATTCCTAATGCGGGAGTCTCCCAAGCGTCACAGGATATATTCCTAATGCGGGAGTTGTCTTTTTAAACAAATAAACAAATCAAAAAATATACACTACTATAGAAATTATTGTATATATATATATATATATATATATATATATTATTCTGTATGTAATAACATACATATGTATTTGTCTATACGTCTATCTGTCTACTGTCAGTGTGGTGACGGATTAAGAATACGGAGTGTCGCCACCCCTATTCATCCCGTGGGTGTCCTAAGAGCCGACTAAGGGAGCAAGCTACGCAGAACAACAGCACTGCAAAGACAAGGAAAACTTGACACAAACCCTTTTTTTTTTTTTTTTTTTTTTTTTTAACGTGTGGAAATCCCCTCGGACCGTCACCCCTCCGGGGTTTGCGGCGGGGTGGTGTGTCGGACTCGGACCGACTAAAACCACACGGTGTGCCACTCTGCGCCTGTAACAGGAGGGATCCGGGAACAGCTGTTGTTAAGACATCCGGACCCATCCTAGCGCCAGCCCGCTCCTGGTGCGGGCTCCGTCTCAATATATTTTTCCTCTCTATAGGCGACGTCCGGCACACGCGGACGCCGCCCCCTCGCGGCTGGCCAAACTAATGCGGGTGGAGGGGAAACCCACCCCGTCCACCCGCGGCCACACTCAGGGCGGCATGAGGCTGTGGTAGGCGGGCCTCCGCCGCCCGGTTCGCCGGCGGCGGATCGGGTCCGAGTGGAGGTCGTCCTCCCGGGCCCTCTCCGCCGCCTCCTTCCGCGAGATTACTACCTCGCAGAAGGTTGCGACCGCGGTAAAACAACTGTCGCTACCGGCCATGGAGCGTACTACGGCCGGTAGCGAGAGATCCACTCCGATGACTGCAGTGAGGGCCCGACGCTGCGCCGCCCATGCGGGGCAGACCGCCAGCGTGTGCTGGGCCGAGTCCTCACTGCAGTCGCAGTGGTGGCAGGCGGGACTCAGTTCCCTCCTAGCGACCGTGTGCAGGTACTTTCCGAAGCAACCGTGCCCGGAAAGCACCTGCGTCAGTCGGAAGGAAAGGGTCCCGTGCTGCCGCCCTGCCCACTCGGCGATGACCGGCTGGAGAGCCTCCACGGCGGCGAAGCCAGCGCGTGGAGTCTCCAGCCGGAACGACCAACGAGCCATCGTGGCTCGGCGAGCGGCTTCGCGCCACTCGCGCACATCCTCGGGCGGAGGGCGAAATCCGCCTTCCGCCCGGAAGTCAGCCACTCGCCGATAAACTTCGGCGAGCACTTCCGCCTCCAAATCCCACGGGGGAGTTCCGGCCAATGCGCATGCCACCTCCGTCGAAACGGTGCGGTAACCGCGTATGGCTCTGACCGCCATTACCCTCTGAGGGCGCCAGAGGCGTACCCTATTCTGGGCGGTCAGAGCCGCCGCCCACACCGGTGCACCGTACAGCGCCATTGACCGGACAACCCCCGTGTACAGCCGTCTTGTCGCGACGCTGGGTCCACCCATATTGGGCAAGAGTCGCCCTAGGGCAGACGCAGCGCCGACCAGCTTTGGAGCAAGCTGTCGGAAGTGCTCGTCGAAGAGCCACCTCCCGTCGAGGATCAGGCCCAGATATTTCATCTGGGCCCGAACCGGTACGAGGACCGAGTTGACCACGATGGAGGCGCCAGGGGGTGGACCACGACGGGGCCCATGAAATAACAGGGCCTCCGTCTTATCTAGGGCCACCCGTAAGCCCAGCGCCTCAATGCGCCCGACCACCAGGGAGACTCCCCCTGTGGCCAGGCGCGCCGCCTCTTGGAAGTTTGCCCCCCGGGCTGTCACCAAGGTATCGTCTGCATAACAGATTACACCCAGCCCGGGGGGGAAATCGGCGCGAAGGGCCCAGTCGTACCCTATGTTCCACAAGAGGGGTCCAAGAACAGACCCCTGTGGAACACCGCACGACATGGGCCGACACCTCAGATTACCTTCTCGGTCCTCGTACACGACGGTACGCTCCTCTAAATAGTCTGCCACTAGCCGCCTCAGGTACTTTGGCACCCCATGATAGTGGAGTGCTTCCCTGATGCAGCTGAATGGCAGACTATTGAATGCGTTGGCGATGTCCAATGACACCGCCAACAGCACGCCGCCACAGCTCACGGCCTCTTCGGTCACGGCCCTCAGGCGCAACACGGCGTCGACTGTCGAACGCCCCGCCCGAAAACCAAATTGGGCGTCCGACAGATCGGGGCCCACCTCGCAGAGGTGCCGGACGATGCGGGCAGAAAGAACCCTCTCAAACAATTTGCCCGCCTCGTCCAGCAGCACGATGGGCCTATAGGCCGCGACCGAATCGGCAGGCCGTCCCGGCTTCGTCAATAGGACCAGCTTCCCGCTCTTCCAGCACTCAGGGAAGCGTCCCGACGCCAAGCTAGCGTCGAACACCTCCCCGAGGCGGTCTGCCATGTGGTTGAGGGCCAGGGCCAGCACTCGGGCCGGTACCCCGTCTGGCCCAGGGGCGGTGTTCTTGGAACGGATCCGTAGAACAGCCGCCCCTACCTCCGATTCCCGGACGGGCGGAACATTGTCCTCCCCGTGCTCCCCGTCGTCTCCGGCCAGGGAGGCCATCGACGGGGGAGTGTGTTCCGCCCGTTGTGGGAAAAGGCCCTCAACCACTTCTCGCAGGAAGCTGGGCTGGAGAGTCTCCGTAAGGGGGGGGCCCGACGCGCGGAGCTTTTGTCGCACCGCGCGGTAAGGGCGACCCCAGGGGTCACGATTAAGACCCTCCAGCATCTCCTGTCTTTTTTCCTCTTTGGCGCGACTAATGGCCAGCTTCAGAGTTTTCCGCGCCCGTCGGTACTCCTCATGAAGCCGGTCCTCCTCACCGTCTCCACGGTGACGCCGCCGACTGCGCGTGTAGGACCTCCGGGCACGTGTACAGGCCGCACGGAGGTCCGCCAGCTCCTGGGACCACCAGTAGACCTCCTTCCTTGGAGGCCGACGACCTCGAACGCGGGGCATGGCCGCATCGCATACATGCGTAATCGCATCGCGAAAGCGGCCAGCCCCCACGTCGACCTCCTCGGTCGGAGCCTGAGGAGACAGCCACGAGTGAATTATGGCTGCCTCCTCTAGTAGGTCCCGGTTCAGCCTGGCAACAGCCCACCGCGGAAAGCGGGATAAACGCCGCGCCACGTGACCCCTACTGGAGTCCTGGGTCCGGGAGAGCTCAAATCGGATATACAGGTGATCCGAGAGCGTCTCAACCTCTTCCAGGACACGCCAGTTCCTTACTCGTGCGGCGAGGGCAGGGGTAGCGAACGAGAGGTCCACTATCGACCCCCCCTGCTGTCGCACGCACGTGTTGGTGGAGCCTCTGTTTAGAAGACAGAGGCCCACCGAGGCCGCCCACTCCTCTACGGCCTCGCCCCTGGCGTCCGTCCTGGGGGAACCCCACGCAATGGACTTTGCGTTGAAGTCCCCCAGCACAAGGACGTGCCCAGACGCTAGTCGCCGTATCGAGGTCTCCAAGCTGGTTAGGAAAACCTCGAAGTCGTTCAAACTCCGGTTGGGGGAGAAATAGACACCATATATGGTGATCCCCCCCCACTCGACGGCAACATATCCAGTGCCCTTGTCTCTTAGCGACAAGGGCGGGGAATGAGCCGTCGTGGAACCGACGACTGCCACGGAGCCGTCCCAGTCACCCATCCAGTTTGGACGGGGAGGGACAGAATAGGGCTCCGCGACTACGGCAACACCTATCGACCACTGTGCCATGGTTTGCAGGAAGAGATCCTGCGCCGCGGCACAGTGGTTCAGGTTCGTCTGGACCAGGAGGTTGGAGACTTGATCCATTACTGGATCGTCTCTACAACCTCCTCCATGGGCGACGACGTCGACGCACGAACTACATCGGAGGCAGCCTGGGTCGACTGGCTAACCCCCGACGTCTGCCGAGAACTGCGGGGAGGCTTGCAGCCTCTCTGCCCCATCTGGTGATTGGCGGGCTTATTGCCCGCCGCACACACTGGGCAGTGAGGGGCGGCAGAGCATTCTGCCGCCTTATGCCCCGGTTGACCGCAGCGGAAACACAGTCCGCCGCAGTCAAAACAACTGTCGCACTTGACGCGCGTGTGTCCCGATGCCAGGCATTTGTAGCATCTCATCGGTCTCGCCGCCAGGACTGTGATCCTGGCGCTCACGAAACCGATGAGCAGCCTGCCGGCGTCGGCCAATACTTTGGCCGACGCTACGGGACAGCTGACCCACACGGCGCCAAGCCCTCCTGGACCGGGGCGGATGGTGCCGACCCTGACGTTGTCCGCGCTGCACCCCGTCTTCTCCCGGATTACAGCGCGGACATCTTCGGCCGTCACAGAGTCGTCCAGGCCCGAGATGCGCAGCTCTGCGCACTTAGTAGGCCTGGCGATCCTTACACCATCCGTGGCTGTAAAGAGTCCCCGCAGCTTCTCGGCAAATGTGTCCGCCGTCTTAGCGCCTTCAGCCCCAGGGAACTCGAGGACTCGAGCTCCCGTCTGGGCGAGGCGCATTCTGACCCCCACCGTTCCAAAATCGTTGGCGAGGCTGTCCCGGGCCTTTTTGAAGACGGCCGCGTAGGACAGCCCGCCGTCCGCCGCCTCCGGGGACACGGTCACCACTACAGCCGCGGTTTTGGGCGGCTGCAGCTTCCGCGGCCTCTTTGCAGAGGCCGTTGCCACCGGTGGCGAAGGCTGGGCTTGGGCTGCTTTTTGGGCAGCCTTTCTGGCCCGCCTTCGGGACTTCTTGGAGCCCCTCGCCTCCTGCCAGCCCTCGTTGGAGGGGGCAGGTGCGGAGGGGCCCGGCAGGGGTGTCGGAGTGGGGAGCGGAGGGAATGCCACTCCGCTCCTCGGCGCCGTTTTAGGCCCCGTCTTGGCCGGCGCCTGGGGATGCGCCCTGGCCGGCGCCTTAGCCGGTGCCTTGGCCGGCGCCTGGGCCGGTGCCTTGGCCCCCCTCCTCGGCTTTTGTGGAGCCGATGGAGTAGGGGCAGACGCCGCCGCCGCGTAAGAAACGCGGCCTCCCACAACGGGGAGCGCGGTCGGAGCGGCGGCCTTAGGCCGCTGTGCCGACGCGAGCGGGGGGCGCATAATCGGCGCAGGAGGCAATCTCGCCTCCAGGCCAGCCAGGCGTCCGTCCAGCATATTCCCAACTGCGATGAGGATTTCTCGCAGTTGGGAGTCAAATGCCCCTGAGTTGGTGGTAGGGGCAGGCTGGGACGCGGACGGGGCTTCCCGCTCGGGGAGGTTCGCCTGGAAGCGGGCGAACTGAGCGCTCAGCTCGTTCACCCGCTCCGTCAGCTTCTCGTTGGCCACCTGCAGGCGAGAGACGTCGCCCGCTAGGCCCTCCACGACCTCCGACAAAGCGGAGGAGGAGTCCTTAAGGGCCCTCACAAACGAGCCCTTAAGGTTCACGGATTTGGTGGCCACCTTGTTGATGACGGCCACCGCCGCTTTCGCCCTCTCCTGCACGGACACGGGAGCCTGGGGGGCATTTCCCCCCACCGGCTCCCGAACCTTGAGCAGGAGATCCGCGATCTCCTCCTCCGCTACGGCCTCGCCGTCCACCCGTACACTTCTGTAGGACTCCGCGTTTGAGAACGCGGAGCCTGACGGGGTCGAGACCGAGGCCGAGGCCGGTTTACGTTGCCTCCCTCGGCGGCTGCTTGCCACCTTTGGTGGCATCATTTCTTGGGACGTATCCGTTTCCTCGTCCCTGGAGCGTCCGCGTTTCCGGCTGTCGCTTCGTTCCGCCTCCATGGCCTCCGCGCCATCCGACGAAGCGGCGGATCCGGAACGCAGCCGATCCGATGCTCTTCGGCTCCCAGAGATCAGAGTCAGACTGACTTCTGGGAGCCCCATCGAGATGGGCGTTCCCGATGTCACCTCACCCTCAGTGGACGACCCATCGACTCCACTGTTCCTCTTCTCCCTTGCACCTTTTGTTTCAGTGTCCGTTTTGCTTGCCTGGTTTTGTTTGTTTTCCGTTTGTGTCCGTTTCTTTGTATTTTTATTTGTATTCAAATTCATAATAAGTCCCACGAGTGGGGGAGAACTAAAAGGTCCACCCGGGCAGAGATCCCCCATTACCCGGGCAAGCGTAAGTTTTTAACCCAACCGAGGGGTCCGCAGGTACCTCGGCTTGGAGTGCGCTCGCGACTGAACTTCCCATCAGCCATGCATCCCCTGGCCACGCACCAGAACACGGGATTCGGGGAATTTTTTAGAGAGGTTATCTTCCTCGCGGTCCGGGCGGTTAAGCCAAGACCCTCGCCCCCGATCAGAGCCGCGAGACTTAACCACAGCGCTCTTCTCGGGATTACGATATGCCGACGGTTGACAGGGAGACTACGTCCCCCTGCCTGCTCGGTGGTAGTGTGAGTACACGCCGAGCCCGTCCTCCTTTCTCCACCGCTATCAGCGGAGAAACTGTGGCCCCTACAGGGCCCCGCCATCAGGTTTTTTACCGAGGTTTCCTCCTCCATGCTCCGAAGAGCGAAGAGCCAGCAGGGCAACCGGCAGACACGCCCACCCTGCTGGACCAGGCCTTGCCCGAGAGCCGATGAACGGCTGCCTCTTCTGCTAGAATATTGGCCGCTGGCGATAATCCTCTCCTCCAAGAGGACAAGGAGGAAACAGTACCATCGCCAGCGTTTCCAGGGTGCACCACGAGGAGGTTTTCTAGCCCGCACCCCAAACCCTATACTAACCCATCTGGCCAGCGTGGCATAGTAATCCTTTGTAAGGAGAAGCCTATGTCCAGCAGTGGACTATTAAGGCTGTTGATGTGATACGTCTATATACTTTTAAATAGCATTATTAATTGTTAATGTTTTTTCACAGTTTTTATTTCATATTTCATAGATTGTTTTATTCATAGATTATTTTCATTGTACATATCGCACCCTCGGTGCAACAAAGTCACAACAGGTCATTTTGTAATTTTACAGGAACGGACTTTTAAGTTTTTTTTCGATCAATTTTCCTTTTTTCTAGATTACTACCTACAGCAGCCGGGATATCTCATTAAAATTATATTATTTGTTCTTTTAACTACAGTATCATGTAAAAAGAGTTCTTTGATTTTATTAGAAAATTGAAAAAAAAAGGGAACAAAAAAAAAGTCGTAACTTGTGACTATGTCGCACCAGGTACAAATATAATTTAATTATTTGAGCGTTATAATGGCACTTTGTTATTTCAATATACGTGAATAAAAATTGACATTAATACCTTTAAGCCGGTGTTGCTCCAAGTCACGACTGACTCATGCGGGCGCGGGGTCACTACTTACCAATCATACTCTGTTCTCCCAATATTCGTCGAAAAAGTATCAAGAACGACAAAGGCACTAATGCCATCTATCGATATATTCAAATAATTTCGCGGCTGTCTTTGATTTCCCAAACGAAGAAATGGTTTATAGACAATTTGGCATACTTAAGTCATTTTGGCAATTTTGCCTACTTGTGACTTTGTTGCACCGAGGGTGCGATATGCACCTGCCTTGTCCCTTACCAAACTATCTAAAGGTTGACTGGTAGATAATTCTATGTGGCATTAACTCCATCTCGTACAAATTGTAATGCAGAAAGTGTAAAAATAAATTAAATAAAACCGGACAAGTGCGGGTCGGACTCGCCCACCGATGGTTCCGTACAAATTTATAATCGAAAACTATATTTCATAAAAATAATTAAAAATCTGTTTAAGCTTGCGCCAATGAAGCCCTTTCATAATAATAATAATAATGTATTTCACACATCTCACACACGGCCGTCGAATGACATCGACGGAGCAGATGAATCACCTGATGTTAAGTCAATTACCACCGTCTATAGACACGACCGTCAATAGAGACCGTGTGGTGACGGATTAAGAATACAGAGTGTCACCACCCCTATTCATCCCGTGGGTGTCGTATGAAGCGACTAAGGGAAAAAAACTAGGCAGGACAACAGCACTGCAGAGAGAAGGAAAACTTGACACAAACCCTATACCAAACCGTCTGGCCAGCGTGGTATAGTACCTATAGGCCAAAACCTCCTTTCTGAGGAGAGGCCTATGTCCAGCAGTGGACTATTAAAGGCTGTTGATGATGATGATGATAGACACGACAAGAGTCACAAGTGACTTGGAAGCCCAAGAATCAGGTTTGGGCTGCGGGGACGTTACTCACTGGCAGATAAGTTACGAAAGAATTACTTAACACCGGATTCCTGTGAGGTCGTGGTATAGGTTGCTTGAGAAACTTTTTAATCAAAACACGTGTTTTTTTTTGTGAGCTTGGTCGTCCAAGGTTTAAAATATGTTCAGCTATTAATATTCTGCCAAGTTTCCGTTTCTTATACAACACCAAGGTTAATGTTAAACTCTAGATAAAACTTCCAAAAAAAAAAATTATAAATAAATATATGGCAGATTTAGCTCAGGTAAAAATACACTTTGAGACATTCGTTTGGACGCCCACATAATCCTGCTCGAGGTTTCGGACTTCCCTGGAACAGTCAGTTCCAGTTACAAGAATCCGACCCTGACCAATACGAGCTTTTACCTACACCCTTAATACATCCGCATAACCAATATCAATTTGGTACCACTGCCTTCCGTCCTTTCATTTCATATTGAACTAACTATCTTCTCATCTTATTTCAAAATTGCCAGAATAAATTATAGTCAACAAAATGTGGACATTTTATATGCCTTTCGGGGATATCGGTGGGAGTACATGTATTTAAACACCGAATACAAATACCTGCCCTGAGTGAAAATGGAACTAGCCTAACTACCATTATAATAATAACTTAACACGGCTCTCCCACAGTCTGATCCCAAACTAGACAGAGCCTGTACTATAATAATCAGGCTGCTGATAAACATACTTATATATTTCTAAATGTCATTTATGTAACATGTTCTTTCTTTTTTTTTCTTTTTTTTTTTTTTTTTAAAAAGACAACGCCCGCATTAGGTATATATATTCCTGTGTCGCGGGGGACTTTACAAACATACATGAAACGGACACAAAGAACACCCAGACTCAGAACAACAATTTGTAGATCACACAAAGTGTTGTCCCATGTGGGGTTTGAACCCACAACACTCGGCGTAGTAGAAAGCGGCGTGGCAACCACTTAAACCACTACGCCATCCGTGCAGTCATGTTATAGATGAATTACACTCATACACAGAACAAATGATCGTGCATCTTCGCACAACTATTTAGTCTAGTAGTAGACAGGACCACTAACCACTAGACTAGTAGGCCCTTCTAATATATACTATAATAGGAATTAATGATATGTACACCTCTACCAACATAAATTATTTGCTTAGTACTAAATAAACTAAAATTAATCACCTCTGGTCATTTTCTCAACAACTTACTACACCCTGGGGTGTGATAGATCACCGAGGTAAAAGACCATTATTCTTAACCAGGAAGGTAAATATTTACGCAAGCAACTATCTAATAACAGATAGAACAAACACAGCTAATGTGATTAAGCCATAAAGCTTTTAATTCTCCTCGAGTGAATCAAGGCAGCCATTAGCAATTCAGATTGGAGACGGTACATGCGTGTCAGCCTTTGCCTTGTATTAAGAGGCAGGCGGTATGTTTTCTCAAATTTAATCATGGTAGCACGCTAAGTAGTAAGCTTACTACTTGAATATTATTTATTTATATTATTTAACTATAGCAGTCATTATCAACCATATTCTACTGTGCAATTTGTTACTTTTAGTTACAAAGAATAAACTTTTTATGTTTATGTTTATTTATCGGGAAATTTATTGTGGATGAAATATTGTACTGTCTGCGAGGGAAGTGATCGAAAATAAATAGTAAAAAATCAAAGTTCAGGCGTATCGTAGTAGACATAAAGCAGACCCTTACCTTGTTTTGGGAAAAAAGCTCGGGGGAAGATGCAAGGGAATTCATAAGGTTTTTTTTTTGTTTTTCATATTAGAGGGGGCAGACGAGCAGACGGGTCATCTGATGGTAAGTGACTATCGCCGCCCATGAACGTGTGCAACTCAGGAGTCACATACGCGTTGCCGGCCTTTTAAGAAGGAGTACGCTCTTTTCTTGTAGGTTTGAAGGTCGTATCGGAAATACCGTAGACGATAACCCGTTCCACAGATTGGTTGTGCGGGGCAAAAAGTGTCTCGAAATATTAGTAGAGCGCCAACTATCCCGGTAATAAGGATGAAAATTTTGCCGTGTGGAACGATGGCGGAAATTTGCGGCTGGTATTAGTCCGAACAGTTCCTCGGAGCACTCTCCATGATATAAACGATAAAGAATGCAGAGTGAAGCCACATCTCGACGTAACGCCAAGAGATCGAGCCGATGTTTGAGCTATCGACGACTTCAATATAAAACGAACATGTTATAATGCCACCTAACGAAAACACAACGAACTAGGGAGTAACTACTAATCCTATATTGCGCAATGAAGGTTCTCGCACCGATTAGTATCAAGCAAGTTAGTATCTACCTATATTTATACTTCCCAAAATTAACCGTAAAGCCGAGGCTCAACACCAGGTATGATCACCTGGCCTGATCGAAGGATTTTCCCTTTGCGTTGGACAAAAACAACACCATAACATTAACTTGACACATTCTACATGTTTACTTGCATTATATTAAGTAGATATTTTCAATAAAAATATGTTAGGTATGCTTTCTGAAAATTAGAAATGTATGTTGCAGTAATTCGTTTCAGTTTCAACACAACCATATTTTACTCTGTCTCTGAAGTTATTCAGTACTGTTATTCACCTTTTTACTTTTGAAAGTAAAATATCAAAACCAGCAAAAATAAAATTCATCCTTTGTTTCAGGTTACATGCACCCGTTACGAGATCATAAATCACTGGCATTTGAAATAAAAAGAAGCGTTCGTCTCAAAGTGAGCCAAGAATTAAAAAAAAACGAAAAACGGTCATCATTCTTTTGCAGCGCTTAGCTTATGAATATGACATCAGTGGCTATACTTAACCCTCGCTGATTTATGCGACGTCGGTAATCCATCAACTGACCCTCGGACAACCAAACCGACAAACAGAGAAAGCTCTTCCTTATCCATATTTGTGTATTTTGATGTACATACATCAAATTTGTTTTAAATACTCACAAAGTACTCTTTTATGCATGAAATGATATTGTTTTCATTTGAATTTATAAAAATATTCCAGAATATTCAGATCATCATTTTTTGATTAAATTTTAACAAGAGTTTTCGACATTGTTAATATTAAATTTCGCAAAAAAGCTTTCAAATTTTCTGCTTAAAATGTTTGAGAAATATTTTTTTCATTTCCAAAAACCTCGATTTTAACATGTAGGATAAAATAAAAGTAAAATAGTGTGTGAACAAAATGCGACGACGTCCTCTACCACCGGTTCGCGAGGAAGTGTCGAACTCAAAATCGTGGAGAACATTGTGTGAAAGTGAGTGGGCAGTTTACACGCTCGTTGCTTCTGTGGGGGCTCTGACGTACGCGAATAGTTTGAATGGCGAGTTCGTACATGACGACATCCCGGCGATAGTGTCAAACAGTGATGTGAACGGCGGTAACAATGTGTTGCAAGTGTTCAAAAACGATTTTTGGGGTACACCAATGTCAGACCATAACAGCCATAAGTCGTATCGGCCGCTCACTACGTTATCATTTCGGTGAGTACTCATTTTTATTTATTATTTTATAAGGACAGCTTGTTTTGAACAAACAAAATATGGCATTGAAAAGATTAAAGGGTATTTTCCACAAGTGGCTTGACAAATACAATTTACTTCTGTTAATTGCTCTATAGTTCAAGTTAAGAGAAATATTTACCAGATAAATCAAAACATTAGTAACGCCTATTTATCTATGTAATTATATAAGTGTATTACTTAGATAAATAATCGTAGCTAGAGTATTTAATTTATTTTTTTGCAAATAAATTAACAATTTTAATTATCTAGGAATAAAAGAAAACAGAAGTGTTTCGAATCCATATTGATAAAGGACAGCTATCCCATCGGATTCAAAACTAGTCTGTCATCCATAAGAATAGTCTTTTACAAGTTTTAATTAATTATTTTAAAAGTTAAAAAATAAAATTTTCAATCTTTTTGACTAGTGATTCTTTAGTACTAGCTATAAGTAACCATTAAATATTTATTTACTTTTATGTAATTTCTAAGGGCACAGAATTATTTCTCAAATTTTTTAATCTTATTTTTTTTTAATATCCTGTAAAGTGTTGATTTTTTTATTGTGTCACTAGGCACATATTAGTAGCTTGTAATCACGGCCATTGGAACTTGGTCAAAACGTCACTTTAAAGGTATGAAATAGCAGGTCATTTTGATTGCATTTACTACCGTGTAGATAATTTTACAACATTACATTTATTTGTGCATAATATAAAGTCAAATTTGCATTTAAAACTATCATCTAAGATTTAATATCTCTTAATTTTACATTACAAACATCGAATCTGGTTATAATGAAGTCATAGTAACATGTTTTTGGATTACGTTGAAGCAAAGTGATAACAAAAGGTCCATTGTCACTGCGGTAAGCGCAGAGCTGAGCCGTATGAAGTGCTCATGACAATGCTACTTCACACTTACTTGCCACTAGCTGTGAGGCAATTTTCCGGGATTACCTGCTGCAAACATAGTAGCTATAAATGTGATGTTTGTAAAAGAATAATATAGCATTATAATAAAAACAAGCGACTCGAATACTATTTGTTTAATACCAACAAACAAAACAAAAGAAGCATCAATGAATATGCGTAAAAATAGATTTAAATAAATCGCATGTTAATAACACGCTTTCATCGCCAAATACCATTATTAAAGGAAAAAAAGAGTTCTACCGTCCATCGCTTGATTTCTAGTCTAGTAGCCACTATTTTTTTTTTGTTTTATGATAGAAGGGGCAGACGAGCAGACGGGTCACCTGATGGAAAGTGACCACCTCCACTATAAAGTTCTTCTGTCTCCACCTGGCACTATAATTAGATCAGCTTCAAGATGCCAAATTACATATTATGATATATATACATACATACAAGGGAGAGCGTGTCCGTGTATTGACGGAAAAAGAATACAGAGTGTCACAAACAATATACCAACCCGTCTGGCCTGCGTGGTATAGTAGGCCAAAACCTCCTTTCTAAGGAGAGGCTTATGTCCAGCTGTGAACTATTTAAGGCCGTTGATGATGATGATACATACACAGACATATACATACAAAGTTTGATTTTAATACAAAGACTCGAAAATAAGTAGATTAATATTGACTTCCAAATTCGAAACGGAATAAGGTAAAAAGCTAATGACAATATTATATTTGTTCAGAGATATTTATAACATGCCATAATCCTCTCTAAATTTATTACGTATTCAGAATTAGAGGAACCTAATCTAGTGGTTGGCAATATCAAAGCTAGCTGGTTATAAAGCCGTCATTGTGTAATCTGTTTAGCCGATTCACGCCTTATTTGTCACCTTTGGAAGCTGGAAATTCAATATTGATTGGGGAATTACAGGATTAGTTATCGGACAGTTGGTTTTGTTAAATATTGGGATGGGTGCCGGCGTATATAGTGCTAGACAGTTTATGGGTTGGAATCGTAATTTGTAAATAGTAAACTAAATTTGCAATGGAGATTTACAATTATCGGCATAAAATATAATAATTAATTGTTTGCTACAATATTATTGTCCCGAAGATGATGATAATGACGGAAAAATGGTTATGTGCCATTTGCGATATGGTTTGTTTATCAGCCATATAAGGTCTTAGCTACATATTTTAACTATCCCATTAATATTACAAATAAAGTTGAAAGTTTGTGAACATGGATGCCTGTTACTCCATCACGTCAGAACGGCTCAACGGATCTGAATAATAATCTATCACAGATTATAGCAGATAGCATATTTTTTATCCCGACATATTTTTTTGCGAAGTTGACACTAGCATGAGTGAAACCGTGGATAAAATGTTTTTGTAGATTTATGTAAATTACGAATTAGTCTATTAATTTATATTCGAACACTGAATTTCGTGAAATATCGTAAATGTCCAGTGATTCATTCAGGTAATTTGATAAGTCCGGTTACCTGAATCAGACTACGGATTATTCGAAGCAGAAATTCATTTTGTAATAACCAAGTAGTTGAAACTGCTTTAATTAATTAATCATTAAATTGATATAAAGATACCGCTGTTTCTAATGAGTTAAGAAATAAGTTGCCAAATTATATAATAGAATAAACAAAGAAATATACATTTAAATATATAATAAAAATTGGAATGAATGTAAAAAACTTGTAACGGCCTGGCTAAAGTTACTAAAACATACTTACAAGACAACTAACCAAAACCCACCAACACACACATACACACACATACACGCGCCCGCGCGCGCGCGCATACACAACACGTACACAGCTCATAGACACAAATTAGTGTAATTTACATTTAGTTATGGAAGAGCGGAGTGTCCTAACACAGCCATTGTTGGCTTAAAAGGAGGCTCCAATCACAAATTAATGCTAAAAGTGTTATTCTATTGAAAAAATAAAGATATTTGATTTGAAAACTAAAGACCTTTGAAAGGAAAGTGGGAAACAAATGTATGGGGTCTGGGCCCATCTTCAATATCATGCTCATGACACAAACATTTGTTCTGGGTGGAAAGCAAACCCACTACCTCTGTTTTAGCTATCAGGGTCACTAGACCAACAGACTGACACAAATGTGGAAGGTCGCTTCGCTTCTTGAAAACGGACCCTTCTTGAGTCACATGAGTAAAACCGTTTATGCTTTACACATTTCAAACGCATAAAATATTCAGTATTTCTTCTAACGGTCATTTATCATCGTCGTCGTTATTCTGACGTCTACAGGGTTGAGAATGGCTCAGATGTAATAGATGCAAAACTCTTTCTATATCTGAACGTCTTTAGAACTTTAACTCTGAGACATATAAAGAAGATATATTATTAATTAGTGTAATAAATTGCAAATAGGTATTGTAATTATGTGTTATAAGAAAGCTGATAATGTTAAAAAAATAACTATTGTAAATAGAGTAATTTAAAACTACAGGAAACACAGGACCGTTTGTTCTGCAGCGAAGCAGCGGGCCGTCTCCCAACTTACAGTTGGGCGATGTGTAGGAATGGAACGAATAAAATCACACGGTGTGCTACTCCGCACCTGAGATAGGGGGGAAAGTTGATATTAAGACATCCGGACCCCTGCCAGCTCCTGCCCGCAACAGTGCGGACATCACCCTTGGATAAACTCTCTATTCAGGCGATAACCGGCACACGCGGACTTAGCCTCTTTGAGGAAAAAACCCTATACCAGGCCGCCAGACCAGCGTGTTATAATAGGCCAAAACCTCCTTTCTAAGGAGAGGCTCATGCCCAGCAGTGGACTGTTAAAGACTATTGATGATGATGATGATGATCATTTGTGTTTGCAGCAATGTAACTCCTAAATGGATATACTAGTTTTGTTGTTTAGTTTTCAGATTTTTGATTTTTTACAAAATTTAACATAAATACCGGATAACAATTTCCGCGAACCTGTCATGTGATTTTAATCTTGATTGACTTTAATCAGTAGTTCTGGGTGCATATTTTATTATATTTCACTGGATACTAAATAGTGCCCAATTTTTTTATTACACATAAATAAAAATGCTTTAACCCAGATAAGTTTTCTAGCCTAAAATACCTGATTTTTTAGGACATTAACCTGATGGAGGACTATTTATCTTCTTCCTAATCGTTTCCTCACTTATGAGGTTCTTGACTCCCTTTCATCCTGTCAACCATCTGGTTCCATCGGCTGCGATCAGTCGCTTGGTGGAGTGCTATACTTATTGGCATTTCTAGCTGTTCAGCGATCTGGTCTGACCATCTTCTGGGATTTCTGCCTCTGGGTATCTTCCCTTCTACTCCTCCGTTCACCATCAAACGCTCTAGGTTGTCATAATTTCGGCGAGCACCATTTATCTAAATCTATACTAATTTAAAACTAAAAGCCAAAACCTCCTTTCTTAGGAGAGGCTTATGTCCAGCAGTGGACTATTAAAGGAGTGGACAATTAATTAAAAATATAAAGGTTGATGAAACTAATTCAATAAAACTGTGCAGTATTGCCTGTTTTCACACTAATCTCTAGAAATAATAATCAGATTATATTGATTATTTCGTAAAAAGGGGGATTTATCCTCCTGAAGCTACAACTACTACGTACTTAGATAAGTACCATTTAACTTGAATACGTATAATATTATAATAACTGAATGCAATATTTTAGGGATTCTACTTATTTTATTTTGTATTCCAAACTCATTCTGTAAATAATCATTCTTTCGATATTTCTATAAAGTACAAAGAAAATATCATTATCTTGATACTAAGAATACTTATCTCCTGTCGCAAAGAAAAATACAAAAATCGAACAACGTTATATACAAGTATAGGATTTTCATAAAATAACTTTATCGGGAAGAATTTTTATGTTATTCACGAAAGACGACCGACCGGGCTGACAATGTAACAACAAAGGCTTCAAACAGGACCCTTCAAAAATGATCATTTCTGTTGTCAAACATTCTCATTGAAGGGTGTCCGGATCAAAAGGGCAACTCCTCAGTTTTAATACTGTTGAAGTGGTATTGGCACATGTTAATATTTCATTGAACAATCGCGGTGAATTTATTAATGAATTTATTTAAGGTTAATAAATCTAAATTTAATAACCTTTATATTTTCATGTAGACTGCAAACGAGCAGGTGAGTTACCTGATGGTAATGGTAATGGTACCTAGTGTGTTGCCTTGCTTTTAGTGCTTTCCTGGGTAAGCCATAATCTGGTTTTTGTTCAGACATAACTATGTCTAATTACAGGCATGTACATTGTAATTATTTTCATGTTTGATATTATTCATATCTATATCTTATTATTTGGATGGTTACTACGCAACCATGCGAGGATAGCTGAACAAATGCTGATGAAATCTTTATAGAAAATAAACTTGAATAGGACATAGTCCTGGTAGACAAAATCGATAAAAAAAGCAAGTGTAGACGCTTCAAGAAGTGATATTACATTTATTCAATTTGTTAAGCCTATAATTCCACAAAAACCCTAAACTAATACATTTAGATGCTATTAAATAAGACTCGAACGTAAGCAGCATATTAAATCACCAATTCAATCGAATAATCGAGATTAAAGACACGACCTAAACCAACTATTACCAGTTCTCAGTATCTATCTATCTATCCATCTAAAGGCAGTAAAAAGAACTAGAGAATAAAACTCATAAATAACTATATAGAAAAGTAATTTATCGTGTTTGGTCGACTGTCGATGTAGCCACATTTGGTATCTTACAACCTTCTGAGAAAACCTCTTTTATTTTCAGTAAGTGGATGTAAATGGATTAATCATAATCATTTGCTTCAATACTATCAATAAATGTTATAAATAAATCATCTATTTCTTTTGTAGTCTTGTATTTCTAAGAGTTACTTATCATTTTTATCAACAACGAAAAAATATTTGTGGCTGCAATTTGGGGTTTGAGTGCTTTTCGGGAACACCCAGTTCGAGTTACAAGTATATGATCTTGATATGCTCCAGATATGCTAATACTGCTTTCTTATCTTTTCTTTCATAATACTCCCAATTTTTTCATCTAATTCCTAAATTGTCCAATGGATGGCAACAGGCTTTCCCCATAGTAGGTAATTTAAAATAAAAATAGAATCAGCAATTTTGACGAAATGATCTCTTTGTTGATATACACAGTGTATGTATTCAAGTAAAATTTTCCACGAGAGTTCATAAAACATGTTAAAATCAAAGAAATTATTGAAAATGTAATCCAAATTGCATAAATAAAAATACAAAAAACTGAAGAAATTTTTATCTCAGAAGTCCTCAGTTGATCCTCGTACATTTTTTATTAATAATATTTAATAAAATTATTCACATTACTCACTTGTTGGAGTAAAAAATCATGTAATCAGAAAAATAAATATTGAAACATTTCTATTCTGAATGTCACTTTTAGCTACAAAAATGTACGTACCGACACTTCATTGACATAAATCAAAAAAGAAAATAGAAACCAACATTAATGTTGTAATAAGATCAAATATTTTTTTCATAGAAATTTGAAATTCCCAAAGTCAGTTTCCTATTTACAGTAGCTTTATAAAAATCAGGTCGTTTCATTTCCAGCTAATTTTTTTTTTCAACTGAAACTGCCAAAGTAACAATAGGGCCGTTATAACTCGAATGAAACGTTCACTAGCAGAGGGATTCTCTATATAAATCACATCAGAGTCCGTAAAAGCCCTGTCATACTTCTCGCGCAAAACGCCATTTACCTTGGCAGTAATGAGAGCATGTCACGCGAATTTTCAAGGAATTTCAATCTTTTTTGTTACCTTTGGTAGTACTTTGTTATTATTATTAATGTTAATAACCTGCTTGAACTATTTTTTGTTTGAACTTACGTTTAGTAACACGACTCATTTCAGTCCGGGGTAGGCAGAGACGATACAAAGTTTTGCCATAGTTTTAACACAATTCACTACTTCCACATTCCTTTCATATCGTTCGGGTATTTGTAACGAAGACCTTCTTCACTACATTGCGGATCAGATCAGTGTAAATCTTTCGGTGCCTGTCCGTACCAGCTGGCTCAGGGCCTTAAATACTCTTTAAGATTCTTACCCTCATCCTCCTTTCAACATGCTCAAATCACCAGATTCAGTTACGTTATAAGTGTAAGACAATGGAAATTTACCTGTGTAAATTTAAAAACTAAAATAAATGTGTGTATCTGTACATACAGATTTACTTTTATGTCTGTCCAGATGATTTTTTTGTCTATTTTAAAGACATTGCGAAAAATTATTGGAGGACTGAGTGATTTTAAAAAACAAATGGAGCAAACTCCGACCGAAAGTGTACTTGTATATATTAATCGGTACGGCATTTTTTATAGCGTGATGTAATATTCCTTAGAATTAAAGCATATATCGTCGTTATGTGTTGAAGTCACTATACTAAGGGCTATTGTAAAGAAGTACATAAAACATTAAAAAAAACAATAGCCACATACATGGACCAACGTCAGCAAAGCTTGATCAGACTATTTTTATTCTTAATGCAAACATTTGGTGTTATAATAGGTTTTTGGATTAAGTAAATAAATAAGAAATGTCAAGTTATCGAGTAATCTGATACTTTGAAATAGGTACAATATACTTAAATTAATTATTCGTTCATTTGTTATTCTTCGCACTAGTACATCGCTGAATTAGAATGTCTCAACATCAAGTCGATCATCATCATCATCAGCCTATCGCAGTCCACTGCTGGACATAGGCCTCTCCCATTGCACGCCACTTAGATCGATTTTGGGCTTCTCGCATCCAGCTCCTGCCAGCCATCTTGCGCAAATCGTCACTCCACCTGGCCTGTGGGCGGCCTACACTACGTTTACCGAGACGCGGTCTCCACTCAAGAACTCGTTTTCCCCAACGGTTGTCGGTTCTGCGGCTAATATGGCCAGCCCACTGCCACTTAATCTTGCTGATCCAGATATGATTGCTGATGATGAATAATGATTGCTGATCAAGTCGAGGTCGGTGTATATTGTTGTTTGTTTCATAGAAAGTTCTGAAGTCTCGTGATTGTTTCCTCGACCATTAACTGAACTCACTTGACTCCTCTCTGGCAATTTTAAGAATACCCTGGAGTATTAGATCTTTTTCTGGAACATTTGATTAGATCCAGATGTGTCTTGGAGCAACTGCAACAATTCTCTTTTCCAAGATGATTTAAGTGACTCCTGTATTCTTAATCACTACAATCAAACTTTTCAATTTTAAATCATAACTATTTAGAATCGATTTAAGTTCCTATAGTATTTAATAGAGGACCTAATATCCATTGTCATCATCTTGAAAATAAAAAAGCGACCTATTCTCAACATTACTACTATCTGTTGAAGCAATGTCATCCACAAAAAACTGGCATACGTAAAGAAATCGCTTAAGCTGTACAGAATATCAATATGAGCTTTTTTGCTTCTATTTATTCGTGCGGGCCTTTTTGCTATCATACGAGGAAGGTACATTGGAAGACAAAAATAATTTTACGAATCAGAAACTTGTTGTCATTCAATTTTCAACTGTATAGCTTTGTATTAAGGTTGTGTTATTACATTGATGAGTTTGTGTCGTGTATCAAAATTGCTGTGAGGATCAAAACGGTAATGGAACGTGTGATATGTAGATATGTTGCATTACAGTTATTATTGTGAGAGTTTCCGCAATGTGCCTTTAATGGGGACACATAGATTTGACTATATCTCAATTTTCATAGAATCGTTTGTCATTTAATTTGGTGTACAAATATTAACCCTTGGTAATAAATTATATTATTCCGTCATTTGGAAGGGCATCTAAGAGTATATATTAAAATAAAGTTTTCATTAGTATTTATTTTTTAATGTAGTACGTATTGCCTTTCATGGGAGTGTTATTTTAAGTGTTAAAATTTATATAATCGATAATCTAGATCAGATACTTTAGCTGTGACTTAAAATATCTAATATGAAACTGTGCTAAAATTATATTTATGCACAGTTTTGCCATGAGACGTTTTAAGTAAACTTACCAAAAATGCAAAAACTATAGTCTAGACGCACAATTATAAAATAGATAAGTTTAATATTTTTTGATAATTTTAATGCTTTAAATTGTGACGACAGCTATGCAACAAACAATTAGCTGGTAATTTTCTGTTATATCAAAATACATAGGTTGCGAACTTAGGCCGTAGCACGCAGCACAAATAAGTCCAATAATATCCGCTGTGATAAGTAATAAACAAAAAACGGTCTACATTGAAATTTTTGTACCAAGGAATTACTATATATATTTATATTGTATATATTCACAGGGAAATTCATCGTATAGCTTATTAAATGCATGAAAGTAAAGTACCATCAGGTGTCACTAACAGTCCAGTATTTCTAGTTGGTTAGTATTTTTTTAAAGTATTTGGAAGGCATAAAGCTTGTTTATATAGGACCTTTTATATTTAAACAAGCCGTATGCCTGTTTAAATTTTGAGACCTGTTTAAATTAGAAACCTCAGACCTCGTTAGAACTACATGAACATTTTAAGTTCTAGGTATATATATAATTATAGTTCTATTTAAAAATTTGTACCTTTAGGGTTCATGTATTCCTGCTTTGAAATAACCTTAATCGGGCTTAGGTTAGTTGTAGCTCAACTAATATTAATACATCATTTCTGTTTCGTTTCTTGCTAACAGAATGGTCGTTTTTGTTAACCAATTCAGTTATATCAACAACCACCATCTCCTAAATTATAATCTTCTACGTATCAAAAGAAAACCCTTTTTTAGTAACAGTTTACATGTTTTAGTTTTATTAAAACCTTGCTATTTTCTCCTTGGAAAATATTCTCAATGTACCCTCGGGTTCATTTTGCACATTTTCACCTTGAAATAATATAACTCTCCACCGTGATCTCATTTAAAGTAGCCCATTAGCGTTGCGTACACATGACGCTCTCATCTTTCTCTTTCTTTCAAGGAACTCACGTGTAACAGAACCCCTACGGAGAACATTATTATTTTTTGTTTCAAATGGCGAAGAAATTCGTAATCTGATTTTAAATAAACATTGCAACCTGTATACACTTGAAATATAGGTCGTGTCGCTGTATAAGACTGTTATATTGTTTTTAAAGTTATTGATATTATTGTTGGGCAGTAAGAAAATCTTTGATATATTCGTTAAATAATGACAGATTTTTTAATTAACATTAAAGTAAGCACTTTTAGCATTTCAAGGGCCATCGGGTACAAATATTTTAGTCGCTATCGGCATACTTTTGTGAATAATTTATTGACCGATAGTTATACCTTCCTTTCCTACCTAAATATACACATATATATCTGTGTAGTACGCACACCACAAGATTGAACATCTTGTGATGTGCGTACTACACAGATTTCCTACAGTTGTTTGTTATCAAAACTAGCTTAGTGAAATAATAATGACTACGTAAAATAGTTATGTTTTAGTTATTTGAACTACTGAAACAAAAGGCTTATTCTTAACACAATAGCACAAAGCCTTATGTGCTTTTCAAACATTTTACAATATGTAACAAAATGTTAAGTAATTAAGGCAGGTTTTGGCATGTATTCCTATGAATGTTTAAACTTTTATGTAATCGTTAGCTTATGTACAAACCATTCAACTTGTACCTGCAGCTTCAAGGTCATTTTTCTGTCCTTGATAAGGTATAAATGGGGTATTTACCAGCGTCATGGTCACCGATGAACAATTCATCCGTAATCATGGCGCTAGCAATAGTGATAAAATAGCAGTAACCCATTCCCGAAAATAAACATTATAAACATCCCGAAAATAAACATTATAAACATCCCATTTATAATAACTTATCAAGTTGTGGCGTATGGCACGGATGGCGTAGTGGTTTAAGCGGTGGCCCCGTCGCTTACTACTACGCTGAGTGTCGTGGGTCCGATCCCCACATGGGATGACACGCATTAGAAACATATTATCTTGTGTCGCTGGGGACTTTACACACATACATGAAATGGATACAAAGAACACTCAGACTCAAAACAACAATTTGTGGATCACACAAAGTGGTGTGTCCCCATCTGGGGCTCGAACTCAAGACACACTGCGCAGTAGTAAGGGCCGTGGCGACCGCCTAAATCACTACGCCATCCGTGCAGCCAGCTTTTTTTATAAAAAGCAATACCACTTTTATTTCATCACTAAAACCTTTACGACAATAATAAATAAAATACTTTTTCACAACAAAATGGTACGTGTGAGTCAAAATGTGTTGTATATTTCTAAGAAGCCTCACGACGAGCCCACATTAGACACAAAGCGGCCGTATCATGTTTGAACGGCTATGTAATGATGTATACAACAAGTTTACAGTTTGAAAGGTGTCTTAACTTTGTGCTCGGGTTCAAGGTTTGATAATGCTTCTGTTTTGGATGGCCTGCTTACGGTGTCTACTGCTTGACTTAATACTAAAATCAAATCAGTCTGTAAAGTTCATCATAATATATTTGGGACTGTATTTTTGCTTGTATGTACTGTTATGACACTATCACATCAACAGCCTTGAATAGTCCACTGCTGGACTTGGGCCTCTCCTTAGAAAGGAGGTTTAGGCCTACTAAACCACGCTGGCCAGGCGAGTTGGTATAGGGTTTGCTTCAAGTTTTCCTACCATGTTTATATACCACAAACTATGTATTACGGGTTTCGTGATATTGATAATTTGATAAACGTGTAGTGTGTGACTGAGAACAACAAGGTGAGGAAGGAATACATTAGAGGGAGCGTGAAATTAATGTGGATGAAAAGTTGAGGAGGAACAGATTGTAACAGTATGGACATGTGATGCGGAGAGTTTTTTTTTGTTTTTTTTTCAAAGACAACTTCCGCATTAGGAATACATTCCTGTATCGAGGAAGACTTTACAAACATACATGAAACGGACATAAAGAACACCCAGACTCAGAACAACAATTTGTGGATCCCACAAAGTGTCGTCCCATGTGGAGTTTGAACCCACAACACTAGGCCCAGCAGGAAGCGTCGTGGCGACCGCTTAAACCACTACGCCATCCGTGCAGTCAAATTGATTAGCAAAATGTTTTTAAAGAAGTTTTACGTATGGAAATTTATTATGTGTAATGTAAAGTAACGGTAATATTTAAAATGTCCCTATTCGCATGATCTGAAAACGAACAATTCTCAGTGTTACTTTAAAATTGAAACACATCTATAAACCAAAAAACATGTCTCGCAAACTTGTTCCAGAGCCCCGCGCTTGAATCCAGGTCACAGTGAATTTCAAAGACAATAGGTGGCGGCAACAGAGGCCGAGATGTGATAAACGACTCAGCGATGAGTGGCTGAAAAATGCTTCGGTGTAAATTAAAAGAGATGAATGTGATTGATGGTTGAACTCGAGAAAAATATAATTTCAAGAATTGAATGAGTATTTATTAATGTGCGCTTTGGGAATTATTCTTGGGATGTTTTTGCTGACATGAATTATGATGTTATGATAGACAATTTGCTGGAGTGTGAATAATATTGTTGTCTTAAGTGTTTGGAAATAGTCGGATAATGGTTTGGCTTATTTATTTTTCATTCATTATGTTGTTTTTTTAGGCAATCATTTCAACTGCACGAAAAAAAGTAAAACTATTTTCAAGTGAATTCCTTTTAGATCTAACAAAGAGGTCTAATCACATAGTGTTAAGTTCCACAAAAATAGTGTTATATTAATAATAATAAAATAAAATTTATTTGCAAAATCAGGATAAAATCTAGGTCACATTTTGTATATGATTTTCATCTTATTGTCATTAGATTTTTTTATAAAGTTTGTTACTCAGCTATAGATAGTTCAACTCAGTCGTCGTCCGACTGCCGCGTCACTGCCACACGAATGAAAGTTGTATATTTACAAGCCCACGCACATAGGGCCGCGCGCACAACTGAGTTGAACTATCTATAACATAAAACTAGTATATGACTGTTCTAAAATATGCATGATTGAATATAAAGAGGTGAAAACAAGATATAATAAAATTCTTTTGCAAACGGCCTGAGCTAGGTGTGAGGCCTGTGTTTCAGGCAGTCGCTTGACCATGTTAGTTACAGGACATTCATTTGTTAAAGTTCTAATAGATTGATAATGTAAGTTACTTCAGACTGGTTTGTATACACAAATATATATTACTTATTGTTTAATAACCTAATTATAGTTTAAATTAGATCATTTTAAAATGGCTATATTACAATTCACTAAATATTGATCTGTTTTGTAACTTAAAACATTTGTTCTCTTGAGGCTCAACTATTCAGAAAAGTAAAGATGTAGATGGACACAGACAGAGGCAGAAAGCAAGATATTGTTGCGGTAACTCTGTGTGTGTTGATCTACAATTATTGATAATTTAAAGTAAATTGGTTATTGTTGAGAAATATAACATAATGAAGATATTGAATTCGTAGAGAATCCAGAGGAGAACAGAACTTATCAATTTGTGGAATTCAGTTTAGCATGTGTTTGGTCGATCATAACAATGGGAAGAGTTGACATCGGAGAAGTTGGAACTAGGCTTTCAGACTAATCGAAGTAACAAGTTTTGAATCGGCGCCAAACAAACAACCAAATGAATTACGTAAAACTTAAGTTGATTTTATTATTTTTTGTTATAAGTTTCTAGTTGTTATATTCTGTTGGAAAGGTTTCCCGTTTTTTGGCGTCGGATCAATTTTAGCCCAGTTCGTGAATATTTGTCTGTTTACCTTTAGCATTTTTTGTCAGCTGTACTATGTACACGATTAACTTAGCATGTGTATATATTTTTACACAAATATGATCAAGACCTTAACCGAAAGATTGATCATTTTCGATTTCTCTAATTTTATTTGCATATTTTTGTGATTAGACATTACATCTTTTTGACAAAATTTAACTAATATACTGTCTATTTGCTTAATCTTATATATAAAATTCTCGTGTCACGGTGTTAGAAGTTGAACTCCTCCGAAACGGCTGGACCGATTTTCGTGAAATTTTGTGTGTATATCGGGTAGGTCTGAGAATCGGTCAACATCTATTTTTCATACACCAAATTGTTTTTTCTTTTTTTAAATAATGTATATGGCAAAAAAACGTCTGCGGGGTCAGCTGGTGATTTTTCGAAAATAACAAATCCTTAGGGTAAAAAAATTAAAAATGTAAATTTAATTAAGATTACGAGTATAATATCAAAGATGAATCAAATAGGTCATTTAACTAATATTTTTGATAAATTCACTTCCATTAAACGGGGATAAGTGAAATAAAGATTGTAACTGAAGAATATGGAAACTGTTCTACAGAATAATGTTGTTCAAAATATTAATTCACCTTTAGCAGTCGTTTGGGTTTTACAACACGGCGAGTATATACAACTGAGACCTGCTCATTAGCACAGTTTGGGTATAGGGATCAAACGAGCAGACAGATCACCTGAAGGTAAGTGACTGCATGGCCATAGGACACCTGCAGCTCATGAGTCAAAAGCACATTGCCGTCCTTTGAGTCTACCCTTTAGAGTATAAAATTTTCCTTCAACAACTAGTAGGCCACGACCTACCAGGTCTAGTTAAGCCAGATCGGAAGATTCATGTCCATACTTATGTAATATACAGTCTATAATTGCATAAGTAATATAAACACCAAGAATAATAACAGTAATTCTCATTCTACCCACAGTATATACATGTTAAACTCTGGACAGAAACAGATGAAAGTAATTAAGTTATATTGCGTGTCCGCCCAGATTGATGGCCGTCATCTAACTTGCTAATGATAGAAGAGACGCTTTCAACTATTTGAAGGACTTCAACTTTGTCACTTAACAAACTTTATCGTTAATCGATATCCATTCTTTCCAATGATAAAATAAATTTATAGAAACTTTTGATCGAGTTTGATTGCACTTTGACTTGGGAAGAGGTCAAGTTCAACCCGAAAATATATCTATGATGAAATAGAAATCCGTTTTATAGTAATAAAGATGACAAGCAATCGAATTTTGACGGTTTGAAAATCTTATTTCAATTACAGTTATTGTAAATCCTGAATGATATGAATGTATGAATGATATTATATGATACATTCATAGTATTATGAATGTATCATTCTATTGACATGGCTGGTCACAATAGATATTGGATATCAATAGTGTTATGAAGCAGTTTTACATAATTTTTAAGTTTCTGTACTTGCTCGATACATCTTGCTCGGAACCCCGACGTGTTTGTAACCTGCCTCCTCTTAAACGGCTGGACCGAATGTTGTGTGTATATTTCAATGGGTTCCTGGATGGTTTGAAAACATAATTGGACAAGGTAAGTAGCGCTACTATCGGTATGTCACAAAATTTGTCACCTATTTTATTAATTCTAAGGCGGTACGAAGAACTTGTAAGTATAAATATTTAATATTTCAAATACAAAATGTTTCCGTGCGTCGAATTGTATTTAAAAAAGGGTACAAATGATTTTTTCACATATAAAAAAATAGGTAGATCGTAGATGATTATAAATACAGATAAGTTTAGCATGATTACTTCAATTTAAGACAGTTCGTGAAATGGATTATTTCTGCACGGTCCAATTTTATAAGAAATATTAACTAGTATGTGGAACTTAAACAAAAGCAACTATTCATAATGAAAAATTAAAGCTCAAGGGTAATTTTCTTACAGAAATGCCAATTAATTATTAGCAAAATCGTGTTCGACCCCGAGATTATGTACAAAGATCAAATGAAGGCTCGGATTTGTCACACGAATATAGCCCGTCGTCGTGGTGACGGATTAACACACACACAGTGACATTACAGTGTCACTACCCCTATTCATCCCGTGGGGGTCGTAAGAGCCGACTAAGGAAGTAAACTAAGCAGCACAACAGCACTGCAAAGAGAAGGAAAACTTGAAACAAACCCTATACCAACCCGTCTGGCCAGCGTGGTATAGTAGGCCAAAACCTCTTTTCTAAGGAGAGGCCTATGTCCAGCAGTGGACTAGTAAAGCCTGTTGATGATGATGATGAATATAGCCCTAACTCCGATTCATTTTGTTTAACGATAAATTAAATTACCTTATAGTAAAATCTGTTGATTAAACACATAGTTTATGGGAGAGTCATGCTTGTTCACTGTGTGCCGGCTCCATCGGAGTGATACCACGTCGTCAGCAAACCCATGTAAGCTATTTTTTTCGTTTTCTTTCGTCAAGCGAGTGAAGGTACCGGAGGCCCAGACTTATCCCCCGCACCCCGCTCTCCTAATTCTGGGGAGAACACAAAGGATCCTCTTGTGTCTCTTCAGTGGTAGGTTTTTATGGGTGTGTTAATACTTACCCTCAGATGAACTGTGTGCTTACTGCCTACTTATTCACGTGAGACAGGTCACTGATAGCTTTTTTATTGTTTAAACTTTGTAGAAATCTATACTTTTAAAACAGTTAACAGAACTAAAACGAGACAAGAAATAAAAAAATTGGTAGATAGAATATTTTTGCGTATAGTACCTGCTCCAAACAATTATTAAAATAAAGCCGTGGGTGGAACACTCCTCAAACTTTATATCTAAGTTTGAACATGTCATTGTTTCTTTATATAAATACAAATATGTGTTACACCCACATATCCCAAGAGTAGAAAGAGCCGTGTTTACGCCCAAATTTACCCACAATAATTTTAGTCTCATTGTCACATGGAATTTGGCTGAAAAGTTCTAGAAACGTGGTCGACCGGGACAGCTAATTGACACAGAAATATAGTTATACACTAGGTCACCAAATTCACGATCTAATATTTCTACAGCATAAGTAGTAGACTCAATAAAGTTAAACTCAGATCATGGCTTCTTGAGGGCAACCGCGAAGTCCTCTGCTGTTTTTATAGGCTCGGTGCGGTGAGGTGTGTAATGGATGCAACCCGGGGGCCACGTCCGATTAGGCCGGAATTTTTCTTGCAGGAAGCAAGTAAACCTTAAGGAGCAGGCCCATTACTTTCTACTTGACACTTTAAGGTATTAAATGAGGAAATTGGATATTGAAAAAAGCTGCGGTTAAGAATACTTCGAGACTTCGAAACTCAAATCAGCTTTTGCTGCGAAGTCCAAGTTATCTATAAAATGGTTTAATGTAGTCAGACTCCAGCTATAAATGTTTGTCTGTTTCAATAAACCATTACTTGCCTCATTGGTATCAGTTTGGCAAATCGTCAAGTTTACAAATAAATCAACAATTCATTTACAGTTTTTATTTACCATGTTAAAAAAAAGGAGGGAGCAAATAAGCAGACGTGTCACCTGATGGAAAGCGACAACTGCCGCCCATGAACGCCTGTAACTCATGAGCGCTTGTACGAGTACACTCTTTTTTTGAAGGTCGGATCAGTTACAATTATACAGTTTTATGGGTGATTCTTAAATAAGTAGTTTACATATAACCCTAAAAATTCAAGTTTTTTTCGACATATTGCGATGTACATTAAAAGTAAATACCAAAAGCATATTTTTGATGCATATGAATAAGCTTAATGCCGTGGAAGGATGAAAAAATAAGTACATAAACACGGCGATGACAGATTGTCCGTCGGTCGTGACATTACTAAACATGTCTGGGACACTGTGTGACATGTATGTAGCAGTTTTACAATTTTACTTTAAAATTTATTTATTGTCGTCATCACAGTAAAAAGTGAGTAAGCAATGAATAAAACATGGAATTGTATTAATCAACGGTATATATTTCATTGTCCGTGTGGTGACGGATTAAGAATACAGAGTGTCACCACCCCTATTCATCCCGTGGGTGTCGTAAGAGGCGACTAAGGGAGCAAACTACGCAGGACAACAACACTGCAGAGAGAAGGAAAACTTGAAACAAACCCTTTTTTTTTTTTTTTTAACGTGTGGAAATCCCCTCGGACCGTCACCCCTCCGGGGTTTGCGGCGGGGTGGTGTGTCGGACTCGGACCGACTAAAACCACACGGTGTGCCACTCTGCGCCTGTAACAGGAGGGATCCGGGAACAGCTGTTGTTAAGACATCCGGACCCCTCCTAGCGCCAGCCCGCTCCTGGTGCGGGCTCCGTCTCAATGTTTTCCTCTCGTCGTCCGTCCGGCACACGCGGACGCCGCCCCCTCGCGGCTGGCCAAACTAATGCGGGTGGAGGGGAAACCCACCCCGTCCACCCGCGGCCACACTCAGGGCGGCATGAGGCTGTGGTAGGCGGGCCTCCGCCGCCCGGTTCGCCGGCGGCGGATCGGGTCCGAGTGGAGGTCGTCCTCCCGGGCCCTCTCCGCCGCCTCCTTCCGCGAGATTACTACCTCGCAGAAGGTTGTGACCGCGGTAAAACAACTGTCGCTACCGGCCATGGAGCGTACTACGGCCGGTAGCGAGAGATCCACTCTGATGACTGCAGTGAGGGCCCGCCGCTGCGCCGCCCATGCGGGGCAGACCGCCAGCGTGTGCTGGGCCGAGTCCTCACTGCAGTCGCAGTGGTGGCAGGCGGGACTCAGTTCCCTCCTAGCGACCGTGTGCAGGTACTTTCCGAAGCAACCGTGCCCGGAAAGCACCTGCGTCAGCCGGAAGGAAAGGGTCCCGTGCTGCCGCCCTGCCCACTCGGCGATGACCGGCTGGAGAGCCTCCACGGCGGCGAAGCCAGCGCGTGGAGTCTCCAGCCGGAACGACCAACGAGCCATCGTGGCTCGGCGAGCGGCTTCGCGCCACTCGCGCACATCCTCGGGCGGAGGGCGAAATCCGCTCTCCGCCCGGTAGTCAGCCACTCGCCGATAAACTTCGGCGAGCACTTCCGCCTCCAAATCCCACGGGGGAGTTCCGGCCAACGCGCACGCCACCTCCGTCGAAACGGTGCGGTAACCGCGTATGGCTCTGACCGCCATTACCCTCTGAGGGCGCCAGAGGCGTACCCTATTCTGGGCGGTCAGAGCCGCCGCCCACACCGGTGCACCGTACAGTGCCATTGACCGGACAACCCCCGTGTACAGCCGTCTTGTCGCGACGCTGGGTCCACCCATATTGGGCAAAAGTCGCCCTAGGGCAGACGCAGCGCAGACCAGCTTTGGAGCAAGCTGTCGGAAGTGCTCGTCGAAGAGCCACCTCCCGTCGAGGATCAGGCCCAGATATTTCATCTGGGCCCGAACCGGTACGAGGACCGAGTTGACCACGATGGAGGCGCCAGGGGGTGGACCACGACGGGGCCCATGGAATAACAGGGCCTCCGTCTTATCTAGGGCCACCCGTAAGCCCAGCGCCTCAATGCGCCCGACCACCAGGGAGACTCCCCCTGTGGCCCCCCGGTGAAGTTTGCCCCCCGGGCTGTCACGAGGGTATCGTCTGCGTAACAGATTACACCCAGCCCGGGGGGGAAATCGGCGCGAAGGGCCCAGTCGTACCCTATGTTCCACAAGAGGGGTCCAAGAACAGACCCCTGTGGAACACCGCACGACATGGGCCGACACCTCAGATTACCTTCTCGGTCCTCGTACACGACGGTACGCTCCTCTAAATAGTCTGCCACTAGCCGCCTCAGGTACTTTGGCACCCCATGATAGTGGAGTGCTTCCCTGATGCAGCTGAATGGCAGACTATTGAATACGTTGGCGATGTCCAATGACACCGCCAACAGCACGCCGCCACAGCTCACGGCCTCTTCGGTCACGGCCCTCAGGCGCAACACGGCGTCGACTGTCGAACGCCCCGCCCGAAAACCAAATTGGGCGTCCGACAGATCGGGGCCCACCTCGCAGAGGTGCCGGACGATGCGGGCAGAAAGAACCCTCTCAAACAATTTGCCCGCCTCGTCCAGCAGCACGATGGGCCTATAGGCCGCGACCGAATCGGCTGGCCGTCCCGGCTTCCTCAATAGGACCAGCTTCCCGCTTTTCCAGCACTCAGGGAAGCGTCCCGACGCCAAGCTAGCGTCGAACACCTCCCCGAGGCGGTCTGCCATGTGGTTGAGGGCCAGGGCCAGCACTCGGGCCGGTACCCCGTCTGGCCCAGGGGCGGTGTTCTTGGAACGGATCCGTAGAACAGCCGCCCCTACCTCCGAATCCCGGACGGGCGGAACATTGTCCTCCCCGTGCTCCCCGTCGTCTCCGGCCAGGGAGGCCATCGACGGGGGAGTGTGTTCCGCTCGTTGTGGGAAAAGGCCCTCAACCACTTCTCGCAGGAAGCTGGGCTGGAGAGTCTCCGAAAGGGGGGGCCCGACGCGCGGAGCTTTTGTCGCACCGCGCGGTAAGGGCGACCCCAGGGGTCACGATTAAGACCCTCCAGCATCTCCTGTCTTTTTTCCTCTTTGGCGCGGCTAATGGCCAGCTTCAGAGTTTTCCGCGCCCGTCGGTACTCCTCATGAAGCCGGTCCTCCTCACCGCCTCCACGGTGACGCCGCCGACTGCGCGTGTAGGACCTCCGTGCACGTGTACAGGCCGCACGGAGGTCCGCCAGCTCCTGGGACCACCAGTAGACCTCCTTCCTTGGAGGCCGACGACCTCGAACGCGGGGAATGGCCGCATCGCATACATGCGTAATCGCATCGCGAAAGCGGCCAGCCCCCACGTCGATCTCCTCGGTCGGAGCCTGAGGAGACAGCCACGAGTGAATTATGGCTGCCTCCTCCAGTAGGTCCCGGTTCAGCCTGGCAACAGCCCACCGCGGAAAGCGGGATAAACGCCGCGCCACGTGACCCCTACTGGAGTCCTGGGTCCGGGAGAGCTCAAATCGGATATACAGGTGATCCGAGAGCGTCTCAACCTCTTCCAGGACACGCCAGTTCCTTACTCGTGCGGCGAGGGCAGGGGTAGCGAACGAGAGGTCCACTATCGACCCCCCCTGCTGTCGCACGCACGTGTTGGTGGAGCCTCTGTTTAGAAGACAGAGGCCCACCGAGGCCGCCCACTCCTCTACGGCCTCGCCCCTGGCGTCCGTCCTGGGGGAACCCCACGCAATGGACTTTGCGTTGAAGTCCCCCAGCACAAGGACGTGCCCAGACGCTAGTCGCCGTATCGAGGTCTCCAAGCTGGTTAGGAAAACCTCGAAGTCGTTCAAACTCCGGTTGGGGGAGAAATAGACACCATATATGGTGATCCCCCCCCACTCGACGGCAACATATCCAGTGCCCTTGTCTCTTAGCGACAAGGGCGGGGAATGAGCCGTCGTGGAACCGACGACTGCCACGGAGCCGTCCCAGTCACCCATCCAGTTTGGACGGGGAGGGACAGAATAGGGCTCCGCGACTACGGCAACACCTATCGACCACTGTGCCATGGTTTGCAGGAAGAGATCCTGCGCCGCGGCACAGTGGTTCAGGTTCGTCTGGACCAGGAGGCTGGAGACCAGATCCACTACTGGATCGTCTCTACAGCCTCCTCCATGGGCGACGACGTCAACGCACGAACTACATCGGAGGCAGCCAGGGTCGACTGGCTAGCCCCCGATCCCTGCTGAGAGATGCGGGGAGGCTTGCAGCCCCCCTGCCCCATCTGGTGATTGGCAGGCTTGTTACCCGCCGCACACACCGGGCAGTGAGGGGCGGCAGAGCATTCCACCGCCACATGCCCCGGTCGACCACAGCGGAAACAAAGTCCTCTGCAGTCGAAGCAGCTTTGGCACTTGACGCGCGTGTGCCCCGATGCTAGGCATTTGTAACACCTCATCGGTCTCGCCGCCAGGACTGTGATCCTGGCGCTCACGAAACCGACGAGCAGCCTGCCGGCGTCGGCCAATACTTTGGCCGACGCTACGGGACAGCTGACCCACACGGCGCCAAGCCCTCCTGGACCGGGGCGGATGGTGCCGACCCTGACGTTGTCCGCCCTGCACCCCGTCTTCTCCCGGATTACAGCGCGGACATCTTCGGCCGTCACAGAGTCGTCCAGGCCCGAGATGCGCAGCTCCGCGCACTTGGTAGGCCTGGCGATCTTGACACCATCTGTGGTCGCGAATAAACCCCGCAGCCTCTCAGCGAAAGTGTCCGCCGTCTTGGCGCCTTCAGCCCCTGGGAACTCGAGAACTCGAGCTCCCGTTTGGGCGAGGCGCATCTTCACCCCCGCCGTCCCAAAGTCGTTGGCGAGGCTGTCCCGGGCCTTTTTAAACACGGCCGCGTAGGACAGCCCGCCGTCAGCCGCCTCCGGGGACACGGTCACCACTACAGCCGCGGTTTTGGGCGGCTGCAGCTTCCGCGGCCTCTTTGTGGAGGCCGTTGCCACCGGTGGCGAAGGCGTGGCTTGGGCTGCTTTTTTGGCAGCCCTTTTGGCCCGCCTCCGGGACTTCTTGGAGCCCCTCGCCTCCTGCCAACCCTCGTTGGAGGGGGCAGGTGCGGAGGGGCCCGGCAGGGGTGTCGGAGTGGGGAGCGGAGGGAATGCCACTCCGCTCCTCGGCGCCGTTTTAGGCCCCGTCTTGGCCGGCGCCTGGGGATGTGCCTTGGCCGGCGCCTTAGCCGGTGCCTTGGCCGGCGCCTGGGCCGGTGCCTTGGCCCCCCTCCTCGGCTTTTGGGGAGCCGATGGAGTCGGGGCAGACGCCGCCGCCGCGTAGGAGACGCGGCCTCCCACTACGGGGAGCTCGGTCGGAGCGGCGGCCTTAGGCCGCTGTGCCGACGCGAGCGGGGGGCGCATAATCGGCGCAGGGGGCAGTCTCGCCTCCAGGCCAGCCAGGCGTCCGTCCAGCATATTCCCAACTGCGATGAGGATTTCTCGCAGTTGGGAGTCAAATGCCCCTGAGTTGGTGGTAGGGGCAGGCTGGGACGCGGACGGGGCTTCCCGCTCGGGGAGGTTCGCCTGGAAGCGGGCGAACTGAGCGCTCAGCTCGTTCACCCGCTCCGTCAGCTTCTCGTTGGCCACCTGTAGGCGCGATACGTCGCCCACTAGGCCCTCCACGACCTCCGACAAAGCGGAGGAGGAGTCCTTAAGGGCCCTCAGGCAGAGATCCCCCATTACCCGGGCAAGCGTAAGTTTTTAACCCAACCGAGGGGTCCGCAGGTACCTCGGCTTGGAGTGCGCTCGCGACTGAACTTCCGATTACGATACGCCGACGGTTGACAGGGAGACTACGTCCCCCTGCCTGCTCGGTGGTAGTGTGAGTACACGCCGAGCCCGTCCTCCTTTCTCCACCGCTATCAGCGGAGAAACTGTGGCCCCTACAGGGCCCCGCCATCAGGTTTTTTACCGAGGTTTCCTCCTCCATGCTCCGAAGAGCGAAGAGCCAGCAGGGCAACCGGCAGACACGCCCACCCTGCTGGACCAGGCCTTGCCCGAGAGCCGATGAACGGCTACCTCTTCTGCTAGAATATTGGCCGCTGGCGATAATCCTCTACTCCAAGAGGACAAGGAGGGAACAGTACCATCGCCAGCGTTTCCAGGGCGCACCACGGGGAGGTTTTCTAGCCAGCACCCCAAACCCTTTTTTTTTTTTTTTTTTACGTGTGGAAATCCCCTCGGACCGTCACCCCGCCGGGGCTCTCGTTCGGCGGGGCGGTGTGTCGGACTCGAACCGACTAAAACCACACGGTGTGCCCTCTTCGCGTCCGGCCAGCGTGGTATAGTAGGCCAAAACCTCTTTTCTAAGGGGAGGCCTATGTCCAACAGTGGACTATTAAAGGCTGTTGATGATGATGATATATTTCATACTTATAGTTAGAAAAATATAATCAGTATTTTTTTAAATCCATACTAATATTATAAATTCGAAAGTGTGTCTGTCTGTTACCTCTTTAAGCTTAAACTGCTGAACGGATTTAGATGAAATTTAATGTAGAGGTAGTTTGAGTCCCGGGAAAGGGCAAAGAACAGTTTTTATTCCCGAAGTCAATGTTTAAGGGGGTGAAAATGGCGTTTAAGTTTGTATGAGGAATCAATAACCGCTGAACCGATTCTAAATTTGAAATAGGCTATATTCCAAACATTTTTTTACTCATATCCAGCAATACAATAATTGCTTTCAAATGACCTTATTTGGTCCAAGAAAAATTACTCGAGATAATTTTGTCAATGAACAACTTATATCTCTTATAAAGGTACCTTGTAAGCTGGAACTAGTTGACTTGCCGAAACACAAGCGAGTACAACTGTACCTTTAATCTATAAATAAAAAAGAATAAACTGACAGAATGATTCACTGACTGGTCCATCAACGCACATCTGAAACCGCTGGCTCTAGAATCACGAATATTGCTTAGGTCACGTAGATGTGCACTAAACAGGATTTTAAAATTGGTTGGAAATTTATATAAAACTTCGTCATTTTTGGTAGTAGTTTTCTAATTCACAATAAATATTCTTTATTAAAGGTATTAAAAAACGTTGTTACTAATTTTTTAAAGCTACCCTCATAAGGCTTGCAATTTTGTATGGAGATTCTGACTATAATCTTGATTCATTGTATCCTCTGCGATGTCTGATTTCGACCAAAAGCTAGTAACGTAATAAATGTGATAAAAACCCACTATCACAATGCTTTTTGACGCTTAAATGAAAATATATAAAATATTACAAAAAAATACTGAAATGATACTTCAAGATTCAGTTACGCAGCATCCCACTTTCTAATTGAAGTCTTCAAACTGAAAACAAAGAAATTTCTCCGGAGGTTTTTCGACATTATCAGATTATCTTGGCCAAAAAAAGAAAATACAGCGTTTGTCTATTTTCAGAAGAGAACCGCCTTTGTAATCAGAAAATTAAATATAACACAGATTAAGACCGCTTTAGTACTTTCATTTTTAATTGCATCTCGCTAATTATGTTTACGAAGGACCAGTTTTTTTTTGCTTTAATCACGGATTGAAAGGGTCCCGAAGTTGGTTCTGTCGGTTGTATTGTCTCTGGGTTAGTAAGAGTTAGTCTATGTTGTGGAAGAAGATTAAGTAGATTTATTTAATTCAGAGTCTTTCTCCGTATGGTAGTGAAATATAAAAACTTCGTGGCTTAATTTACCCGAAGTGAAGTTGAGATTAAATTACTCTGTTAATACTTGTTATAATTGAATTGTAAATGTTTACTGATTGTGTTTACAGTTTTAAACTTTAACTACCTATGTTTTTAAAGGACAGTGCTAAAATGAAATACCTATTCTATTTTTAATGAATCTGTGCACATAGGGAACACTAGGGCACTATAATACTGGGTATCCGACTCCTGTATGTTTCTGATATTATCTGAAACATACAGAATGGTGATTGATAATAATTCGGTCTGTTAGGTGACGGATTAAGATTAAAGAGTGTCACTAACCTGTCTGGCCAGCGTGGCCAAAACCTTATTTCTAAGGAGAGGCTTATGTCCAGCAGTGGACTATTAAAGCCTGATGATGTGATGTGATGATTGATGAAAATTGAACACTGAAGTCACTGACTACATATTTTTTTCGGTAATACAATTAGCTTCAGTGTCAGTTAAGTACTAGCTCTTCAACTTACTGAAAAAGTTACCAACAATAGGTCACACATTACTTGAAGTAGTAGAAAAACTATAGTTATTAATGTCTCTATTCTAATTTGCAACCATCTTAGCAAGGTCAACTGTTTTTTTCGGATCGTCCCCACATTGGTATCCTATCCTTATGATCTTGGTTGGTATGCCATGCTAAGTAGTAGAAGTTAATGTTTAGCCAACCCAAACTGTCCTTTTTAGTAATAGTAACAATTATTTACCCCTGCCAATTTGAGTTTCCAAACTCAGTGAAATCTGAATAAATCTAAAAGAACTCCTTCCAACTGAGTGAGATCTTAATTTGAGATTAAGATTCGTCTTTGTTAACAATTAATTACACGTCACTCTTACTAAGAAAGTCTCAACTATAGTTAAGAGGCTTAAGAAAATTTTGCACACGCGAATTCTTAGATAATTCCTCTAAGATGTATTAAATGTCAAAAGGTGTTGTGTTTCTCATTATAATGCAAAGCTTTGTATGCCTTATAGAGTCTATTAAGTAAATGAAACGGTAGGTTCTCCTGATAAGTGTGGATTAAAATGATTGGCAGCACTAAAGCTGATAAAAAAGTATATTTTATTGACTGCAAAGTGATTTAGTTACATAAGTTTTTTTTTAACATCACTTGACCACATTTGAATGGGCTTACTCAAAAGTAGGAAAAGATTATACGAGCTATATGCATAATTATGTTAAAGAATATTCGAAGCTGTTTAAAAATCTTTGTAGATTGGCTAAGTCTCGTTTTATAAGTTCAAAGATGAAAAGAAGCAATGATAAGATTAAAATCACTTTGAAAATTATTAACAGTGAAACTGGCTAAAATAATACCGTGATAATAAATGTAATTTAAATATAAACAACAAATGCTGTGGTTGCTGCTGCATTTGAATTTTTTTCACTAACGTTCCTCTATCAACTACTAAATCTTTGAATTCCTCACCATGTCTTACACAATCAATTTTAAAAGAGAATGTACTAACATAGTAGGATTGATAGTGAATTTAAGTCGCAATATGTGTCCCCCTTTAATCAATGTGTTGATAGTGGCGTATTTCCTTCTCTTATGAAGTCTAGTAAAATGATTCCCTTATTCGAATCTGGTAGTATAGCAAATCTTTTGAAATAATGCTAATGATTAATTGCAAAGTTTATTTAATAATAGTAATTTATTACATAATAGACAATTTGGATTTACAAGGGGTCGCTCTACAACTGATGCCACTATTGAGCTAATAAAACATATATTTGATAACTGGGAGGATGCTTACGATTCTCTAGGTATTTTTTGCGATTTATCTAAAGCTTTTGATTGTGTTGTTCATGAAACGCTGATCAGGAAATTACACTATGGTATTAAAAATAAAGCACTGGAACTTATTGCGTCATATCTATTTAATAGGTTTCAGGAAGTTGATAGCAATGGTTAGCGGTCTCCAGGCTCTGTGGTAGAAATGGGCGTTCCACAAGGTTCTATTCTCGGCACTTTTTTGTTATCAGTATATAGTAACGACTTACCTCACCGTGTCCATCTCGAGAGACCATCTCGAGATTGTATTGTTTGCAGATGATACAACACTATTATTTATACTAAAACGGTCACTTACTAATTTCACAGACGTAAACAGCGCCATTTCGAAAGTAATTCATTGGTTTGACGTCAACTATTTGCTTTTAAATGAACAAAACACTAAGTGTATACTTTTCACTATGCCAAACGTCAAGCCAGTGAAAACTACTGTGATAATTGAGGATGTCTTATTGGACCTTGTGGACACTACGACATTTTTAGGTATACTACTAGATTCCAAGCTACAGTGGGACAGAAATTTAAAAGAAATAAACATAATGACAGTGGCAAGTCAATATATATATATATAAATGAAAATCTAATATACGTTCATAAAATCAAAGATGGCTTTTTGAAAAGAAGTGAGGTGCATTCTATTAATACCAGAAATAGAAATAAACTTGTAGTACCCGTCTCTAGGCTCCAAATGATAAACGAGTCTTTTCAAGGTCAATGTGTCCGATTTTATAATAAAATCCAAAATAATATTCAAGACTTAAGCATTAACAAATTTAAATCCGCAATAAAAAGTAAATTGCGTCTGAAAGCCCATTACTCAATTGTGGATTACACAGAAGACAAAAATGCTTGGGATTAATTAGCGCAAGCTATTTCTTAAGTAAAAATGTGGCATGGGCTAGTGAGTTTTTTATTATTCTCTGTCTCTTCATATTTTTTTTTTTTCTTCTTTTTTTAAAAAGACAACGCCCGCATTAGGAATAAATCCTGTGTCGCGGGGGACTTTACAAACATACATGAAACGGACACAAAGGACACCCAGACTCAGAACAACAATTTGTGGATCACACAAAGTGTCGTCCCATGTGGGGTTTGAACCCACAACACTCGGCGTAGTAGGAAGCGGCGTGGCGACCGCTTAAATCACTACGCCATCCGTGCAGTCAGTATATTTTCTATGTTTTACTTTATTTTCTCTTTTATTCGTTTTTTTTTCTTAATCTTGTTTTTTCTTCATTGTCTTTTTACTATTATATTAAGAATAAAGAGAGATTGAGTTTGAGGCCACTCATCTTTAAGACCCAAATTGGAGCAGAACAAGGCGTGAATGTTGCCTTTCGTTTTAAGTACAACTGGATGCACCTTGGACATAGCCACAATCAGCATAATTTATTACAGACTGCGTTAAATAGTGCATTATGGGCCAGTCGCTCTACGACTAGGGTATCATCTTAGAAAACAAGGCCTATAATATATCCGAGTTTTGACAGCAGTAGTATGTACATCATCAGGAAACAACGGTCGTGGAGCAACAGCTCATAGAGTTTCTAAACTAACCATTACCTCAAACCTTAACCATTTCATCGCAAATCCGTTATATCAGTTATTACGCTACCGTTTATTCTAATAAATTATAAGTATCGTGTTATGATTTACGTGAAACTGCTGACTGTTAAGTCGGAAATGAAATAAGTGGGGCATTGCGTGATGCGGGCACTCCATCCAAAAATTTGGCGTGGCGGTTGCAATCAAGAGCCGTAGTATAAGCATGTAGTGGATATGTGTTTTTTTTATCATCGTAATTTTATTTGTAGTATTGTCAAGGTTTTCCTTTTTGCAATTAGTTTAATAGAAATAACTTGACACATCTCACATACGTCCACCTGATTCCAATTTTGGTAGAGCCCATACTGCAGTAATTAGCTGATAAACGTACTTAAATACACGTACGTATCACGTACGTACGTATCATACTATATACGTTCATATAGATAACTACACTCATATGATTGATGATGATGATGATGATACAATAATATGATTTTGCTTACAACACAATCATATGTCGGGAAAAGGACAAAATTTTCCCCAGTTTCGCACCATTTCTCGTTGATGCTCCGCTCGGCCTTTCTCAATTACAGGACTATTCAACCCTGAAAGAATATTAAAAATTCGAATCAGTAGTTTCTGAGATTAGTGCGTTCTGGTTGAACGCACTAATCTCAGAAACTACTGACTAACAAAGAAACTCTTTAGTTCATAACATTGGCATAGATAGGTGAGTACCAAGCCTAAACCCTCCGCCTCAACAGTGAGTATCACTAACCGTTAGACATGGATTTTATTGTTACTTTTAAATCACATTCATTTGATGAAGTGATTGGTAGTGGGTGTCGTAAAAGCCGACTAAAGGAGCAAACTATGCAGGACAACAGCATTGCAAAGAGAAGGAAAACTTGACACAAACCCTTTACCAACCCGTCTGGCCAGCGTGGTACAGTAGGTCAAAACCTCCTTTCTAAGGAGAAGCCTATGTCCAGCAGTGGACTACTAAAGGTTGTTGATATAATACCATCAAAATCAATGAAACCGAACATTTTTTTTTATTTTTACCATTCGCGTATCTGGCGCCAGCGTAATAATATTAATTAGTCGCAGTGATGTTGTAGATGGGTCACAGGGATGATGAGATCATTTTAAAATCATATGATTAATCACACGTGATTGCGTTTTTATCCCATTCCTACTAACCGCTAGATTAATGGGACAGTCTTATTGTAAAGAAGTAGACAAAACACTCGTATCGTATTACTGTCTGTCGAAAGAGATTAATTGCTGGAGATCTCGTAACTACTTCACAAGGGATTGGATTTCACTGAATTTGAAATTCGTATTGTACGAATTTCCATAGCTGTAATAATTAAGTTGCAAAAAAGTGCCTTTTTTAAAAAAAAAAAGGCTTTTTGCATAAACTATGCAACGAACTACGCCAAATAAAATCCGCATATACTAAACATCAGAGCTTATAATTTACCAAAGTTTGGTAAGCCCACATTTATAATTTCTTATTTAAAAAAATATTCAAAAAACAACGATTTTCAGCAATTTTTTTTGCATGTAGTAAAAACATAATAACCAATTAGAACGCACCAAGTCTCATTTTGTAGATATTTTTAATATAAAATTATCATCATCATCATTATCAGCCTATCGCAGTGCACTGCTGGTCATAGGCCTCTCCCATTGCACGCCACTTAGATAAAAAATATAAAAATAAAAAATACAAAATACAACATGAAAACAATCTCATTTTAAGAGGAATGTAATGATACACCATTGTTTTATTCAACTTTAATTTTTCCTTAATTTTTAGTTCTTGTGTTACAACATGGTACCATTTGCTATTGTTTTGTTACCTCACGTGTTGTCGACTTGACCGAAGCAGTCTCATTGGGGTTGAGAGATGAGCTGTCAGCCCCAGTCAGTAATTCACAATCCGACCCGGATTGCTCTCGAGTGTAAATATTATCTATTTCCAGCATACTAATATTATTTTCGAAACATAAAAGTCTATATTCACAAAGCCAGGGACAGGTAGATAACACTATATTTTAAAATACAACTCAATATATTCTACGGGCGGAAACCTCCGTTCAATAAACCATAGGCCCTTTGTCACAAGTCGATAACTCGAGCTATTGTTGGCCTTAAACAATAATCTTTATCTTCAATATTACAGTCCGCTTCACCGATGAGGCGCTCGTTACGATCCCTACGGCCCTTGTGACGTCCTGGAGCTTGGCAGTGATTGGTGCGACAGGATGCGAGTTTACAGTAGATCAATTTTGTTAAAGTATCCATCATTTTCTGTTTAGATGTCGCAGCGCGATACATGGAGTGCTTTTTTTAAATAAAAACGCGAAAGAGTGAGAGAAAAAATGTTACATATCAAAAAATCGTTGAGGTGTGAATGAGTTTGAAATGAAGTTTCTTTCCACTCGTCACTAAGGCACTGTTTTCTTGGTGGCTTTCCCAAAGCACTATTTCATCGTTGCCATAGAACTTTTCTACGCGATGCCTCACCGTAATATCTACTAAATTTACTCTAAACTAAAATACATATAATAAATACTGATACTATAAGTTCCTATAATTAGATTTTTGCAGAATTTCTTGAATTTTTGTGTATGGGATCTGGGTCTAGGGGTCCCGAACAGTGGTAAATCTGCAGAAATGGATCCACTAAATTTTCTTTAAAATTGGAACCTGGATTCAGAAGAACCTCGACAATTAAAACCTTTTTATATATCCTGATCATTCAACTTAACCTTCTGATTAAAATTACTCTGTGGTTCAGCTCTAATAATGACATGGCATACATTCTTGTCAACACATGTCATTTGCCACATGTTCGAGTTGTCGCAACAGAGTACAGTAATATTACGCGGCGGCGTGTCTCGAGGTTGGAGTGTGTTGCGATACAATCGACCCCGTCTTCTGCGGCGCGTGATAAATGAGCAAATACGTGTTATGAAACAGTTTATTTATCATTTGTGAGTTAATGCTAGCTACGTAGGGTAACAGTTCATTGATTACTGCTACATCACTTGCACTCGAATCGTCTCATATTTTGAGGACTTTTGAGAAATGCAAAGATTTTTTATTTCTTTTATCTAATTGTTTGAGTCGTGACTCTCTCGAGGAGTTTGTAAGCGTTAAGCTCATTATCGTACGCTATGTCTTAAATACACTAAATGCTAACTTATTCATACACTTTACACTTTTATAATTTAAGTTTGACACATGCTTCTTTTTTTTAACCGACTTCAAAAACACAAAAGTTCTCAATTCGCCTGTTTTTTTATATAGATAAGTTAAAATTTTAATTCATAGTTCAAAATTGTTATTTTTTTTTGGTTTTATACGTATTAGAATCATATTTCAGTTCTGGGAGCTGTATGTTTGAGCTGAGCTGTGTATGTTTTCTGTACGATATTGTACGAAATCGACTTGATTGTCCTGCATTGCTAGCAAATATCTACTTTAGTGTACCTCGAACACGAACAAGACATACCAGGCTCTTGGTTGCGCCCTTACGTTCTACAAATTATGCCAAGAACTCTGTTCTCTCCAGAATTATAATAACCTATAATACCGAATTTAAAGACATAGATTTATTCTCGAACAGTAAAAGTAGGTTTAAGACGCTTATAACGAACACGCTAGCGGGCACTCAAGCTAAAGTGTGATTGGGTTAAATGTGGATCTCGTTGGGTGGGATGTTGTTTCGCTTTTTTGGTTATTCTGAGGGCTATGTAATGCTATGTAGTATATTGTAGCGCACATACACACACACACACACACATGTACACGCACAACACACACACACACACACACGCATACACGCACAACACACACACATACACGCACCACACACACACATACACGCACCACACACACACACTCTGTTCAGCATACCTACTGCTTGCCTAGAATATTGTCTCACTGTTCTTTTAGTTGTAATTTAATTTATTAGTTTTAATATTTTATGTTTTGGTTTCAACTTTTATTTTTTTACATTTTTGCTGTGACAAAGTCTGGGCAATTTTTATTAAAATCAAAATTGCATACGTGGTTAACATTAATTGGTTTCACCTGATTGTAGAAATTTAAATTGTAATATTTATTTTTAAGGACTGTTGTTAACCCAAATAAATAAATAAATAAATAAAATAAAATAAGTTTAATTTTTTACTTTTATAAAAATATGCATGGTCGAAAACGAAAGTGTTTCTGGATATATGACGTAACTATACAAGTCACCGCTACGAGACTTTACCTCTCTTACGCCCACCACTGTTTCTCCTGTACACCAGGATTAACAGTAGTGACCTACGAACACACCGCGTTATGACACTCAGAAAGTCCCAGGAAAAAAATAAGCTATCTTGGAACTCACAACGAAATCAATCAGAAGAAAATATTAGGAGTTGAAAATATAATAAATCCAATTCCCTTCTTACCAAAGAGGGCGACTCTTTTTAAACTTTTCATTTACTATTTTAATATGTTCTAAAAATGAAGTCCTTTTGTAAAACTAACCCTAAATAACACACTGAGGTTATATTTTTACATTAACATTGTCAAACTTGCTGCTCGGCGGTGATTTGAGGTTACCTGTTAAAAGTAGCTGCAATGTTTTGTTGGATGTAAAAGTTAAGCGATTACGTTCACCCCAATTCGATATTAAGTTCAAACATCTATTAGCTAATTTCTCAAGCCCCGCCTTGGTATCAGATTCCACCAATGATAAACCGTCATCAGCATACGCGTTCAAAGTATTTGTATCGCATAATATTCCACAAGTATGGACCCCGAGTACTGATCCCTGAAGACATTCTATTGTATCGCCTTCAACACAGAATGATAACTAACTATTAGTTTAGCTGCACCTTGTGAAAAGTAAGTGATTTTAATTTCAGCAATAGCTTGGGCCACCATGCGTTGTCGAAGTCGCCAGATATATCTAAGAAAATACCGATACCGATATAAGCGCATCAACCGTCGATGTCCCAAACGCAAATCCAAATTGTCTATCATGAAACTTAAGTCCACCCGGTAGAAGCCCGGGCACTAAAAGCTCGAGCTCTAATCGAAAGTTTATAAGCTCCTTTATCAAATCATCGTTCATTCACACAAGAAATATTATTTTTACTACATTTTGATTCGACACATACATAATAAATTATTCATAATGGAAACATCATCAATAACTGCCATTGGAATGCTTATGGTTTTATCAATCCATCTTTCATTACATTGTTCGGAGTATTGTTCAAATTTTCCGAACTGAATTACAGAATTGCCTTTATTATATAAGATGCAGTCAAACCATTCCGAATCAACCTTTGTTAGCGAAATAAAATAAACTTGTAACAGCCCGCGACCTGTGGGTGGGTACTGCCAGAATAAATAAGAAACTTTCAAAGTTACCCCGAAGACTTATTTAGGTGTTAGGCAAAGCGGATCAGTTGCGGAAAGTTTGCTGCAGTGCGGTACAGTAAATTATGTCCGTATTTTACTTCGATAATTCGTGATAAACTTTACATCAAGCAAATTAAAGAATGGTTCCGTAAACCATCATTGTACTCCGTTTGAATCGAGCTTGTTAAAAGTTCAAGTTTTGTTCAAATGTTAACTTAATGTTCAGAATTGTACACAATACCATAAATTTAATGTTACTATGACAATAATTCTAAAATATAACCTAATAGCAGTTCAAATTGTGGTACTTTTAATTATTAGTAATTTACAAATACCGGTAATACACTATTGATTGTCCATCACACAAATAATGATGATGATAAAATGATTAAATTTAACATAACCTATTAATTATATTTCTTTGGGTTAGTTACTGATAATACTATTTTATAAAGAGGCACTGACCTTTTATGGTGCAGGTGGATAAACCAACAGACGGGTCACCTGATGGGATGGGAAGAGATATGAAGACTCAATCTAATTTATATTCATTTCATTTTTTGTTTGTTTGATTAATGTTTTGAGATCATCTTGCAGTTTGTAAATAGCTTTACTTATTGATAACTTACTATTTGTCTAGGACTAGTACCGGCTAAGCCACTGACGGTTTCGCAAATATTTAGAAAAGTTCCAGATCCCAAGACTAACTTACTATTCACATGTAAAGACCTATAAAATTGTAACTTATTTAGGTTTATTTTGCATTACATAATACTTTACAATGTTCCAGATATTTTACGCAAAATTGTGACATGAAAAATCTACGTACATATTTTATGTTGTTGTCTAGACGACCCTATGCCATTTTTTAGGGTTCCATCCTTAATGTCCTGTATAAGAAGACCCTTTTAGTCGCGAGCGCGTGAATGTATCAATTAAAATTAATATCAAATACTTATGTAGGTCACTTATGTAGTCCGTGTGGTGACGGATTAAGAATACAAATTGTCACCACCCCAATTCATCCCGTGGGTGTCGTAAGAGCCGACTAAGGGAGCAAACTAAGCAGGACAAAAGCACTGCAAAGAGAAGGAAAACTTGAAACAAACCCTAAACCAACCCGTCTGGCCAGCGTGGTATAGTAGGCCAAAACCTCCTTTCTAAGGAGAGGCCTATGTCCAGCAGTGGACTAGTATAGGCTGTTTATGACGATGTAGGTCACATGGTTAACAGTGGATCAGTGATAACGTTCGGATCACTCGCACGTCTCCAGACCTGCCACGTCGTTCCTCAATGGCACTCGGTTGCCCAAGTCGTTCCTTCCACTCCTCTACAAGGACCCGGCGGAGTTGGGATTTTTCGTCCACGATTTCTCGAGTTTCAGGACTCCGACCCAACTACCGCACCTCCTGGAGCCACTGATACAGAGCCACAAGGGCTCTCGCCGCCAGGTACCACGGTGGAGTTCCGGTCAAGAGACTCGCCGCCTCAAAGGAGCTCGTGCGGTACCCCCTTATGACCCTGATGGCCAGCATTTGCTATGGTCGTCGCAGTAGTGCCTCCCTCCCCCCTGTCTCTAGGGGGTGGAACTTAAAGGGTGGCAACACTTTTGTGACTCTTAAGTTGCAGGTGTCCATGGGCGGCGGTAAACACTTACCATCAGGTGACCCCTTTAACTACTCGTTTGCCCCCTATGCCATAAAAAAAATACTAAGAGAGTAATAGCAATGGTAGGAAAGGGATATTCTCTCGTAGGAAACTGGTTCTTCAGACAGAAGGCTTTTCAAAAAGATATCAGTTCGTCAAGACAGATAATAAAAATAATAATAAATATATTTATTTACCAAAAAATGATTATCGGTTTTACAAGTGTAGGATACATATAGTTTTAAATACTAAATGCAATAAAAATGGGTGTAGTACTGTCCACCTAAATAGGCTACAGATAAGCCAGTGATAAGGAGGTACAGTCCCGTCCCCCTTAACAGTTACAGAAAATAGTAGTGATTTTGTGGTAGAACTTAAGATTTAAACGTTGAAAAGTGAGTGAGGATGTCCTTGTGTTTGTTTGTGTAGCCCTCACACAAACACACACAGTGTTTTAGTATCTGTATGTGTGTGTGTGTACATGTATGTGCGTGCTTACATTGTGCGTATCGTTTGTAGGTAATAAAAGTTGTGAGATATATTCTCAAGAGACTGCAATGTTGGTTGTGTAATAAGGTAAAAGCTTGTTTGCCACCTAAACCGTATATAAAATAATAAATTTTATGCCCATCGACAACTTATTAAAGCTTAAAAACATGTCCAAATTTTTTATTCAAACAAGGGTGCCCCATAGAGTTTAATTAAATGTATTAATCAACCCCTTCATCCCCAGGAGTGGTCGCGTCAATCACGTGACGAGGCAGTTTTATGTTTGCGTTTTTAATTAATATCGTCGTACGGTTAACGAATATGGGATAAATATACCATATGCTGTGGTTATGTCTGAAATTTCTCGTAATTCTGTATGAAAAATCATTATAAATAATAACAATAAAATATTTTTGCTCTGTGAGATTAGTTTGCATATTTGTGATTGAAAAATTCCTGAATATAATTCCTGAATACAAGTCCCGCACTAGGAATAAATACATCCTGTGTCGCGGGGTACTTTACAAACATTTATGAAACGGACATAAAGAACACCCAGACTCAGAACAACACTGTTGTGTGATCCACAAAGTTTTGTCCCATATTCACAACACTGCGTGGTAGAAGAGTCGAGGTGACCGCTTAAACCACTACTACATCCGAATAGTGAATTCTGAAATTGCTATAGAATGCTGTGCTATGCTATACCTATTGCTACGCTGTGTGAGTTCTTTCTGCGAGGACATTATGCACCAGAAGGAGGCCGCAGATCGGGATCGGGAGAGGGCCGGTCCGCTCGAAGAAGGCAGCGAAGGGGACGCGGCAGAGGTCGCTAGCTCAATCGCCGCCTAAGGGTCGCTGCAGCCACATCTTAGGGCCACCGGCCACGGCCATCTCGGGATGTGGCTCAGACATGAGTTAAGGCAGGGAGGACTGCAGAAGCCGCCGATGCGTTCCTTGAGCTCCTCGCGACTGCCGAGGTACGCCGCCGCGGGGTTTAGTGTGTAGACCGGTTCTCCGGGAGTCCCACATAATCCCTGCGTTTCCCCATTTAGGATATGGTGCGAAAAGCATAACCCGCGTGAAAAAAAGGCTTGCGGCCTATTTATCCCCGGAGTATCTTGACGTAAAACTGGTGTGAGTGTGAATAAGAATAAATAAATTATTACCAAGTACAATCAACTTAGTAATTATATTATCATGATTAAAGAATATGTGTTATGCATATCATTTATAGGGGAGTCGTCGAACTTCGTCAACAGAAACCTGCTTAATAGGTAATACTAGGCATCCACCTAGTTATAATATGCAACTGTTTACTGCCAGGGAGAGTTATAGACATCAGTATTTTGCCTACTTATAAAAATTAAGGCTGGAAACGACAGCCAATACACAATTTGAAGAATTTTTAAGGAACATTCAATAGTCTGCAAAAAAAATCTGTGTTAACTTTTGTTGCTCAATATTTTAAGTTTTGAATGCTTAAGTTAAGCAAAGATATACTAATAACAGATATTGATTAAATACCAAAGTTTCGCAGATATGAAGATCTTTACAATAAATTTATCAAAACCTTAAACTTACATATTTGTTATAACAAATTATTAATATATTTTACTCTGAACTTTATACATCTGTTAATAATTTACTCTTTGATCTGTCTCTTTGAATACGCACGTATACGTATGTAGGGTCCTTTTGATGTTATATTCCGTATCAAATAATATAAAATTGTAATATTAAATCGAATCCGTGTGGTGACGGATTAAGAATACTGAGTGTCACGACCTATTTATCCCGAGGGTGTCGTAAGAGACGGTTAAGGGAGCAACCTACGCAGGACAAAATACTGCAAAGAGATGGAAAACTTGACACAAACCCTATACCAACCCGTCTGGCCAGCTTGGTATAGTAGGCCAAAACCTCCTTTGTAAGGAGAGGCCTATGTCCAGCAGTGGACTATTAAAGGCTGTTTATGTGATGTTATGTGAATCGAATGTTTGATAACTGTTTATTGGACAAGAAAGTAAATCAATCTTGACCACGTAGATCCATGCTTGGGCAATATCACAATCTTACAGAAAACCATTGGTAAGAAGTTATGTCCTTGCTCCTCATCAAGGGAGTGAGGTTACCAGTTAACGTAGGGGCCACCCCCACGTGCTCCATGTTGCCGAAACTCCAGTGAGAACACAACATAAATGAATTTAACAAATGTATAGTGCTTTGTTTTAATATAATACAACCCAAAAATTCTTGATTTATATGTAAAAGAATCGGCAGAATTGCATAACACCGAGAAACCACAAGATGTGAGGCCGTGGTATCACGCGGGCCGTGTCTGGTAAAGCATGGCTCTGCCACGCTAATACCAGTGAGTACATCAGTAACAAGTTTATCTCATGGGCTGTAACTTCCAACATATGTGTTGAGCATACCACGCAATAACTAAAATAAACCTTAACACTAAACGTACATCGGGAATACTCGAGCAAGAAGACATGAGGTGGAACGTTGCTTAATTTGACTCCAGCTAAGAATACTTAGTACAGCCGTTGGTGCCAGACATTTGTTAGACATACTATAAATCTAGCACATAGGAGCGATGTGCACCAGAATATATTAGAAAACAGTTACGTGAGGTTGCAACGAACAATATGAACTGAACTTCGAAACAAAATGTAAATTTAATTTAAAGTTCCTTAAAAGAAAAACAGTTATGTTTCCGGTTTTGGAACGTAGTATCGCGCGTTACACACTGAGCGGATGGGAGCGAGACCGAAAAATGTGTAACAAGACTTTCTTCCGACACTTCTTGCTATACTTTGTTCCGACTGGGGTAAATGGACCACTCATACCATTTTGTTAAGATGTTTTACAGAGGAGGTTATGTAAACTATAACTCGTATAACTAGATTTTGAAGTTGTTAATAGTTTTCCAGTTGCCTAAAAGTCTTTTGAACAAATAAGTAATCAAAGTTTCCCAATTTCGCCTTTTTGCTATAAGTTTGACGTATATGTGTGTGTGTGTGTGTCTGTGTGTCTATCTGTGGCATCGTAGCTTCCGAACGGATGACCCGGATGAACGGATTTTGATATAGTTTTTTTTTCTTTGCAAGGTGAATTAGTCGGGAGTGTTCTTAGCTATGTTTGATGAAAATCGGTCCAAGATGGCCGCCGTCACAAAATGGCGGATTACAAATTTTTTCATAACTCCCTGAAAATGGGCATCAAATGAAAGGGCTTGACCACTAGAATACTATACACTAAGACAATTTTCAAATCCAAGATGTGGGTCGGGGTTTATTTTAATTTTTAATTTAATTTTGTTAATAACATGTTATTAACTGTGGATAATTCTTAAAGTATATTAGATATTTTTATATTTTGTTTCGAGATACTTTAAGTCGTGGTTACATTACTGCCTTGAAGAAATCTGTATTTTTTGTGACAACGGTCGGACGGGTCACCAAGAGACACGTGTGAGTGCCCCCTCCTCTAGCTTTAGGAGGTTGGGGGTCTGTGAGGCCGTAGTGTCACTTCAGTCAAACCGGCTTATATGTACGAAGCAAGGCTCTCCCATGAAATGAAAAAATATCATGTAAAACTGGAATATACTCGTATTTTTATTTTTGGTTCGGATCTAATTCTCCATTTTTACTTACTTAATATTTACTAAAACCATTATCTGAGCATGAACTTAGGCGATATATTCATTGTACAAATAATTTTGGTAGCCAAAAACATTTGTGCGTAAGTGCACTTAAAAAACTTGTTACGACAATGGACTGAAACCATTTTAACCCTTTAAATAGAGCATGAAAATTTCAACAGAAAGGATGAATTGTCGACTGAATGGAATCATTATTTAGAACTGGGGTACGATGGACTATCCTGATCATGAGGAGTTAGTTGGAATATAACTTTGAGTTATGATGTAATGGACTGACGTGTAAGTACGTGTAGTCGTATAGTAGTTCACATATTGCCAGATATTCGGCATGTCGAGGACATGGCTTGAGGTGGATCACTGTGTCGCTCAATTTCTTACGGGTCATGGTAACTTTAAGAGCAAGCTTTATTCATTTAAATTAGTCGAGTCACCATTGTGTCAATGCTCAACACCTAACTCTCACTATGAATAGTCTGCTCATCATATCCTCTGGGAATGTAGTCTTTGGTATAATGAACGTAATATAATGCTGAATAGCTTGCAGGTGACATCTGGGGCGGTGTACTATGGGGATCTTGTGTCAACTAGGGTGAATTTCCGTGCGTTTAGGCGATTCTGCCATACATATTATAGAAATCAAATATAGCTCACGTAGGACCCATAATATTTTGTGGCCGTGGTGCTTCCCTGTTTAAAAGGGTGTATGCCCATTTTACTTCATTTTGTCTCCCACTTTGCTAAGGAGGGAAGTGGATATTTCCAACTCCTAGAAATTTTCTTCTGATTAATTTCGTTGCGGGTTCCAAGACAGTTTAATTTCTTCCTGGGACTTCTCGAGTGACATAACTCGATGTGTTCGTGGGTCACTGCTGTGGATCCTGGTGTACAGGAGTTACAGTGGTGGGCGTGTGGGTGGGATTAGTCCCAATCAAAAAAAAAAACAAAGCTATTCAGCAGAGAAGCTAATATTTTCATGGTTTGCTAGGCTTGGCCGAAATTTATGTTATTTCTTTTTTCTTATTTTTAAGAGGCAAATTCCGTGCTAGGAATATATCTTGTGTCGGGGGATTTACAAATACTTCATGGAACAGACACAAAGAACATCCAGACTCAGAAAAATAATTTGTGGATCACACAAAGTGTTGTTTCACGTGGGGATCATAAGTACAACACTCAACTTATTAGAACGCGGCGAGGTGGCCTCTTAAACCACTACGCCATCCATGCAGTCTGACTTTTTATCATATTCTATGTAAAATTTAAAAAAATACGTTGCAACGATTTGAACAAACTCTACGAATTGTTAATTGAGTTTATATTGAACTACGATGGTACTCTTTCTCTCTCTATACAGATATGAATGACAGCTCAAGTAATACTGGCCAATTAATTAAACCATTAGTAAAATATGGGCTAAGTTTGACCACCAGGCGATCAACTATAAATTAAAACAGACATTCGCTTTGGTTTTGGTAACGAAATAGTTGGAATATCAGTATCGCTGGCACATTGCTGGTTCAAATGACAACCATTATTATTACTATCATAATTTATTCATCTACATTTTCAACATATAAACTAAATCTTTTAAGGACAAAAATTTAATTTTACCAAAAACAGACGTATTAGATGTCACATTTAGATCGACGATGTGTAATGTTGTCAATAATAATAATAATTGAAATTTTGTGAGTGTATTCACTTGAACATATTAGTGAAAAATATTCCAAATATATATATATTTAATATTGTTATACATTTTAATTTCTAGTCTTTAAATAATCGACTGCACGAATGGCGTAGTGGTTTAAGCAGTCGCCACACCTCTTACTACTACGCTGAGTGTTGTGAGTTCGATCCCCACACGGGATGACACTTTGTGTAATCCACAAATTGTTGTTCTGAGTTTGGGTGTTCTTTGTGTTCGTTTCATGTATGTTTGTAAAGTCCCCCGCGACACAGGATATATTCTTAATACGGGAGTTGTCTTTTGTTAAGAAAAAAATAAAGAGAATAATAATCACGAATTTTAGTATAATAAGTCCTTATCAAACATTATTTTTTGTCGAGAATGCTTTAGAAGAGTTTTGGTCTCCTTCATCATAAAATAATACTAAGAATCCTTTTTTATTCATCTCGTATTGTACTATAATTACTTTTAATCTTTATCCAAGTCTGCTGCAGCCGGCAGCGGATCCTCTCCATTCTTCACTCATACCATATTGTTAGATATTTCCATTTTTCTCCTGCCTAGAGTAAGGTAACAAACGATGCGTGGTCATTATACCAACGTCAAAGTTACCACTGCGATCTTAAACTGACTATTGCTTCACTATTTTAATTAGCAAGCAATAAAGATTATAATACACACAGATTACAACACACATCACATCAACAGCCTGCTGGACATAGGCCTCTCCTTAGAAAGGAGGTTTTGGCCTACTATACCACTCTGGTCAGACGGTTTGGTATAGGGTTTGTGTCAAGTTTTCCTTCTTTTTGCAGTGCTGGTGTCCTGCGTTGCTTTGCGCCCTTAGTCCGCTCTTACGAAACCCACGTAATGAATTGGGGCAGTGAAATTCCGTATTCTTAATCCGTCACTACTCGGACTAATTCTCATATAGCCGTATAACCTGCAAGGCGTTTAGGCTACCAAGCGTGACAAAGAAATATAGGTATTATAATTTGATATGAAATGATAACACACACTGGGAACCATTTTGTTAGATGATTAATTTGATTTCAAAGTGGGACATTCATTTATTCGTACTATCGCACTGTACGAGTAAACAGATTTATAAAATTCTTTCACCAATGGAAAACAACATTGTCAACGAATAACATAGGCACCTTTTTCAAAGCTAGTAGAAAATAAACGCATATTGTTGCAAAGTAGAACGCACAACACACTAACTCATTCCAATACAATAACCGCATGAATTATGTATTTACAAATATAGTCCGAGAGCTCTTGACTTTACTTAGTTAATAAATTACGTTGGGTCGTAAACTTCATACGTAGGTAGTGACCTCCGACTGACAGGGAGAATTCTCTCTTAAGGTGGAGAGTTCATATCTTCTTTTGACGCGGAGAGTCATGTCGTTGCAAAGATTCTAGATACATATTTAATAGCTTTGTTTTCTATTATATTATTTAATAATATAGGTACGTTCTAGAGCTAGTATTCCAGTAATCAGTAACTTTAATAATAATTATCTCAAGCACCTCACAACAGTTTTATCGCAAACTAGGCAGAGCCTGTACCATGGTGACCAGACTGCTAATATATAATCACATAATATAACACCCACACAGGGAACAAATGATTTTGTTCATCACACAATTATTTGTCCTGGGTGGGAATCGAACCCACGACCTCTGGCTTAGTAGTCAGGGTCAATTGTACAGACAGTTGTCCTTTTTTTTATTATATTACATGTATATCTATGATATTGAGTCCTTTATATTAGCGCAGGAGCCAGGAGATTCTTAAATATATGTGTACCAACTTATGTCAATAAATTATAATTATTATTACTAACCACTAGACCGAAAGGCCCGTCAAACAACGTGTTGTCAAAAAATTACTGCTATAAATGCAAAAACTAAGAAAAAATATCGGAAGAAAAAGAAGTGAACTCGCCGAAACCTTATATTCTGGAGAATTTTATTGTGAACCAAAAGAACTAAGACAAAATGTACACAAATGTGACAAAAAATTCTCTAAAATTTTATTTAATACTACACATTAATAATTGTCGATTGAAATTCCAAATTCTACAAATTAATGTCGAACTAACTAACCCTAAAGTGTTATAAAAGATTGTGAATAATTTATCCACATTTCAATCAATCAAACACAAGAGATATCCGACGAGTCCAAGAGTACGTAAAAATGTCTTAATATCCACTAAACTAATATCTTAAGTATATAAACCAACCTCTAAAATACTTGTTGAAGAGTTTTTGATATATTAGTAGCTTAAAATATGTTTATCCATTCTCAAACTGTCAGGAATTAAGTACTAAAGGCACACATTGAACATTTAAACCTCGAACCCAGGAAATTGAAAAATAATAAAAAATAGATTTAAAAACTTAAATTCACATTCTCTGTCCGTCTATTTACGTTGGGAGTATCAAACTTGGACATTGTCCGGCCCGGATGCCCACCGCCCCGAACCCCATCCGGGTACGGTTCGTTTGATATTCAACCGGCTCAACGCAGGTGTCGCCTGCATGCGACTCTCGCGGTTGCTTAGTTCCGCATAAAAATAATATTTAGGTAAAAGAGATTTGGAACCCAGCCAACGGTTGACATTTAAGTATTCAGAGTTTAGTAGTGAAAAATGATTATGTAGTAGTTTATAAGTTATATGGTTTCTAAAATTGTGATTCTTATGTGAGATCAACAAATAATAATAATTCATAAACAAACTAATAGTTCAAAACTCAAATCCAAACATCTTTATTTCTTAAAAAAATTAAATTATTTGAAAGTCTCGTCTATTGTGTAGACTCTAAATTATACATATATAGATCAACACACACAACAGCAACAATATCTGTTTTGTCAAATATTTATCAAACTAAATATATACGTATACAAAATCTCTTATATGCCTATGTCGATCTACAACCGCCCATTTCCATGGGTTTGAGCCTCGTGAGAAGAAAGGGCAAACAAACTCACAACTTGTTTTAATCAACAGACAAAAATGGCATCAGAAAATATACCTAACAGTAAGTCATTTCAATAAGAGTGTACAAGCTATATTTTTTTAAATACTTCTATAGTGAGTTACACATTTACTCTTCCAACTCTTTTAATAACTTGCCTAGTATTTGGACTGTGGTATATTTCAGTGATATTGACAATTTGCCGAAAAATATATACAAGATTGTTTTTGACGGACTAGGAAATGTAGGACAGAAGAACTACGAACAGCATCCACCGCTGACCTAGGTAAGACTGTCTTCTAGGTTTCAGCACTTTGCGCGGCGCCACTTCCCACAGAAATCATTTTTAAAATACTTTTTGTCTATTCGCTTAATTTACAACAGTAAACATTATTAAGTTTAGAAGCAATTGTAGAACGACATCAAAAGTTATAACTACACTACTGTCATGCTCTAAACACTGAATATAACGCATTTTATATTTTTAAAACCGTTTTTATTTTGTAATATTTAAAAATATGTGTTTAAAAAAAACTATATATGTACATATTAAAGTTATTACTAAGACACAAAAACCATTTTTCAGTTCTTATAACATTTCGATATCTAGTAAATTCTTTCAAGAATTTAGGTAAACAGCATCCACAGCTTTTAGTCTTTAATCAATATTACTTCTATCAGTATTACCAGGGAGTTCGCAATCACATTTGACGTCACAAATCCACATTGGCAGGAGAAGCCTTGCCTCCGCCTCGTTACCACACGCCTCCAAGTCTAAGCACATTAAAAAGATTACCGGAGCCTTCAATCCGCTTACTGTTCTGGCCAATTTGGTAGAAAATATCAACTGAAAATGGAAACCCTAACATTTACCTACCAAGAAAAGGCATATCTATTGACATTTTATCATGAGCTAACAATTTTTTGAAATATAAATATGTTGGTTGTATTGCAGATTTGATTCTGCGCCGCCGAAGGCCACCTTTTTTTTCCAGTGCGGAACTCCTTTCGGATACCTCCCATCAGTGGGATGATTATGTCGGAATCGAACCGACCAAAAACTGCACGCCGTCTCCAGATACCAGTGGCCGGGGAACCAGGTATACCTTAGAAAGGATAGCCCTGGTACCCTGACGTACCTCGGGCCATCTACCTCTTATAGATGACCGCCTCCTGTGTGGAAACCCCGTTAACTAAGAGTCACAAGTGTGATGCCACTCTTTCCTGTATTATGATGGGAGGTTATTTTTTTATTTAATTCACAATAGTAACTTAATTAATTTAAATTAACCTATGCTACACACACATCATACAAAACAAAAATAACAAAGTAAAATATAACAACTAGATAATGAAAAACATTATTACTACATACGAGTATTTAATATAACTTTATAAGATATGAACATTATTTTTCTATCATAACATCCAGCAATACATCTTTCAGTATTTTCTTTAATTTACCGGTACTTTTTTTTAAATTTTCTCTTAACAACTTTGTTTTGTTGTTTACTTCGGTTACCAGGTACTTCACTTCAAGGGTCACCGTAGCACTGAGCTCATTCACTTAGTAAAAAACAAAGAAGGAATATATAATCATGGCTCTCCCACGGTGAAATATTAGATTAGAGTAAAAAAAATATGGCATAAACCTTTTAAAATGTGCCGGTCCCAAATAAAATGAAAATAGGGAAAGAAATGATGATGATTATCGGATTAGATTAGTATCAACTCCTTTGGCCTGCTTGTTTTCAATCCTGACTGCTGAACCAAATGTCATAGGTTCGATTTCCCCCACGCCAAATATTCTGTGATGAGCTTTATTATTTGATGTATAAATAGGTTTACTCTGAAATGTATGTGACTGGTTGACGGCAATGTAGGCTTGCCACCTATGAGGTAAATTGGACTAAAAGCCAAAATTAAAGTTGGCAAATGTCGGAGTTCATTTGCTGCTTTCTACCTCTACGGGGATAAACAATGTGTGTGTCGAGGACATGGCTTGAGGTGGATCACTGTGTCGCTCAATTTCTTACGGGTCATGCTAACTTTAAGAGCAAGCTTTATTCATTTAAATTAGTCGAGTCACCATTGTGTCAATGCTCAACACCTAACTCTCGCTATGAACAGTCTGCTCATCATATCCTCTGGGAATGTAGTCTTTGGTATAATGAACGTAATATAATGCTGAATACCTTGCAGGTGACATCTGGGGCGGTATGCTATGGGGATCTTGTGTCAACTAGGGTGAATTTCCGTGCGTTTAGGCGATTCTGCCATACATATTATAGAAATCAAATATAGCTAATATTTTGTGGCCGTGGTGCTTCCCTGTTTAAAAGGGTGTATGCCCATTTTACTTCATTTTGTCTCCCGCTTTGCTAAGGAGGGAAGTGGATTTACTGTATTTCCTACTCCTCCAATTTTCTTCTGATTAATTTCGTTGCGGGTTCCAAGACAGTTTAATTTCTTCCTGGGACTTCCCGAGTGTCATAACTCGGTGTGTTCGTGGGTCACTGCTGTGAATCCCGGTGTACAGGAGTTACAGTGGTGGGCGTGTGGGTGGGATTAGTCCCAAAAAAAAAAAAAAGTCCAATAACACGTTCTTCAAATGCATTTGATGTGAAACAAAGCCAGCTTTTACCAAACATCAGTTATTTTTTTATCCAGTGACAGCAGTTATCACAATTTATTATATTTTTATGTTTTCTCTGAATTATTTTTTTGCAAACAAAATAGTCTATACTTTATTCAATTTTACATTAATTTTCTCTCATTTGTATAGGTATTAGTCAGTTTTTTATTTAATACTTTGAAGATGTTTAATTTCTGTTATTATTTCTGATTAAATAATTGTTACACTAAAGTTAAATCTGTAATAAAGTTTGCTGCGGTTCGCAGGAATTTCCTTCCTAGGGTATACTTCTTACCTTCCCCTAATGTAGTAACTGTAAGGTTATCATCGGTTCTAGGTTCCAGTGCAACAAACTACTTTACCATATGGCTCCGGTGAGGTGATGACCCGTGGGGGGGTCTAAAGTCTAGGGCTCACTATTCCTATTATAAAGAGAAAGGACACAGCATACATATTAGATGCAGTTTTACATGCACAGATAAATGACATAATACACAACATGAAACAAGAAAGAACATAGCATACATAAAAAATTAACCCTACTTTGTTGTACCCTAAACGGGCATAAACGGCAATTTATTCTAAAACAGACGTCGAGAAGCATATTTATTTGAACGGAAAATCTCATTATGTCCGACAGCCTACATATAAATAAGGGTATGCACAGGGTTAATTTCAATTCGTGTAAATCCTTCAATCCATGTGATTAGCTTTTGATACGAAAGTAAATTTAAAAGGGGTGAGCGGCTTGTGATACCATTGTCTTTGATATATCTTATTTTTTGTCTTTCAAATAATCAGAAATACTGATTAAATAATTGTTACACTAAAGTTAAATCTGTAATAAAGTTTGCTGCGGTTCGCAGGAATTTCCTTCCTAGGGTATACTTCTTACCTTCCCCTAATGTAGTAACTGTGAGGTTATCATCGGTTCTAGGTTCCAGTGCAACAAACTACTTTACCATATGGCTAAGGTGAGGTGATGACCCGTGGGGGGGTCTAAAGTCTAGGGCTCACTATTCCTATTATAAAGAGAAAGGACACAGCATACATATTAGATGCAGTTTTACATGCACAGATAAATGACATAATACACAACATGAAACAAGAAAGTACATAGCATACATAAAAAATTAACCCTACTTTGTTGTACCCTAAACGGGCATAAACGGCAATTTATTCTATAACAGACGTCGAGAAGCATATTTATTTGAACGGAAAATCTCATTATGTCCGACAGCCTACATATAAATAAGGGTATGCACAGGGTTAATTTCAATTCGTGTAAATCCTTCAATCCATGTGATTAGCTTTTGATACGAAAGTAAATTTAAAAGGGGTGAGCGGTTTGTGATACCATTGTCTTTGATATATCTTATTTTTTGTCTTTCAAATATTAATATCACGTTGAGAGTAATTTTATACCCGTAGGATTCCTTCTTTTAACTAAGATTCAGATCAACAGCCTTTAATAGTCCACTGCTGGACACAGGCCTCTCCTTAGAAAGGAGGTTCTGGCCTACTATACCACGCTGACCAGACGGGTTGGTTTAGGGTTTGTGTCAAGTTTTCCTTCTCTCTGCAGTGCAGGATTCCTGCGTTGTTTTGCGCCCTTAGTTGGCTCTACATACACCCACGGGATGAATTAGGGTAGTGACATTCCGTATTCTTAATCATTCACTACACGGATATTTCTCAATACTACGTCATATCTATTTTTTTTTTAATTATTTCAAGGACTTGGTTGCAAAACCTTTAAACCGTCACATGTTACACGGACACAATTTTTGTGGGCACATGTAACATCAGAATTTTAAAGCTGTACCACATAACACATACTGAATTTTGAAAAATTCAATAATCAAAATGAAAAATCATCGGCCATCGGCTGACCCATGTGTCTTCGGTATACCTTGACGGCGTTGACCTAAAAAGGGTTTACAAATTTAAATACCTGGGTCATATTCTGACCGATGACTGCAGAGATGACTAGGAAATAGAGTGAGAGCGCAGGCCGTTGGCGGTGAGAAGCAACATGCTCGCTCGCAGGTTTGCTCGATGTGCACATGAAGTTAAGATAACGCTTTTTAAAGCATTTTGCAAGTCTTTCTACTCGAGTAGCCTATGGGTACGGTAAACGCGGCGATCCTATGACACCTTGCGTATTCAGTATTACAAAGCTTTCAGAATGTTGTTGGGGCAGCCGCGACGCTGTAGCTCCATTCGGGCGATAATTCGTAAAATAAATTGCTTCCATCTTGCAGCGTCTACGGAACGCTAACAACATCATTCTGAAAATCATTGCTACAAGGTTCGAGTGCCCTATTCAAAAACATTGGATAAAGGCAGTTATAGGTATAATATGAAATTAATTTAATGTAATGATACTAACTTACTTATAAGTAAATTGTTACTAATACACTAAAACTTTTGACTTGCATCACTACGGTCAAAAGTAGACAAAGGTACTGATTTATCCTCAAACAAATACCACAAAACCCCGACTTCTTCGATTTCTACAATTTTTTCTGGTAAAACCACTACATCTCGACAAAGATAAACTCTTCCTTTCTGTCAAGATCTCTCGCTCATCACCTTTTCTCCTTCTTCTTTAGATGGTCAAACACTAATAATATCACAAATTATGTCCTTGGGACAACAACACCGAACCCTGAATGCACTTGCATCAGTTAATGCTGTCGGGAACTCGAAACTGCATCCATATCTTTACTACTCATCTTACTGTCATGGTCTTACGGTTGTTCTCAAGTTGTTACTCTACCATTCTACACATATATTAATAAAATGAAGCCGCAAGCTTTATCAGCATCATCATCATCATCAACAGCCTTTCATAGTCCACTGCTGAACATAGGCCTCTCCTTAGAAAGGAGGTTTATGCCTACTATACCAATATACAACCTCCAAGCTTTATAGTTAGTTGTCAACTTAACCTCAATACGGAAAATATTTTTTAAAGTAATAAGAATTTGTAACTTCCAACAGCTTCTGGACTACAATGTCTTCTAAACTATATATTGGATCAGAGAAATTAATCTAAGTTCTTCAAAGCGGATCGAACGAGTTTAAAGTTAAACGAGTCCTGGCTTCTCCAAGGTGGGTAATTGCAGAAACGTGTTGATGAACTTTATGATGGCTTTATGGTGGTAGGATAAGAACGCGTATTGTAATAGGTAACTATCTTCAAAACGAACTATTCGAAAATACCCACGGTAGTTTTAATTGTAATAAATTATATTAATGTTGCACCCTCATAACTATTATCCACTAACATATTTTAACAAAACGCAACACAATAATACGACATCAATGCACGAGTAAATTTACGTAGGAACTTTTGGATTTACAACCGAAATTATAACCTACGAATTTAATATAGCAGGTACAATGTAACTTGTAGTTGGGCATATGCGCACTAAACGACCAGGGTCTAATTTAATCAACAGACATCTTAGCTCATGAAAATTAATGTCGGCCCAACAAAATGGTCATTTGGACCAATAACCAGAGGAAAGATTATTTTCCCTGCAATTATACCGGCACGAACCCAACTTGCATAGGATCACCATGTGTTAGAATTTGCCAGGATTTAGAGGTATTTTACCATTATAAAATTTCATTGCATTCTCAAAACATAAATAAATGAAATGAGATACACTTAATTTGAAACTTTAATAGTAAAAATTCACTTATAATAAAATCTATAGACGAAATAAAAAGGTACTAACATACGTCCACTAACTTTCTTTTCTTCTTTAGTAAGTAAATCTTTAGTATTCTTTCTCTTCTTTATTAAATTATTCCATAAGTAAATCTTTAGTATTATTCTTACTTCAGGAGTTGTATTGTTATGTTCGAATTTAACCTTTAGGCCAATTTTCATAGCTTATGCCTATAGCTTTTCATAGCATATTTCCTATTTCTATAGTCAGTCAATGCTTTTAACTAATACTCTTCGGATCAACGTTGAAGTAAATGGATTTATGGACTTACCTATTACTTTCCGTCCGTGTGGTGATGGATTAAGAATACGGAGGGTAACCACCCCTATTCATCCCGTGGGTGTCGTAAGAGCCGACTAAGGGAGCAAACTAAGCAAGAAAACAGCACTGCAAAGAAAAGGAAAACTTGACACAAACCCTATACCAATCCGTCTGGCCAGCGTTTTATAGTAGGCCAAAACCTCTTTTCTAAGGAAAGGTCTATGACCAGCAGTGGACTATTAAAGGCTGTTGATGATGATGATGATGATATTACTTTCCAGATGTAAAAATAAAAATCGATCAAAATCAATCTAAGAAAGCTTGTTAAATATTTTCGTGTGATTATAAAGTTATGTTTTAATTAACACATCTAATTAATTTGCTGAGTTATTGGTGAAAATATTTAACTTTTGTGTTTGAACTTAGAATGAGAGATATTCATTCCGACAAATTTTGACAGACAACTCGTTATCATGAAATGAATTCCTAGTAATTTTTTAAAGAAAAAAAAACTGAATAATATGAATATTTCTCACAAAAATATTGCAGAAAGGTTTGGTTTAACCTATGTCCGTTTAGTTTCGATAAAAACATGGTGTTCCCAACAACACCTAAGCTTGTTTATTCATTAATTTACGCGGTATTTTCTCTAGTTTTAGTTTCCTAGTGGATTTGTACGTAATACTTTAAGCTAGTGAATGTAGCCGTTTGTTTATCGTTATACATATGTATTATGTTGTACTAATTCCACGGTCGGTGTAAAATTTTATGTTGAAATGCGGTTCGACTCTGTGAGTTCATAACTATTCTGAAATAGTGAGCTGAGTTCATTGTGCTATAAACTATGAAATCGTTAGGTTTTTATCAAGAAATACAAGTTTAATTTCGAGTTGTACACAGGTTTAACCAACTTAACTTTGTTTTGTTTGTTTTGTTTTTATTGATTGCACGGATGGCGTAGTGGTTTAAGCGGTCGCCACGCCGCTTCCTACTACGCCGAGTGTTGTGGGTTCAAACCCCACATGGGACGACACTTTGTGTGATCCACAAATTGTTGTTCCAAGTCTGGGTGTTATTTGTGTCCGTTTCATGTATGTTTGTAAAGTCCCCCGCGACACAGGATATTTTCCTAATGCGGGAGTTGTCTTTTAAAAAAAAAAAAAGAAATTATACCTTTGTAAAACATTACAGGCCGGAATCCAAGAAACCACAGACATAGCTTTACAACTAAACTTTCATAAAGTAAACAAGAAATGCCAATTTTACTTGTTTGAGCAAAGAAATAATCCTAGTAATAATGTAATAATTTGACACATTAGGAAAATATCCTGTGTCGCGGGGGACTTTACAAACACAAGGACGCACAAGAGAAGGAATACGCTGTGATTTTAGTCGCTTTGATTCCAACGTAATGGTTTACTTTAAGCCCCGATGAGGTGATGACCCGTAGATATGTTCACTAGATATAAAAAATTATACGTACTTATATCTTTATTATTATTATCGACAGCTTTGAATAGCCTACTACTGGACATAGGCTTCTCATTAGAAGGTTTTAAGGTAGGAACTTTTGAGTTGGGATAGGATTTGCTTCAAGTTTTCCTTCTCTTTGCAGTGCTGTTGTCCTGCGTAGTTTGCTCGCTTAGTCAGCAACATCCACGGCATAAATAGGGGTGGTGACACTCCGTATTCTTAATCCGTCACCACACGGACATACTTAAATGTATAGCAAAACAATTATATAAAATTCGGATCGGAACCCAACCCTTCCCCCATTCTGGGGCTCAAAAGGCGAGAACGCACTTGTGAACGCACTCTTGAGTTGCAGGTGTCCAGGGGCGGCGGTAGGTGCTTATCATCAGGTAACTCGCCTGCTCGTCTAATCAGCCCCCAGCTCGTCTAACCTTTTTAGATATTTCTAGATAATTTTGTATAGATATAGGCTGCTACTCTCCTATACAAGTTCGTAAACTTAAGCAGTAGTTCGTAAAGTGGTTTCTATAAACGTAACATATCATTGTCCTTCAGAATGATTCATCTGTTTAAATAATAATTCGCTCAACAATAAACTTAGAAAAAGAGCTGTTATCTATGTTCCTAAGGCTCCTAAGGTATAACAGACTATATATATATATATATATTTTGTTTTTTTTTTCCATATTATTATGTATAAGTAAACGCTTAGCGGTTAAATTCGACTTCCGACTTCGCTTTTCTTCTCAGGCGGACTACTCACCGGCTGACCCAGTGGAGAGATTTATGAGATTACCTCAGGGCGCCTTCTAAAAGAACAGAAGTGTGTGCGTGTGGGAAACCTACGGGATTCCTTAGAGGAAAACAACTTACAACTCAGTCATACATACATGTATATTTCAAAAACAAAATTAAAGTTACAATAGAAAAATAAATAAATTAATCAGTGGGTACAAGAAAAACCGCAGCGGAGCGCGTCAGAGCCGAGCTGATGGTGCTCGGAGCCTCCTCGTCTTCACTCCAGGAGGTCACTTCCCCTTCCGCCCGAGTCGGCTATTTATATTACATATTGAGAAAAGTTCACTATTGGTATTTATAAAGTTAAATAGAAGTACGTAACCCTTGGGTACGGCTGTCCGCTTGCTTTGGGAGCCGCGTGACTGCCTGCTTGCCAGAGGGTACCGAGAAACTTGAATTCGAACCAGAAGGCCACAAACGAACAAGCACGCCGTCTGAGACTGACCGTCTTGACCCCGAAATCTGGGACCCTACGAATGGATTAGCACTCATATTATCGATCAGGTTCCAGAAACAAATAGGTACAACGAAAATTAATAATATACTCACCACTTTTGTGGGTACTTTTAACAGATAATATATTATGAAAATAAAATCACAAGACAATCAAAACACTATTTAAGATTGGAAGACACGAGATAGCAGAGTCTCCCGTGGCTGAACGCCGGACTTATATATGTTCGGTTTCCGAAGTTTCCAGAAATAATCCCTTCTTAACATTTTACTTTGACATTTAAATTATCAACAAGGTTAACACGAACAAAATCAAAAGTAACTCGCTTCCTACCATAACATAACACTCTCAATACCTATACAATTTGTCATGATACAATAATAAAATGACCTATCTACAAACAAACGCCATCTAGTGGTCCGACGGCGAACGAAGAACATCAATACTGTAGTTATAAACTACTTAGGATAAATCAAACAAAATGCGACTGGGGGCAATAGATGTCGCTTTTGGCAACTCCGTACGCAATACAAATATTCTAAAAAAATAACTGTTACAGTTCTATTTTATTGAATACTACTTGAATTGGTTTGTCATAATATATACTGGAACCCTTTACATAGCCGTTTTAAAATAATTATAAATTTTATCGTAACTCTAACTCTAAATATTTTAAATTTCACACATGCCTGTCTGTGACCGTTTAATTAAAAAAATCTTATGACGAATCCTACCTCACGTATTAAGATGTACAATAAATATATTTAAACCTCAGTTTTCTTTTACAACAAAGTAACTGAAGAAGATGAAGTCATGAAACGGAACTTCCTCAAAGGTAACTTATGCACCAACTCGTCGTTCAAAGTTCCCCGAGGCTTACGAGACACCCCAAACTATCTGACCGAAAACAATTCCAAACATTGTTTATCCATGCACCGGTATCTTTACCAGTCCCAACGGAATATTATGGGGTTTCTGTAAGATTTTCAAAATCCCTCTTTGGGTAGTTTGTGGGCCGTTACGGAACGCCACCGGTCATCTACTATATATTGCTATTAAGGTTAGCTGTTCATTTGTGCTGTCTAAATTTTACAGAGTGTTATATTGAAATAGGGATTATCTTTATAGAGCTATTAAGAGGCTTTAATTGTTACATTTATTATGTTCTGAGTAGATTTGGTTTGTGTTGGCAGGATTTAATTTTATAGCTGGATTTGGATTTAGTTACAGAAAGGTACAGTCATAATGCAAGGTCCTACAGCAGGCTCCATCAAGAATGTATAATGCTAGAAATTTTAGAAAATAATCGTAGCTTTTAATACCGAAATTCTATTTTTATGATGACAAATTGGTATTGAACAGATTTTTTTACGAAAATGGGGTCATTTGAATTACGTTATTTGTTTTATTAAAATACATTTGAATATAAAGTATTCGACAAAAAATTTAAAGAAACTGCTCTAGAATACAAGTTAGTGACAGCATTGAGAAATGAATGCATTGTACGTACTACACTATTGATGGTTGTGTAAAAACCGCATAATGGCTCGACGCCTACCGCAGTAACTGGGGGGTGTCATTGTTTCCCCTTTTTAAAATAGAACGATTATTACATTCAAATACTTTCTTATTTGAATACTTTCAAATGAAAATACAGTTATAATCGCTTTAGAGACCTTTTTAGTTTACTCAAATCCTTGATTTTTTACAATAGATTTAAAAAAAAATCTAAAATTATAAAAATATCTTGACACATCCCCACACCTGATCTTAAGTGACTACCGCTGTCACAGACTCACAAGTGCGTTGACGCCATTTGAGTCCTCCCTCCTAGCATTTGGAGGAGTTTAGGCTTCCTCAACCTCATTCACAAATACCTGATTTTTGTGAAAACGTGGCCTATCACTCGGGTCGTACCCATCGTGCCGAAGCATGGCTTTTCCACGGTCCTATTATTAAAATATCCAAATTGTTTCCATTAAAGCCTTATTCACATAAATGTTTCCTGAAAGTTACGAACTTGTTTCCGCTTTATGTGTTTCCTCCGAAACTACCTGAACGTATAAAATTATGCCGTTTCGCTTCTCATTTGCTTAATTAATTTGTTCTGAAATATATGGACCCGAGTATAAAATTATCATTTCATATTAAATTATAATGTTTTTACCCGACTGCACCAAAATGGTTGTGTTTCGGTTGTACCCATATTTCTTTGTCACGCTTGGTAGCTTAAACGCCTTGCAGGTTATACGGCTATATGAGAATTAGTCCGTGTAGTGACGGATTAAGGATACGGAATGACACTACCCCAATTCATCCCGTGGGTGTCGTAAGAGCCGACTAAGGGCGCAAAACAATGCAGGACACCAGCACTGCAAAAAGAAGGAAAACTTAACACAAACCCTATACCAACCCGTCTGGCCAGTGTGGTATAGTAGGCCAAAACCTCCTTTCTAAGGAGAGGCCTATGTCCAGCAGTGGACTAGTAAAGACTGTTGATGATGAGAATTATAACATTTAAAAGTCCCGGTTTGTAAATTTTAAGTATACTATTTTAAACAGTCGCCCCTTGTTAGCTTGTTACATTAACATGTGTGGTGACGGATTAAGAATACAGAGTGTCACCACCCCTTTTCATACCATGGGTGTCGTAAGAGCCGACTAAGGGAGGAAACTATGCAGAACAACAGCACTGCAGAGAGAAGGAAAACTTGAAACAAATCCTATACCAACGTCCTTTCGATGATGTGGAAAATGAATCACACCATTTAAAGGGACCTTCAAGTTAAAGAAATTCCTGTTATATTCCTTTGAGCAGATAAACAACGTGCTAGATTCATATCCAGTACATTGTTTATCTGCTCAAAGGAATATAACAAGCAATTCTTCAGGTGTATCTTACCTGGATTATTACACCACTTTTCTAGTACAACACACGCAGCAAAGTTATCATGAAGGTGTCAGCTAGTCTTGCAGAGCTTCTGATTTACATAATATGACAAGTACACTCGAGTTGACATCTTAGTTTACGTTCAAACATGTACAAGTAAACATATTTTTATCCGCATTTGATCGCGATGGGGGGCAGTGTTCCCAGCATACATATTTCATAGCGGCGCTGGTAGAAAATCAGATCGCGTCACGAATATGCGACCCCGTACTGTTGTTGTATGTTAATCTCCCGGGGCCTATTCTAGAGAAATGATGCACTAAATAATGTTTTGGTCTCTTAAAGTTTTTAAATTACACTAAAAAAAGTTTTTAAGAATAGAATAGCTAAAGCACATTTATAGAATGTAAAGAGGAGTGTATTACCTTTACTCTTAGGATTTCCGGGAAGCACTTTTATTATATGCTTTCAAAAGATTTTGTTTTTAATAAATAATTGTATCTTATCTTTATGACAAAATTAACAAGTATTAATTAATCCTATTGGTTCAATATATTTTGGATACCATACCTTTTATTAATTATTTACCTATATAATATAATAATATATTTTAAGACCCTAATACCTTAAAAATATTTTTCATTTTTCATAGAATTGCGATACTAAAATATTAAGAAGCATGGCCGTAATGCCTACCTATTAACTTGCCTGTCACGGCGATCATTTCCTCGTTTTCTCTACTAAAAATTTTACGACTCGTGCCAATAAACAGCTGGTACTTCCCGTTTCTTTTTATACTTAGATTATCTACGGCATTCTCTTAGCTCCTAAACAAAATAAATTCATTTGCATTCCAAACTTTACAGCTACTTTGGATTAACGCAACATCCTCACGTCCCAGAATAGGCCCCCATCCAGGGCAGGCAAATAAAATTTTATTGCCAGAATTCGCGTTCGTGTTTCTACTAAAAATACATTTTACGTCTGAGTTTCCTTTCGTATGAAAATTTGTTGCGTTAGCACGTCGAGTGCGGGCGATGGGGCCTTTTGATAGTACGATATCTATTTGACTCTGATCAGTTGGATTAAGCTCAAAATATTGATTCAGGGATGTTTATATTCGAATGTGAAAACTTTTTAAAGAAATACAATTTTCTCGATGTTTTGGCATCAATTTGAATGAATTCGTTAGTTTTTTAAATTTTAGACTAAAATTAGTTCTATTTCTCTATGATGGAGTAAAAAAAAACTCAGAGAGAGAGAGAGAGAAAGATGGAAAGAGCCAAATTCAGATGCAGGATTACAATGAAATGACAAAATAATAAATTTGATCTATTTGTACATTTAAAATGTTTTAATAAATAACTACTTTCCAGACATTCAAAGATATCAAAGTATTCCAATATATTTATATAGTTTTTTCGAAGCGTATCGTCGTCGTGTCGCGTCGTATAAGTGGTCTGCACTCCACTGGCTCAAACGTATGTCCTTGTGCCAATCATGGAACTGTCGCGTAATGTTATGTTCAGAATTAGATTACGGAGGTCCCTTCCTGTTGCGTGATAAATGTGCCTTGTATACAGTATACAAGAGATTTTGAGTACTTCTGTGGGATTATAGTAACTAGGATTTTGAAATTCAGTAAGAATATAATTATCAGACTTAAACAGAATATTATTATTAGATTGATTTTGGATCTAATTTCTGTAGTCTGGATTATTGTGTCATCGATTTTCCGATTATCAAGACAATATAATCAATACAGCCTTCAAACCTTAAAAAATAGCCTACTCCCATCTCATAGTCAGAAACGCACTTAGTCTTGGGTTACAGGAGTCCAGAAGCAGTGATGGTCAGTTACCATCCGTTTGTTACCTCTGTCATAAAAAATCCTTACATATTATGAAAGGAGTGACCCGGCCGCGTCTCTCTGTATGACTGCCATAAACTCAAAAACTACCGAACGGATTTTAGTAAGGTTTTTACTAATTGATAGTGTGATCCTTAAAGAAGTGTATAATTCATGACGCAAAAATGCTATATAAACCGGGTGAAAAATGGATTGCGTTACCAAAATCCACATCGGCGAAGGTGCGGGTGGAAGCTAGTATAATAAATACGGCTTTATCCATCTGTGTATTCGTCTGACACTAAACCGGACGGCCGCTTCGACCCTTGACAAGCATCCGAAACTATTTTTACAATTCCAAAATGGGTGTAAAATCCATGGTATCGAGAAATCTTTTATTCCAACATCAATTATATCGGTCACGTAAACATACGTTTACAGCAGGAAAAAAATATAAGTGTTCCAGCAACTATGCTGGTAATTCCAGGAGTCAACAAGAAAAATCGCCGTAGTGCAATAAGTGCTACAATTACGGAGCGGTTGTCTGCTGCATTATGCACGGCGCCAATCGCTAAGCAACATTTCAACCGCTATGGCTGGTCGATTTTTACGTTTTGCGCAAAGCTCCGATCGATAGCGTTGTCTTCCGTGTAAATGATGTATGAGGGCGCTTACAGTCACTGCATGTTAGCGTCAAAGTAAGTGGAATTGAAAATTGCAGTAAATCTTTCAAACACTTTGCGGCTTACATTTTTTAGCCCAATCATATTAGGTCTTTACCTATGAAATTGCCGTTTTGTATGCAATAAGTGAAAGTACTTATTTTTTCAAACTTTTTTATTTCTGTTATTCGAAGTAATCACCCATGCAATCGACGCATCTTTGCCAATGCATTGGCAGTTTATTAAATTATTATATTAATTTAAATTAATCTATACTAAAATTATAAAGCTGAAGAGTTTGTTTGTTTGAACGCGCTAATCTCAGGAACTACTGGTCCGATTTGAAAATTTTTTTCAGTGTTAGATAGCCCATTTATCGTGGAAGGCTATAGGCTATATATCATCACGCTAAGACCAATAGGAGCGGAGCACCAATGAAGAATGTTTCAAAAACGGAGAAAATTTATTACTATTGAGAGATGCAGACGAAGTTGCGCGGGTCAGCTAGTTATTATATCTATATATATTCTTGTAAAAATCAGCTGGACGGGAGGCAACAAACTCTTCAAAGGCATTTTGTACTGCCTCTCGGGAATTGAATTTTTTACCCACTAAAAAGTTGTCTAAATTTTGGAAAAAGTAATAGTCGGTAGGTGCAAGAAATATTTGTAAACAATTTTGCCAACACATACCATGATTTACTAATTAAACTGTGTTGCTATTAATATTTTGTTATAACGAAAACGTTGAGACCATATGAGTGCTTGACATATCACTTCCTTTAACATGAAAGCTTTTAAAACCACTCATTCATAATTATTAAAATTTTATAGCAAAGTTAAGGAATATATTTCTTATTTATTACAGAAAAATTACTTCCAAAATGGTAGATTCTCTCTTCAATTATGTTAAAAAGTACATTTCATTTTCATACATTTTTTGTATTTCATTTTAAACACAGAATCTTACTATCCAAGCCAGTCATCATCTATAGTTTCCACATTGGAGCTGTTGTTCAAAGGGGTTACAATTTCCATAACATTGGCATTTAAAGGCAAAATCTTTTCCTCTACAATATTGAGACAATAAGGACCTACTTCATTTGTATGTGCAAAGCAACAAGATTTCAGTACTAATTTAGACGAAATTCCACATTTAACTGTATTACGACACCCATGAAACCGTATTAAAGTCGTTTAGTAATTTACTTGAAAATTAACCGCAGTCTCCTTGTGGCTGGCTTAGGAACCTTATTGCGAAGTACGCACTTAACCAATAACAGTGAACTTGAATTACTTTCCGTACGTGACTTTGCGTAGAAATGTTACTTCACAATATTTTTTATGTACTTTTCTTTCTGGTTTACGAAGTGGAAAATTTTAGGTGTATTCGGGTTTATGTCTCCCCCGTTTATAGCAGTCTGATGTGACAGTTTATATAGAGATGAATTCAACTATACTGTTAAGATCGTAATATAGCTTATAAATTTAAAACATTTTGTATAGTTCGCTTCATTAAAAAACTGCAATCATGGACAAAATATGAACGGTTTTTTACATACTATTTTTAAGAAAGTTCCTTTGCTTTCTTAGAATTGTTGTCCTAAACGTAGCGTAGGGTATGTGACTACAGTGCGGGCTCGATTCCCGGGTCGGACTCAATGTTTGTATGATTTGCGAATATTTGTTTCGAAGTTTGGGTGTTTTCTATAAATAATATGTATTTATTTACAAATGTAAGTAATCTATCAGTCAATCTAGCTTTCATAATACAAGCTGTGCTTAGTTTAAAACTAGATGACGTTGTGTGTTAGATGTGTAAAATATTATTATTCTCTTTAATCCATTAAATATATATATAAATTACATTTTAAGTATATTTATGTACAAAAAAAATACATACAATAGTGTCCCATCAGTATCGGGTACAGGGACTAAGATATCGGTGATTAGCACTCCAGAGACGGAAACCTCCTCAAAAACTGCTTTCTGCATCAGGTCCTTATTATTTTTATTATAATTACTAGAAGAAATATCAATTGAAAAATAAACTGCATGAAAATGTACAAACCGGTGATTTTTATAATTATATATATCACAATTATATATTACAATATTATTATATATCACAATTTGAAATAATGTAACGATACCTCAAACGTGAACCCTTTGGAGCCGTGTACAGAGCTACAGAGCACGTCAATACACTCGAAAAGCATAACTCTTCTTCTGGTTCAGTCAGGTAATAATTAACAAACGTCATTACACAGTGACACACAGTGACATAAAAGACTTATCAGTCTTTTATGATGTTCTATTTTTTTTTTGTTTCTTTATAAAGGCTTACTAGTAACCGAAATTATTAGTATTCCCGTAAAGCCCTCCAGCTAAGCTAACTTGCTCGTATTAGGAGTGGGTTAACGTCGGTAGTGTACTGATCAGGATTCGAACCCACGACCTCTTGATCGCAAGTCCAATGCCTTAACACTTTGCTGTTCGTTTGTAATAATATAATATTAAAGAATGGCTCGTTGGCGCTGATAAATCCTGCTTCGCTTAATGCAGAGATAGCACCCTTACCTTACTCGGGGATTCAGTAAAATTGCATAATGAATATATGCAAGATTGCCCCCATTAATTGCTTGCTACTTAAGACTTTCTTATTACAATCACCAGAGAAAGAAAAAACTTTTTATCGCCGCAAAATTAATATTCATTTTAACTGATAGCGGTAAAGTTTTGAGGTAATTTAATAGCAATAATTTTTGCGTTGAATTGCTGTTGAGTTATACTAAGACGTTTTTTTATGGTTCATTGGTTTCAAGAGTTTCTCAGTGTTGGTTTAAGTTGGTAAGTTTCTGGACGAGAGACAGTGGTGTAGTTTGAACATAGATTTTCTGAATGTATTTTTATGATAGTCTTTATAGCGTCTTGTAACTGTACCTTTGTGTGCTTTCTTACTGAGAATTTATCGCCGTCTATCTCTAGGGAGTCTTGTACGAAGACTAACAGTCTGCCAAGGTTTATATGTTTTGTAGAAAAGGATATTTTAAGTTAAAACAGATATATTATTGCAGTAAATGACTCACTTTACTAGTAATTGATATTTTATAAATTTTATAACATTAGACATATTATTAAAAAAACTTTCTTGGTGTTTATATCTAACACACGTTGTTTCAAGAATCCTTCAATAAATCAAATAAATATATAGCATATAATAAGTAACTGTGGAACATAAACATAATAACACGACTGCTCTATACATTCCTGCCCCTTTCTTATATTTTTTTATTTCAAACCGAGACCACAAGTGCGGTGTCATAAATGAGAGACCCCATACTTCCAAGAACTCCGGAGGGGAGATCCGATCCATGAGGAGAGGATCCTCCGACCAGGCGAAATTGTATGTATAGTACTTAAGGCATACTGAGAGTTTCTGGGTTCTGATAAATAAGACTAGATATAAGACTTATGATACATTTATTGTTTTTCAAAGCATATTCCCTGTCAACTAATGCGTTTTTGCATTCGCTGAAACCACTGTACAAAGCAGTTGGACCAGTCTTCCTTAGAGAACTTTTTAATGGCTTCATGGAATGCATTCATCGCCGATTCAGGGTTCGTAAAACGTGTGCCTCTTAGTTTGTCTTTCATCATCATCAACAGCCTTTAATAGTCCACTGCTGGACATAGGCCTCTCCTTAGGAAGGAGGTTTTGGCCTACTATACCACGCTGGCCAGACGGGTTGGTATAGGGTTTGTTTCAAGTTTTCCTTCTCTCTGCAGTGCTGTTGTCCTGCGTAGTTTGCTTTCTTAGTCGGCTCTTACGACACCCTCGGGATGAATAGGGGTGGTAACACTCTGTATTCTTAATCCGTCACCACACGGACCACGTTTGTCTTTAATTTTTGGAAACAAAAAGAAGTCGCAGGGTGCGAGACACGGGCTGTAAGGCGGATGCGTCATCAGTTCCATAATTGAAGCCTTCAAATAGGCTTCTGTTACTTTAGCTAAATTTGAGGATGCATTATCGTGGTGAAGGAGGACATACTTCGAGGACGCTTTTCGCGAACTTTTTCTTAAATTCTGGGCAAGCAAATGTTGACGTACCAATCTGCAGTCACTGTCCTTGTGATCTTCGAGCGATACTGTAGTGTCCTGATTTGCCGAAAAAAGAAGCAACTATTTTTTTACCAATGCTTCGACTTTTCTTAACTTTCGTCGGCAAACCTTCAAAAGGAAAGACCCACTCTGACGACTGGCTTTTTCTTTCCTGTTCGAAACAGTACACCCAAGTTTCGTCACCTGTCATGATATCATAGACAACCAATGACTGGCCTCCGTTAAACTTTTTTATTGTTTTACGGCACCACTGGACGCGCAGTCGTTTCTGGTCCTCCGTTAAGTCATTCGGTATCCATCGAATGCAAAGCTTCCAAACCTTCAGATGCATATGTAAAATGTTTTGCACTTGGCTCATTCCAATGCCTAACAAAGCACGAATTTCCACTTTCATTGTGCGATGTGGGGTTAGCAGCTACTACGTAGTTAGGTATGTCTTCGAAAGATAGTACAATCACAATACAATTATGAACAATACAGGTTTCAATGTTTGTAGATCTCCACAAAAAGAGGATAGTCCTGTCAAAAAGTCTATAATAATAACTCTAAAAAATAAAAAGAAGAAATACGAATCTTATTGTGGTAATCTTTCTTCAGCATTGTACTTACACAAGATACTTAATAAAAAGAGATGCAATTATAAATAAACAGATATTTTTTCCCATTTGTGTATCATTTATATAAATGAACGAACAATTTCCACACAAGAATGGCAGGCTCTTATCGCATCCGACCGCAGCTGTCAGCCGTCGGAGGAGACATGTGTCGGATTACAAGACGCGGGGTCATCAACCGTGTCAAGTGTATCGTGAGATATTTGTATTGATTGCTTAGGTTGTTATGACGTGGTAAAAATTTCGTTTATTTTTTGTAATATGTAATGTACCTTTTTTTTGTAATATACTTTGCAACCATTTTTTAATTTAGATCTCTCAAACTTGTCTTTACTGATGAGAATCGGTAAAAAGTTTTCCATACTTTTTTACCTGTAATGTGATTGACTATTCATTATTATTCTAAAAGATCTCGGATCTTGAAAGAATTATATTTCAGTTTTCGGTTTAAAATTGATTTTACCCAAAACAAAATGGACCTTTCCAGACACTTTTACACGTCGATTCGTGCTTTAAGGTAATTCAAACGTTTCTATACCTTCTGCAATTTCAATAAATCAACTTCAAATAACTATAGCTTTTTCAAAATTTTAATCTAACGACAATCTAAGATTCTTTAAAAAAATATTCTAAACTCTAAAAGTCAACACAACAATTTTTGCTACGATATCTTTGAACGTTATTTTCCACAAAATATTTATCTAAAAAACGCTTTAATTTGGCTGCTGTCGTGAAAGCCGCGACATGTGACATCTTGTAACGGGACTCTACAGATGTCACAAAGCTTTGTTATCAGGCGCCTGCGGCAGTTGTGGCTTTGCCGTCAAATCTGAGACATATTCTGGGTAGGTTATGTTGACGTGCTTTTGCAGTTCTTAGCTTGAATCATGTGAGCTAAGAGGTACATACATACCATTTTATTATTCTAATACTTAAGCAGTAGTTATAGAATGGGTACTTTTAGTTTACCTTTACTTATAGTTCTATTTACGGTTACTTAGTTTTTACGGTTTTAGTAGGTCTAAAACCGTAAAAGCTAAGAGAATTACCTACTAACCAAGCAGTTCGTCAATTGATAAATTATAGAACTAACAATTTAGACAAGGGTATGTGTTCTATCGGGATCTTTCTAGATGTTGTTATTGCAGAAGCTAGAAAAAATTGGAATAAGTGGAACACAACTTCAGCTATTTACTGATTATCTTAGAGACCGCTATCAATCTGTTAGTGTGCGAGGTCTGAGGTGAAAAATAGCTGTTAAGGCCTTCTATTAGGACTAACGTTATTTAGCATTTATATTAATGACCTCATCATCTGCCTACCCTTTTCCCAATTTTATATGGGGTCGGCGCAGTATGTATGATTTTTCCATTCTACTCTGTCATGCGTCATCTCACTGTTTACTCCCTTCCTAGCCATATCCTCCCTCACGCAGTCCATCCATCTTTTCTTCGGTCTGCCTCTTCTCTTGTACCCTTCAACTCCCATACCTAAAACTTTCTTCGCCACATTTTCCTCATCCCTATATTAATGACCTATATAGCCTAAAACTACAAATTGGTGTCATACTGTCATACGAGGACGATACAGTTCTATTATTCTCAGCTAAGTCACGAGTTGAGGTATAGGAACATGCAAAGAATGGCTTTAATGAGGTATCATATTGGCTTTGTAAAAATGTACTGACGTTAAATGCGGAGAAAACAAAATATATTTCATCCAACACCTAATCTAAATATTTATGCGCGCAACTGACCATTAGCTAACATTGCATACACTATATAACCACACTTGTAAAACTGACGATGTTAAATATTTAGGTATCTGATTGACACGAATTTAAATTTTTGCAAACACAGAGTTTTGATGTTTGAGAGTATGCAAACTCATATACATTTTAAAAAACCCACGCACTATTGCGGATTTTTATGTAATAAAACGTCATCGTGTGGTGACGGATTAAGAATACGGAGTGTCACCACCCCTATTCATCCCGTGGGTGTTATAAGAGCCGACTAAACGAGCAAACTACGCAGGACAACAGCACTGCAAAGAGAAGGAAAACTTAAAACAAACCCTATACCAACCCGTCTGGCCAGCGTGGTATAGTAGGCCAAAACCTCCTTTCTAAGGATAGGCCTATGTCCAGCAGTGGACAGATTAAGGCTGTTGATGATGTAATAAAACAGATTTATTTGGCTTTGTGTCAGTCGATACTAACATATTGCATAACTTAGTGGTGTGGCGCTGCTAAGACCATTTTCCCCACTTGAACGTGCTCAAAGAGTAATACTAAAAGTAGCCACCTGTCGCCCATTTAGGTTCCCTACTCATCAACTCTATCTGGAATGCAAAGTATTAATAGTTAGACAGGTAATTATATTGCACGTCATACTAAAACCTCACGCGGTACTACCTTTTAATTCTTTGTTCTTAGATAAGAGAAGGAACGACATTATGTGTATCAAACCCCAAAGCATACTTACGTTCACAAATTTTATCGTTTCTTAGCACCTTATCTATATAATAAGATTAAGTATTGAAAATGCCGTACCGTATACGAAGTGTCGAACTCTAGTCGGAGAATATTTAAGTATTCATAATCACGCAGATATAGAAAACATCTTGGCAATTTTCAAATGATATATTTAACTATGTATAATTATGTTATTAAACAATAAGTAATATATATTTATCTATACAAACCTGTTAACTTTAACATACTAACGTCTTGTGACTAAGATCATGATCAAGCGACTTCCTGAAACACAGGTCTCACACCTAGCTCAGGCAATTGGCAAAAGAATTTGTAATCATTTTGATTTTACCTTATTTCTCTATTCACTCTAGAACTTTTAAGAATAGTCATAATACTAGTTTGTATATAGCTTTAATAACAAATTTTATATACGAATCCAATTACAATAAGGTGTAAATCATAAACAAAATGTAACCAATACCTTATCATCAGATGTGAATCAGAATTCTACAAAAAAAATTATTTTCATTTAGTTTCATTTTTAATTCTAGTAGGTGTTTATGGCATAAGGATTTGTGGTTATTAGTTTATTTATCACACTTTTGGAAATTAACAAATTAATTCTTACTTTATATACCAGTATTAAACAAACTCGTTGTACAAATAATTAATTATAAACTGTATAATGTTTTGAACCAATACGTATATTCTGTGAAACCATTTCTTCGTTTATTTTATTCATTTAATTTGCTAGAGAATTCTGTGTTCTTTGGTGTATAAAGAATTCAGAATTCTTAGAAAGAGAAGAATTCTTCCTTCTTCAAAGGTTCCTTGAGATGATCACTCCTCCCCATCACTTGGATAGTTAGCACGCTCTCATTTACTGTGCGCTTTTTAAGTAAGGCCGAAAATACACTTGTGACTCCTGAAATTCAGTTGTATCTTCTCGTTTGTCCCCCGTATCATAAAAACAAATGATTAACAAAAAGGTAATGCAAGGGAAGCCGTAGGCAAAGGCAAAATATATGTATAGATTGGTTTCAGTAAAAAATTGTAACACAAATATGAACACATGGCAAACACTACGCTACAATGGGCTTAACGAGAATACTATAAGAGTGAGTTTACCTACGTACATGAGCTACCAGGATCGTATTTCTGTTTGAAAAAAAGATAAAAGATTTATTTTTATATTTTAACAGTATTTCTTTATTGTGAACCTCAGTAAATATTTAGCTGTTTGAGCGTTTGTTTATTTAATATATTTTCTCCAAACTCCAAAATTTATATACCAATACGTGTAGGGAATTCTCGTACGTATTTTTAAGAAAATTTCTCCAAACGAAAACATAAATACATGTGTGTATATACTACGTACATTAATGTGTGTATATCTTATAATTTAAAAACACCAGAATCAAGCTACAAGTTTCAAGTACATTTATTACACTGTCATAGTGCACAAGTTTATTCAATGATAGTTCACGTAAAATTGACTAATTAAACGAGTTAGAAATAAATATTTTTAAATGGTTCCATAATGTTTTGTAACCATACTACGTCACTAGATGAATGACATATCATTTGTGACATACCATAATTTTCAAATATGCCAAAGACTCTTGAATTTGTATCGAAAATATTGTGATATTCTATGTGTCATCAAACATGAATGTTACAAAGCTTTGTGTCGTTGCGCTCGAGGCTTCGATGTGTCAGGTTGGCAGAAAAACAATATTCTTTGTTCTTCACAGTGAAAAGAAATGGAATTAATAGGTAGATACTATTGGTTGTATTCCCACTGCAGTGGGTATAATACAAAAACCGTAAGTTTTCCAATGGTAGTCTATTGAGACTTCTGACAGATGTCCTGAGGTGAAATTTAATTAGAACAGGGTAAGTAGGTAGGTATAGTAAATAAGTGATATCACAAGGATAACTGTTAAATATTCAATGTATTGTTACAATAATGGAAATACTTTTCTCACAGGCTGACTGATACGTGATTTTCGCCTGCCGCGGTCATGTGACAAAGTTGTTTGTGGGCTAACAGTCTAGATGATCAATAATTTTTATTCATTTTTATCCTTATAGGGCTCAAAAGACTTTCTTCATGTTAACCGACATAACATATGACCTAACATTCCAAGGAACCGTAATAGTCATAACGATCCACGCGTAGAGCGTCTACGAAATGTCTAGCAGCTACGATATGACAGTGTACCGTCTACGGCGAAACCAGTACGCTTGCACCGGATGACATTTAAAAATTCAAATTAGAAAAATTTGAAGAATTGTCATTTACTAACACAAGGCAGTTAAAATTTTCTTTTCTGCCGAGTTACTATTGAATTTTGTTTTAGAGATAATTCAATTTCAAATAACTACTTTACACGTACAATAAGATTAGAAAGAAATCAGTGGAATAGTAAAATTATCGTACGATACTCGTATTTAGTACAACTTAGTTTATTAAAATATTTATAAATTTAATACTGATTTTTACTGAATAAGGCGTATTTTCAATATAATTGTTCATTTTGGTTTAAATATTTCTGCACTATTACAGTTTGTCATCAATCACGATATTGACATGAAGTTAAACCTTTTTTTAACACAACTATTGTTTGATTTCACTTTTTTTTTCTATGAAAGACAAAATATTTCGGATTCAAATTATTGGTTTGCAACCAAAAATAGTAGTAAAATAGTCGCTACATAGAGCACAACTACATCTTATTACGTCTAGCTCGGCTTCCTCTGGCCCATATATTATTGTAAGCCCCGATAGCGGGGCGCTCGGCCAAACACCACCTCCTAAACGGTATTATTACAACTGTGATACAGAATACTCTTGAATTTGGAACATTTCAGAAAGGAAGATATTACTGTTGTACTGTTAGATTTTGGCATTTGGCAATATTAAGTGTTTTCTTTGCATCACCAAAATGTTCGATTATACTTTAGGTATAGGCACCGCACATAACACGCAGAACAGATGGGCGATGGAGTCGAAAAGAATGGAGGACTAGAAAACTGATTTCAAAAATATGTAAACAACATTGTCGGTAAATGCATGCCGATTTAAAACCTTTAAATCCTCTTGAGTGTTATTGAGGAAGACTCAGTTTAGCTGTGGTTATGCTATCTATAAATTTATTGTACTGATAATATTTCAGATGTACCGCGTTAATATTGTAGATAATGGTTTAGGTATCTCGATGTAAATAATTATGTATCCGTACGGGACTTAACGCGTACCATGGATACCAGACTGCTGACTTACATACTTATATATTTTTAAATACATACATATCATAGATCAACAACACCCATGGTCATGCTCGTCACACAATATTTGTCATGGGTGGGAACCGATCCTGGTGGTACGTTATATTTATATTTATTTTCATATCATTTCATCATATTTACAATGTTTTAAAACAGACCAGTTTTGGGCCCGATATAACGACCTTTTATCTGTTACGGTGATAAACGCTGTAACTGGACACCTAGCCATGCTGACTAGATTCCCGATATACACATACATAAGTAAAACCGTATATCCTCTCTAAATATGTATACAGCAAACCAAATTTGTAACTCTAAGGCTAGATTTACCTACGCCGTTTTATTGTATGACATACGACATTCTTGCTCCGTACCAAGTCATAAAACTCACCCTTTGAACCTCACATCGGAAATTCCCACACAATATTCACACCACTCTTTAAATAGCTTGTCAAACCAACTCGCTTTACGACACTGTCTCTTGGTGAGCGGGCCTCATACGAGAAGGGCTCGGAACATCGTCAAAAGTGCGCTCTTATTCACTGTAAGCGTGTTACTCAACGCGTTTTATTAAAAAGACGTAGACGAGGTTCAAGTACGTTCTTTACAGGGTGTTAGGTAATATTGTGATCGAGATTTGGTGCTTATGCGCTTGTGAATAGAGCCTAAAGGGCCATGTAGTGAAAAAGGTCTTTCTGTGTTCTATCGTTCAGAATGTGGGCTCATGAACTTGTTTTTATGGCTGACAAATTGTGATTTATACTAACATTTTACATTATAACAAGGGGAAACTAGACTAGGTGTGTTTTGACAAATTCAGACTAATTATGTAGTGAGGTTAAACGTTTTACTTTTATGTATTTTGAACGACTAATCCGACACGCGAGTACAGGTTTCGGCTGGCGATAAACGGCCTACTACTTTGTCTAGAACCAGAAAAGAATAGAATATTGTAATATCTTTATTTACACCCGCAATTTATTATTTGTTTTGCAATCGCTAAAAAGCAATTTCGGCTGAGCTTTGTTGTCTCAGTACTCCGTCATTTCTTGTATTATATTTATTTCACTTATTTTATGAATCGAAATCGTGAATTTCTTTTTAAATTTAAAGAGTATACTTTCCGTTTAGTCCCATGTAGGCACGGCACATTGATACTTTATATCTCTACAAATAATTCTCTTAATTGGTTACGTTCATTTGGAAACTTAAACTTTTAAATAAAATACATTCTAAAAGATGTTTTAATATATTTATGGGCCATAAAAGTAACTAGCTGCATACAGCATAGCAAAGACGGCCCATTATCCAAATAATATATTGTCAACAACTAAAGCTCAAAAATAGAATCCTGTGACCAAATATTGATCTAAAAACCGAACCAAGTCACAAACGCATTGCCTTAGGACAGGATAAGAAAATAATTAGATCTCTTGTGTGCACATGCGCTTGTATTCCAACATATTTTGAGAGAAACTTTGTTCTACAACATTGTACGTTTGGAACGTGTTAAGCTTGGATTTCGGTTGAATAAATTTGGAAACTGCAAATAAACCGTAATCTATGTTTTATAAGGATGAAATATCAATATATTACATTTTAAAATACTTTTAACTTGATTTTCTCAACAAAACTTTAACAAATATCAAAAACCAACTAAACAATTCTTTCTAAAAACCAAGAGATAATTTGACTTTCGGAATTCTGGAATTTTCCTGAATATACTTAAAGTAAAATAAATAATAAAAAATAGAGATAATAATAATAATAATAAATTAGTATGCAAAAAGCCATAAACGTTCATTTTGGTGAAGAAATTCTTATTATCAAAAGCATGTCGAACCATAACTAAGCTTAAATAAGAGACTGATAATCTTACACTTAATACAATTAACTATTTCTTCTTGAAAACTTGTATTTGTATTCAGTAAGGAAATAAAAATATTTAGTCCTTTATGATAATAATAATTGATTATTATGATTCTACAGGCTTTTGCACGAGGCTTCGATCGCGCCTATGTCGCTAAATGCAGTACACAGTAGCCTATGTCTTTCCACAAGAATCAAAATATCTCCATGTCAAAATTTCATTAAAATCGGTTCAGCGGTTTAGCCGTGAAAGCGTTACAGACAGACAAAGTTAATTTCGACATTATCATGTTAGTAGTATTAGTATGGATAAGCTTTCCTTCACAATTCCAATTCAAAATTTCATATTTTCTTATTCAACTAAATCAATAGACACCGTATGTATATGGTTAAGGAATTCCTTTCATCATCATCAACAGCCTTTAATAGTCCACTACTGGACATAAGCCTCTCCTGAGAAAGGAGGTTTTGGCCTACTATACCATTTATTTTCCTTCTCTCTGCAGTGCTGTTGTCCTGCGTAGTTTTTTCCCTTAGTCGGCTCTTACGACACCCACGGGATGAATAGGGGTAGTGACACTCTGTATTCTTAATCCGTCACCACACGGACAAGGAATTTCTTTACTATCTGATAAAATCTCATCTTTATTGCAGACTAAACTACAAACTATGCGGCTTTTCACCGTGGTGGTGGCACGTGTGCAACGTTGCCTTGCACGCTGCGTGTTGCGCTCTCGTTGCGCGAACGGGCGCTCTTGTTGCACGCTTGCAACGCCCATTCGCCGCACTTGCTGCGCTGTTGTTTGCTGTGCATCCTGTACACACTGAAGCAGTAAGTTATAGATTATATTTATGTTTAAAGATTACATTAATGTTTAAACAAATGTTTTCATACTTGAATTAGGGCAATTGTTTTCCTAAAATACAATACATTGTACAATAGCTAATTCTAGATCCTTAACTAAAGGGTCCAAAGTCGTTATTTTTTTTTTTAATTAGTAGCTTATTAGCTAGTAGCCGTACTTAGTGTTTTCAAAGGTCCGTGTTGTTGTCACGGTTTGGCACTCTTATTGTTCTCCTGCACCCGATAGGTCTATACAAATTTATTGGACTATGTTACTTTAGATTAAATTTTCATATTCCGAAACATTGTAAATATTTAAAACTGATGTACTGGTATTTTTAATCTTAGAGCTTTGAAGTGCATTAGTTCTTAAAATATAACAGCTGAACAATACAAAATAATAAAACATAACAGTTGGGTAAAAATATACTATTTGTAGACTGCATACCGAAAGTTTAAATTTGTTTTTTAAACACCTTTTTCTTAGTTACTTATATTTATTTTTATGTGTATTGACAGTCATATGTGCCTGTGTAAAAGTATATAAGTACTATGGAACAAGTTGTCGGCTGCGTTATTTCCTGCTGCAACTGATACGACCTTCAAACCTTCAAGAAAAGAGCGTACTCCTTCCTCAAAGGCCGGCAACGCGCTTGTGACTCCTGAGTTGCAGGTGTTCATGGACGGCGGTGGTCGCTTTCCATCAGGTGACCCGTCTGATCGTTTGCCCTTCCATAAAAAAAAACCTTTTTGTGTTCGCTTAGTAAGGTTTTTTGGGCAAAGAGTCCATCAATTTCAGTATGATAATGTTTGGAGATAATTTTATTGATTACACCTAGGATATTTTAGATATTTAGGTTTTTTGTGAATTATTTTAGATTTTTTTTCAGTAACATTATAAAGTTACAAGAACTCGAATAGCTTAGGCCAATAAAAAACCCTTTTAAGGAAAGTTCCTACGATATAAAAAGACTGTGAAATTTCACGCCTCACAAAAAACTAGGTTTTATTTTCATCTCACTATATCTTTTTACGTTATAAGTTATCTGTAAGTCTCTCTCGTATGGTTTTTATTGTTGAAATCCCATAAAGTTTTAAATCAACAACTATTAATTCTAATTCTGAAATGAATAGTTATTTTGTAGTAAATTCTACGTAGATATCAGTATTTGTATTTCAATTCAGTAAAGAATACTTGTTACTATCATAATACTACAAATTGGCGCGACTGTACAAAGCTCGTAACAGCAATCAATGCGAGCTGATTGGCCGTATTATGTACAGTCACGGTCTGGTGATTGAAAAAAACCTGGCATTTTGTGTTGACAGCCAGCAAAGCAAAATTTACTGAATTTTGTTACTTGATATAGGTAAATACCGTTGTTTGTATAAGGTAATTTATGAATAATAAACATTTTTCATATCATTCAATTTAATCAGTACATTTATCGATCGTCGTTTAAAAATATATCTGTTATTATACTATTAAGTACAGATTACCTTTGAATAATAATAGGGGTTAAAGTATGAATTTGCCTTTGTATAGTAATATATACTTTGAATTCACATAAAACCTTCATGGTGTGAGATGTCCGTGTGGTGACGGATTAAGAATACGGAATGTCACCACCCCTACTCATCCCGTGGATGTCGTAAGAGCCGACTAAGGGAACAAACAAACAAGACAATAGCAGTGCAAAGAGAAGGAAAACTTGAAACAAATCCTATACCAAAATGTCTGGCCAGCCTGGTATAGTAGGCCTCTAAGGAGAGGCCTCTGTGGACTGTTATAGGCTGTTGATGATGATGATATGAGATTTTCGTGTGAAACTTTTATCAAATGATACCTATGAGGTTATTCTTTTAAAAAATATGCATAAAATATATATATATAAAAATATAACCTTCAATTCCTTCAATTACCGGAGACCACAGCATGCACATTTACAACTAGGTAAATAATAATTTTATGATATTATACAATAGAGCTTAAAACAAAAAGTGCTTAGTAGTTACAATAAATTAAAATTTAAATAAAATGAAGAAAAAAATGTCGAAATTATGAGTCTTTGACAAATGTTAAACAGTTCGTTGCTTTTTACCTAGTTAATGAGATTACCGTGGGCCAAGATCCCACTTGCTGGAGCTGCAGATGTCCATAGGCGCAGGTAGGCACTTACTATCCAACAATTAAAAAATCAGTGACGCTTCGGACTGCCGATAGTAATGAATACTTGACGATTTAAAAAAAAATATTATGACAGTTTTTTTTTTCGATTCGAAAAGCTCCGACATGAATATATATCTGTTATACGTATAAACACAATATATGTTTATATTATTTAATATATAGTTATATTATTGTGTAAACGAGGCCAATCTATATAGATACTTATATACAGATGTGTCGGTAACGATAACAGTGTGGTGAGTTCAATGTTTTTCTCCCATCTCAAAAAATACATTAATATAATAATATAATATTCTACCACATTCACACAACGCCATCTAGTTGTTGTTTGTTGTTGTTTGTTCTTCAAAAATCCACTTCACTGCTTCGATCGAATTCGTATACATATTTCTAACTTTAAATATTAACTAAGTATCAGCATCCATTTTTAATTTACGGAGAAATGAAAATAATCTTAATCCATGTATGAAATCAGGGTCGCACAGCCTTATTGCGCAGGAAGGAAATATACATGTCATCATACAAAATTACCTTACCTTGTCTACACTGAAAATCGTCCAAGTCATTCTTATTTCGTATTATACCAAGAAATAAGGCAATAGCTTTGGTATTGTTTGCTTCGAACAAATCTTTAAGAGACGCCCTCAGATGAATTTTTGGCGTCTAAAGTGACAACTTACAAAGTGTCGCAGCAAGACGCGAAAGAAAATATTGAAGTGTTAAAGTGATATTCGAGTCGCTTACTTGAGTATAACATAGATGGTACAAGGTTTCGGTTACGTTCACATTAGAGGCATTAAAAAGATGGTTTTTTATCATTAGTTCCGGTATACAGGAGCTTTACCAATAGAAAACCAGATAACAGGGCCGTTGGCTCTAAAAATCTCATCATCATCATCAACAGCCTTTAATAGTCCACTGCTGGACATAAGCCTCTCCTTAGAAAGGAGGTTTTGGCCTACTATACCACGCTGGCCAGACGGGTTGGTATAGGGTTTGTGTCAAGTTTTCCTTCTCTCTGCAGTGTTGTTGTTCTGCGTAGTTTTTTCCCTTAGTTGACTCTTACAACACCCACGGGATGAATAGGGGTGGTGACAATCTGTATTCTTAATCCGTCACCACACGGAATAAAATCTAGATTCCATTTATTGCTACAACTTTACTACTCTAAGTCTAAAAGCAGCCAGTGAGCCTGGCGTAATTTTGAACAGGAGAGTGTTCAAAGCTGTCGGGTCGTATTACAGTAGAATAGTCAAATACTATTTCGTCGGGCAGATCACATCAGCTCCCAAATGTTTGGGAGTTCACCGACGTGAATACTGCTCGATAAGTCTATTTCTGTTACCTACTTCACTTCATTTTAAAATTGGGTAAAGGATAATAGTGCCAAAATCGAGGATAATTAACACTTATTTTAAAATGAAATCTTTTTATATCGGGATAAGTTCTTCTAATAACAACTTAAATATTCTGACGATTGAATTCATCATCAAAGTTAACAGAGGACCTAAAAAAACTGCATGTCGATGATGCATATCGATATTAAACCACACTTCTTGGAAATCATTGAGAGGCTTGGAGAGCTATGTTCAACATGGCAGAAATGATGATGATGAAATTCTGACGGCGCCATTTACGAACTAGAATGATGATGCGTATAATATATAACTTTCTTAAAATGATGTCGGATGACGCAAAATACTAATAATAGTAATGTTCAGAGTATTAAAACGTATATAAAAAGCTTGCAGATGTAAATATAAATGTGAATATTGAGTTTTTTAAGCGTTAGTTCGTTACGTATATGAACCATTTATTTCGATTTTATTTACGTGCAAGAAAGAGAGCATGTTAGTTAATACATGGTACTACAATTTGTTACGTAAACTTTATAAATTGTCTGCAAATCAAAGAAAAATATGACTTGCATTGCGAATTTATCACCGTCGCATTGCATAAAGTGAATGTATGCATAATTCATAGCACCGCGCTTATAGGAATGTCGAGCAACACCTTGTACCATTGAAGTAATGTACATCTATTTTAAATTTACCGTCGCTAAAGTTACGATCATAATTCCACATTTGACCTTATTCCTTTTTCTAAAATGCATTAACACACACACACTTCAACTAATGTTGGTTCAGTGCATTAAAGTAGAACGAAAACAAAAATGATGCAAAGAACGGGTGTTATGTTAATCTTACAGAAAGGAAGAATCTTCGGACTAGGCCTGGTGGACCACGGCCCAACTAATCAGAGCGAAAAAATTCATTGCGCGATAGAGGATTAATAGTTCGATGTGTCTTCGTTAGATGGTATTAAAAACGGTTATTTTTTTAGTGTCAATTCGACATCAACCTATGGTAGAACTTTGAATTCCTGATTTAAAAAGGTTTAAACATTTTTCAATATCTTAAACTCATTAATTTGTATACACTTTTTTTGTTTTCGAATAAACTTGCTATACATATATGACAAATAAGAACCTAATAATCAGTAAATCAATTTTGGTCCTTTAGTTTTCAAACAAACGCTAAATATTACCAAACATTGAATTCATTCATTCTAATACGAGTGCGTTCTTGTATAACAACGTTACGCCTCATTTGTCGAAAAATTAAAATAATATGTTCCTCTTTCTGATTTGATCAACGACCAATACCTATGCATTCGTTTGATCTATATAACCTTCACAAGAGACGCAATCTTCACAGAGCCCAGTTATATTAAATAATTTTAAGTCGATTCATTCTCACTTTCATTCCAATAATTCGTCGCCGATTCATTCAAATTGTTGTTCTGAGTCTGTTTGTTCTTTGTGTCCGTTTCATGTATGTCTGTAAAGTTCCCCGCGACACAGGATATTATCCTAATGCTGGAGTTGTCTTTTAAAAAAAAAACAGACAAACAAAATGTCTATGGTACATGAGACGTTAAAAGAAAGTTTCTTTAATATTTTTTCGACTATGATACTGCTTTATTAGAAATGCATTTTGAAAATGACTGACTGGTTTTGTTTCAGTTAGTGTCATTTGTATTAAAACCTGAATATATATTTTAATTTACCTTTATTTGCACACGCAGGCTATCTTCATTTTAACGGTACCAGCAATACTACTTTTTTTATTACTTTTAATATAATATTCATCAACTTCTTAAACCAATTCAACAGACGCTCTTTGTAATTTCTACACATTCTTCTGTAACAGAAAATTTTATGTCACCAATTTTTTCATTATTCTCGGTTCAGTCAGACAAGTATTTAGTTATTCAAGTATTTCTATCGATTAAAGGACCTCTTCAGTTCAGTCTTGGTGCTGAGGCAGTACATAAAACATGATTTGTTTGATTGATGAAAGTGTTTGGTCTTCCAGAAAACACAAACCCAATCATTGTTGTAATTTTATAATGAATTTAAACTCAAATCACCAACTTTTTCGGGTATTCAAAGCTCGTCTTCACAGTCATTTAATGCGTGATCTTCGTTAAGATAAATCTCTCGGTGTCAAGACGTAATTCACTGCTGATCTTTTTTTCTATAGTCTACAGACTGGAGGGACTTAAGTGGGCAAAGGAACATACATGTTATGATAAGTGACTAAAGTCACTTATGGAAATCTGGCAGTCAAAAGAAAAAAGGGCCTCCGATAGCCTCACTTGGTGACCTGACTAATATTCAGCTTTCTATGAGGCCGAGGTACCACTCCGGTTGAACCGGTTATATAGGAATCGGTTCTATAGGTTCTCTAGGAACCGGTTCAGCCGGAGTGGTCTTCCTTTTTCCTTTTTCTTACAATTTAAAATGTATCTTTGAATAGCATTGAGAAGGAAATTTATAAACCATTAATAGAGAACGCTTCACTATTCGTAGAACCGGTTCACTTCACTTCTCTTGAACCTGTTCTTTAGGACCTCCTCTTTAGGTCCTCCCTTTCCCTTTTTCTTACAATTCAAAATATATGTATCTTCGAATAGCGTTGGGAGGGTAATTTAAACACCATTAGAAGAGAACGCTTAGCTATTTTGTATTTATATTTACACAACGAGCCTTTAGATTTACAGTCCAATTACGAATATTGTAATTCACTATGTCTTAGAACAAAATAACTTAATACAAGCCTTCCGCAAATTCTCAAATAAACAACCCCGAGCGGTTCTACTCAAGAATATTTAACATTGAAACAGGCTTAAAATTTCTAAAAGCTCTCTCTAAAATTAAAATTTTATTCACCCAATTATTCAGAGAGGATTATACTTTATGATTGTTTCCAAATAAAGTACACTATGACTATAAATTTTGCTCAAGTGATTTGACGACCGAATGGCGTAGTGGTTTTTGTAACCGACTGCTATTCCGAAGATCGCGGGTACGATTCCCGCTCAAGTCAAACATTTGTGTGCATGAACATTTAATGTTTGATTTGGTCTGGGTGTTTCTATGTAAAATAAGTACGTATTTGCAAAAAAAAAAAGTATGTATGTATTTATATCAGTAGTCTAGTAGCCATAGTACAAGCTCTGCTTAGTTTAGGACTAGATGGCGTTGTGTGAATGTGGTACAATATTATTATTTGATTTCTTTATTGCTGAATTGGGCATATGAAAAAATCGGTTTTACCATATTTTATAACTGGAGTTCTAGAGCTCCTTATAGTGATGTAAAAATTAAGAATATAAAAGTTATAGATCTAGTTTGAGACCAGGCGGCTGTGTGTGAAATATACGACGTTATATTATTTTCCTCTTAAGGACAAAATAAAAGCACCAATTTTATATTTATTATTTTGTAATTCCACTTCAGTAATATTTTCTTCATCTAATTTTACTAAAATATCTGTGGTATATGATTGTTACAGTTTATAATATATAATTTATATATAATAATTATTTATTTAGATAAAGAATACAAAAAATTATAATAAATGGTTCTCTAATTTATAAATGAAATACAGTTGTTGTTGTTTGCCCGAACTAGGTTGAACCTGTGTCTCGGCTGAAGAAGTGCTTACAAACTATTTTATCAATATAAATCTACATAACTACAATTTAATTATAACATTTTAATAGCCTACGTAAGCAACTAGCAACATCAGTGATAAGTGGGTCAAAAACAACGCACTAAGACCGTTTAGAAAATTTTCATTTACATATTTCAAGTAACTGCTCAGCTTGCTCATACGACAAAATTTTGTAAATAATTATGTAATGTGTTTTTACAGCTGAGATAATTTAATTTATAAATACTTAGCTCTTTATTTTATCTTTTATATAGAAATGGACCTAGAAAAGACATCCTATTTGAATAAATGATCTTTGAGCCTGATTGTGAGGTACAGATTATATCATTTCGTCTTTTGTTAGAAATTTCAGCGTGATGGGTAAGTAATGTATGTTGTTTTAGTACTGTGTGATATTGGCGGGCAGTCATCATATAGTTGTGGGAAATAGGTAAGCTCGGGAGGAGACTACTTTTAGAATCGCTCCTTGAGCTCTTTCTAGATAATATAATAGATCTAGATGATATAAAGATCTAGGTATATAGGTCCGTGTAGTGACGGATTAAGAATACGGAATGTCACTACCCCAATTCATCCCGTGGGTGTCGTAAGAACCGACTAAGGGCGCAAAACAACGCAGGACACCAGCACTGCAAAAAGACGGCAAACTTGACACAAACCCTATACCAACCCGCCTGGCCAGCGTGGTATAGTAGGCCAAAACCTTCTTTCTAAGGAGAGGCCTATGTCCAGCAGTGGACTATTAAAGGCTGTTGATGTGTGAGATGATATAATATTCTACTACATTCACATAACGCCATCAAGTCCCAAACTAAGCAAAGCTTGTACTATGGGTACTAGACAACTGATATAAATACATATATACTTTGTTTTGCAAATACATACATTTATTCATAGAAACACCCAGACCAAATCAAACATTAAATTTTCATGTTCTACTTGAGCGAGAATCAAATCCGCGACCTTTGGAATAGCAGTCCGTTACACAAACTACTAAGCCATCCGTTTTTTTATATAAACCTTATTACTATAAATATTTATAAGTTAGTATACTAGCATGCTTTTATTACTTTACCTACGAAATAAAAGTGTAGAGATCGATAGAGGAATTACTGTCGCATACGTTATAGACATTGACATCAAATTCAGTTATTAAATGCTGTGTTTTTGCCTCTTAAAATGCTATCTGAAATGTATCGCAAGGGGCAATTTCCACGTGCGATATATACCGCAGGATTCAAATCAATGTCAATCAAAACTGAGTTAAATCATGAGGATATATATATTTTGATCCCTCAAGGACTAATGAAATATAATCGAGTTTCGTAACAAAAACATAGCACGTCGCAGGCATCATAAAAACCCTCACAAACTCGCCAAAGTTCTCAATGGCCAAAACTTCCAGAAATGTCGCCGTCTAAAGATTTCCCATTCAGAATTGTGACGCATTTCTAAGTGAAGTTTCAAGAGGTCAAATCAGTAAGTTTTGACGCGTACTCAAAAGTGTTTTGACTTTACTTAGTTGACTGACTGTAGTTCCGTTTTCATTGTTTGTTACTAAGATAATCTAAATAATTAATTAAGAATTATTTAGAAGAATTATTAGAACACTTTTATTGGTCACTACTTTCATCGTCGCTTATCAAGGATCCTATGTTTTTTAACGTCCTATAATGATTTTAAGTAGAATACATTTTTATGTGATTAAATAGTATAGTCGACTAGGAGTTCCTAACGTTACTGTTACTTAAAATACGAATTTCTTGTTTGCAGGAGAAAAAACTCTCAGAAAAAAGTTTCCCTTTCTTTGAATTTATTAATTACAATAAACGAAATTATTTAAACCTTAAATAACGCTTATATTATCAGTGATTAATGAGAATATTTGTAGATAATTATTCCAGGAAGAACTGCTAAGAAACCAGTCGTATGCGTACACACATGGCGCATGTAGCGAAATGTCTTGCATCTATTATTCACTTCCAGTGGTCTATAATTTTCAAGTCTGGGCTTTCGTACATATCAGTAGCACACAGACGTACCACAATCGATAACAGGCATACGTGCAATGTCATCCCCAACCGTTCATTACATACAATACAAATAGTCCGCGTTAAATTAAATTGTTTTTAATGTGGCTTTGTTTTATGGAGTTGCTATTTGCTTTTCTAAATAATAAAGGCTGTAATTTTATCATGCTGAGAATGAGTAAGGACGTTGGATTCATCATCATCACCAGCAGCTTTTAATAGTCTAGGTAGTAGCAGGTTTTGGCCTACTATACCACTCTGGACAGACGGGTACGTTGGATTGAACAGGGCAATTCAAATAGTAACTAATCTACCTCCTCGCGTAATCTTAAGTCCATGGTTACTAAATTCAATTAGTTGGATTCGTTGAATGTAATGTCAAGGAATTTACTAGTAGTCACTGAAGAGTTTCATCCACCTCCTAGCTCTATCATGACACCAGCTTCAATGTATAAAGTTTATTTATTTATTTATAATATTGGAACGAAGTTCCTTATCGCGCGTTGTGAAAGGGGGCTAGACGGAAAAAATTCGTACGAAAATTTGGAACGACACTTTTTTATTAATATAAATTGACGTCTAACTGTGGATACCATACATTAAATTTGCTTTAACTCTCGCCAACGTCCATACCATGTTAAATACACCGGTTCTCGTCCGATCACCAAAGTTAAGCAACATCGGGCGTGGTTAGTACTTGGATGGGTGACCGCCTTGGAATACCACGTGAAGTTGGCTTTTTGCTCTTTATTTTCGTGTCATCTTGTCAGACATTCAGCGCCATCTATCGAATAGATAGGAAATCATTTCGCAAGGAGATTTTACCAATGTATAAATTGTTTTAATTGTTTTTAATATGTAGATAATAGCCGCTTTCATAGATGGCGTTGTAATTAAAATCGTGTCAAATCAGTTTTACTCGATCGTCACAACTTCGTTCCTATCGGGTGTCCCACGACACCACACGGCTTTTTTATTACAGGAAAACTCCCAAGACAATATTGCAACCTAATACTAATTATAATAAATTATTATAAACACTATTAATCAAAATAATTAATATAAATTAATTACATGTCAGAAATTATACAATTTTGCACTACTTCTGTGAATTTCGGCAGGTTTTTTTATTTGTACTCCCGCACTACAATCAAATCCTATGTCGCGGGGGACTTTACAAACACACATGAAACGGACACAAAGAACACCCAGACTCAGAACAACAATTTGTGGATCACACAAAGTGTTGTCCCATGCTTGGATCGAACCCACAACTCTCAGCGCTGTAGGAAGCGGTGAGGTGACCGCTTAAACTACTACGCCATCAGGGCAGCTAAATTATAAATGTCAAACAATTATAAATGCAGCAATTATGACACGACCAGTTATAGTATAAATGTATAAACAACCGAAGAAAGCACATATGTTTGAATTAACAAAGCAACTTGTTGTTGCAGTGAGTTTTGCGTGTGTTCGTCTATAATTTTATGTATACATACATCGAGCAGCCAAGTGCAAGTCGGACTCGCCCATGAAGGGTTCCGTAGCAGCAAGTAACATAATATAAAAGTTCTTGAACCTGCCCCCCGCGTGCTCCGCACCCGCTACCGATCAAGCCACGCAATTATAATTATTATTTTCTTAGGTACCTCTTACAGGTTTATTATTAGAAAATAATGGTTCACGGTTTATGCGTCTTTTTTTTTTTTTTTTGTTGACGGGATGGAAAATCCCTTCGGATCTCCGGCTCCTCGGGGACCCAGGAGCCAGGAGTATGTGGTGATTCCACTAAAAAACCACCCCGACGACCGGCCTTAGGTGTCCTACTCTGGGGAGGACCCGGACCATGTTATTTCAGGTCCTCCCCCAATTGACACCATTTTTTTTTTTTTTTTTTTTTTTTTTTTTAAAACTACCGCAGCAATCAATCTGCCACCAGAGGTCCCCACTCTCTGGCGGCCCGCGGCCCCGTCGACGGCTCATATCGCCGCCGACGTCTTCTACGTTCGGGATCGGCCCTCTCCCGATCCCGTTCAGCGGTCTCTTTCTGGAGCATTACAGCTTCACAGAAAGAGACCACTGCGCCCCAGCCCTCCTCACCCGCCAGTATGGCAGCAATGATTGCTGGCGGGGACAGGTCTCGTCCGATTTGGTCGACCAGGACCTCGCGTTCAGACGCCCACGAGGGGCAGTCTTCCAGCGTATGCTGGGCGGAGTCCCAGTCGGCTGCGCAGTGCTGGCATTGTGCCGTCTCCTCGCGTCCAATCCGATTCAGGTACTCCCCGAAGCAACCATGCCCAGTGAGTACCTGCGTCAGTCGATAGGTGACGCTTATGCATAAGTCTTATGTTTATGAAATAAAATGTTTTTTTCTTTATATTTGAGTTGATTGAATGAAAGGTAAATTGCGGTTTACGATTTATGACGTATTAAAAAAAACTATTTACTAGATCTCGTTCAAACCAATTTTTGGTGGAAGTTTGCATGGTAATGTACATCATATATTTTTTTTAGTTTTAGAAGTTACACACATTTTACCACTTTGGAAGTGTCTCCCGTGCAAACTATTCAGTTTAGAAAAAAATATATTAGAAACAAACAAAACGAAAAATATTTGAAGACCAATCAAACAATCAAACCAAAAAATAATTTTTGAGTTTCAGTTCTAGTTTGGGGGTAAAAAACAATAAATTTTTGGAACCCCAAAAATTTATTGTTTTTTACACGCTTTATATTAGCTTCACTTGTATGTTTGTTTGTATGTTTATAACCGACTCCTTTGGGCGTGATTTTGACTGACTTTAAACGGTCAGAATTCGTTCAAACTTTGTAGATACGAGTATATCGATACACTAATTTGAAAAAAAAAAACATAGTCATAAACACCAAATCAACTTTGAACTTATTAATAAAATACTCAAAATAGTATATACATGTACGTTTTTTATGGGATAAGGGAGCAAACGAGCAGACGGGTCACCTGATAGTAAGCAACTACCGCTGCCCATAGGCACCTGCATCTCAAAAGTCACAAGTGCGTTGCGGCCCTTGGAGTCCAGGGGATTGAGACTCCGTTAACCTCATTCACTCAGGCAACGAAAGAATTACTTAACACCGTATTAAATAATTTAATAATTTGTATTTAATAATTTGCTTTAATTAGAAATTTATTGCATGCAATATCGCCCTGATACACTATACGAATAAACAAAACAAAGAATAAAATATTCCGAAGGCATGAAAGGCTTGACAACGTTTAAAACAAGCTATAAAACAACGCATTTCAGATACAAAGGGTGGTTTAAAACGAAATACCGCTTCGTGTCACAACATTCGATGTCAGCCCGTGAGATAATAAAACACATTTATAGATTTCTATCGAACTGAATGGCCAATAAAAATGGCATATTGAAGCTGAACGGTATTTAAAGGTACAACATTTGTACCAAGATATGTTTGCGTTCAGTTCTTAGGCCTCTAAGTATTTATAAACCTCTTTCATTTAGATCAACATCGTGAGCTTTTAATAGTCCACTCCTGGACGTGGGCTTCTCCTTAGAAGCCAACTATACCACGGTGGCCAGACGGCTTAGTATAAGGTTGGTTTCAAGTTTTCCTTCTCTTAGTAGTATTATTGCCTGCGTAATTTGCTCCCTTGGTCGGCTCTTACGACACCCATGGGATGAATATAGGTGGTGACACTCCGTATTCTTAAACCGTCACCAGACGTTTCATTTAAATTATATGATATAATTAATGACTAATAACCTAAGACTGTAATAATGGGAGAGCTTTATTACTGTGAATATGGGTTGGCTCAATCTAAGTCACCTCACAGACAACCGGTGTTATTCAATTCCTTCGTTGCGACACATCGGATGAGTAAGGTTGCGGAGGGCCTTTCCCTCATCCTTAATTCTAAATAAGTCAGAATCGTTATTAATAGATCACCATATTTAGGAAACTTTGTGCATTGCAATGCAGAGCTAATAGCACAAGATGACGTCACTAACACGTAAATATTGACGATAGTTACCAGTCTTGGGTAAACTTAGCCTGAAGTTTGTCGTACGAGCTCGTACGTGTAAATACTTGCTTGTTAGTATGGCAAAGACAGCTTATGAGTTCATAATTTATTTTTAAATTACTGCCAAACCTTCTAAAAATATGTATTCACACCATTTTGTTTTTTTTAAGATGAAATGAATTTGAAATTCTTTTTTTTACTGTAGCAATTATGACATCATCATCAACAGTCTTTAATAGTCCATTGCTGGACATAGGCCTGTCCTTAGAAAGGAGACTTTGGCCTATACCAAGCTGGCCAGAAGGCTTGGTATAGGGTATGCTTCAAGTTTTCCTTCTCTTTTCAATGCTGTTGTCCTGCTTAGTTTACCCTTAGTCGGCTCTTACGACACCCACGGGATGAACAGGGGTGGTGACACTCCGTATTCTTAATCTATCACCACACGAAAGCAATTATGTAGCAAATATAACAGAATTAAAATGTTTATACTTTTAATGCACGTAAAATACAATGAAAGACATAATCAATTAATTAAATTGAAATATTTAGACGAAGATGTATTAATGGAGAGCTAATTGACGTTAAAATTTGAAAAACTTCAATTAATGAAATATAACTTCTGATAGTAATTGTATTTCAGTAATAGGCATTTAAAAATGTAGGATGTATTGGATTTGAAACAAACTCAGCAACACTTCTTTGATTTTAATTTTTCACTGAGGCTCACGGTAAAGTGGTATTTTGAAATGGAACCGACTAAAACCATACGGTATTTCATTACACTTGAGTTTATTACAAGGAAAGAATAAACTAGCAGACCTTGGCCTTGACTTAGCGTCTTGATTGTTTGGTGATATTTAGAGAAGCACGCACATTATATATTGCCACCATCTCATTGCTGCTTCTGCTAGGGTAATAACTTCGCCTGTTGAAGAAGTCAACTATTATGAAGGTCCCCTGATGCCTATTCTTCAGGACTCCAGAACACAGACCCTCTCTCATTAACGGTGAAGCGGTGAAAAGTGACGCACTTGCTTTAGATCATGGACCAAAACTATAGTCTTTTGAGGGATATGCTAAAGTCTGATTTTATATTATTATGTATCTTGTAAATTTACAACAACAGTTACTACCTATTGTCCTACCCATAGTCAACAACTTTCTACCAGCGAGCGTTAGGCTAATAGGCCAGGCCTTTAGCCCGCAGCCAACCGGATAATCTTGATAATCTGGTGGTAGTTAGAATAGTAGAAGGAAAAAGACTTCGCGGTCGGGCACCCAACAAATATTCTGGTCAGATCACACCACTGACAGGAATCCCATTAACTGCCGCGCTCAGAGCAGCCGAAGACCGGATTGTGTAGATACAGCTGGTGGCTAAGGTGACCAAAACACTTCAGAACGGACACGACCTTAAGCAATGAAGTATACAACCGAGAAGGAGAGAAGGTATAAATAAATTATAAACTAGCGTGTGTCTACTCAGTCAATCAGTGTTGAATACACTCATATACCAAATATCATGCGCTATTAAACATGTTAAAGCAAGGGTAGGAAATGAGGTTCATATATCAATAAGCAATTAATTTATAGTTGAGCGAATCGAGTTATATGTCCATCTTAACAATATTTTCATAACTAGGGAATATTTTCTATTTACATTTAATTCAGTTTTAAAGTTAGGTTATTGATTTATGTAGAAAATTATATTTCAAGGCATCTGAATACCTCACAATAGTAATTCATTAATCCATCAATGACTAATGGAAGGTAATCGCGTGGAAAGATATTTATTTCCGTATCTTCCTAATCACCTTAACCAGGCAATATGATTATCATGCATATTTCTTTTCAGGGAATTAATTATTTATGCGTTTAGGCATTTGCTCATTTTCAATGATCTTTTTATAGTTGTTTCAGTTCGTCTGCAAAGATTCATTAAAGATAAAAGGAAAAAGTAGAGTTGCCTTATTAAATTGATATCGCTGACGGTGCAGAATAAGCAAATAAATAGCTGGCTGATAAAGCTGAGTTTACTACACCCCAATATTTGTATTCGCCTCTACAATTCCACTGCAGCAATTGTAATATAAAATTATCTCTGAAATAAATATTAATCAGTATCCGTATTCACTTTGATCCAACAATTTGCCAAAACTGTATTTTTATCCATATTTGTATTTGTGTAATAAATTCTTAATTGTTACAAATGATGCATACAATTCAAGTGCAAGCCTTTATTCCCAAACTAGCGCAAGCTGTAAATCGGGGATCAGTTTCTTCCCAAAAACATGATACAATAAATTGTTACAATAATCACGTGGAACATACAAAAAAACATTGAAACATACTTGCAAAAGATATTTTGTTAATTTTGCGTGTGCATGTGTGAGTGTGGGTGTAGTTGTGGGTGTGTATTTAAACCTGAACTACGTTCTTACCAGCAAATAAGCTTTCTTAATTCTTAATTCTTTATTATTAATCCAGAAACAAGGTTACGGAAATACATACCATGTTAATAATAATATATATATATATATATATATCACACATCTCAAACACGGCCGTCTGATCCCAAACTAAAAGGTAGAGCCTGTACTATGGTTACCAGACTGCTGATGAACAAAGTTATATATTTTTAAATAGATACATATTATAGATAAATTACACCCAGACTCAGAACAAATGACCGTGCTCATCACACAATATTTTTAGTGGGTGGGAATCGAACCCACGACCTCCGGTTTAGCAGTCAGGGTCACTAACCACTAGACCAACAGACCCGTCTTAATTAAATAATAATATTTAAACAGCATAAGTTATGCGGTTCAATTGTTAGAGAACTGTTTTTAAATCAAACACATATAATAATTTATTTGATAATTAACGCGATCAATAGGTAAATAATCAATTAATAATTGTAAATGGCTTTGAAAAATGGTAAATAAATAAATATTACATGTCCTTGAATTGCCAGACCTTTGCTTGGTTGTACATATATTATATATATATATATATATATATATATATATATATATATACATTTATTTTGTTTAATTAATGTTCACTACTCATTGTATACAAATTACAAATTACAAATTTAATCAAACAAATACATTCAATGATTTAAGAGTTCGTCGTTGACGACCGTACTAATGTAAATTGTGTTACAGTCGTCAGCGGCTTCCACCCTGGGTAACTCAATTTATAATTGTATAGCTGACTACAATTTTTGAAATCAACACAAAGTTAAAAAATATTAGGAAAAAAAAAAAAAAAAGTATATAATTCAATTAATTAATATAATCTACTGGATTAAATTCATTTACATTATTAAATAACAACAATCTCTTTGTTGACCATAAGCGGGGGTTTACATACGTGTGTGCGTGCCTGCGTGTATGTGTGTTGTGTGTGCGTGAGAAGATGTGTGTATGTGTGTGTGTGTGTGTGTGTGTGTGTATGTGACCGTTGTAGATGAGCATGTTATATATTAGAGCTATTTACATATTTGGTGGTTCACGATTTTTTCTACAGTCTCGTAATTTAAGCCTTTCAGCCAGCCAGCAATTATTGCTTTGACCCTATGTGCCGTTAGTGGGTAAATGTTATTATCGACGTTTGCAGCATTATACAAATAATTGCCAAGGACATAGTACTGCCGCCGTGCGAGAGATGTTTTATGTGTGGTTACCGAGTAAATTTTGTTTTTATTGCGTTTCGAGATATGCTTGAAGGTGGTGGACTTATGCTTACGAAGTATTACCGCTTTTACAAAGAGTTTTCTAACAGAAAGAGCCGGGCATTCACTATATAGAAGGTCAGTACTGTATCTTCTTGGCTTACCAAGTATAATCTTGAGTACACCTTTTTGGGCCCGTTCTAACGGGAGTAGAGTTGTTGTACCGGCTCCACCCCATGTCACAATGCAGTACTGGATTATACTCTGCACCAGAGCAAAATATACCACCAACAAAGTGTTTATGTCTGCCGACCGCCTAAGTTTCCTGAATATCGGCATAAGCTTTCTTACTCGGACTGTTAGAGCATTTATATGTGCTGACCAGTTTAAATGCCTATCTATAATGACACCGAGATATTTTACTGTGTCAGTCTGTAACAATTTGGGGCAGACGCAGTCACCCTGTCCAATACAAGTGTGAGCAACAATATTGAAGTGAAGTGGTGGTTGGGCATTTATTCGATGACAGAATGTAATAAATTTAGTCTTATTTAAATTTATTGTTAGAAGGTTATTCTTAAGCCAGATCATTACCTCCCTGAGTGCATTCTCTGCGTATCCATGGCTCTCCTCCCAGGTGCTGCCATGTACTATCAGTGCAGTGTCATCAGCGTATGATACAATGCTACATCCTGGTAGGAGTTTAGTGCACAAACTATTTACATATACCAAGAAAAGAGAGGGCGATAGGACGCTGCCTTGAGGCAAGCCGAAGCTGAGGGATTTAGGATCACTGACATAATTTCCAATTTTAACACACTGCGTGCGGTTTGTGAGGTATGAGCGGAATATATCAAGCGCAACCCCTCGTATTCCAATATGTTCCAATTTGAGCAACAGTAGAGGAATAGAGATAGTGTCAAAGGCCTTAGATAGGTCCAGAAAAACACCAAGGATTTCTACATCATCGTAAGCTAAACTGTTAAGCTATATTTTAATTATTCTTTTTTAATTTGGTTGTTCGATAAATGTCTGGTTTTGTAATTTAAATTAAGTTTATTATATTACCTAGGTGCATTTTTTCTATATCACTTTTGAGCAAATTTGCTTTTAACCCTTAGAATTTCATATTTGTCTTTTCTTCTACGAAGGTTGGAGAAGGGGTCCTGTATGCTTGTGATATTTGCGAATACATTGATAGACAAACATCTTTCGTACCCTTAAAACTTTCAGCCTTTTCATACAGTAGATGAGTAGGGTGACGGAATGATAAGTGGAGGAGTACTTCAAGTACAGCCCGTTGTGCTCTTTCGACCTTAATGAAGTGTTTTTTGTTACTGAGCCCCACGAACATATACAGTAGGTGATTAAACATTCAGCTAAGGTTTTGTATGTTAATGTGTAGTGTGTGTAGTGTAGTGTTGGATAAAATTCGTAAATCCTTAAAAATATAAATAAGCTTCCTTAATCGACCACTAACTGTGTTTATGTGTTTCTTCCTGTTTAATTTGTCGTCATTATTCACCCTTAAATATTTGATTGCGGTTTTCCTTGATAGCTGGGGACAACTGCAACGTGCAGACAGTTCGATTGTTGATCCGTTACAAGGATGACAATGTATGCGAAGTTGGAGTGTTTTAGGCGAAGTTGCCATCTTTTTACTAAAGCATAGGATTTTTTACCTCCTTTCTAAGGAGAGGCTTATGTCCAGAAGTGGACTATTAAAGGCTGTTGATGATGATGATGATAGGATTTTTGTTTTGTCTTCATTTATTGATTAGTCCACTATCTTCAAGCCAAGCTGTAATACGAGACATAACTTTTTCAGCTATATTTCGTACATTCTTCCGAGTATTACTATGAAAAAATACCACTGTGTCATCGGCAAACATTTGTATGTCAGCACACTTTTTTTTTTTGTTTTAGCGGTAGCATGTCGGACTCGAACCGACTAAAACCACACGCCGTCTCGGGTACTAATAGCCGGGGAACCAAGTATACCCTAGAAAGGAAGTCCCTGGTGCAATGTATGTCAGCACCCTGAAATTTAAATTTACATAGGCCGTTAATATATACAAGAAACAGAGTAGGACCGAGGGTGCTGCCTTGTGGAACCCCATATGACCCCACACAGGTGTGAGGTTCAAGCAGTATTTAAAGTCATTACTGCTCGCAAAACTACAAGCTAGATAGTAAAAGCGTTGCGCTTATAATAAGGAGAGTATTTCATCCAAACGAGACATGCAATCACACTCTTCGCGTTTACGTTTTAGACGAGTATTAATATTGGCCTCTTGTCCGACAGTAGTCAGATCAGGGGAGGATCCAGTCTGCCAATACCGTACTGAGCAAGAGGCAACAGTGACCCTTTCACTTTGTTCCGCAACAGTCGTACTTAGAGGTGTGCGTTTTAGCGGCATAATGAATAGAAGTAAATTACCTTAGTGTGATATATTCCGTCCAACAAAAGAGTCCGCCATCCGCTGTCGCTTATTAATCGCGGCAAGCGACACGCCCTGTGACGTCTCCGCAAGAACGGTCCGCAAGACCGCAGGGATGCCGTCTCAGGTGTTGATGTCCTGTTCCGTTCAGTGCAGTGATCACTCTTGAATTATGCGCGCGTAATACTTTATGATTTTAATTACGTGTATTTAAGCAGTTTATCTTATTTATTTATTAAATTTTGCACAATTTTCAACAAAGTGCACACGTATGTTTGGTTTCGAGATACGAGGGGAAGGGGGGGATATAACGCCTACATTTTGCCATCTATAATTTCAATCATCAACAGCCTTTAACATTCCACAGCATTATACCTCTCCTTAGAAAAGTGCTTTTGTCTGACTATACCACGCTGGTTTGCTCCCTAAGTCTTGTCTTACGACATCCACTAGATGCATATGAATATAATTTTAATGTAATTTCTTAAAAGAGGGCAAGTCTATTGACGTCATCATGCATTTTTACAATTAGATTGAATAAGTTATTGACAGGAAATCTGAGCCCTTTAATCGAAATTCACATTTCACGATATCACCTTCATCATCATCAACAGCATTTAATACTCCACTGCTGGACATAGGCCTCACCTTAGAAAGAAGGTTAAATTTATACCTAAGTATATATATACGACCTACCAATGCTAAAAGGTATTCAAATAAGTATAAATAAAAAATATTACAGAACGATAAATTTTATGCGTCAAAATATTTACTGTAAAACTTTGTAATAATTTTACCCAAATTTATAAAACAAGTGATACAATAAAATACATGACATCCCTTTTATTTTCTGTAACGGAAAGTTTAACCTATTTCGACCCTTTTACGGTCTACAAGGCATTTGACATTTTCGAAGAAAAAACAAAGTATCTAAGCCTCAGTTCGTTCGACGATTTATATTCAACGGATCACCCATCGAAGTTTCAATAACAAAATTACTGAACTGATCAACTTGGGTGAGTTTAAGTAAAAAGGGTTCCGTTTTAAGTATAGTACTTTATCTCTAACATTACAATTTAGGAAAGAAAAGGTACCGTCGGAAAATGGTAACCTTTCCGTGCAAGGTGAATACTCTAACTAAATGTATTGGAATGTGGTTGGCTAGTAGTAGGAACTTTGATCCCACTTAATTTACCAAGCGAATTAGATATACATCTTATATATAAAATTCTCGTGTCACAATGTTAGTTACCATACTCCTCCGAAACGGCTGGACCGATTTTTATGAAAATTTGTGTGCACATCGGGTAGGTCTGAGAATCGGCCAACATCTATTTTTCTTCTCCCTAAATGACAAGGGTGAACCACCCCTAATTGTTTTTTCAATATTTCCTAGAAATAATGTATATGCCAAAACAACGTTTGCCAGGTCAGCTAGTATTTATAAGAAAACCAGTCCCAAAAATTGAACCGAACATTTGAAGCTAAAAAAATACCCATATAAAGCATAGCGTTTAAGAAAAGGCAGTAATAGGAATACTAATGCTATATTTTTCATATCCGCTAGTCAATCAAACGGCGCCGAAACTAAAGACGAAATAGACAGCCGTCAATTATTTACAGCTACCCGTATTTTGTTACCAAACCAAAAGGAAATAAAACTTTATCGAAGTAAAAAGTTTTGTAGAAAATATTTGATTTATTCCTACGAGAAATTATGTAGCTATCGGGTAAATAATATCGCTATTGTAACTATTCAGAAGATATTTTTGGATAGATATTTTCCCTGTAAATTCTTTACTTATCGCTTTCAAAGGGACGTCTCTGAAATGATAGAAACGTTAAATTGTGTTTTATCATATTTTTCACAAATATGAATAGACTTTTATGTACATTGATGTCTTGTATCTTATGTTTGTTAAACCCGGTCTCATTTCTTATATTTGTTATGATGGTAATCTTTTTTTTTATGGAATAGGGGATAAACGAGCAGACGGGTCACCTGATGGAAAGCGTCTACCGCCGCCCATGGACGCCTGCAACTCAGGAGTCACAAGCGCGTTGCCAGCCTTTGAGGAAGGAGTACGATTTTTTCTTGAAGGTTTAAAGGTCGTATCGGACCGGAAATACCACAACCGATAACTTGTTCCACAGATTGGTAGTGCGAGGCAAAAAGTGTCTTGAAAAGCGCACAGTGGTGGAGCGCCAATTAACCAAGTGGTGGGGATGAAAATTTTGCCGTGTTGCACGATGGTAAAATTTTCATATTTTTTTATTTATATATAACTTCAGGCACAAATATACACATTTTGACATTGCCACTGGGAAGTGGTATTCGAGGGGATTTCCGCACAGGAAAAAAAGGCACAAATATACATATACATTGACGGACTTAATGTCTAAGGCATTCTCTGCCAGTCTCCCGATTTGGCGATGCAAAGAAAGGGGAAGATAAGTGCACTTGTGGGGATAAATGATAGAATTCTCATTCAGTGCCTACTATTTGTCCTTCGAATAAACAAATATAGATAGTAATATATTATTATACACATTCCCGAATTAACGCATTTACATATATATACATACGTACACATATACATACATGTGTGATATGTTTGATGAGCACGGTCATTTGGTCTGGGTGTAATTTATCTATAACAAGTATCTATTTAAAAATATATAAGTATGTTTATCAGCAGTCTGGTTACCATAGTACAGGTTCTGCCTAGTTTGGGATCAGACGGCCGTGTGTGAGATGTGTGAGATATATTATTATCATTATTATATATATACTCATACATATATATGTATCTTTACAGTGAATGTGATGTGTGAACAATATATTATAGTGTACTTTAAGCCTTGTACTTTGCTTGTTGTTGCTTTAATGTAAAAAAAATTTAACAAGTGTTAGACGAAGCCATGAAAGTGCATACAAATTGCAACATGATCGTAAAAGCTGCTTTATATACACAATAAAAAGTTATACACTGGCTAAATAAATAAAAACATCATGTTAACCAATATTATTGTTATTAATAATCATTGGCTAACTTTTTTCAATCATCCGTTTTCTCGGTCCAACTTCAAATAAATTGTAAAACTAAAAGCAACATTTCTTGAAACTCAATACGGTATAAAAAGGCAGTAAGTGGTCCTTTTGTGATGTAATCAGATCTCGTCTGTCTCCAGATTACACTGAGAGAGATTTATGTCTGTGGCGACAGAGATATTGAAGTATTTTATGTTACCCCCCATCTGTGCAGCGATGGTTTTATCCAACGATATTAAGTTTTTCAATCAGAATCGTTTCGGTTTGCAATATATATTTCTAGTGTTGTTTGTTGTTTGAACTTCTAACGCTGATTTAGTTCAGAAACTACTTCGTGTTGTTTTATTTTTAAGAAAGTTATGTATGTTGTATAAAATTTACTTAAGTTTTAGTTGAATTTAGTTTATTTATTTATTTCTGTCCATGTAGTGACGGATTAAGAATACGGAATGTCACTACCCCAATTCATCCCGTGGGTGTCGTAAGAGCCGACTAAGGGCGCAAAACAATGCAGGACACCAGCACTGCAAAAAGAAGGAAAACTTGACACAAACCCTATACAAACCCGTCAGCGTCTGGTTCAAAAATAAGTTCTGTACTCAGTAGAATGCTGCTGCCTGTTTTCAGGTATGTAATCCTTTAGTTGACTTTTACGACAAACACGGGATGAAATGGGGTGGAACTATTCTTAGCCGGCGCCACACAGGACTCACCGGTTGCTGTGCTGATCCTTGGGGGGAGGCCTATGTCCAGCAGCTGACGTCTTTCGGCCGAGATGAGATGACTCTACAGATTGTTTGTAATATACAGATCGATCCTGTTATTTCATTACAAATTTAGGAGCCGTACCACTTTTTTTTTAATCAATTCTAATTTGAAAATCATAGCTGTGTGGATTTATCTTCATATATTCCTCGGGGTTTCAAATACAGATCTCAATCCACTAAGATGTTTTACCCCTTTTTTTTGTCCGTGCGGAAATCCCCTCGGATACCACCTGTCGGTGGCATGTCGGACTCGAACCGACTAAAACCGCACGCCGTCTCGGGTACTAATAGCCGGGGAACCAGGTATACCCTAGAAAGGAAGTCCCTGGTGCATGATGTTTTACCCCTGGAATATAAGATATCATCATTCCAGCCTTAAGTAACTTCTTACTTAAATATTGACTGAAAGTTATTGTTGTGGTAGTAATACTATTTTCTGGTAGGGTTTATTTATGGATAACTTTGATACTTCGATGAGAATTCCTGCAGTAGGAATGGTTCTAGTATTTTGACTTTACAAACATTGTAAGTTTGGACGCACGGTAAATTCAAACTTTAAATATCGTTATTTCATATGCGTTTTTGATTTTATTGAAATCGTCTCTTATTTAGGAGTCTAAAGTCAAAGATTAACACACACAATAGCGGCAATGTTTAAAATTATATGATAAAGACTGTTTAATAAGCAGGTATTTATTAGTAGTCTAGTTATCATAGTATGGGCTCTACCTATTAACTGTAGACACTTGTGTGTAATGTGTGTGAAGGTACCATTAAATCCTTTTTTCATCTTATTACTGCTTTTCATTTGTTGAATATATTTTTCAGTTTCACTTATGTATTTTTTCGTTTTCAATTTATTTCTGAGTTTATAGATTTATTCTATAACTTAAAAACTTAATTTTTTTTTTTATTTGACTGACTATATTGTCAGATAAATAAATTTATAGTATAAACTTTAGTAAATAAATATATATTAGAGAATTAAGCTTAACATTTTATGTAAACATACGCTTAAATAATTTGGTTAAAATGTAAACTTGAGGTATTAAAAGTTGTCAATTGTGGAAATTATGCGCATTGTTATAAATATTAATCTCTCAAGGTAGTTAACATAAAATGGCAGAAGCTGTGTACACATTATTTTTGCATGTATTATATCAAAACATTAGTTCTTAAGATATTATTGTACATTGTTTGTGTTTCTTAAAATAAATAGATAAAAATAATTTTAATGATAATGAAACATGTGAGTAACAAACTGATTTGAAGTATGATTTAAACAATTAATAAAATAAGGTGCTGTCACAGCTCAAAGTATAACGGCATTATACGAGACATATATAACGTGGCTCGTACAGGTCCTTTATGTAGAAGTGAAGCGTCTTCCCGCGAAGGTACGACGCGTATTAAACGTGACAAACTCTCGTGTCGTATGAGATCTATTGCAACATTCTATTTAATTTTACAGATGCCAGAGCGTTTAAGGCTCAAATTTTATTTACTTTATTCAGTAAATGAAAACAGAATATGTAAACCTTTCAGGTCAACAACATTAAAATACCACTACAGTCAGCACAAACAACTAAATAAATTATGAACCCCACTCCAGTAATTAATAACAGAATTAATAATTCAAAAACCATTTCCGGCAACCGTCGACACGCTCGGAACCGCAACCCATCCGATATGTCAACCAATATACATAATTAATCTTTCACCACCAAAGTACACTCATTAATAAAACCCCGACCTTGATTAACGCTTTCAAATACAAACAAAACAAAATTAAAATTGCGTTGAGCCTGAAAATTTTCGCTTCGCTTGCGAACACTGCACCATTTATTTAACCAACCAATCACGGGCGGTTACTAAATATTAAAGGTAGAAATACTGCATGTGGATAATCCGCCAGAAAATTTATCTATTTCAGAATTTTATCGTAAAATAATTGAATTGTAAAACTTAATACATGGAATATTTGTAAAAGTCTTCAAGAATTATCGATGAAAAATATATCTAAAGATGGTTTAATTACAGGGAAGTACATAAGTCATATAGTAGCGTTAAAAGAATTCATGTTCACAATACTTTCAGAAATTACAAAATCGCAATCTACAGAAATACAGGTGCTAAACAGAAGACAAATATGTATAGTTTTCTTTTTAAATCTCTAATACATTTTGTAGCCATTTTGACTTAGTTTCTCATAAGTGAGTATCCAATGTACCAAGATTTCAAATCCTATATTTAAACGAGGCAAATGCTGTCTTGAAATTAGGCGTACAAAGGGGTGGTGGTGAAATAATTTTCATTCATGCGCCACAAACCGCAGCCGGGTGCATCTTTACGAGGGCACAGCTGGTGCTGCTGTAGGAAAATATGTAGAAAACAATGAGATGCAAACGTTTCACGTAAAAGCTGCCTGTTTTAGTTGGGAGTGTTTGGAGATTTTGTTCCTTAAATTATTCATGGAAAGTTTTCTACTTGAAACTAGAACTACAAGCATCGAAAACCTATAGAGAATACAATCATTTTATAAAATGTGTTCTCCTTTCTGTACCCCATTAACATTTTGCTTGGATATCATGGATATAACCCATTGCAAAGGGTATAACACCCTTAAAACTAGTAAAAAATACCTATACTAATATTAAACCTAATAGTAATATCGTTCAAAATTATCGAATTATCTCTACTTTTTGACCCCAACAAGTACTAGTAGGAAACGCAACTTTTTTAGTGCGCCTTTTTATTGTATCATTGTTAAAGCCTAAATTGATTTTTTATTAAATTATACTGATTTATTTTAATAATAATATGGTTTGTTTGGATGTGACTATCATCTCCTAAGGACACAACTGTGTTGTTAGCCTTACACTATTTTCTTGATAGTTGGAAGATCGTAGCAACTTGTAACAGAGGTTCATCATCATTAACAGCCTTTAACAGTCCACTGCTGGACATAAGTCTCTCCTTAGAAAGTAGGTTTTGGAAGATACCACGCTGGCCAGACGTAACAAAATTGACAATTAACAGAGGCTAATTGTGCGAAACTAAAAGTTTCCTGAAAAACGCTCAGTAGTAAAGAGTCAACTATTGAAATGATTGCAAATTTTGTTTACGCAATATGAGTGTGAAAGATGAGAAGAGAGAAAGAAAATTTTACATTTTAATTTATTATTTTATTTTATTATTTTATTTTATTATTTTATTTTATTTATTATTTTAATTTATGGTCCGTGTGGTGACGGATTAAGAATACAGAGTGTCACCACCCCTATTCATCCCGTGGGTGTCGTAAGAGCCGACTAAGGGAGCTAACCACGCAGGACAACAGCACTGCAGAGAGAAGGAAAACTTGACACAAATCCTATACCAACCCGTCTGGCCAGCGTGGTATAGTAGGCCAAAACCTCCTTTCTAAGGAGAGGCCTATGTCCAGCAGTGGACTATTAAAGGCCGTTGATGATGATGATGTGATGTGATGATTTTATTTATTGACCTACAGCCATTCTTAATAAATTAAGAGCAACGTTTATATTTACCTCGACGTAACAGGATCTTTTTGAAAGCAAGGCTGGTAATTGTCTACTTCATAGAATCTATCACATGATCCCAAGATAAACGACCATTATAACGTAAATAGACTTATTGGGTTCTTCCCTTGTTTCATGAAAATATTGACCTTGTCTTAATTAGATATTGGAGACTAAATCGCCCAAGTGCTAAGGCATTTAATTTGCTCGCAAGCTTTACATGATAAAGGAATCGTAACTCGCTAGGATCCCTTTGTGAGGCGTTAGATAAACAGCCACTGTTCTTTGGCACAAAGGATGCTGTTTTTGTCTTAATAATTGAGTTTTAATTAGTGGATACGTGTACTTGATAGGATTTGCCGATGGTATGGTGGTAGGCTTTTGTTTATAGAAGATAGGTGGGCAAGATATTGGATGGTATTAGGAGACATCTTTTACACTTTATGACTTAAGAAAAGATAGTTAGAAAAGTAATATTTATTCTATCTTTTATAAATAATTTTCACATCAACTTTCATAAAATGTTTTATTAAGTTTCTATGAAATCAATCGCTTAGATATATGAAATGTGATACATCATATCAACGGTCTCAATCTTTTTTTACTGAAAAGTTTCTTTGTTTATTTGTTTGTTATAATGGAAACTAATCTATAATAACTTAAATGAAGCTACCAATTAGAGTCCATTTCTTTTTATTGGATAGTGCATTTATTGACAATGTTATAGGGTATATCAGTACAACACTTAGGTACGGAAAAGTGTACCAGTAAAATAATATACGCTTGAAAGTGTTAAGACCTAATGTAAAATGAAATGTTCGTAGAAAGGGCAAAATAACTTTAAGTTTTAATACGTATTAAACAGCGTTCGATCACATCAATATTTATAGTGAATTATTTGTTTAATAACTTAGGTATGATGTATATAAAATCTACAATGGCGGATTTAATGCCTTAAGTATTTTCTACCAGTCAGAAAACCGTTGTGAAAATATTGTTTCATTTCTCTACACCGAGTAAGTAGGCTACCGAAGACCTACAACTATCTACCCCCCCCCCCCCTCCATTTCCAAGATTTCTTGGGACAGGCAGGCAATGCACTTGTATCTTTTGAGAGGTGTGTGTCCATGGGTGCCGCTACTCACTTACCATCAGGTGAACCGACTGCTCTATAGCTCCTTTACCATTGAAAAGATATCTACTTATTTTAGACACTTTTTAAATTTTGTTCGTCTCATCTTTTACCTTTTGCTAAACTTCGTTTCTTAAATCTATTACCGTAAATTCACAGAGAAATCTTCCTGTCCATAGTTAGCCGTTGTATTGCTACTAAAAATAGACTAGTTAAATATTGGACTTAGCTCGGAGTTGACAACTTTATCCCCTTGACAATTATTAGGCGTAGGTAGGCCAAAGTTCAGCTACGAGTACAGTCAATATTAGGTGTTATATGGTAGGGTGAATATTACCGTAATTTTGATTTGAATTTGTCTGAAAAGCCCTAAAAAGTCCGACTACAGTCTTTTTACAGAACTTTTGGTATCGCCAGTCAAAGTCAAGTATTTATTGCATCTAAGTATACATAAATTCAGGTATTACAATTAAATAAGTACTTGTTACTTAGTGCCTTTTCAAGCATTGCAAGGCTGAGGGCTCAAAAATATTGTACATAGTGTATATAACAATTCACATGCATGAATTTATATTTAATTTGTAATTTGTATAAATAATTATTTAAATTCAAATTCATAAAGATTATAGGTATGACGGAGAACCGATGTCTGTGTTGTTTTTAGAAAGAGTGAAGTCAGACATTATTTTTTACATTGTAATTGTTTTCCTTTATAAAAGCTGTAGTAAAGAACAGCAACAATAGTAAATACAATTAAATATATATTTCAAGGTATCACCAACAGTCGTACATAGATCCGAACAGCCCGACGGCTCGAGCGAAAATGATCTTCCACTATTGCCGGTGTTTTAGGTTAAGTATTTAATTAATAATAATAATAATATAGTACCACATTTACACAACGCCATCTAGTCCCAAACTAAGCAGAGCTTGTAATATGGGTACTAGACAACTGATATAAATACATATATACTTTTTTTATTTATAAATACATACTTATTATACATAGAAACACCCAGACCAAATCAAACATTAAATGTTCATGCACACAAATATTTGACTTGAGCGGGAATCGAACCCGCGACCTTTGGAATAGCAGTCCGTTACACAAACCACTACGCCATTCGGTCGTCGTCAATTACAATAACTATTAATAAATTCGTCGTAAATAGTTTATAGTTTTTACATGAAATAAGTGATTACTAATTAAATTACTATAATAAATTATCCAATACGTAGTTGCGCCGACAGGTATAATTTTTTTTTTATATAAAAGACAACTCCCGCTTTAGGAATATATCCTGTGTCGCGGGGGACTTGACGAATATACATACATTAAACGGACACAAAGAACACCCAGACTCAAAGTGTCGTCCCACGTGGGAATCGGACCCACAGCACTCAGCGTAGTAGTAAGCGGCGTGGCGACCGCTTAAACCACTACGCTATCCGTGCAGTCACATATAACCAATTTAAATTGCTAACATATATATTTTACATACACTTACTGTGTATTATTTATGTGTGTATTATTTATGTTATTTACTTTCTAAGTATTATTTAATTGTGTAATAAAATTTTAGAGATAAATACATTTTTTTTAATGCTATTGTGCATCTTTCAATTTTGATTGCATTTGGCAACTTATTATAATTTTTTACTGCTATATAGTAGGGGTACTACTGCTTCCTAGTACTTGGTCTTTGGGTTTTTCCAGTTTGACGACAGTCGCTCCTCGTAAACAATCAAAGTTCGACCGTATCGTAATAGACTTAAAGCGGACTTCAACCTAGTTTGGGAAAGAGGCTCGGAGCAAGTATTACATTTTACATTACGTTAATATTGAATTTGGAAATACAAAAATAATATTTTCATCTCTTGTATCCTCCATTTTGGAATTATACACCTACCCTATTCCATACCAGGTAATTACCAGCATACATGAAAGTACCGTTGGAACCCTAAAATATTCAAGTCGCGGAGTCGGCGAGAAGTTTTGCTCAGAGAATTTTAAATATTTACTGATCGCTACGCTCCTTGCGCATTTGCTGAATAATCACATACGGTGTTGGAATTTCTTCCAGATTACTTTGATACGGTTGTAACTTAGCTACTACCTAGAAGTTAAAGGATAGTAATTACATTTGGACTTCGTAAGCAGTTTTGGGAATATGTTTACAGGAGGTTCGTTCTTGTCTGGGTACTCCTGGGTACTCTAAAACCTATTAACGTATGAACATTGATTATCTGAGCAGTTTATGTGTGTTTTGAAAGGTACTGGAATTACAAGTCAGGAGATAAATGTGTGATATTAAGTGGAGATGCTTTTTGAGCTGATCTATCACTTGTGTGGGGATTACTACACTAAAAATGATGTATCGAAATGGGAAATTTCATAATAGGATTAAAATGTTTGCACATCGCATAATATTGGTATTCAGAATTGGTCTGAAGGTCGATAGAATTAATATAGGTAATTATTTTTCGTATGCAGCCTTCTTTTCCTGATAAGATGCTTCAAGCACGTTATGCTCTTATGAAAAAACTAACACTTTTCTGTCTTAAACAATAATAATAATATTTCTTACATCTAACACACAACCCCTATCTAGTTTCAATCTAAGCAGAGCTTGTACTATGAAAGCTAGATTGACCGATAATTATGTAAAAGATCCCAACTACCAAACAAATGTTTTCAAATCATGCAAACACTTGGGAATCGAACTCGAGACCTCAGCATAGCAGTTGCATACGCTACCACTGCACCACCGAAGCAGTTAAATGTACTAGTTATCAAGCACAAACAACTTACAACATGTTAGTACTAAAAATTTAATTAATGTTCTCGATCACAGTAAACATGTTACGTTTATTAACATCAATTAGTTCAAACCAATTGGCCTGCTTTTTATTTTAACTCAGCCATTTACAAAGCGAACAAAGCTTATACCCATTTGAATTCTGTGCCTCACCTAAACCGTAGGTTTGTGTATTTTTACCTTATATTACAGCCCACCAAAGGCTCTTTATGTTGTAGGGTTTAATTGTCAAATTTAAGTAAAAAAATACACTGTTCCAATGCTTTTCTTTTTTTTATTCCCAATGTTTTTCTTTTTTTATATGTAATTGAGTGCAAAACTCGCCTCTATCTCCTGATATGATCTCCTGATATAATATTTTCGGACATCTAACACACAACGCCATCTAGTTGCATACTAAGAGAGCTTGTACTATGAAAGCTAGATTGACTGATAGAATACTTATGTACTTTTTTTGTAAACACATACATATCATATATAGAAAACGCCCAAACTCCGAAACAAACATTTGCAGATCATACAAACATTCGGTCAGACCCAGGAATCGAACCCGAGACCTCATCCCGGCAGACGCATACGCTACCACTGCACCACCAAAGCACTTGAATGTAGTTAATTGTGCTAGTTATCAAGCACAAACAACTTACATCATGTTGATTTGTCGATCACAGTAAACATGTTACGTTTACTAACATCAATTGACGACTGGATGGCGTAGTGGTTTGTGTAACGGACTGCTGTTCCAAAGGTCGCGGGTTCGATTCCAGCTCAAGTCAAACATTTGTGTGCATGAACATTTGATGTTTGATTTGGTCTGGGTGTTTCTATGTATAATATGTATGTATTTACAAAAAAAAAAGTATATATGTATTTATATCAGTTGTCTAGTACCACCCATAGTACAAGCTCTGCTTAGTTTGGGACTAGATGGCGTTGTGTGTATGTGGTAGAATATATATATGTGGTAGAATATATATAATTAGTTCAAACCAATTGGTCTGCTACTTATTTTAACTTAGCCATTTACAAAGCGAACAAAGCTTATGCCCATTTGAATTATGTGCCTCACCTAAACCGTACGTTTGTGTATTTTTACCTCATATTACAGACCAACAAAGGCTCTTTACGTTGTAGGGTTTAATTGTCGAATAATTACATATATTTAAGTAAAAAAATACACTGTTCCATTGTTTTTCTTTTTTTTCCCAATGTTTTCCTTTTTTTTGTATTTGGGGGCAAAACGCGACTCTATCTCCTGATGATAAGTGATTACCGGTACCAATGGACACCCGTAACTTAAGAGACATAAGTGTGTTGTCACCATTTATGCGCCCCCAGAATTAGGAGGTGGAGATTGGGTTCACAGTTTGCTCATTAGGGAACTAGTTATGTGTCAGGCTGTGATATCACTCCGGTCGAGTCTATCACATATACGTCAAAGCTTGACTCCGCTTACTTAAATACTAAATAATAAATCCTTTAAAAAAGTAAAACCGAATTCAAACAATACTAACAACAAAGAGCACTAAAAACCTAGCAACAGTCGCAGTTGATTTGCTGTAATTCTTTAAAAATTCCATTATTTATCTCCGAAACTCATCATCAGAGCTATATGAAATTTAAATGGGACAATTTCGGAATAAACCGCTTTCGAACAAAAAAAGTATTTTGAAATTCCGTTTATACATATATGACAGAGTTAAGCCCAAACATTCGTCAAAAAAAAAACATCCGAATTGATAACCTCCTCCTATTTGAAGTCGTTCAAAACTAGAGTTAACTGAAATAGGTAATTTTAAATACCTATATTGCCTGGTGGATCATGTACAAAATTTGCTCATGGATTGTGTCAGCCACAAAAATTAAAAAGAAATGCTAATCAATGAAATTTTATAATACCTATGTATTACCCGTATCTAATTGATTTATGAATAAACAAAATTAACACCATAGTTATATGATAAATCCTCCATTCTCACGATGTAAAATAGGTTCATAATTCGAAGATTTCGTTAATCTGTCGCCTTAGGTTGTTATACATCTGGCCCTTTCTTGACCCGGGGGTCATCTTGGGGACCTTGTAAGTAATTGAGGTCTGGGGTGTTGTGCAGCTGGGTCAATAGCAAGAACACTGTGGCTCGAATAAGAAACTGGTTTATACTGCGGTTAGGTATTTTAATAGAGAAACACTTATAGACTTTACAGATTACGAAGATGATTTAATTTTGCCACTATAAAACAAAGGCAAGTCTTAGAATTGTTCACTATTTTGTTAGTATAAATATTGTTTGTTGATTGTAATAATAACGGCCTTCTGATCCCAAACTAGGTAACTAAATTAGTTATGTATAAGATGATATATATTTCTATATACATACATATAAATATATAAAAGATTTATTGGACGCAGGCATAGAACAAGCGATCTTTTTTATCATAAAGTATTTATCCTGGGTCGAAAACGAACCCACAACATCTGGTTCAACAGCCAGAATCAGTAACTAAAAGACCAAGAGACGTCATTCAATGTTAGTTGTAAAAGTGTTATTAAAGATTTGATCCGTATTCGTAATGATCTAGTATTTTTCTATCCATGTACTTATTTAACATACGAATAAATAAATATGTTAATCAGGAAAATGTTAGAAACTTTATTTTCGAATAGTTTGGGCCAGGCACACAATCTTTTTTTTTTATCCAAGATGTTGCAAACGGGGGGTTACCTGATGGATTACAACTACCGCCGCCCATGAACGCCTGCAACTCAGAAGACCCTTACTACTTCTTTACTTTATAGTACTTTTCTATAAAATTAAGGAGTTAAATTACATTAGAAAAGGCCGGTTTCTTTTTCTACAAAGATTTTTTTATTCCTATTCTATGTAGACACGCTGTCTTTCGAAATTCTTCAACCCCTAAGCCTCCAGTGTTAGTGTTAGAATAAGTTATAATAAAAAACATATTATTACTTATTCTACTATATAATAAATAGTATTTTTCCATAGTAGAATATGTACATAAAAATAAATATTATACTATTAAAAACGTATTTCGAAGTTTACCTTTGTCAAATATATTGACAAAAACATCTGACATTACAGCAAAACATTTTGATTGACTAACGTGAAAGTTATTTTAAAATTGAAATTACAATTTTACTTTTTAAGACACCAAAACGAAATTCAATCTCCTAACTAGAGGTTCATACAACAATTTATACCCGAGATAAGAAGCTCTGGAGCGATGATTTAAGCAAGTTTGAAAGCCACTGAGTTTAAACATTAATTCGTAGGGAGCAAACCGCTCGTTAAGTAAAAACGGTTGAATTATATAGGGACAGGTAGATCGTGTTAACGAGGTTAGGCGGGACCAGGCAGGGGCCGATAAATAACAGCCGATAACGCGTTGTCGCTGGCTCGGCTTTGTTCTCAAATAAATCGGTGGAAAATTGAAGCCATACCTGCGCGTTAAGGTGAATTAACATGGAAATATTTTACGAGATAAGTGGTAATTATTAGTTGGGTTTTTCTTGAGCAATAGTACACAAAATACGACAGGAAAAGATTTTTATCGCTAAACGTTTTACCAAGTATCTTAGTGAGCTTTTAATCGATATATATACGAAGGTATTTTCAATTCCCTGTGCAAACAGAGGGGTGTTTTAAGTGAAGTGACGTGGTTTTGTGCCTGTCTGTGGCATTGTAGCATCTAAACGAATTGACCGGTTATGAAGCGGTTTTTTGTTTTGTTTGCAAGCTGATGTGATCGAGTTGGTTCTTAGCTATGATTTCTGAAGATCATAAGCTCACTTCTTAGTTGATGAAGGATCTATCACTAACAATAACTATTTATCACTATTCTTTCCTTGCCTTTTACTGAGTTAGCGGAGCTCAAATCCCTCCTCCCGCTGACTCGAGCGGGAGGGACTCCAAGGGCGGTAACGCACTTGTGACTTTTGAGTTGCAGGTGTCCATGGGCGGCGGTAGTTGTTTACCATCAGGTGACCCGTCTGCTCGTTTGCCCCCTTATGGCATAAAAATAAATAACTTACACAACTTCGATTAATTAGAAATTTAGTGCACCTACTGTTACTTCAGTGGTATTTCATTCAACATTAGGTTGGGTATTTTGTTCGCATGTTTTATTTAGTAATTCTAAGTAAGTTATTTATTGATTGCTTATTTTGAATATAATCTGAGTCTTAAAGTTTTCTGTCTATGTGTACAAGTTTTTGGGACGCGAGCTGTTCAATGTTTTAATTGGAATTTATTACAATAAGCGAGAAAATAAAGCTCTATAGTAAGTCCTATTGTAAAAATGTTTTCAAAGGTTTAATGGTTAACGGGAGCGTGTAATCAACACAACAGAGAAAATTAACCTAGTCTTGGGCAACGCTTGTTAAGGTATACCTACTCGTAAATGTCGGAATTATTTACCGACTCACTTTTTATGTTAGTTAGCAGATTTTTTTTTTAAACTTTTGATTATAGAATAAAGCAATAGGTAAAATAATAATTTAATAATATTAAAAGTGTTTTGAATCGGAATAGACCACTTATTAAGAACGAGATTTTTGTCGTGTCTTCCACGGCCTTGAAAAGCTATAGAATCCTTAGGGATTATTTGTAATATAACTACTGTGTAATTTATGTACCTTTGATCGAAGCACATTCAAGTAAGCAACCTAACGCCCACCTGATAGCAGTAGTAAAGTAAATATACAAAATTTCATCAACATTTTTGTTTTTGTTATCTAGCGTCGTAGGGTTTTTTAAATACGTATTTTTTGGGGTCTTTTAAGTAAGGAACAGCTATGAGTAATTGAAGTAACGAGTAATCCATGATCCTCGTGAAGAGAATCTGGGATACTGCAAAAAAAAAAGCCTTCTAAGATTTCAGAATGATGTATTTCATTATTCATTTTACATAACACATTTTTATAAACATATAAATAATAAATACTTGTTCATTATGCATCTGAAGGAAATAGAGGACATCAGAAGTTAGCTAGTTTTTTTAATTATTGGTGATGTAAATAAGTTTTCTGTAATATCGTATCTGAAGAACTCCTGCTGGAATACTGTTTAGGTCCTTCAAGACCACAGACAGAGACAAAATATATTGCGACTAGTAAAATAATTTCACATATTACGTAACACTTAATTTCAATGTCTATTTAAGTTAACCTAACTAACTAACCTTAAAACTACAATACCAAATACATATCACTGTAATACCAGGACGCGTACTCTTATCGGCGAGAAAAACACATTCAATGCCTCTGTGACAATTGAGTGTAGGAAAAAATGAAGGCAAATATTTTTTGTGTCCCAACAAGTAAATATCGTGCGAACTGTCTGTAACATATCCCCAATTTCCGAACACTCCAATCTGATAGAAAAAACAGCGATGCGAAAAAAACACTTGATGTGTGTAAGCCGACGTTTCATTTGCGCGAGCAACGTTTGCCAAAAATAGATTGCGCGGTAAATATGTTACGTTTATTTGTTTAGAAACTACAACTTTCTATGTCGGTATTGGGTTTTGCTATTTTCTTAATGCCATGGAGGTTCAGTTTATAGAATTGTTTTGTACTCGTAACTGTTTGGGTGAAATTTGATTTCACTTTAGATATATGAGTGACCTAAAAATCTTTATATAGAAATATGAAAAAATATCCTCATGCCTGAACTGAGAAGAATAACAGTATGTTAATAGGCAAAGGCTAAATTTTACTGCCTATATCATGAACATAAATGTATAAATATAAAAAGATTATTAAATGGCGAACCAAAATTAAACGTTATGATTCATATCTCATTATTTTACTCATTTGACTGCATGGATGGCGTAGTGGTTTAAGCGGTCGCCTCGCCGCTCACAACTACGCTGAATGCTGTGGGTCCGATCCTCACATGGGACGACACTTCGTGTGATTCACAAATTGTTGTTCTGGGTCTGGGTGTTTTTTGTGTCTGTTTCATGGATGTTTGTAACGTCCCTTGTAAATTCCGAGTGCGGGAGTTGTCCTTTATAACAAAAAAGCTCAAAGAGTAAATTAAAAAAAATGAAATAAAGAATAGACAAAATCTTAAAAGAAGGTAATCATCTTTATATTTAATGTAATAATTACATATTAATACAGTACAATTAAAAAAACTATGCTTAAATGACTACTCAATGACAAAAAAATCATTGCTGTCAATCCCAAACTGTTAGACTCGTCAAAAAGAAACAAATTGAGCCTAAACTCGAAAGGTTTTGTAGGAGACATTATAAATTTTCACCTTCTGGATCTATTATTAAATTAGTTCTAAGATGTCAATTTATAATTATCACCCAAACTAAATTTAACTACATTGTTGCATTAAAATAAGCCAACATTAAGCTTTTAATACTTATTTAGTACATAATAAAATTAACCACGAACGACACTGTCTAAACAGTCGAAACGGACATAAATTTGTAAGTCCCAGCTAATCACTTATAATAATGTAGTTTTAACATTAGTCTTTACTGGTATTTATATTTACTTGAAATATTATACATACATATACTCACAGAGGGGTTTGAAGGGCCAACCACCATCTTTCGGCCCAAGCCAAACTCACCCGCCCGCGGTACATCCTGCTGAACGACCTGCATCCTCCCCATGCAGACGAAAGTCTTCAATGAGTACCGTCCTACCTGTCGTGACATACGGAGCCGAAACGTGGACACTTACGGTACGGCTGGTCCACAAGTTCAAAGTCGCACAACGCGCTATGGAAAAGGCTATGCTCATCGTTTTTCTAAAGAATCACATAAGGAATGAGGTGATCCGGTAGTAGGCAAGCTGAAGTGGCAGTGGGCTGGCCATATAACCGACAACCGTTCCGACAGCTGAGACCGCGTCTCGGCAAACGTAGTGTAGGACGCCCACAGGCCAGGCGGAGTGACGATTTGCACAAGATGGCTGGCAGAAGCTGGATGCGAGAAGCCCAAATGATCGATTTTGGGCTTCTCGCATCCAGCTCCAGCTTCTAAGTGGCGTGCAATGGGAGAGGCCTATGTGCAGAAGTAGACTGCGATAGGCTGATGATGATGTAGGCAACAAATATATAATTTAGTATTGTTAAAAAGTAGGGGCCCATCAACGCTAAACGAAGTAAAGCAACGGAAGGAAACATTTAAAAAACTGCAGACCTAAGCACGTGTTTTAACCTCTCACTTGAGTTGAGCAAACAAAAATATTGTCATAAGTCTTATAGAGTAAACTGACAAATAAGTGTAAACACTGCTTGCGAGCAACACCATCAAGAAAATCTTATAAAACGTCTGTGTCGTATCGTACGTAGTGTGCAAGTATTTCCTTATTACGATGTATGTCGCCATTTTCCTCTTGCTTAAGATTACTTGCGTTAAAGCTCTCGGTTTCTTCAAGTGTGTTAGTACATTTGTTTTTCCATTGCTATGTTTAGATATGTCACCTTACCTACATATAGCATAATTATTAAAACACAATATGAATTTGTTACACGACTTTTTGCGGATTGTATTTAACATGATATTATAATAATAATCACATCATATCAACAGCCTTTACTAGTCCACTGCTGGACATAGAGAGGAGGGTAAAAAATGAAAAAAAAAAAAAAAAAACTTTTTGTTATATTAATAATAACCTTACGAATCTCACACACGTCTGATTAAAAACTAGGTAGAACCTGTATGGTAACCAGACTGATAACAAACATACTTACGAGTATATATTTCTAAATAATAATATGAATTATAGACTAGCTGAGACCCGCGGAGTTACCCGCGTTTGTTGTTATAACCGCGGGCAACGCCGCGGGGCGAAGCTAGTCTAAAAAAAGTAACCTAAGTTACTCCTTATGTCATCAGCTATCTGCCAGTGAAAGTCCCGTCGAAATCGGTCCAGCCGTAGCAGAGATTACCCGGAACAAACAGATAGACAGACATAAATTGTAAAAAATGTTATTTTGGCATATGTACCATGTAAACATACATATGCATTTAGTAAAAAGCGGTTATTTTAATATTACAAACAGACACTCCAATTTTATTTATTTGTATAGATAAGTTACACCCAGACACAGAACAAATGATCGTGTTCATCACACTATAATTTGTCTTGGCTTCGAATCGAACCTACGACCTCTGATTTAGCAATTGGGATCCTTAACCACTAAATGCTCACAAATGCTGCACATATGCTCGTCTAAATACGACAATGATTTAATTTAAGATTTTATTTATATATAAATAATAGAGTATTATCCACAGTTTGTATGTATTTAGAAATATATAAGTGTTTATCAGCAGTCTGGTTACCATTTTTTTTAATGTGTGGTCCCTCCCAGGTCGTCACCCACCGTGGTTTTGCGGCAAGGTGGTGTGTCGGAATCGGACCGACTAAAACAACACTCAGGGCGGCATGAGGCGGCGGTTTGGGTCCGCCGCCTCCTTCTGCGAGCTGACGTCTTCGCAGAAGGATGCGACCGGCCATGGAGCGTATGACGGCCGGTAGCGAGAGATCCCCCCGAGCAGTCTAGTTACCATGGCACAGGCTTTGCCTAGTTTAGGATCAGACGACCGTGTATGGGATGTGTCAAGTATTAGTATAAATTGCATTTATAATACCTACTAAATTAACATCGAAACCTCTGAATGCAGCTAAAAGACAAATAGGTGGTTAATTCAAAGTTCCGTAAAGTTCGCCACAAAACCAACATGCATATAATTATACTAAGACAACGTATTGTTAGAGAAAGTAAGACCATTAAAACTTGCGAAGCTAGACTGAGGTTAAGTTCTGTCTTCGTGGACTTGTACTTCAGGTAACTATTGAAGTGAGCTTAGCGGTGATTACAGCAATCTCGGTACGAGTTCTACCCGTCTATAGACTTTAGTGTGTTTAACGAAAATATAAGATTCCTTAAGCGGTATCTAAAATAAGATATAAGTATCATGTTAAATGTGATTTGTTTTTATTTTAACTGTATTTTTTATTTGTTTAGAGTAAATTTGGGTGGTTCATTTAATAACTATAATAACACACTCATAAAGGAGAAATAACGTGACTGAATGCGTGATTATAAATATAAAAGGATCTTGACAAACACACGTATATATGACACTTTGCAAACTTTGAAACGTCAAGCGATTCAAAGTACTACTTAATATATATCGTAAACGCGTTCATTTACATAAACATCATTATGACGAGCCCGTTGTAGATTGACGGATAGTAGTTAGTGACTCTGACGGCTAAGCCGGGGGTCATGAGTTCGATTCCCACCTATGACAAATGTTGTGTGAGGAGCACGGTCATTTGTTCTGTGTCTGAGTGTAATTTATGTATAATATGTATGTATTTAGAAATATATAAGTATGTTTATCAGCAGTCTGGTTACCATAGCATAGACTCTGCCTAGTTTGGGATCAGACGGCCGTGCGTGAGATGTGTGAGGTATATATTATGGAACGCAATAGGAAATTCGTTTATTCTGAACTAAATAAATACATGTTTATGAGAAATGAAACTTGTTTATCTTTTTTTTATTTTGACAAAAAGTTTTAACTAATTCTTTTATTTCATTCCTATCTTCATTTTTCATTAAAATTATTCTCTGTATTTTATGAACACATTTAAGAGAACTATTTTACCACAAAAATATTTAACTCGTAATGGCCTGTACCATTAACAGGCCACAAAAACACCACCTGGAGCAAAAACCTAACTCGTAAATAACAGAGGTCGTTTTCGAAGATTGGATGAAGACAGTTACTAGTTTTGCCAACCAACCGATAACGTTACGGCCAAAATAAAGATATCGTAAAAACTACGGGGTCTAAAAACTGAAAAAAAATAATTATGTTCGAACTTTACCTTAAAGTTATACACGTATATATCTCACATGTCAATTAACAAATGTTCTTTTATGTGAAAAATTAAGTTTCATATAAAATTTAATAGTAAACCAATGTATTAACTGTAAGAAACTGGTTGATTAATAAAATAATAAATTACTTTAGACTTTTGACAGTTTTCTGAGGTAAATCCAAACAAATCAAAGCTTGTAGTGTGGACACAGATTAATAGACTTGTATTGATTATTTTATAAATATAATAATAGCTTGACACACCTCACACATGGCCCTCTTTTTATAACTAGGCTGAGCCTGTACTGTATCCAGACTGCTAAATTTAGTTACCAAATACATATATATTTTAGACAAATTATGCTAAGATCGAAAAATTGATAGTGATCATCATACAATTAATTAACCTAGATGGAAATTGAACTGTTGACCTCTGGGTCACCAAACAGGATCACTATTATACCGGAAAACTCGATCGCTTTACACTGAGGGTGAATCTGAACCTCCTAGCTCTAACATTGCAAACGAATGCTCTATCACGCACCACAATTTTTTTTTAAGTGATAACTTCTTATTGGAGGGTAAACCGCTTCGTTACGTAACGCGTTACGGCGCCAGTCTGTCTGGCTTCCCTTTCTCTCACGCATACGGCAGCGGTAGGCAGGCTCCTCCTCTCTCCGTTTAACCCACAGCGCTAGTCGTATTTCGGACACACGCTTCCCCCTCTCTCCCCTAACGAAAGGTAAATTTAATAATATCAATAATACCTTTTATCAATACCAAGCATGTACCAAGTCTACTGCCGCAGTGTCTATATTTTAAATTTCTATATATCTTTAGCGTCACTGTTTCGATAAATATAGATATAATTTAAGGAATAACCTAAGCTTTTCTCAAGTTAAACAATTTGAATATTAAATAGCTAATAGCTAAACGCGCCTTTTTTTTTTTAAATGGTCACGTTTTTCTTCAATAATTGTAATATGATCAGACTTATGTTAACAAGTCTTGAATCTCCAGCTTGAATCCATAAAGTTTTGTATCACACTAAACCATTTTAATTACCCCATCGCCCTCTCCTGTAATACTTGTATATTACAGGATGGTGATATGAAGACGTAAACCGAGAGGCTTATCACACGTTCTCACTCAAAGTTCAGTAGCTTAAGCTAAGTTTACGATTTAATAAGGCAGTAAAGCAGTACGAAGGCTTTCAGATATATGTAGGGATTTAATGACAGGGGAATTGAAATGTTATATTTCAATATTTTGTAGAGCCAGCATTAAATAATAAACTTTAAAAAAAATGTTACCAACCGTACTTCATTCCTTAATTTTCACCCTAGTGATGGATTTTTTCTTCAAATTTAAATCAGAAAAACTAGTAACTATAATTACATCTTTGTTCATTCTATTTTATCAGGACTAACTAGGACTAATAAAGTTTTTAATTATACGATATTAGTATTCATTCAAACCCCTGTCTGACACACTACACTACTATTGAAAATATTAATGACAGTTAACAGACTATTAATTAATATTCATTTTTAGAAAGCTTGATCGTTGATCAATGATAACTAAAGTTACTGAAATGAATATTAAATGTATAAGTCGAGATCCAATGTCACCGATCGTATTCAACTATTCAAGAAATCAAAATAAATTTTGCTCTTTTGATTTTTATCCTTAGCAAAGGTTTAAAGGTTTTCAGGTAACTGCTAAATACAGGTAATACATCACACAAATACAACACTAAACATAGTATAGTGTCGAACAAGGCTCTTGCGTTTCGCGGAATGTGTTTCCGGCGCAGAGTGGCCACTAAAAGCGAACTACAAATAAATATTTTAAGACCGCACTTAGCTGCCCTGATGCGAGCCAATTTGTAATGTTTTATTATGTAGCGTCTACTTCCGTTCAATTCATGGATTCCTCGTCTCGCTTAGTCTTCGGTTTGATAGTAATTCAATTTAGTGTCAGAGAAATGAAATTCTTGAGTAGAGAAAACTCAATAAGCTTTGTGGACATTTCGTTTATTTTTAATCTATTTTGTCTAAATTTTATTTTATATCATACTGTCTTTCAGTTAAAATAAATGATGTTTAGATGCTTTATCGGTAGCAGTGACGTGATCATTAATAATATGTTATGAATAAAGATTCTTCGAGAAAAACACGAAATATTTTTGGTATTCGTTATTAGCTTGAAATTTGAATTATTAATACTATGCTGCCGTGGTGGCTTTCCAGAAAAAGTTAGCTAGGAAATGCTTACATACAACATAAATATCGGTATAGATTATTTGTTCATGCTGGCTAAAATTTTATTACGTGAGGCAGAATGCTGGTCCTACATGTAGTGGCTAGTCCTACCTGTAGTAACTACATGGTACTTTTATTTATTTTGATAGATGCCGCTGATATACATTTCTTTGATGAAAAATTCAAAAGTGTAAAACTTCCTTAATTTTTTTTTGTGTATTTTAATTACCACACCCTAAACTAAGCTGGTAAATAGTCAAGATTGTAACTTTGTCCTGCGTAGCATTAACATTAAGTAAAGCTTGAAACAGTCGCGGTAAATCACAGACGTTCATCGAGATTTTATCTGTGTATTTCACTTTAGCGTAATTAACTGGAGACGAGCTCATCAGCGGCAACTGGCATATTTTGATGATTTATCTGTACCAGTGCGAGTGTAGTGCGATATTTTTTAGAAGCAGGTTAAATTAAATTTTAAAAAGAATTAAGTGACTAATTTCAAAATATTTTTAAATGAAAAAAAACAATTTGAATGTAATAGGAGGCTACTACTAAATGAATACATTTTTTTACATTTCATATATCATATCCTGACATATCCTGTGTCACGGTGGACTTTACAAAAATACATGAAACGGACACAAAGACACCCAGACTCAGTACAACAATTTGTGGATCACACAAACTGTCGTCCTATGTAGGGATCGGACCCACAACACAAAGCCTAGTAGTAAGCGGGGTGGCGACCGCTTAAACCACTACGCCATCCGTGCGTTCAAAATTTATATTGTTTTTAAGATGCTTAATTGATTATTATATATGTTTTCAAGGTGACATCACACACACACACACATTATACATACGTACATATACACGTACAGTCATGGTGTACCATGGGTCGATATATAATATGCCTCGATAGAGGCATATTAAACTAGCACATTTCCTAACTATAATTTTATTCTCACTAACGTGATAGTTGAATTGTTGATTTGTTGTATAATTATTGTAAAATATTTTTTTTTAATAATCATTCGATTGAATCATGCCTTTGACACCTTAAGTATGAGAAACAAGGTAATTAATTACTATTAGTTTTACTAACCATAACCTCTAGTTACAATTAATGATCAACCAGTCCAATTTGAAGCTTCAAGCAAAGCATTACCTATGTAACACTAAGTCCATGTATGAACTTTGGCAAGTTCAGAACTTACGAACAATCCAAGCAAGTGGAGCGACGCTTGCGAATTTCAGTTCTTCCGACACGAAGAAATTGTTGAATTTCTTTTAGGGATATAGAGCTAATACGAGTATGAACATCTTTATAATATAGGTAACTTGCGAATAGACAGTACTAAAATCGAGACAGTTACGTAGCAGCCAAGACCTTGTCCTGTTTCGTTAAATGAGTGATGTTTAAATACTTATCTGTTAATTCTAATAATAAAAACGATCATGTATTAAATAGATTTTTTTAATTAACTGTTGTTTTATGAAAATAAACCAGTTGTCAGGATGATGATGTAGAATTTGAGTCTGGACTGTAGTGGCCAATTGTTGTGACCAAGTATTTATTATTATTTTATTTCACACATCTCACACACGGCCGTCTGATCCCAAACTAGGTAGAGCCTGTATTATGGTTACCAGACTGCTGATAAACATACTTATATATTTCTAAATACATACATAATATAGAAAAATAACACCCAGACACCTAAGGAGAGGCCTATGTCCAGTAGTGGACTATTAAAGACAGTTGATGTGATGATGTGACACCCAGACACAGAACAAATGATCGTACTCATCACACAATTACTTTGTCCTGGGTGGGTATCGAACCCACGACCTACGGCTTTGCAGTCAGGGTCAATAACCACTAGACCAACAGGCCTGTCGAAAAAATAACACTTATGTCACCAGCCACAGTTTACATCATCAACAGTCATTTTCTACACTTGCTACAATTAAAAATGTCATATCTATACAAATAAATAAAATTGGAGTGTCTGTTTGTAATATTAAAATAACCGCTTTTTACTAAATGCATATGTATGTTTACACGGTACATATGCCAAAATATTTTTTTTTACAATTTTTGTCTGTCTGTCTGTCTGTTTGATCCGGGTAATCTCTAGAACGGCTTTACCGATTTCGACAGGACTTTCACTGGCAGATAGCTGATGACATAAGGAGTAACTTAGGCTCCTTTTTTTTAGACTAGCTTCGCCCCGCGGCGTTGCCCGCGGTTATAACAACAAACGCGGGTAACACCGCGGGTCTCAGCTATTTTTAAATAACATTAGTAATAACAATAACAATATTTACGTAACACACGGCCGTCTAGAACCATGACAGGTAACTATACTTATAAGTTACATTTTATACATGTATATAGATAAATTATACTCAGATACAGAACAAATGATTGTGCTCATCACACAACTATTTGCTCAGACTGGGAATCGAATCCACAATCTCCGACTTAGCAATTAGATCACTGACCAAGTAGTCTCTCGGTCAAATACTTATGCAAAGATTTCTTCATAAGTCCATTAGTACTGAAATATTATTGCTTTTTTAGCTGTTAGCAAGGTAATTATTGTGTAGTTGCACACAGTATGAGATTTAAAAAAAAACGTAATTTGGATGTGATACTCTTTGAAAAATCGGATTAAGAATACAGTGTGTCACCACCCCTATTCATCCCGTGGGTGTCGTAAGAGCCGACTAAGGGAAAAACTACGCAGAACAACAGCACTGCAGAGAGAAGGAAAACTTGACACAAACCCTATACCAACCCGTCTGGCCAGCGTGGTATAGTAGGCCAAAACCTCCTTTCTAAGGAGAGGCCTATGTCCAGCAGTGGACTGTTATAGGGTGTTGATGTGATGTGATGTGACTCTTTGAAATAATATAATCTTCAGAGTTATAACTAGGCCAAATTCTCTTATTTCAATAAAAATAAATAGAGAAATGGACATTGATCTTAATTAAAGGCGTCTCATGTATTATGATGACCATCTACAACTGACAAAGCATCGTGAGTTGCGACCAAAAACTTCCGAGTTCGAAACCAACCAAATGTTTCACGACGTGACCACACTCCTAACACAAGAATAAAGGAAAACAGAACACTACTAAAACTAGCTAACAATTACACGGGTATCTAAATTTTACAGATTAAAGAAAATTAGTTCTTGAAACTATATTATTTGTATTTTTTGTACGCTTGTAGAATGCTTTTTTGCGCCTGCTGCTATGTTTAGATGTGATAGCTGTTTCTTAGGCTTCCTCTACGGAAGCAAATTAATCCTGATAATTAGGTTCAGGAAATGGCACAAACTTATCAAATACTTTTGCCACTTAATGGGTGAAAATCACTTTTAAGGAGTTCTTTATATAATAATAACATTGTACCACATTCACACAACGCCATCTAGTAACAAACTAAGCAGCGCTTGTACTATGGGTACTAGACAACTGATAAAAATACATATACCTATACTTTTTTTTTGTAAATACATACATATCATACATAGAAACACCCAGAACAAATCAAACATGAAATGTTCATGCACACAAATGTTTGACTTGAGCGGGAATCGAACTCGTGACCTTTGGAATAGCAGTCCGTTACACAAACCACTACGCCATCCGGTCGTCGATATACATACAAACATACAGGTGATGGTAATAAAAGCTGTTCAATACAAAGCTAGAATAAAAATTAATATATTTCTTTTCAATCTACAGAAACTTTGCTTAATTTAGTAAATTGGAACCTTCCATTAATATTTGGAGACAATTTTCACTTCAGTTCTCGGAATTTCACGGTTGATTTTAAAACTGCGATCTTATTGCAGTCTGCTAAGTTTCACATTCATCACAATAAAATCCGCACTAAGTGTGATCACGTCATCTTTAGTGGCATACTCTGGCCCTCAATTGAGGACTAACTAGCTAGGATTTAATTGCTTTGATAGTCACATTTTAAAAAGGAATGCCTCTCTCTTTCATATCCTACATCCAATTTAATAAGATCAAGTATCCATGTTGACCGGTTCCAAGCCTCGTGCTATACTTCGCTCCACGTTTTGCCGATGCTTCTCGGATCATCTGCCACTGTTGGTCACCAGGGTTTGCTTGGATGATCACGCTTGCGTTTTCCTGGGGGTTTCACTCCAGAGCCAGATTTCTTATTCAGTAAATATGCAAGACTTGTAAATAAGACGCGAACTGAGCCAGGTTGTGTATTCTCAAGTCACGATTCATTTAATAATCTGACAATATTAATAATAAAATGTTTTGGTTTGCAGACTAATATATTTTTAATCTGTGGGTGTGCTTTAATTTATTTCTAGCTTGTTTCTTAAAAAACAACTTTTGCGATTCATTTGAAGAAGAAAATAAAAGGTTACAATATTTTTTTTATTCTGAGAAATGCTGGATAGTATAACGATGTTTATTTCATTTATGGCTTTATTTACGAAGCTTAGCCACAATGATGACTACGTCGCTCCATCATAGCCATTTTTTGTTTTAAACTTAACTTAAATATTGAAAATTTAAAGTATAAATATCATTAGCCGTATCTGATCTATCAAAGGACTGGCCAGGATGCTGTTACATCTTTCAATTATCATTAAGCATTCGTTCTCTCAGTTGTTGGTTCCGAACACATTACATCAAAACATGTTTTATATATCATTGTTTATATTAATATTTATATCATTTATCATAAAAAGCAATATTTACTTAGTGACACAGGTACGTGCAATAAGATAGGTATACACTTAATGGAGCCGACCAATCTGACAATTCGAATGGCATTTAAAACTCATTTCAAGTACCTTTGATGCTTATTAAGGATTACCTTTCAAACGTTGATAAGGTTTCGAATTTTTAATACTGATGTCTTAACTTCTGGTTCCATTGTAAGAAATTAAAAGAAGAGAAAATTGTGCTTTTTAGTAAAAGTGTGTTTCTTAATTAAAATTTGTATTTTACGTGAGAAGAAAGAATATGAGCAGAAAATAGCAAGTAATTACCTTAAAAAAGTTAAACCGACTTCACATCGTATAGGTTTGTGTAACGGACTGCTATTCCAAAGGTCGCGGGTTCGATTCCCGCTCAAGTCAAACATTTGAGTACATGAACATTTAATGTTTGATTTGGTCTGGGTGTTTCTATGTATAAAAAGTATGTATTTACAGAAAAAAAAAGTAAATACATATTTATATCAGCTCCCTACTAGTCATAGTACATGCTTGGTTTGAGACTAGATGGCGTTGTGTGAATGTGTCAGAATATTATTAATATTTATATTATAATTATAATAAACTGTTCATTCCTTAACTTTCACCTTTAGAGAGAGAAATTCTTCTTCAAATTTGAATGAAGTTAAACGGGAACCATTTTAAATAATCGAAATTGGTTTATGACTGACGGAGTTCTAGCGAAATAAACAGAAAAAAAAGAGCCAATTTGGGAAACTGAAAATAATAGAAATACTGTATCTATTATTTATACCAGAGCAAAAAATTTACTATGTAAGCCTTCAATAGTATTCGCTGTTATAATAAATACAGCTTAATAAGGGCACAAGGCTAAGGAGTACAAACAGGTATAAAGAAAACAAGAAAATATAAAATCTGTAACAAAAACATTATATTTATTCAAAAGTCACATTTCTATGAACAATGCAGTAATTTGCGAGTTCACAAACACTGTCATTAGGAACTAACATCTAACAATACGTGTTTTATTATCCACCGATGTGTGCACATAAATCTGTCGAACCACGGACATGGCGTTAGATATCGTATCTATTGTGAAAGCGCGGACACAAATGACACGCCGCCATTGCGCGTGTTTTGTTTTTGTGTAGAACATCATACAGATTGTCTGACGCTATTGTATTGTCTATGGCTGTCTACTTATAATTTTTTATAAGAAAACTTAAATTGCAATTCTTTTTAAAAGATGACTCCCGTACTAGAATATATACTGTGTCGCAGAGGACTTTACAAAAATACATGAAACAAATAAAAAGCACACACAGATTCAGAACTACACTTTGTAGATCACAAAAGTGATCAAGATCAGTTTTGTCCCATGTGGGCCTCGAAGTCACTACATTGTTTGATGTTTACATTACTAATCCTATTTTCTTTTTTTAGCGCATAGAGTAACACAAGACTTAGTCTAACATTTTCAGACACAGTTAGGTATTTATATCAAGAGTGAAATGAGAAAGGCATATAAAACAAAATTGATACATACATAACATTGGTACATAGGTATATCACTTAGTTTTTCACTCAACAAGTAATTAAAGACGCTAATTAAGAATAGAAGTGTTGCGTACAGCTATAATTACACTTCAGGTTTATAAATTGTACGAGATCGCACTTAGTTCAAGAAATAATTAATCAGGTGTCTGTACCTGTACTTTACAAATTACATAAAACATTATCCTGGAAAGAAAATTCTGTAATGTATATTATGAACAGAGTCTTGAAACTAACATTAAATGTGTTGGTAGCGTTCACAAATCCCTGTTGAGTAATTTTTATAGAGGTTTTTCTCCATTACAGATAGACATTGATAAGCAGTATATAGCCTCTGGACACCGGACACAGTCCCTTCATCATCATCATCATCAACAGCCTTTACTAGTCCACTGCTGGACATAGGTTTTGGCCCACTATACCACGCTAGCCAGACGGGTTGGTATAGGGTTTGTGTCAAGTTTTCCTGCGTAGTTTGTTCCCTTAGTCGGCTCTTACGACACCCACGGGATGAATAGGGGTGGTGACACTCTGTATTCTTAATCCGTCACCACACGGACAACGGTCACAACACCGACTAAAGTTAATACAGTCTACTAGCCATACCTAAAAATATAGGTGAACACCACCTCGACAAAACTTTAACCCACTTCCTTCAATATCGTTAGATATAAAATACTTTGACAGTTTGTCTTTCAAATGCATGACATTGGCGCGATTGTAGTTACACCATACCACAAAGCGATTAAACAAAAGACTGACTGCACGGATGTCGTAGTGGTTTAAGCGGTCGCCATGCAGCTCACTACTACGCTGAGTGTTGTGGGTTGTGTAATCCACAAATTGTTATTCTGAGTCTGGGTGTTCTTTGTGTCCGTTTCATGTGTTTGTAAAGACCTCCGCGATACAGGATATATTCCTAATGCGGGAGTTCTCTATATAAAAAATCAAAATCAAAAGTTGAATTCAATTTCGTCAGAAAAAAAAAAACTATTACCGAAGAACTAAATATCCTAAGATACTGTGCTCAAAACAGAAATAAAATACACTTGAAATGATAATAACTATTCCGGTACACTAATATGACTGCACGGATAGCGTAGTGGTTTAAGCGGTCGCCACGCCGCTTCCTACTACGCCAAGTGTTGCGGGTTCAAACCCCACATGGGACGACACTTTGTGTGATCCACAAATTGTTGTTCTGAGTCTGGGTGTTCTTTGTGTCCCCCGCGACACAGGATTTATTCCTAATGCGGGAGTTGTCTTTTTTAAAGAAAAAAATAAAAAAATACTTAATTTAATTAAGTAGTAAATAATTCCGACATAACGTTATATCCTTGTGTTATGACACAACGGACAAATGATTAATGTTCTATTTCTAGATTCAGTAAACAGAGATAGTCCAAAACTTAGCGCTTAATTGTGATTTATACGAACGTACTATTTCACGAACAATGGAAACTCCAGGAACGCTAGAAGTCGAAACTAAACGTGAATCGTAAAACAATGGTAGCCTCCATATAATAGTCTCCTTTCATTTAAAGGAGGATGGGCAAAAAGGGAAAGGCTAATTGTGCCGGTTCTTGGTGAGACGTATTTTGGACACCTCTTTTTTCAATTTCGTCTCAAGATGTGGAGAGAATCAGTATCCTAAATTGAATTGAGTGTAATGGTTTTTGGGTAAGTGTTTTTCGGATATATTGCTAGACAGTTTCATTTAATTGTGTTTTTCATTCGACCGCTAACTAAATACGTCTTGATTTGGTGTCAATACATTTAATACAATGTAGGTTATTATTGATTTGGTAAAAGTTTAATTTATACGAAATGAATCAAATTCACAATCACAAATCTTTCAAATGAAAATTTGTACTTTTATAATTCTTAACTTCAGCTTTGATATTATTTTACTTTAGATCATATTCTAAAAATTTACAACTTTAGAGCTCGTGAAATACACAGCAGGTTCGTAGATAACTTTTTTATGTAAAGGTTGTAATAATTGTTTTATGTCAGAATTTAGATAGAAAGGAAAGAATTTAGTATAAATAAAATTTATTGCTGCTAATCAGATGTAGGTATAAGTAATGCGGCCGACATTACTTTGCTGACATTACTAAAACGGTCACATGTTACAGCAATTTTAGTAACACTTTGTACATTAGATTTAATTTCTAAATTACAACTAAATAAGACCAGAAATCCTTATTAACACTCCGAGGAACGACGAGCCATTAACATGTTCCTGTAAGCGAACATCCAATTATCCCTAATCCAAAATACATCGATGCTAACGATCTCTGCTGGTTACATTAATTTGGCGATGTCAGAGTGCAAATGTTTTCGGTTCTCAAAATTTAATCTGTGCCAATATAGTGTAAGTATCATTTTCGATTTTATCCCAGTGTTAATTTTAGGCCCGTGGAGGAAAAAGGAATTTGATATAAGTATGACGTTTGTCTGAGGCGCTGACAATCTCAAAGCATTGGTCTTTTTAATTTTTTTTCTCCGTAGTGATACAGAAAATATTTTTGTTGTTTCTAGCTTCGTTTTGTGAAAAAAATATGCTCAGATGTTTTTTAAGCTGTGCTCTTTATTAACTTTATTTAGTTTGGATTTAGAAAGAGCAATCGGCATGCAATTTTAACAACTAGCCTGACTCGATTTGCATGAATATAGCAGAGCGTTAACATGACATGTCGCGATATTTTGTTATTTTCCATTGCCTATAGCAGCAACTCCAAATCAAAGTCCATAAATAGATTATTACCCCAAAAATCAAATATACTTGCTACGTATTACCTACACTGTTTCAACAATATTTTACAAAAAAAAAACTATAATGTAAATTCTATTTTGTAAGATCCTTTTTTATTACTTTTGTACCTTACTTTCGTTTCTTAAAGTTCTTAATTATTTTGTCCGTCTTTTACGCCGTCTATTATAGTGAGTTTGATAAATTTATTTTTAAAATGAAAACATTCAAATTTTCTCGTATTTTTACCCAATAAAAATAACTAAAACGATAGCACCAGCCGTCGCAAAACTAATTAGCATAAATCTTAATAGCTTTTTCTAAATAAAACGATGGTAGCGCCACCTAGTAGCCCACGCTAATTGTGCAGTTATCGCTGTAACGGCCAGTTAACTTTTATTGCATTCAAATTTCATTTGTCGGTAAATGAGAATGGTTGTAATTAACCCTGCCCTACCCTTTCGCCGGCTCGTTCTACTAATGATAATTTTAAAACGTAATAGACTTATGAGGTAGCCTGTTTTCTAACAAAAAAGTGGGTATAGTGTAGGTACATATGATTGTGTTCCGTATACACTTAATATCAGTTATTTAAACAAACATGGATCTTCATTTAGGCTTTGAATAAACAAGGTTTTGTTACCTGAATCTTTACTTCCAATCTGCCTATATTTTATACGAAGCCCAAAATATTCAAAAGCGAAACTTGAACACTCCATCCAGTTGTACGTGTTATATAAGTAAACTCGTTTGTCCTTGACGGCATTCTCTTAAATCTTTTTTTGCTATTTTATGAAGAAAATTTTAAAAAGTATAGCCTTCACTCGAGACGAAAGGCACGATCCTCGCTGATCCAATAATAGGTTCCGCATTTTCCATCGTTGGGTATGAATATTCAATGCTTACTTCTTTCGAAGACCTCAGCATTTTAGGGTTGAATTTCGATTTATAATATGGAGTGAAAAATATTCAAATTATGTTTTTAAATGGACGTGGACCATCATTCGTTAATGGTTCTGATGGGAGCTTTTCAGTGAATTCTTTTTTTCAGGAATATACAGTGGTTTTTTTTGTGAAACGCTTAGAGAATAAAATGTAACCCATTTTTATGTCCTGTGGACACTGCAATGGCGTAGTGGTTTAAGCGGTCACCACGCCGCTTACTACTACGCTGAGTGTTGTAGGTTCCAACCCCATGGGACGACACTGTGAGATCCACAAATTGTTGTTCTGAGTCTGGGTGTTCTTTATGTTCGTTTCATGTATGTTTGTAAATTCCCCCGCGATATATTCCTGATGCGGGAGTTGTCTTTATTAATAAAAAAAAACTTAATCTAATCGCTATAAATATCAAGAAATTAAAATTTTCGTTATCAAAATTAAAACACATTTTAATATCCATATTAATTAAAGCAACTACTTGCAACATCTACTTTCATACGACAAACGATATACATATATAATCCTGTCTGTTACTATATCTTCGACAGCGACGTATGCTCTAACTCAAGCCGAGGTTACGTGGAAATTGTTCAGATATTGAAAGGGTTGGATTGAAAACTGGATGCGATTTATTTTTTCTTTTTTAGTTACGATTGGAAACCGTTTCGATAGCTCGAAATTGCTGTCCTTTGTATCGTGGTGAATCTAGGGGGATTCATTTAAATAGGAATGTTGGCTATCACACAAAAGGCTCCGATTTAAAATATTTGATGGATGAAATGATGGATCGGTGTTAGGTCTAGGAGTAACGCATATGAGATGCCTTTGATGTAAGTAATTTGACAAGGGTTTGTAGTAATAATTATTTGTTTTCAAAATGTAGAATCAATATAGATAATATGACAGCAGTGCTGCCGTGCCAATCCAATACATTGTAACTTTTAAAATCGACTTTTGACTTTGAAAACTTTGTTACAGTATTTTACCATGTTAATACCCTAATTTCAATCATCATCATCATCAACAGCCTTTAGTAGTCCACTGCTGGACATAAGCCTCTCCTTTGACAGGAGGTTTTGGCCAACCATACCACGCTTGCCAAACGGGTTGGTATAGGGTTTGTTTTAAGTTTTCCTTCTCTTTGCAGTGCTGTTGTCCTGCGTAGTTTGCTCCCTTAGTTGGCTCCTACGACACCCACGGGATGAATAGAGGTGGTGACACTCCGTATTCTTAATCCGTCACCACACGGACAATGCAGTATTTTCAATTTCTACTACTAATTTCAATACAATGAAGTATTTTTTAGACCATTGTTTCTTCTAAAAGACACTTTAGAATAACAAAAGTGTTTATCTAATCTATCTATTGGTACTAAACTGACGTAAAGAAACTGATTGAGCGTTGTTAAGGTAGAACACTGTAAGTAAGTCGAGTTACAGTCTGTTGGATTGACACGGCAGAGTGGTAATGAAGTAAAATTCTGTAGAAATCAACATTACACTGATTTACTAACGACACACAGTTAGAGAAAACCCTCTGAATGAAATGTAAGGAAATACACGATGACCTAATTTGTCTTGACACATTACCAATATTAATTCTTTAGTTGTATTCATACAAAGGAATGAACGTGAAGTTCGTATAATGCTTTAGGGTTTCAGGACAAAACTACTTCAGAAGTTGTTAGGGTCAAATAATAATAACTTTACACATCTTACACACGGCCGACTAATACCAAACCAGGGAGAGCCTGCGCTATGATAGCCAGACTGCTGATAAATATACTTATATATTTCTAAATACACACATATTATAAATAAGTTACATACACGCACATCACACAATTATTTATCCTGAGTAGGAATCGAACCCACTACCTATTGCTTAGCAGTCAGCGTCACTAACCACTAGACCAACAGGCCCGTATACTTCTACATATTTCTTCTAATAATCTCTTTCTTTGTCCCTCACATATTTCTAATATAGTTTATTCTTCCTTCGCTGCTCAAACTGTAAATCTCTGGAACTTACTGCCACTATAAATCTGTATCCACTATGCGATCCACTATTATGTATAAACTATATGTATATATTTATAGGATATTTTTGGGAATATACATCCAATGGTGCTAATTCTGTTGTTTAAAAACTCTCTAAACTAAACTAAAAATCACTAAAAATTAGTTTAGTCCTGTCAAGTACTAGTTTTTCAGAATTCGAAACGTTATTTGACAGGACTAAATAAATTTTTAATGATTTTAAGTTTAGTTTAGAGAGTTTTCGGACAACAGAATTAGCACCATTGTAAGACTAAATGAATCATTTAGTCTTACATTTTACTAGTTTCAAATGAACAACTGCCAAAGAACCGACTGGAAGAAAACGCCTGTTGCAATAAGTTCTCTTCATGCAACACATTTGCAGGCAGTTACAAAGCTAAAAATTGGAAAAAATATTCTTACTTACACAGGTCTGTAGACACCAAAATAACTCAATGCACCAGAATTACATAAAGACGAGTAGTACTCCGTTAATCAAAGTTTTGGTAACCTAAAATCGTTTGGCCTCTCTTTCTAGCTTTTAAGAAAACGCTTGCTATTTCATTCATATAATTCTTTACTAGATTATATAGACAGTATTTTTTCTGCTTTACGTCATATGTATGGTTAATATCGGTTTTTTATTGTTATTATAATAGTTATAACGAAAAGCGTTACCCTGATTTGAATTTGCGTGTTATACTTTACGTTATTAGCGTTATTATCATCGTCAACAGCCCTAGCGTTATTATAATAATATGTTATTGCTACTTATTGTATTATAAATCGCTTTTTTATGTCAACATTTATATGTAATTAGGCCAAAGAAGACATTGTCATAATTTGCCTATTGTTTTTAAACTATTGCATAGCTTCTATCGAGGGCCTTGAGCGTGGAGACGGAATTCAGAAATTCCATAACGAAAATAACCTAACACACCCACGTGATACTTTTTAGTTTTGCCATCTATCGATGAATAGCAGAACTTTTAATGACTTTTTTGAAATATCACGCTTGTCTCTTTATTTCAGCAACTCGCCTCTAGGTGGCATTGGTTGTATCGGCATTACTGCGCATGCGTAATCCCCCTCTTCGCCCCGCAATCTAATTAATATCAAAGAAAAAAAAAACAAAGGAAAAAAAATACTGCATAAATAAAATAAATAAATAATTATAATTGCATAAGTTGATAAAAAATGCTATGCAATAGCTTTACCGCGGCAGTCCCCGAGTGCCACACGCATTTTTTTTCAGATAGCGTCCCTTATTCAGAGGTTGACTTCTATCCAAGTACAAAAATAAATATATTTAGTTTGTTAATCATTTTACTTATTACTAACAGTTTTTTAAGAGACACTGTTACTAACAACACTTAAATTGAATTTAATTGAATAATTTTAGCATCTTTGAAAAGAAGTTGGCTGGACGTGGTTATCACGCTTTTGACAGATAACTTTTTTCTTTTCGCTTTCCTCTTTAGAGAAGAAAAATGTATTACATAAAGTGTTATTCCATGAACCGACGAAAAATCTTTGAGATCTGAAGCCAACTCGTCTTCACCACATACATCAACAGCCTTTAAAACCTAACCCACTGCTGGACTAAGGGCTCTCCTTTTGGACTTGATAGTTCTATTTTGATATTATTTTTTACTTGATGGGCTTTATCTACTTTGTTGGTACCATTAAAATTTACAAAAATAAAACATCCAAAATTAAAACGACAATAAAAGAAATTACTGAGAACCAAAAAATAAGATTAAAGAGTAACCTATTTAACTAAACTGTTCTAAACAATTTTAAGTCGGCCTCTACTTAAAATATTTTAATGAAATTGATTGTCTCTATTTTTGAGTCGACTCAAAACGTTAATCAAAACATTAGTCATAATGCTTGTGGTTTGAATCTTACTAACGTTTTGTCTTGCATAAAACAAGTTGAAATAATATATTGTGTATATATATTCTGGGAATAATTAACAGACCTAACCGTTTGAACTGTTAATTAAATTTAACGCATTCCACACTCTATTGTGTTCACAGTAACACATCGTTAATATAAACGTTTTCAGCCAGAAAAATAACGATATTACAGGACTGATTTATGTTGGCATTTCATTTATTAATTGATTCGTGAGCGGATCGTTGCTTTTTGAATTTGCCAGATAATATTGAGTTAAAATTTTAATTGGAACATAAATTTTGTAGTGTCAGTGAGGGGATGAACACTACGTAGAAAGGCTTGCGCGCACTGAGGTGGGCTGCATTGTGTTCTAAATTCACGGTAGTAAATTTCAATGTTATCATTAAAATTTTCACACAAAGCAACGGTAATCAACTTTGACGGTTTTGAAATATAACGTTAAAATTGTGGAGAAGACCTCTTGAATAGCGCAATACATATTTATATTTAGAATTAAGAAGTATAATTTTAGTTCTTAAACTTATTTTTTTTTGTTGGAGGGGCAGACGAGCAGACGGGTCACCTGATGGAAAGTGACTATCGCCGCCCATGAACGTCTGCAACTCAGTTTTATTATCTATATTGATTCTACATTTTCAAGTTATATCTTATAATGAACTGAAACTTAAATTATTATCCTTAATTTACTAGATAAAGGAGTTTTTTGCAACTAAATGTTAAGGGTGTTTGAAATTACAGTAATTAAAACCACCGGTTTGTAAAATCAAATATACATTTTCATGCAATCCGCTTCCTTATTGTTTGTCGTGTCCTAATTTTTAGTCAACTTACTCTCACTTACTCAGCGATAAAATATTAGTTCAAAAATCTATTTCTTTCTTTTTAATTGTTAGTACTTTCGAGTTTATAAATACAGCCTTTTTTTAAAGTTTATGAGCAATATAATAAAACCGGACAAAAATCGGCAGGAACAAGGCGCAGTGTAAACCAACCGATTTAATGAGTGTGCTCCTTTAAAAAGATCTAAGAGATGTCTATCTGTTTATTGAGTACAAAGGTCGCTGAGCATTCTATTTAAAAAAGTTATGAAAAATGAAATGGACCGTAATCAAGATTGAAGAACACAGGCAAATGAATATTTTTTGTGTAATGGTTTATATTTTTTTTATTCTGACGTCTTAGTACGATACGGAAGTAGAAGTAATTAATTTATAAGGATTTGTAAGAAGGACAGCAATTTCAAAGACGAAAATAATAATAATTACTTTAGACACCTCCAGTACGTCCGCCTGATCTGAAACTGGGCAGAGCCTGTACTATAGTGACCAGACGGTTGATGTACATACTTAGACATAATGTAGACGTACTTGTAGTAATGATTTGCCCTGGGTGGAAATCAAACCGACTACTGATAGGTAATTATTATTATGACGTGGGTATATTATGGTTAATTTGTTTCACATCTCACAGACAACCCGTCTGATCCTAAACTAGGCAGAGCCTGTACTATGGTAACCAGACTGCTGATTAACATACTTTAATATTTTTAAATATGTACATTGTATCTGTGTTTGGTGTTGGTGTAATTTATCTATAAGATATCTATAAGATAAATTACCCCCAGACACAGGACAAATGACCGTGCTTATCACACAATATTTTTCCTAGGTGGGAATCGAACCCACGACGTCCGGCTTTTGCAGTCAGGGTCACTAACCACTAGACCAACAGGCCCGTCAGTCAGTTAATATTGTTTAGAGGTTTCGAAATCTTCATATTTTTTTATTGATTAATCTAGATATACATGCCAATAAAAAAAGTGTGGTGTGGTTTTATAAAACCACGACGCATAGATCGTAGGCAATTTAAAATTTTCGAAAAAATCTTCTAATTTATTGTAGTCTTAACTTAATAATTAGAAAATGGGAATGATAATTCGAAATCAATAGTGGACAAGATGTCATAATATATAGAAATTTAAGTGATGTACTTTAACAGAACACTTAATATTCTTAAATTAATGGGTATGTAAATTCTATTATGTCTTTTAAATGACTTTGGTCCATTAAGTACAGAACTCATTTATGTGTCAGACGCTTAATAAAACATCTCTTAAAATTACGACCTTCAAATATTCCATTGAGAACGTAAGCGAGAAACATTGTTTGATGACAATTACTTTATTCATATAAAAGGCGTAGGTTAAATTTAATACTATGTTGTATATATGTTTGCTGTTTTGTGTACGTAGAGGATATATATTCTTATAATATATACAGATTTAATTCAAAATCCTAGTTCAGAGTTTATTTCTGTTAAAACCGCTGCACACATTGGGTGGTGCTGGGCCATTATATTGGGCCAAAATATCGTTTTTTATTTACACATTGGCGTACTGAACATTCTACATGGGCGCTTCGATAAAGATAATAATAAATAATAATAATAATATTCTACTACATTCACACAACGCCATCTAGTCCCAAACTAAGCAGAGCTTGTACTATGGGTACTAGACAACTGATTTAAATACATATATACTTTTTTTTTTGTAAATACATACATATTATACATAGAAACACCCAGACCAAATCAAACATTAAATGTTCATGCACACAAATGCTCGACTTGAGCGGGAATCGAACCCGCGACTTTTGGAATAGCAGTCCGTTACACAAACCACTACGCCATTCGGTCGTCAAAGATGGATGGATAGAATCTCTTGCAGCCTTAGCATTTTATACAGTACGTTTATATCCCGTGTCGCGGGGCACTTCACAAATATAAAAAAGTACGTAGAAGAATGGAGTGATTGAACCCACAACACTCAGCGCAGTAGAACGCGGCGAGGTGACCGTCTAAACCACTTCAGATCCTTAGATGTGTACTCGAAAAACCGCCACTAATCGGTTGATCGGCCTATGTTGTCACCAACTACCAACATCCCGGCAATGTGCTGGCCCAGTACCTTGTCGTTATGTATACAGTACACATTGGGCAAACATGGTATATATAGGGATGATAGGAGGGATATATAGTAGGAGCAAATAAGCAGACGGTCACCTGATGATGTCTATTGCCGCCCATGGACACCTGCAACTCAAAAGTCACAAAGGTGTTCCCGCACTTTTGAGCCCCCCTCCCCCCCCTAGAAATAGGTAAAAAGGGGTGTTTGTGGCCCGGCAACCTCACTCTTGAGGTGAAAAGCAATGAAAGAATTGTTAACACCGGTTTTTTTGTGAGGTATCACTCATATGTACCGAAGCATGGCTATCCCACGGTCAACGGCAACAGTCATGTGCACTGCCACTACGCCATAGAACTCGTCTAGTATCACTGGAATAAGAACTTTGACACTCTATAATAAGTCACATTTTCGTCTGACTCAAATACCGCTAACAGACATAAAGTTGTGGCGAGTTCCACATAAAAAGAAACAGAAACCTACTACAACGCCATCTATCGAAGACACCAAACTACGGAGTAACTGCTGCGCTAAATCCTGTATCGGGATATGAAGAATTCTCACGCCGATAAGCACATATACGAATTCACAACATCAACCTTTGGGCTGCGACCCGCCAGGCATGATCACCTCGATTGGTCGGCGGATTTTCCCTACAAAGTCATACTGGACATGGAAAATTGATTTTTGATCAAAATAATCGCAACTTTATTGTTTTAGAGCTAGAATTGTTATTTAATTAATTAAATTGTATCACAATGAGCCAATACTTATTATATCAATTAATCTGTAGTGTACTTAATACCAATTAGATTAATCGACACCTTAATACTCGTACACTTAATTACACTTGACTTGTATTTTGCACATACGATGGGCCCTCGTCTCCTCTTGTTCAAGCTTGGCTTTCAGAGACCACGCTCAAGTATATAATAATTTTAATCAGTGAGAGAATACACATTCAAAGTTGTCATTATATGCGGTATTTGCCATTGGATTTAATTGGGAGGTTGCGGGAGCGAGGACCGTGGTACTTTATTTTACAAACCCTTACGACCCATAAAATATTTTATGCATTTTGTTGGTTCATATTTTCAGGTACTTTTATGTTGAATTTTATAGCTTATGCGTCAAAGATTTATATATTTTCTTTTGCACCTATATATTATGTTGGAGACGAACTGAAATTTAAGTACCTAGTATTTTTTTCTGACCCATCTAATTCTTCATCGTATGGTCCTATAATTCAGTTAGTTATGTTAGTTATTTCGGTTGAAGAGCCATGCTTCAGCACAAATTAGACATGGAAATTATTGCTACTTTTAAATCATATTAATTTGATGAAATGATTGATTTTAGTCACAGCGATTTTACGTCATGTGATTGTGATTTCGTCATAGACAAAATTAAATGTCATTAAAATCAATCAAAATTCTTTTCGTCAAAGACGACCTTTTTTTTAAGATTTAGACCTTTCGCGAGACTTGAGGTAGCGTAATAATTAAGTCGCAGTGGTTTTGTAAATCCTGGCAATCATATTGCCAACGACTGAGAGCGCTCGACGCTGGTGGTCTTTGTCAGCATCATCTCTTATGTCTGACATTAGTATGTGACCAAAGTACTTGAACCTCCCTACCATGTTAACTATCCGGACTCCTATCAATATCGGAGAAACGTTCCGCAGACCTCTTACCGACCTGAATACCATCAATTCAGTCTTTATTGCATTTGATACTAAGTCATGCTCTGTAGCATATCTATTACAAATAGCTGGCGTGTGTGAAAAAAAATATATCACCTGTTGATGTTTATCACACGTTTAGGTGCATTTAATTATTTTTAACCCATATATATATATATTCTTGTTTTTTCTTGGATTTTATTTTTCTGTTAACGCAGTTAAAATTTCTCCTTATTTTATAGAAAATTTACAGCAACTGGGATAATTTTTGCAAGCACAATAGGAAAGTAGAATGACGTCACGTGAGTGTAAGACGAAGGTGTCACGCACACTAATATCGACAAATCTGGTTATAACTTTTTGTTTTTTAGTAGCGCGATGCTCTATCGAGACATATTAATAATCTAAGCTACCTTTTTAAGAAAAAGCGAACAACGAAACTTCAAACGAAAAACTACATTGATTCATATATATATTATACTTTGAAGAATACAATTAAGCCAAAATATAAAATTTACTTGAGCTTTCTCAAATAATCTGTAACTAATAGGTATATTTTCAATATTTACCTAAAACAGAACATATTAAATATACACTACAATCCTTCAACCGATTTTCGGATACAATATAATTCACTTCTCTCCTAATGTTTAAGATTAGTGTCTTAGTTGCGGTTCATTTAACATCTCTTTCTATATAGAGTCTCTGTATAGTTGTTCCATATCACACGTATTTCAATATCCTCATTACATACGAGTATATGCAGATGAGAGAAACTTTCTGGAAGTTCTTACAGTTTGAAGTCAAAAACGTCTACTTAACAGTAGAGGGTTGTAACTGTTTCACTGAAAGTTAAGCGAAACTTTGTAGCAGAACTTTTTTAACCGACTTCAAAAGAGTTTTTTTTTTATGTTTGCCCAGAACTATCTCCATCCATGCTTATGTGTTAGTATTGTGAATGTGAGAGTGGGTTCGTTTGTTTGCTACGCTTTCATGCCCAAACTACTAAACCAATTTAACATCACCAATGGAAAGCTAATCGAATATCGAGTAACATAGGCTACTTTTAACTAATATCCGGCGGAGCCGCGTTTAAAAGCTAGTCATTTATAAACTGATTTAGTTGTTTTTGACTATAAAATAATAAAAAAATAAATTTGAAATAAACTTCTTACCTGACAGTGCAAATTAAGGAGTGAAGAATTACACTTGATTACAAATCATCACATTATAGCACCTTAGTATTAAAAAGTAGCACCGACTTCAATGAGCTATTGAAGTCGGTGCTACTTTTAAAAATTAATCATTTGTATTAAAAAAAAAAGCTACTGTTATGAGCTCTCCTTATAGATCATTTCGTACGTTACAAACCTATAAGCAAAAAAATGACTTAAGCTTCGTCGATCTCTAACTTGACCTAAACTGGTTTACTCACGTAAATCTGTCGTGAACTAGTCGATATTAAGCGTGTGGCTATTTATCCAACAGTTTAATATATGTTACGTTATGTTTAATAGTGTTTTCCTAGGACAACGTAGTACGGCTCCTCCACTATGGAGACCGTCAAATAAATTGGGTAATAAAACAAAAACTAATTTACACTCTTGTGTTTAGTGTCTGGTATGTTAACTATCATAAAATAAAAAAACGTCCTAGTGTTCTGAAGACAAAAGTCGTATAGTCCTGGAGAATTAAATTAGTTGGTGAGTGGTTGAAGTGGAAGAAAGCTTCAGCTTTAACAGTGCGCTAGTCAATAGCTTTCTGAAGTAGATTTTACATGTTTAATTTCGAAGGCGGTAATTCCCCCTTTTTTTTTCCCGTGCGGAAATCCCCTCGGATACCACCTGTCAGTGGCATGTCGGACTCGAACCGATTAAAACCGCACGCCGTCTCTTGTACTAATAGCCGGGGAACCAGGTATATACCCTAGAAAGGAAGTCCCTGGTGCGCGGTAATTCCCCTGAAAACTAAACACCACATGCATTTGTATGACCCTGTAAATGTATACTAATACAACCAGAAAGAAATGAATCTGACATTGAGAATGGTAGATTATTAAAATGATTTTTGTCATCGAAAGGTTGTCGGTGTCACAGCACTGCAAAGAGAAGGAAAACTTTACACAAACCCTTGTACCAACCCGTCTGGCAAGTGTGGTATAGCAGTGTAAAATCTCCATTCTAAGGAGAGGCTTATGTCCAGCTGAGGACTTGTTAATGCTGTTGATCATGAATTTGATGAAGCCTGTCGCCAGACTCTACTTCCCCATGGTCCAAAGTGAGAGTGCGTTTGATTCCGCCCGCGCCCGTATTTTTTGGAGGAAGTGATGTCCGCTAAATAGAATCTGGAGATAGTTACTGCTTTAAAGTTCCCATGACGTGACCCTAGGCCCCAGATTACTTAAACATTAAATTAATTTAAAAAAAAGCTTAAACAAAAATGCCCAAAAACTATTTTAGTTTAGGTACGAAAGTAGTCTACCATATAACTAAAGCTGCGGTGCACTTAATTTATGGAGCCAATAAACTAACGAATAAGTGAAGCCTAGAGGCTGAGAATTGTAGCAGGTAGCAATCATTGACTTGGTTTTGGTGCCGAGCAATTTAAGTTAGTCGGTTTGAGTTGATAACGAGCCAACTTGCACTATCGTTATTTGATATCGGTTATTGATGAAGTTTCAGATTAGAGTGCCTTGATAAGACGTTAAGAGAATTTTCATTGTCGGTATGTAAGCAGCCCATGACTTACTAGTAACGTGGGTACGAGTAATATTACTACTAGTATTTTTTTATGGAATAGACTGCAAACGGGTGAACTGATGATAAGTGAATATCGCCACCTATGCAACACATCATCATCATCATCAACAGCCTATACTAGTCCACTGCTGGACATAGGCCTCTCCTTAGAATGGAGGTTTTGGCCTACTATACCACGCTGGCCAGACGAAAAAATAACAAAAAAAAGTATATTTAAAAGTATTTTTTTGCAACACATAAAAAAGTATATTTATCAGTAGTCGGGTTCCCGTAGTAGGGTCTGCTCAGTTCGGGATCAATCATATAAAAATAATTGAAGAATTCTTATCATATCATATTATTCATCTAAAATTCAGAACAATAAACAGACTTAAAACTCGTGGTCAAAAATATTAGAAGCGGAAAGAGCCACTCAGAACGTTAAAACAACTTGAAAGTCACAAACAAGGCCATACTTATGAAAAGTCCAACGAAATAGCACTTAAACCAGTTTTGATGTAGACAACGACTCAACAAGTGCTGGAAAAACTCAGTTTTGTTGTTTTTTAGTGGCCGTCCCTCTGATTGTGCATTGGAGGACTTGTCGTACTTCTGATTCCCGTCTGTTATTCAGCCTGCAGATAATAAAATAATCTTAAGAGATCGTGATATTGAATTTTTGAGAGCTCGTTCAGCTTCATTGGCTAATTCTTAGTATGAATTATTTGTTGGAAATTCAACAGGAAAGAAATTGCCAATTTGAAAAGAAAAAATAATGGGAGGGCCAGCGATCTGTAAAGAAATTGTCTTATTTTTTTTGTTATATTCTTTAAGTAGTAATATATTGCAGTGTCACTTTTATAATTTACCTCAGCCTATTGCCATCCACTGCTGAACGAAGGGCCTCCCGCAATGAGCGCCAACTATCACGGTCTTGAGCAGTTCCCATCCATCCGCTGCCATTTTCCTCAAGTCTTTGGTCCATCTAACCGCAGGGCGTCCTACACTACGTTTTCCTAATCGCGGTCTCCACTCTAGGACCATCAGACCATCTAGAGACATGAGCGGCCCTCTTCCACTTCAGCCTGCTGATGTGGGTTACTCCAGTCGTTTGTCGAATTGTATCGTTTCTAATTTTATCGGCTACACCAGGGATACACCAAGCAACGCACGCTCCATCTTCTGTGCGACTTTAAAAACACAAAAAAACTACTACTACCGCCGCCCATAGAAGTCTGCAAATTAAAACACCACATGCACGTTAATTTCCTTTAAGACGCACGCTCTTTTCTGAAAATTTAGGGAATAGTAGTAGTTCAGAATTATTGCAGGTAACCATTTCATACCAAATATTAGATTAAAAGATTTGTCATAGTACTCTAAATGCAGCCAATACGAATTTGTTTCTTTGCTGGTTCTGGTGTTCATCTATCAGATAGATAGAAATTAATTTGATTACAGTTTTAAAGTGTCCTTCAGTTAATTCCTTACCCCTTTCTCTACCATCTCGGTGACCGTAATCGAACCCATAACGGCTTCCATTAAAGCTCTCAAACAAATTACTTTTCAACTTCTATATTTAATCACTAACTTGAGAGTAATACTATTATTGTGAAGCATTATCTGGATTGGCACAAGAGAGGTCATCGGCGATATTTCATAATGTCCGCCCATCAAAACTTTATAGAGGACGCTGCCCTCAGAGGCAATCGTAAACAGCTTTAATGTTTTGTTTAGACAGATTATTGGCCGTGTGAGGCCAAGACAAATGAAATTGGTGTTTTAACTGCGCTAGTGTTTTTATTTTTTTTAATTAACTTTATGGTTGTTGTCACACTTGGGGTCATTATAATTACTATAATCATTTGGTCAATCATTTGTAATTTATCTATAACTAGCTGTACCCTGCCATGCTTCGCTGTGGCAAAATTATAGTTGCATTGATTAGAAATAAGGAACAAAACAGTATTGGTCCGGAGCCTCATGGAATCATCCATCGCTTTCTTCTGCGAGGAGGGGATGTCCTCAAAAGAGGCGGCGGAACGGGAGAGAGAACGCAGCACCGCTCCCTCTACCCGCAGAAGGAGATATCGATCGATCTCATCAGGCCTCCGATTCTCGCTCCCGCTGCCAATGGCAAGCAAAGTAACACCGGGGTGCTTTGTAGTCGGTAAGAGCCAGACTGATGAAGCCCATATGGGTGAAGGACATCGCTTCGCTGTGGCAAATTATAATTGCATTGATAAGAAATAAGGAACAAAACTGTATTGGTCCGGAGCCTCATGGAACGCCATCGCTTTCTTCTGTGAGGAGGGGATGTCCTCAAAAGAGGCGGCGGAATGGGAGAGAGAACGCAGCACCGCTCCCTCTACCCGCAGAAGGAGATATCGATCGATCTCATCAGGCCACCGATTCTCGCTCCCGCTGCCAATGGCAAGCAAAGTAACACCGGGGTGGTTTGTAGTCGGTAAGAGCCAGACTGATGAAGCCCATATGGGTGAAGGACATCCATGAGATCTTCTACCCTGCTAACAAAAACAGGGGGTGTGTAAGATGTGTCAAATTTTTCTCTCTATTCTTCTATCGTTATTTTTTTTATATTTTATTTCAAACAAGACTACGCCAGAAATGTAAAAACGTTTAAATTAGATAATTCTCATGAAAACTCGAACTGCCTTGTTGGTGGAATTTCTAACTACCAAGAAAAATATTGGTGGCTTTTTCTCTTAGGAGTTGGAAACTTGACGGCAATAGACACACCCCCGCTATAAAGAACAGAAATATACTACCTACCAATAATTACTAACATTAAAATGCAATAGTATTAAAGTCAGATGCGATGCAATGGTAGTAAACTCAGTTTACCCCTAAATTATTACTTACATCTATAAAAAACGGTGATATTAGGCAGTTAAGACTTCAGCTAGTTTAAACTAAAATAAAATTACTTACAGTTTTTAGTTCCAAACCCTTGCGTGGTTGCGCGGCGCATAAAATAGTTAAGAAGTTGCGGCAAATTGTATTGACACCGTTGCCTTGTTGGACCTGGCGTAAAATGTAAACTTTTTGAGGTGAATATAACTGTAATGTGTGATATTAGCATAATGGAACTAATGTTTTATGAGAAGTTTGAGGTAATTAAAAAAAAAGGATTAAGTTTCTCGTAAAATGATATAATAATTTGAGGACGATATAAACATTTTTTAGGATTATATTGCTCTGGATACATGTATAAAGTTATGTTTTACAATGAACAGTAATAATGATGATACCAAATAACAGTCATAAGCGTAAGCAGTAGAATTTATATTCTTTGCTACAGTACATACAAAACTTTATCAGATTTAAATTTTCTGTAGAAAATGAGTGAAAATTTGTGAAATGTTTATCAACCAGACACAATTATGCCAAATACCACCAAAGCACGACTCTCTCACGTACATATAATGAAAAACAAAGTTTTAAACATAAATTTACCGAATACACATTAGATTTACAGTACTACTATCAGTGAACAATTTTTATTTACCTGTCCCTAATTCTCTTCTTCATGCTCCCCTATTTAAGACCAACCATTTCAACTTTTAAGAGCAATTGACAAACATTTTATTAGACACGATGGCCAAACCGCAGTACGCTCTTAAAACTTGAACAAGCCCCAACAATCTGTCCGCTCGTAACTCAATCCCTGGATTTGCATCCAGCAAAGTTCGACTTGCACAAAACTCTCATAAACAGGATTACCTAGTTCATTGTGGCACAAACTGCCAACTGCTCGTAATTAAGGAAAGGCGAACATTTATTGCGCTGGCGCTAGTCTTGATTGAATTTGAAATTTTACAGACATGTTGCGGCTTTGCGTGATGTTCATGGTGCTTTAGCCTTTAGGGATCATTTTTTCGAACCTGGGAGTATTTAATCTTGACTGCGAATGTTAAACCTATGAATAAAACTTTCCTAATTATTATAAGTACTTTCAATGGTACATTATTTGTATGATTCTCGTCGTAAAACTAATTTAAAGTCCAAAACATTCCTCCACAACTATAATCGTAACTTTTCCGTTTCCTCGTCAATTAATGCAGGTGGGTTACCTGATAGTAAGTGGCTACCGCTGCCTTTGCACACCTGCAATACCAGAGTCGCGTGTGCGTAGGCCACGTTTTAGGTTTGAGGCTCTTGAAGGTTTGAAGATCCTCATCTCATCAACATCAACAGCCTATACTAGTCCACTGCTGGACATAGGCCTCTCCTTAGAAAGGAGGTTTTGGCCTACTATACCACGCTGGCCAGACGTGTTGGTTTAGGGTTTGTTTCAAGTTTTCCTTCTCTTTGCAGTGCTTTGTCTTGCTTAGTTTGCTCCCTTAGTCGGCTCTTACGACACCCACGGGATGAATTGGGGTAGTGACAATTTGTATTCTTAATCCGTCACAACACGGACTCCTACTGACGACTGAAGATCCTATCACTCTCAAACTACAAATTGTTCCACTATAGCGTATCATCTCCGATTTTTTTGTTAAAGCTCTACTAACAACCGAAGTTACTATTATTCCCGTGGATTCACATCGGTAGTGTACTGGTCAGGATTTGAATCCACGACCACTTGATCGCAAGTCCAATGCCTTAACCAGTAGGCTACCGTCACTTCTCTTTTGGTGGTCTCATCAACACTTTGTATCGTAAATGGAGCTTTAAATTTTGGTGGCGTTAATAAGACATATTGTAAATTTTTCAGCAGGGTTCATAATGTCGATTCCAATTCTTTTAAAAGTAGGTTATTAATATAAAATAACTACGCTATAGGTATTTACATAATTTGTTTCTCCTCGTCTGAAGTAATTTTTTTTATGGTATAAGGGGACAAACGAGCAGACGGGTCACCTGATGGTAAGCAACTACACCTGCAACTCAAAAGTCACAGGTGCGTTGCTGCCCTTGGAGTCTCTACCGCTCGAGTCAGCGGGAGGGGGGATTTGGGTTCCGGTAACCCTCACTCACTCAGTGAAAGAATAAAATAAAAAACTGCCGTCAGGAAATAGTACTAGATAGTGGTTATATTTACATTACCCAAATATTTTATGTTTCTAAGTAATATGTAGAAAATCAATGAATAAAAGAAAGTTTTATTCTACAAAGGCAAGTTAATTAGTACGTTTAGCTTTTCCCATTTTAATTAAACAAAGTCCGCAACTGGTATTCTCTACAAAAAAATTAAGTCGAAATTTTCAGCCAGATCACACACCTTGTCAGGGAAACACAAATGTTACATGGCAACACCACGATTTTATTATGAAAGCTTCATTATTACCGACATTTAGACGTGATTGCCTTTATTTAGTAAATTGGAAAAAGACAATTTCAAAAATGTGTCTAATTACAAGTACTTTGATGGCACTTTTTTAAATTTAAAAAATATTGTATAATATTTTGTTTTCTAAATAAAAAAATAATAAATTTATAAGAGCACTTGAGGCCCTTAAAAGCACTTGGAACTCTTGAGTTGCTGGTATGGGTGGCGGTTGTTACTTACAGTCAAGTTACACCCCGTATTGTAATTTAAGAAAAATATATGGTAGGGCTTGTGAAATATAATAATATTCTTGTTTACTTACTCACCAAAGATATATGGTTTGGTTGGGTGTTAAATGGGTGGCTCTACACCAATAGTTCTGCACCAATTGAGCTCCAGTTTTAACACGATATACAACCCGCTTTAAAGATTGTTTTTACCTATTTTTCGTATTAGTTTTGTTCCCCATTTCTTATTAATGCAAACAACATGTGATACAGCGACGCGTGGCAGGGTACGGCTAGTTTTTACAAAAATATGTACTCCCATAGTCCAGTCAAATAAGTTCTGAAATCAACATTTTTGGGACTCAACTTTGCATTTTTGATATAATGTAGTTTTCTTGATATATAATGTACAATTTCTTCTCTTAATTCCTGGAAATAGGTGAGTTACTCAACGCCTTCACAATGTCCGAGTTTGAGCTACATTAAATGTTTATTGTTCTCCTTTAGACTGTATTAGAAAATCCACATTTACAAACAAATTACTCCAAAAGCTCTAACACATTTAACAACTTTTAATTAAATCCAGGGAAGTCACAAAATGTTTCGAGTAACACGTGGTAGACGAACCAAATAAATATTGGTTTAGTCTTCTAATTTTAATCTTTTAAAGCTGTCAAAGCGTAGATTTTACATTCATGACCTCGACTTTGACTTATTTATTTTAATTGTTAATTATAGATACAACTAACTACTAATTAACTATAAACAACAACAACAAATTCACAGATGTCCTAAATATATTTTGACCTTTCATAGTACAAAAGTCTATACAAAAAAAGCTCAAGTTAAGTCAACGGAATAAAACAAGACATTGAAAACGGTCGAAATTTATTTTACTTTTCATACATATTTTACAAGAACTTTTACTGTAACTAATACGAGATGTAACTTAGTCGAAGGACACAACGAACCTGTGTTATTATTGCTTAAGTCTACCCGTAACAAGAATGGGCGAAATATAAAATTACATTTTATCAATTCGAAATAAAGTAAAGCAGGTTTCATTTGAAACCATGGCCCTGAGAAAAAGCCTAAACTCACACAATTGCGTTATGATAACTTTAGACGGTAACAGATTACTTTCTTTCTACTAATTTGTTAACAGAAGTAGGAGATCATAAAATTCAAACTTAAAACATTTGTACATTTAGACGCCAGCGGCCCCTTGTTCGATTCCCTCAGCAGTTGACCCGACAAATATTTAAATGATGTATGTATTTCTATCTATACAAAAGAAACAAAATTGAATTTGTTAAATAAAATATTCCATTAGTAGTCAGTAGTGTCTGAGGGTCAAATTGTCGCTTATGGTATTTCCGGATACCACCTGCAAATCCATGTGGTGGATAGCGTTGTTTTCAATATAATGAAAACAGTTAAATAATATGCAAATTTAACTTAGGTCAAGTGCTAGTTATCCGTGTAAAGACGGATTAAAAATACGGAGTGTCATCACCCCTATTCATCCTGTGGGTGTCGTAAGAGCCGACTGAGGAAGCAAACTGCGCAGGACAACAGCACTGTAAAGAGAAGGAAAACTTCGCACAGACCCTATACGAACCCGTCTGGACAGTATGGTATAGCATCACTACGGTCTGAAATAAATGTTTATTATTATTATAGTAGGCCAAAACCTTCTGTCTAAGGGAAGGCCTATATCCAGCAGTGGACATTTAAGGCTGTTGACTTGATGATGATGTGATGTGGTACAACAACAATTTTCATACCCTCAAGATCGTACTCCCAACTCAAAGGCCGGCTACGCACTTGTAAGTTCTGAATTGCAGGCATTCAAAGGTGACGAGAGTTAGTTTCCAATATCCATCCCCTCTGTTCGTATACCCCAACATCACAAAAAAACATACAAACTCTGCTTAGTTTAGGCCTCGAACTGATTCCTGGATTATGATATAGTTGTACATCTAAGTTGGATGAGAATCCAAAGAGTGGTAAATCACCAATAATATATAAAAAAACTGGCAATCTCATACCAGTTATGATTTACCTGTTGGACTAGTGATCCTCACTGCTAAGACTGTAGTCGTGGTTTTCCACCCATAACGTGTGTAATGGAAGAAAGAAATAAAGGAATAAACATTTGTTGACTAAAAAGGTAGTGAGCAAATGAGCACAATCATTTGTTTTTTGTCTGGATGTAATTCATCTATAATATGTTTGTATTTAGAAATATATTTATAAGAATGTTTTTAAGTAAGACTAAGGGAGCCAACTACGCAGAATAACAGCAATGCAAAGAGAAGGAAAACTTGAAACAAACCCTTTTTTTTTTTTTTTTTTTAACGTGTGGAAATCCCCTCGGACCGTCACCCCTCCGGGGTTTGCGGCGGGGTGGTGTGTCGGACTCGGACCGACTAAAACCACACGGTGTGCCACTCTGCGCCTGTAACAGGAGGGATCCGGGAACAGCTGTTGTTAAGACATCCGGACCCCTCCTAGCGCCAGCCCGCTCCTGGTGCGGGCTCCGTCTCGATATTGTTCCTCTCTTTTTAGGCGACGTCCGGCACACGCGGACGCCGCCCCCTCGCGGCTGGCCAAACTAATGCGGGTGGAGGGGAAACCCACCCCGTCCACCCGCGGCCACACTCAGGGCGGCATGAGGCTGTGGTAGGCGGGCCTCCGCCGCCCGGTTCGCCGGCGGCGGATCGGGTCCGAGTGGAGGTCGTCCTCCCGGGCCCTCTCCGCCGCCTCCTTCCGCGAGATTACTACCTCGCAGAAGGTTGCGACCGCGGTAAAACAACTGTCGCTACCGGCCATGGAGCGTACTACGGCCGGTAGCGAGAGATCCACTCCGATGACTGCAGTGAGGGCCCGGCGCTGCGCCGCCCATGCGGGGCAGACCGCCAGCGTGTGCTGGGCCGAGTCCTCACTGCAGTCGCAGTGGTGGCAGGCGGGACTCAGTTCCCTCCTAGCGACCGTGTGCAGGTACTTTCCGAAGCAACCGTGCCCGGAAAGCACCTGCGTCAGTCGGAAGGAAAGGGTCCCGTGCTGCCGCCCTGCCCACTCGGCGATGACCGGCTGGAGAGCCTCCACGGCGGCGAAGCCAGCGCGTGGAGTCTCCAGCCGGAACGACCAACGAGCCATCGTGGCTCGGCGAGCGGCTTCGCGCCACTCGCGCACATCCTCGGGCGGAGGGCGAAATCCGCCTTCCGCCCGGAAGTCAGCCACTCGCCGATAAACTTCGGCGAGCACTTCCGCCTCCAAATCCCACGGGGGAGTTCCGGCCAATGCGCATGCCACCTCCGTCGAAACGGTGCGGTAACCGCGTATGGCTCTGACCGCCATTACCCTCTGAGGGCGCCAGAGGCGTACCCTATTCTGGGCGGTCAGAGCCGCCGCCCACACCGGTGCACCGTACAGCGCCATTGATCGGACAACCCCCGTGTACAGCCGTCTTGTCGCGACGCTGGGTCCACCCATATTGGGCAAGAGTCGCCCTAGGGCAGACGCAGCGCCGACCAGCTTTGGAGCAAGCTGTCGGAAGTGCTCGTCGAAGAGCCACCTCCCGTCGAGGATCAGGCCCAGATATTTCATCTGGGCCCGAACCGGTACGAGGACCGAGTTGACCACGATGGAGGCGCCAGGGGGTGGACCACGACGGGGCCCATGAAATAACAGGGCCTCCGTCTTATCTAGGGCCACCCGTAAGCCCAGCGCCTCAATGCGCCCGACCACCAGGGAGACTCCCCCTGTGGCCAGGCGCGCCGCCTCTTGGAAGTTTGCCCCCCGGGCTGTCACCAAGGTATCGTCTGCATAACAGATTACACCCAGCCCGGGGGGGAAATCGGCGCGAAGGGCCCAGTCGTACCCTATGTTCCACAAGAGGGGTCCAAGAACAGACCCCTGTGGAACACCGCACGACATGGGCCGACACCTCAAATAACCTTCTCGGTCCTCGTACACGACGGTACGCTCCTCTAAATAGTCTGCCACCAGCCGCCTCAGGTACTTTGGCACCCCATGATAGTGGAGTGCTTCCCTGATGCAGCTGAATGGCAGACTATTGAATGCGTTGGCGATGTCTAATGACACCGCCAACAGCACGCCGCCACAGCTCACGGCCTCTTCGGTCACGGCCCTCAGGCGCAACACGGCGTCGACTGTCGAACGCCCCGCCCGAAAACCAAATTGGGCGTCCGACAGATCGGGGCCCACCTCGCAGAGGTGCCGGAGAAACCCTATACCAACCCGTCTGGCCCACGTGGTATAGTAGGCCAAAACTTCCTTTCTAAGGAGAGGCCTATGTCTAGCGGTGGACTATTAAAGGCTGTTGATGTGATGATGATGTTTTTCAGCAGTATTGTTACCAAAGCACAGCCTCTACCTAGTTTGAGATCAGACGGCCGTGTGTGAGATGTGTGATATATATAATTATTTTATTTACATTAATTCTCTTAGCGGGCCCTATTACAATTAAAACTTATAAAGCTCCATTAAGCAATATCTATTTCCAAAGCAGAGGTTTCTTCAACTGAATCAAACTAATCAAAAGTGTGACTGTGTGACAGACAGATTGACAGTCACTCAAAAGTTTCAGGCTGGGAAGGACAAGAAGACCCAAGTAATTATAATTGGACTGATTTAAAAATGTAATTACACCATTTGAGCTACGGCTTCCGAGTTTCAGCCTATTCAGACGTAGGCAAAAAAAAAGACTTTTAATTTTCTCTGAAACATATTACAGCATTTTGAAGGTATTCAGGGAAAATTAATTTTTGATGATACGCATTTTCTTTTGAGTTTTCTGTTGAGTTTGAGAAGTATTGAAATGCCTAAGGAGTTGTCATTATCTAATTTATTTATTAAAACTAAATGCACGTGTACAAGTACAAAGGCGGTCTTAATGCCGTGAGGCATTTTCTTCCAGTCGACCTTAAGGTGATGTAGAAACATGATGCGGTGCAAAGATAAAATATTAAATTTGTCATCGTTTATAAATTATGAAATAAGATTTATTCGATCTGTCATTCGATTGTTAAAATGTTTACTTGGTGCATTTTGTGTGGTGACGGATTAAGAATACAGAGTGTCACCACCCCTATTCATCCCGAGGGTGTCGTAAGAGCCGACTAAGGGAGTAAACTACGCAGAACAACAACACTGCAAAGAGAAGGAAAACTTAAAATAAACCTTATACCAACCCGTCTGACCAGCGGGGTTTAGTATGCCGAAACCTTATATCTGAGGAGAGGCCTATGTCCAGAAGGAGACTAGTAAAGGCTGTTGATGATGATGATGATGATGGTGGTAGCGAGAGGAAAATGAGAAAGAAAAGAAGGAAATAAATTTTGACAAATTTATTATTTGTAGGTGGTTTTATGGTGGTGTAAATAGTGTTGTGTTGGATTTCTGAATCCACATATTATCGGACGCATATATAAATGTATCCGTATTCATTGCTTTTTGGCGAATGTTTAAAGGGTCTTTTAGATTATTATATTTTATTGCTTTTATGAAATTGTAAATTTATATATGCCTGCGAGTTCGTAATATTATGAATAATTATAAGGTACTCCAGGCATATAAAATATATGTACTAAAATAATTATTAAGAGAACTACACACAGTGCAAATCGAAACGTGTTATATTATTCGGTGTTGAACGTTAACTCTATCGTTTCACGAATACAATGATACAATTAGTATTTACCGCATAAAACAAAACATGCACGGATTTAGACTAGTATTTCGTATCCGCGGATATACATTTTAACTATTCAGTACATTACTAGTAGGTATGTAAGTACGTATCTTACACACATTACTCCAACGGTTCAACACTAAACGTTTGTGAACATGTTGAGGTACATTTTATCTCAAGAATAAATCTGTATCTGTATCGACCCTTGAATCTCACTGGAATAATAAGAAGCAGCCCTATGTACCAAGATGGGCGTGGGCCATCAATTTTTACGATTAGGTAGCTCAGCTCATATAAAAACCAATAACAGGACCACGGAGGCACTGAAGTAAATAGTTTATGGTTTTCGTGAAGAGTTTTAATTTTCCTGACAGATATTTTTATGTGATGTACGAAAATAAAGGTTTTATAACCTTCCTGCTTTAATGTTGCCATTTATTTTTTTTATTTCGACACCAACCTTGGCTTATTTAGGCTGCCGTCACGTCTTGTCCTTAAATCTTTACATTTTCTATTATATTCTCCAAATAGTTAGACATTACAAATAAAGTATGTCTTCAATGGAATAGAGGAAAAAACAGACTTGGCAGAGACACCTGATTTATTTATAATACATATGTATTTAAAAATATACAAGTATGTTTATCAGAAGTCTGATTACCGAAGTAGAGGTTCTGCCTAGTTTGGGATCAGACAGCCGTGTGTAAAATGTTTAAAGCTATTATTTTTATATCTATATTTTATTGTATTTAAGGATATTATATAAGTATGATTATAAACAGTCTGGTGACCATAGTTAAGCTAGTTGTCTAAGTTAGGACAGAAGGCATAATTAAAGGCTTTTTTTTAATAAAACTTCTGCATTTACCACGGTGGTATCCGATCCGGTTGTTTCCACACAGAAAAAAAAAGGAATATATCCTGCATCGCGGTGGCTTCACAAGCATACATGAAACGAACACAAAGAACACCCAGACTCAGAACAACAATTTGTGGATCACAGAAAGTGTTGTTCCATGTAGGGATCGAATCCACAACATTCATCGCAGTAGGAAGTGATGAGATGACCGATTAAACCACTACGCTATCCGTGCAGTCTAATTACATTTTATCAGGAACTATTAGATGTTACGTTACATAAGCAGTTTTATTACATTAATAAATAATGTACTACTAAATACCAATCACAGTAGTGTTAAAGCTATTATAACAGGAAGGAAAATTTGCTCAAATCAGAATCAGTGTCTAATCCCACTTGGATACTTTGAATATTGCCTTCATGTTCTAAACACTCAAGTGTTTGCCGCACAGCTTGTTAATAAATTACCTTTTACACAAGCCACCACATGATATTAATATTTTATAATGAATATCCAAGTTTACATATGACATCAACCTAATTAACAGTGAAATTGATAGCATAACTTGTGCCTGTAAGTAGAAACCGCAAGCAATTTCACATCACATAACATTTAGAAAATAGCTCCCAAATAAACTGTTTGCTAATTATCCTGCGTTTGGAGTAACTCGTTACCGTAAACTACATTAAATAGTTCATCATACACAGCTCCTAATTTTCATTCAGTGAGCATAGTGGATATTAATAAGCGAAGTATTTAACGTACAGTGATGATGCGTGTTTGATTAGCAACAGAGCTGAGAGAGTACATTATCAAAGTGATAAAACAGCCGCGTCTTAATATCTAGTAGTGTATATGAGCCACAAAATCTTTAATAAAAAAGTTCTGGCAATTTAAAGTAATGTTGTTTCTCAACGGCGGACATTAGTTGTAATTTATCACATCACGATGGTGAAAACATATGTAAATATACCCACGCCTAAGCAAAGGGAAAGAGGCATATTATACGCAATATTTTACGGAATATTATCTTAATTACAGAATCGTTGCAAGTTTTTTGCCGTCGACCGGACATTTTAGTAATGAGATTGACAAATTGGGAGATCAATATGAAAGAAGAAGCTGTTAAGTTAAGAAAAGAGTGGTAGAAAAAAGGATGGAGTGGGGTAAACAATAACTGGAGTAGATCAGGATCACATCATCACACATCACATCCACAGCCTTTAATGGTCCACTGCTGGATATAGGAAGGACTTAGAAAGGAGGTTTTGGCCTATTCTACCACACTGGCCAGACGGGTTGGTATAGGGTTTTTGTCAAGTTTTCCTTCTTTTTGTAGTGCTGTTGCAGTTCGTAGTTTGCTCTCTTAGTCAGCTCTTACAATACCCACGTAATGAATAGGGGTGGTTATACTCCGTGTTCTCAATCTACACGAAGTGGTAGGAATCAAGGTCACATAACTGTAACTTGAACTGGTTGTTGGCGGAAAGTTGGAGCCTTCTAACTAGAGCTGATTTACAAGGCAATTAAAGGACTTTTACGAACTTTGTAAACTACTGTACTGCAAATCTTTGAGTTGTTTCTTTTGTTACTATTTGTTTTGTAAAAGAAAATATCTATCCCAAGCCATGCTAGCCATTGACGGTCCTATCATTAATTTTATTACTGTTTCTGTTCCGCAAGAATTCGAGACTGTTTGAGAATATTTTGGCAAAGATGGCGTGCCCGATTAACTTGTATTGCATTTGATAAACGAGGCTTCCGATTCGGTTATAAATTAATTCATTTGACGCAATTTATGGCCTTAAATTTTACTAAGTTTAAATTTCTGCTTTGTTTTTGTGAGGAACTTATCGAACCTTTAAGAGTAGAATAGAGTTTATCTTCATCTTTGTCGTGACTTGCCAACTTTTGATTTGCATCCTTGTGGTGACGGATTAAGAATACGGAATGTCATCACCCCTATTCATCCCGTGGGTATCGTAAAAGCCGACTAAGGAAGTAAACTACGCAGGCAACAGCACTGCAGAGAGAAGGAAAACTTGACACAAACCCTATAGCAATCCGTCTGGCCAGCGTGGTATAGTAGGCCAAAACCTCCTTTCTAAGAAGAGGCCTGTGTCTAGCAGTGGACTGTTGAAGGCTGTTGATGATTTGCAAAATAGACGCACATACTGATATTCTAATTATGAAAAAAAGTTTTCAGTGGCCTAAATAGGTTCTGTTTTTGAAGTGAAAACTTTCTTAGGCGCGTTGCACATTTTTGAACTACAAAGAAAAGAATGTATTTTTGAAATGGGAAAAAACCGTTGAACTTGTGACACTGTTACCGTTACCGACACCTCTGTATCTAAGTATCTACATATATTGGCCCCGTTTACACGAGAGTTGGGTTGGTTTGAAATACATTGATAATATAACTAAATATAATATAAACATTTATGGTGTATATACGTACAACATAGATATATATTCATATCGGAACTCTTCGAATCAAACAAAACAAAAATATTTCGTTATAAACAAAAAAGAAAATTTTTAGTTATCACTTCTCTCGGCACTCCCGGCGTTCCACTGTTTTTCCTTAATAGTCATTTGGTTCTGATTTCACAATGTTAACCATTTGAAAAAAGCTTTAATTATAATAATGATTTTGACATTTAGCCACTTGTAAAACTAACTTAAGTTTGTAAGTTAACATAATTAGCATTATTTTAAGCATCGTAAATCAAATTAAAAATACTTCAATGAACTTTAAAACTTCTTGCGTTTCGTAGTAGTATTATGCTTTGAACTTTATTAATTTTGTTAGTATATAATACTAGCTGACCCGGCAAACGTTGTTTTGCCATATACATTATTTCAATATTAAAAAAAAAAACAGACAATTGGGATATGAAAAATAGATGTTGGCCAATTCTCAGACCTACCCGATATGCACACAAAATTTCACGAAAATCGGTCGAGCCGTTTCGGAAGAGTTCAACCACGCACACCGTGACACGAGAATTTTATATATTAGATTTTATTTAAAAATGTTTCTCTGATTCTAACTTAGTGAGCTTGTAATGACACGATATGGTTCGTCTAAATATAGCACAGAAATGCTTTGGGACCTAGAACTTACCAGGGCACTATACGTCTCAATTTAGACGAACAGGAATACAATAGGTATTTCTGTAAATTTAGTAGATAAAGTAAATAACAGGGTTTACATAAATGTTTGGTGTTACGACTAGCACGATAAGCAGAACCCGTTCTGTATTCCCAAATTTCTCTCTCTTTGCTTATTGATTGCTAACATTTTTATTAACTACCTGTGTACATTATTTGCGATCTTAAATTATATAAAAAATACAGAAACTCTCAAATTAAAGGCAGGTAATAGGGCTAAAAATGGTTGGCTGTAATACTGGGTACCAACAAGTTCGCTTTGTACAAAATACTTATTTCGAATTGTAGTTCCCTATTTTATGAAATAGCCTTCAAAGAAATCCTTTAGTGACATCTTTATTAAATTTAAGAAATTTTAGTTCTCTGACGAATTTCATCGCTTGAAGTCCATTTAAGTTAAGTTCTCGCTTAGGAAAGTTATCAAAACGGTTCGTTTCAAAGCCAAATTGGTTTTAAAAACAGCTTTGGTTTTCTAATTAGTATTTATAAAGAAGACGTTGAGTCTGCGAGTGCATCTCTCTCTCTCTCTCTCTCTCTCTCTCTCTCTCTCTCTCTCTCTCTCTATGTTTATTGACTGATGGCCATGATGATATGGGCTGAACGAGAATATAGGTTAACAAAAATTGCCTTCTCTGGATGCTAAGCAGTGCAATAATCTGGCACTGACCTTAGAGCAAACTGTGTTCACGAGTAAATGATGTCTATATCGCTAGGACGCGTTTATCTCAGAAATTTCTACGGTCTATCGACGGGTCTGTTGGTTAACGACCCTGACTGCTAAGCCGGAGGTCGTGGGTTCCATTCTCACCCAGCACAAATACTGTGTGATGAACACGGTCATTGTTCTGGGTCTTGGTGTAATTTATCTATAATATGTATGTATTTATAAATATATAAGTATTTTTATTAACAGCCTGGTTACCATAGCACAGGCTCTACCCAGATTGGGATCAGACGGCCGTGTGTGTGATGTGTGAATTTATTATTATTATATCTAGTAATAGAAACATGATATTACAGAACCTACTAGAGGTAGGCGAAACGAAAATATCTTACATCTAATAAATAATATTTAGCATAAATATAGGACAAAGCTTTCAACAGTTACTTGTATTTCTAGACCATTCTATCTCAATTAAGGTAGTTCGTACATTAGCAGCTGCGCCCTTGAGACTAAGCAGACAGGTAGAAATTTATTGCCCTGTACAGACTAGGAAGGGGATTAGGTGGTCACTGCGTTTGATGGCCATATTGACTGAACCACTCAATATATAATCATATCTTCTCAGAATATTCGAGTAGGTAGCAAAAAATTACGTAATTCAACACTTTTAGTGATATCGTGAGAAAAATAGGATACAAAGGATGACACACCCGAATCTGAGTAGCTTGACTTTTTCTTTTTCTTTTTTTATTTATAGAAGACAACTCCCGCATTAGGATTACTTCCTGTGTCGCGGGGGACTTTACTAACATACATGAAACGGACACAAAGAACACCCAAACTCAGAACAATAATTTGTGAATCACACAAAGTGTCGTCCCATGTATGGTTTGAGCCCACAACACTCGGTGTAGCAGGAAACGGTGTGGCGACCGCTTAAACCACTACGCCATCCATGCTACTGGATAAACGCATATATTCTTGTTTTTGAAGAAAAAACTTCTTTAAGCGCGTTGGGCATTTTTGAACAACAAACAAAATAATGTATTTTTGAGATCGGAAAAAACCATTGAACTCGCTACACTATTACCGTTACCGACACCTCTGTATATAAGTATCTACATATGTTGGCCCCGTTTACACGAGAATTGAGTCTGGGTGATACATTGATAACTATAATTAATATAAACATATATTGTGTTTATACGTACAACATAGATAGAAAATTTGTCACGACACTTTTAATATAAATTGACGTCTAACTGTGGATACCATACATTAAATTTGCTTTAACGTTCGCCAACGTCCATACCATGTTGAATACACCGGTTCTCGTCCGATCACCGAAGTTAAGCAACATCGGGCGTGGTTAGTACTTGGATGGGTGACCGCCTGGGAATACCACGTGATGTTGGCTTTTTGCTCTTTATTTTCGTGTATTTCTTGTCAGACATTCAGCGCCATCTATCGAATAGATAGGAAATCATTTCGTAAGGAGATTTTACCAATGTATAAATTGTTTTAATTGTTTTTAATATGTAGGTAATAGCCGCTTTCATAGATGGCGTTGTAATTAAAATCGTGTCAAATCAGTTTTACTCGATCGTCACAACTTCGTTCCTATCGGGTGTCCCACGACACCACACGGCTTTTTTTTTTTATTAATAGGGTCAAAGGGGTAGATGAAACGCCTGATGGTAAATGACTACCCTGCACGAGGACTTCTGCAACTTTATAGTCACAAGTACGTTGCTTTGAGGTGGAAATATGCTTATATCTTGAAGATCTCCCAGGGAGGTATCCGTCAGAAAATGCCAGTGGTTGAAAGTCAATTACCCAAGTTATGGGCAATATGATGAGGCAATTCTTTCGTGTATAAAAACCCGACACCATCGCGACTGGTCGCTCCACTCCTTGAAGCAAGTTTTGGAAGAAGCAGCCTATAATAGTCCACTGCTGGACATAGGCCTCTCCTTAGAAAGGATGTTTTGGCCTACTGGACTACATGGAATTAAAATGGTATATGTTTAAAAATATATTGATTTTAGCCAATATAGTTCCATAATATCTTCTCCGCCTAATTTCTTAAATATACAAGTATTGGTATCATGCATAATGCACTTTTATATCGTTAAACACTTTAATATGCTTTATACATCAGTAGTTCTTGCCGTGAAGTTTTTGCATAGTTTTGATGGCAGTTCGTTTTGGATACTTTGATTATTACACATATAGATATAAATATCTTCCTTCGTTATTGACCTTTTATCTATTGACCAGACGATTTTTAAATAACTCATAGTCTACAAAGTTTTAATCATAACTTTAGCTTAATCAAGCACCGGCAGCGTCTGCCAGTGCCATTTGAAACAATAGCATTATAAATAGGAGTAAGTTTGATTAATAAAGGGTATTACTCAGCAACCATTAAGCCCAGTTATTTATAGTGACGCTTATAGCGGGAACTTACATAGCCTTCAACCTTCCTCAATATTAAAAGATTTAAACCTGATTTTTCCAGAGAATAGCTCATTTAAACAAGCAAAAACTACGCAGGACAACAGCACTGCAGAGAGGAGGAAAACTTTAAACAAACCCTATATCAACCCGTCTGGCCATCGTGGTATAGTAGGCCAAAACCTCCTTTCTGAGGAGAGGCCTATGACCAGCAGTGAACTAGTAAAGGCTGTTGATGTGATGTGATGTGAAACAAGCAAAAAATGCGACAATAAAATTATTCTTCTTCGTTACATTGTTATTGAGTTATACTTAAGAAACAGACGCGATTACCATAGAAAAGTCATTCTTTCTTTGGTTAATTTACACAGAAAAATAACAGTCAAAATAAAGCCCAACTCCACACCTTAATTCTAGTCCAAGAGTCTGAAATCATGTAACCATAACTTCATCCTGTCTTTGGAAAGGATTAGGACAAAAAGTAATAAGGAATATCGAAAAAGAAACCAAAGTCTAACCGAGTGGTTATCCGTGTGGTGACGGATTAAGAAAACGGAGTGTCAACACCCATGTTCATCCCGTCGTGGGAGCAGTGCGCTGCAAGGAGAAGGAAAGCTTGCACAGTCCTATATATTAGTGTAAATATTCATGAATACGTTTACACTAAACGTCGACCGAACCTGGGCAACTTGTGAACCTTTTTAATAGTGGCATTTCACATGTGACGTCACACCTGTAGCTGTGCCCTCGATGGTGGCAAACTTAGCACGTAAACTTGAGATATTGAACGGTAATAACCTAGCAAGTTTTCCTATCAGACGTCTGATTGCAGACGCATTGCGAAAGCTTTTAATTCGAAAAGTTGGCTGTGCAATTTATTTCAAGTTGAACTATTTCTTGACGATTTGAGTTTTACGGCCATAATTAAAGTAAGAAAGGGTAACGTTCGTGAGCTATTTTATTCGTGGGAGAGCCTGCACATATGGCGTGATATGACGGCCTTAAAACTAGTGTTAAACTAGTGGGGGACTCACAAAAGCGGTAATTTTAACAAAAAAAATTGCTTTTTTACGATTCGAAAAGTTGCGACATGACATATCTATGTTGTACGTACATACACAATATATGTTTATATTATATAGAGTTATATTATCAATGTATTTGAACCCAAACTCAACTCTCGTGTAAACGGGACCAATATATGATGTAGATACTTATATACAGAGGTTTCAGTAACGCTAACAGGGTCGCGAGGTGAATGGTTTTTTCCCATCTCAAAAAATACATTATTTTGTTTGTTGTTCAAAAATTCCCAACGCGCCTAATGAAGTTTTCACTTCAAAAAACAAAAAGTATAATAATAATATAATATAACCTCACACATCTCATACACGGCCGTCTGATCCCAAACTAGACAGAGCTTGTGCTTTGGTAACCAGACTGCTTGTTAGCGCCATCTGGGGGTGGCTATAGAATCTATTGGCGCCAATACATATGAGCGGGTGCGCAGATATCTTCAGCGACTAAGCGCTGCCTGAAACTGATATGCTGAGTATGTTACGGCTGCCGGACAGGTGGGTAAAAGATGATGATTGATGGTCTTGAGATGTTGGTCGAGCCGCTGTCCAGACCTGGCGGGCTAATCAGGCGGCCAGGTCTCTCGTGGCTTCGTTGTGGCTTGTGAAACATAATGGCGGCGCGCTGCGCGGTATAAAGTCACTAGCTTGCCGGCAAGGCACGATTGAACAGTCAGCGGACACTGCGGTAGCGCGATCCGAAGACACTTGAACGCGGTGCGTGTTATTCCAATATTTTTGGTTTTAAAGTCTATATGAGATGCGGTAGTGGAGAGAAAAAAAATAACGTGCGGAGTGCCTCGCGTCTGGAGCGTCACCGTCTGTCACTTCCTTTTAGCGGCGTGCGTGCGGGATGTCGATATATGACCAAGGGATTGATAGGTGTCGACAGCCTCACCTAGCGGGAATTTTTTCTAAAACTTACAGAGTTCCTGTCTCTATGGACAGGTGGCGTTACCACTGCTAATAAACGCTCATTACTAAATACAAACATATCTTAGATGAATTACACCAAGACACAGAACAAATCCTTCAAATGATAGTGCTCATCACACAACCATTTGTCCTGGATGAGAATCGACCTCCGGATTAGCAGTCAGGGTCACAAACCACTTGACCAACAGGCCCGTCAGTAATGAATGAAATTCATTCAAATGCAGCAATGAAACAAAGTGCAAGACACTGTATAACGTAAAATACACTTATACGTAACGTATAACGTAAAATAAATAAATACGAAATGACACAATGACCTTAACTCCCACATTTATCCACACAAACCACACAAATGATGTCTCGTGTGGGAATCGACCCACATCATAATATACTTAGTGGTGACAACTTTTGAGATGATAATTTAAACTGCTCTGCATGCCTATATTTTACAAGCTTCTACTTGCGGCTTCACACACATTAATGTCTATTTTGTTTAAAAAGTAAAAGTTTGTCTGAAAAGAGCTACTGCAGCCTATAATCTATCTCTTTGTCAAATTTCATCCAAATTCGATACCCGTTTTGAGTAAAAAACATTTACACATAAATCATCACATACTTTCGCGTTTATAGTACAGGCAAGATCGAAAAAATAAACTGGTTTGTTTTTCAGCATGAAAATATTAGTTTAAAAAAAAAACAGAACAACAGCGCATGAGTTTGACTAATAAATTAAAATAGACTTAGCTGAAGTACGTACATTTTTATTTATTATAGTCAAACGCTTATCACAAATTTATATAACTTTGCAACTAAGTATTCGTATTGGTTGTCAGATTATAAAATACCTTGTAAATCTAACTTTTTTATCAATAACTAAAAATATATATAACTAAAAAAATATATATGAAAAAAGTTTCAGTCACTTTTGTCAACTATAAAATAGAAACTTAATCAATTAGGTTAACAAAACGGGTCTACAGCCAATTACAGAAAACTACGTATTTACGTGGTTTATAAGACAATGCCCAGTGGTGGGTTTCAATAGTCCTAAAATAAATATTTATAGTACTCTAGTTAGCACTGTTAGCATATCGATTAATAAAAAGTGTTTAAAAAATGCGATTAAGTATTTTAGGAGACCGTAAAAGATACTTTGTTTTTTTTTTATTTTACATTACAATGTTGCAAATATTTTCTTATGTGACTGCGATGGCGTATTGGTTTAAGCAGTCGCCACGCCGCTTACTACTACGCTGAGTGTGTGATCCACAAATTGTTGTTCTGAGTCGGAGTGTTCTTTGTGTCCGTTTCATGTATGTTTGTTAAGTCCCCCGCGACACAGGATATATTCTTGGGAATTGTCTCTGTACGATCCACAGATCGACACAAACCGCGCTATATCACGTTCCGCGCGGTCAGCGATTTAACTCGATTGACGTTATTTTATTATAACATTAAAACAGTGCATTTTCGGTCACCATTCCGTTCGGTTGTACTCACACCATCTAACCATACCATTGTAGATTTAGTTAAGTTAATATAAACCAGGTTGGCTTAACTCTATCTTTTATTTTCCCTGTACGGTAACCATAACCCGTACAGTCTCCTAAAAAAAAAACTATTCTTAATCATTGGCTTTTGCTAATTCCAATTAAATGAACATTATAAAAGCAGTAGTATTAAAAATACACGGTTATATAAAACCATATGAAATCATGTACTCTTATTGATCATACGTTAATTTTCCCTAGTCCTTAAATGGGTAGTCGGTAAATTACCCTTTATCGTGGTGATAATTAAATGTGTTCAACGATAAAGGTAACGTAACATCCTAAAATAATATTGTTTCTAACAATCCGCATTAGACATTTTACGTCAAAAATAGGAACCCTTACTCATTTTACTATTGTTTTTTTAGATATATAATGAATACAGATCGTTTCTTAATGATCATCATCAACAGCCATTACTAGTCCACTGCTGGACATAAGCCTCTCCTTAGAAAGGAGGGTTTGGCCTACTATACCACGCTGGCCAGACGGGTTGGTATAGGGTTTGTTTCAAGTTTTCCTTCTTTTTGCAGTGATGTTGTCCTGCGTAGTTTGTTCCGTTAGTCGCCTCTTACGATACCCACGGGAAGAATTGGGGTGATGACATTCCGTATTCTTAATCCGTCACCACACGAACAGTTTCTCAATGATTTAGCCTCAAAACTTGTACTTAATCCGTGTCTTTACGGATTAAGAATACAGAGCGTCACAACCCCTTTTTTCCCATGGGTGTCGTAAGAGTCGATTAAGGGACAAACTACGCAGGACAACAGCACCGCAAAGAGAAGGAAAACTTGCAACTAATCTTGTACCAACCTGTCTGTCCAGTGTGGTATAGTAGGCCAAAACCTCCTTTCTAAAGAGAGGCCTATGTCCAGCAGTGGACTATTAAAGGCTGCTGATGATTATGATGACTTGTACTTCAGACAGTTTGTGGATTTCAACCTTTCCACAAAACAAGTATATTAAATCGGCGTCTCTGTTAAGTGTTACACATGTCGTAACCCACATAATTATATTAGTATATTAATTATTTCAGTTGTTCAGACGTGAGAACAACAAATTCGGTTGAAGGCTTTACGTCCCGGGCCTTCATGCTCCAAATATAGATGCTTTGTAAATGTTTGATCAAATTCTCCAAAGGAATCTTTTTACACGCTTTATATTAGCTTAACTTGTATGTTTTTTTGTAACCGACTCCTTTGCGCGTGATTTTGACTGACTTTAAACGGTCAGAATTCGTTCAAACTTTGTAGATATATCGAGGACCGATGACAATACACTAATTAAAAAAAAAATAGTTTAAAAAAACTAAAAAACACGCTTTTTATAGAAAACCAAACTAAAAAATAGAAAATCAATTTTAATATTTTTTCAAAACTATTTCTTTTTTTTTTTGTTTTAATAAATTGGTTTAATTATCATATTTTCAAATACCTAGTTTTCGGTTATTAGACTTGTATAAAACCGCCTTTGGTACAACAACAAAATAATTTGAATTCTATCTAAATATAATTTAAGGTTCGGTTCTAAAATACAAAATATTATAACCGTATTATTAAACCCTAGTACAAACTTAACTCTTGAATTATTTATTAAAACAAAGTTTAATTTGTGATCTTAATATTTAACATAAAATTGTTGCATAAACATTAACAAGTAACAATCAGCTTTCAACTCATTAACGATTAAAATAACGAAAAACACATAAACAGACGCTGGAAGCCAAATTTATTAATTCATCTGACTGTACTAATTAATTCAGCAGCTGACTGTACCGACGACACTAATTATTTTCGCACCGACAACTCACCTAGTAATTTGTACATAATTAATTAATACATACCCTTTTGTTGCCATAACTATAATGTGGTAAGCACTAAAAAATAATTCAGTTAACAGGTCCCTTTTGGCCTGTTATTACATTACCTCGAACACACTCAACATAGACAACTTAGACCCACCTTTTTACCACTACATTCCCGCAGAGATTATAACGTATCAAATGGTTAAACAATACGGTCAGTTGTACATGAACTTAAGGGAAAGGTGTTTTACTTTAGTTTCTCAATCTCGGAAACGCTGTTCAGGAATCAGTAGAAGAAATGTCTCTCTAAACCCTCAGAGGAAGTCCATTTATATCTTCTCTGTTTTTATCAAGAGCACAGCAAGGAAAGAGCCGATAAATAGAACTATTTGAAAGTTGAAATTGCTTTATAAATTAAATTATGTAAAGTACAAAATTACAATACGTACGTATATAATTATTTCGTTTATACATACATGACAAGGTAGCAATTATAATATTTTATGGTCGTTCATAAAATTTAGTTTTGAAAGTGGTAAATTTAATTCTAAAATTGTCTGATTTAGCAAAAAGTTGCACAAATTTATATGGCAAAAACGAATGTTTTTCAAGCAAATTCGTATCAGAGAAAGATGACATGAATTAAACTATAATTTTATGATCAAGGATGTTGAAAGAACATCCTATTTTTCTGAAAATGTCTGCATATAAAGAAATCATTAAAACACACTAAGAAAAAAATCTTGTGTCGGGGATTTTACAAACATACATGAAACGGATACAAAGTACACCCAGATTCAGAACAACAATTTGTGGATCAAGTGTTGTCCCATGTGGGGTTTGAACCCACAACACTCGGGGCAATAAGAAGCGGAATGGCAACCGCTTAAAGCACTACTCCATCCGTGCAGTCAATAACAGTAATTTACGTAGAAATCTGCAATCACACTTTCCAAATCCATTTCTTTTGAAGCTGCATAATCTATTTGTCAGCAACATACCAACATACAAACTAGGAAATGGCCACTTACTGTAGTTTTAACACAAAATTAACGTCTACATCAACTGAGACGGCATAGTGTGCCAAAAATTAGAAGTTACTACTCAGCATTGGACTCCGATAAACATCAATTAGTGTTATTGAGTAATCAACTGAAATAGTGAGATAAAGAGCACGTTGACACAAGTTCCATCCTTATCTCCACATATCGCCTGCTTCAGCACATTTATTAGAACATCTAATATGCCTAATGACCCGTAAAACCAGATAGGCGAGGCCTCTTACACGTTTACCAAGACGGCTAGATTATTTTCTAGACGCTTTTACAAATTAATTCCAGATGTCCATAATACATAATCTTATGGGACTGGAAAATAGTAGAACTAGACACCTTTATCATCAAACCACAAACAATATAGACTTACTGATAATCAATTATATATGTATGTGAAAAAGATATATTTTTGTTAATATATACCCACTGATATCCATTTTTAAGTGAGTTTGTTTGTTTGTTACGCTTTCATGCCTAAACAACTAAACCGATTTTTAAAATTCTTTCACTAATGGACAGGTGGGCGGCGTAAATATTTATTAGTTAATAAGGAAATGCGTTGGTTGTTAGATATTGCTTAGATTGTAATTCCCTCGCTTTTGCCCGCGGTATGGCAATTGTCGTGGTAAAAAGTAGTCTATGTTACTCGCTGATAATGTAGCTTTCCATTGGTGAAATAGTAGTTTAGGCGTCAAAGCCACAACAAACAAACCCACTACTTTTATATTTATAATATACTAGCTTTCGCCCGCGGCTCCGCGCCCACATTTTTGTCGGTTATCGCGATAAAAACTAGTCCTTTATCAAGAATCAAACTATCTCCACACCAAAATTCATCTAAATTGGTGTAATGGTTATTTACTCCCCATAGAAACTTCCACCCCTCTTTTACCACTTTAAAGGATCATTTCTAGGATAAAAACTACCCTATGTTCTTCCCCGTGACTCTGACTCTCACTATACCAAATTGCATCTAAATCGGTTCAGCGGTTTAAGCGTGAAGACGTAACTGACAGACAGACAGATAAGTATTGATTAATGAAAGTGTCTCATATTATCTTGTCTACATTTAAAGCATTTTACGTCTTATACTCGTAATAACAACAAAAAGAATTCATTAGCCGTTGGCTCTATTTAACACTAATTCTGAAGTGAATGTCAATTAGTCATGACACAAAAGAAAAATCATTCAAATTTAATAAAACATAAGCTATTTATTTTATGTTAGCTGTTACTATACCAATAAAAATCCATTTGCCGTGACCAAATTCGATTCTATACAAAAATTAGAAAACTTTTCTTTCATAACTTTTATTGCAGCTGTGCTTTATAAGCGGTGCCACTTAAAGTCTTATAATTACATTACAATTGGCCAAGCCGGACCTCAGACGGTAACTTTTTCAGTAAGGATTCTCATTGATGAGGGTATAATAGTCAATTAATTAAATATTAAAGAGACGGCCAATCTGGAACAGTGGACCTTAAAAATTGACCTTTTATATTGTGGTCTAAGTCATAAGCAAATAGGCAATGAGCAGTACTAAAATCAATTATTACTTCTTGCATGTGCTAAACATAATATTTTTACCCTGCAAGCCTTTGCTGTGGTACATTGTAGTTGCAAAATATGAATAAAAACCATCTTTGAACTTAATCAGTTTTGTACTTTTTGAGTTTTCAAAGCGTACACAAATCAACCTAACATTTATCTCCCCATATAACACATATCTACTAACTATTGTTTTAGTTGAAAATGATAAAATATATTAAATAACTATGTTATAAATAAGCATGTTATATAAATATCTGTCGTTTAACTTAACGAATAGTTTCTTTTCTTTATTGATATGTTACATCTAGCTTTCCTACAACATTTAAGAGTAATTTCGTGAAAAAGGGACGGAAGGGTGTAACATGATCGATGTTTTAAAATTGGCCATCAGTTAGTAGGTGTTATACATCCTAAGCGGCCACTGTAACAATCGCTCGTTTTTTAATGTGATTCATGTGTATTGCTTGATGAATATTTCATACTTATTTCAACTTAATGAAAGTAGAAATTTTACAGTGTTACAAATAATACTTTCTTTGTTTTCTACTATTTAATTCAGATAAATGTTTCTAATATTTTTCTAGAAGTAATCTCAAACCAGTCTGTCTTGTAATTATTTATTTTGGGGATTCACGCAATCAAAAGGCATTATAATAGGTCTAATGAGTCTGAGACCATGGGTAATGCTGGACGAAACATAAAATACCAATAGGAATAAATATGTTTACGGGCTCGTTAGCACGTTAATTCCCGTAAATATGATAATGTATATGTTTTCGGACGTGATCTTTTAAAAGATAGTAAAACATCAAATAAATTAAAGAAATGTACGTAATGCCTATTGATCGCGTTTATATTTTAGTTGATAATTATATACCATGGAAAGCAAAAGTTTAAAAAAAAATACGGTCATTTTAACTTTAAATATATTCAATCAAACAAAATATCAGAAATGAGATAAAGTACAAAACCACCGGTTTTTAGTCGTGTCATCTTAGTAAGCACATTAATGAAATGTTCAGATATCTTACAGCTTGGGTCACCCTTTTACGAGCTGCACCATTTCGATTATACAGATAATGGACACTTAAGAGAAAGCACTCTCGTATAAAACGAATAAATGAGCTCCTAACGAACTTAGAGGCTCCGTAATTCCTCGATACAGACTTAATGTGAGAGAAATGACACCGTTATGTATAATTATTTATATATATATGTATGTATATACATACATAAGTCGGCTGCAATTAGGAGGCATTTCGCCAAACGGGGTGTTGTGTTATCATCCTAAAAATAATAGTAAAAAAAAAAACTAAAAGACACGCGTTTTATAGAAAACCAAACTAAAAAATAAACAATAAATTTTAAATTAATTTGAAAAAAAAGCGTTGGGTGTCTGTTGTCAATAGTAAAAAGGACCCCACGCTTTTTTTTAATTTATTAAAATTTATTTTTTAGTTTGGTTTTCTATAAAAAGCTGTTTTTTTCATTAGTGTATTGTCATCGGTCCTCGATATATGTACAAAGTTTGAACAAATTCTGACCGTTTAAAGTCAGCCAAAATCACGCCCAAAGGCATCGGTTACAAACAAACATACAGGTGAAGCTAATAAAAAGCGTGTCATATAAGTAAGTAGCTAGAGATAAATTTGTATGTGTTATGAGAGTGTCTCGACACAACTACCCACATTTTGAAAACTATAAATTTAAATCCAAGTCATATAATAGGGACACGCCTTTTACAATTAACGGGTCTCATTAGGAAGTAATGATGATAAGATGATTAGGACTATACAGAAGATAGGTGAAAAGAAAAGGCAATGACAGGTAAAAGAGATGCTTATACTTATGAATGGGAGAGTGGATCTGTAACAACAACTGGTTGTTTTTGTTTTTTTTTTTTTTATGGCATAAGAGGGCAAACAAGCAGACGGGTCACCTGATGGTAAGCAACTACCGCCGCCCATGGACACTTGCAACTCAGAAGTCCCGCTCGAGTCAGCCTTGGGGGGGATTTGGGCTCCAGCAACCTCACTCAGTGAAAGGCAACGAAAGAATTGCTTAGCATTTCTGTGAGGCCATGGTATCACTCCGGTCGAGCGGACCCATTCGTGCCGAAGCATGGCTCTCCCACGGCTAAGAAGTCCGAATCCTCTAATCTATTAGAGCTTATATTATAGCTATATTATGACGTGTTATCCACTGAGTTGTAGCGTGATATTACCATAAAACTTCCTCAATAATAACGGTATTACATTTAAAAATAATCTTCATAATCCAACTGGCAGTTCCAGAGACTCGCGCGTTTAGCAAAAACAATAGTTTTTAATTTTGATACTGTTATGTAGAAATGTATTCACACACACATCACATCAACAGCCTTTAATAGTCCGTTCCTGGACATAGGCTTCTTTTTAGATGTACCTCGTCTGCGGTATTCCCGGATGGATACGATCTTCAAACCTTCAAGTAATGAGTAATGACTCCTGAGTTGCAGTCGTTCATGGGCGGCGGTAGTCGCTTTCCATCAGGTGACCCGTCTGATGGGTTTTAGACCTTCCTCTTCAATAAAAAAGGAGGTTTTGTCCTACTATAAAACGCTGGTCAGACGAATTGGCAAATGTATTCAACTGTAGGCAATCATTTTGGTTTTCGAATTATTTTTTTTTGAAGACAACTCCCGCATTAGGAACATATCCTGTGTCGCGAGGGACTTTACAAACATACATGAAACGGACACAAAGAACACCCAGACTCAGAACAACAATTTGTGGATCACACAAAGTGTCGTCCCATGTAGGGTCTGATCCCACAACACTCGGCGCAGCAGAAAGCGGCGTGGCGACCGATTAAACGACTACGCTTTCCGTGCAGTCAATTATCTCCATTTTATTGTGACTATAACCCCCTTAACTACTAAGTAAATACAATTTTATTTTGCAAAATATAAAGTTTTAATATTCAATATTTCTAATCTTTGCAGGTGGCAGGTGTTGTTGGGAGAGCAGACGTTCTGGCTTGTATCTTCTTCCTATCGTCGGTACTTCTATATCATGGGTAAGTTTTTCCTTTTTCCATACTACAAAAGTAACCATTTTTGTAATCCAAAGTTTCTGAGACCTGCTATACAAGCACGCAATCAAGAAAAGCTTACATCAATGACGCGTAGTGCTCTGTTGTGGTCTTCCTAAAAAGCCTAGAAGTTATTGTACCTGTAAAAATAATTTTATCATTAGGAGTAGGGACTAGGAAATCTCTTCTAGTTATCTTCCTAAAATAACTATTTAAGATTTATCTGTAAAATGTATATTCAAAACAACTGAACCCTAAATTACTCGTAGTTGGTCGGCTGTATAATGTAACTTCAAACCTTTTATTTTATAAAGGCACAAGTCTGAAGATGGCTACCTAAACATTCTGCGAACTGTTTGGTTCAGAAGTTCTGGGATTGTTGACGTTTGAATGTCACTGTTGGTAATGCTAATATTTATGCACATTAATAAAACAGCTAACTGCTTAAACACCAATAGTATAAGCAGAGTGTGAACCACTTTGGTTTAGTGTATTTCAACAATGATTTAGTTTGGTAATAATTTATTTTAACCCTCCAAAATGTTCAATGTGCACAAATTAAAAAAAAATGTTCAAATTAAAACGAGACTAGTTCTGCCTTAATTTGTAGTCGTGCTCTTCACATTTAAGTTTAAACAATATTCAATTTTGAACCAGGAATTTAATACAAATTCATTTGATTCATTTTCGTACTGTCGGTTACTAAAATTAAAATATTACAGTTATATATTTTTATTTTCTAATACATAGATAAGATTGTAAAATCAGATGCCTGTTGCCAAGGGAATATTTGGATAAACCCATGATAGGCATGCACACTAGACATTTCCGATCATTCGCAATTTAAAAAAATGCAGTATTAAAAGAAATTACTATCACTATTAATAAATTACTCTAAGACATGAACAAGGTTACGAACAAACCCAATAACAATCTTCAATCTATACTAAATAACATTAGTATTATGAAACATAACCGCAGCGACACTTCAACTTGTCCTACTTCGCTAGACTTGTTCAAACTTGGCAATCTTGGCTGGTTGTTAGTTGAACGTTTTGACTGGTATTGGATATTCGCTACTTCTGTCAAAAAGTACATGTATTGTTCTAAACACCTTCTTACTCGTTTTCTTATTCGTTCTACTTTATAACTTTACGTTTCTTAATTGTTGAACAGCGTTGAGAAATTAATAATGAAATCTATTAACTTACTAACAGACTGCTGTGTGTGAGATGTGTGAAATTTAAAAGGTATCCCAGCAGTAATAGATTATCCCATAACTAAGACGATATGTTACAGCGTCTGTACCATACTCAAAAGCAGAAAAAGTTAGTACAACTATTTCACCGCGTTCAAGAAAGAAAGTTCTGCCTCGTTTGTTTCGTTGCAACTTTTGTATTCGAAATAAGATACATTTCTAATAAAAGGTTTATATTTACTTAAAATGATTTGTCACTTACTACGAGGGAGCGTTTTTGTGTTCGCAGAATGGGGGATAAGGGGTGGAAATAAAAAAAACAAATTATTTTTCCTTTTCAATATATTCACCTGCAAGACGGATGCATTTTTCAGATCTTTCAATTAATTTGTTTATACCCTCATAAAAAAATGTTTTCTCTTTGTCTTCAAAATATGCCGAAACTGCCTCCTTGACTTCATCATCGTTGGTAAATTTTTTACCCCGCCGCTCTTTTTTCATTTTTGAAAACAGGTAATAATCGCTGGGGGCCAGGTCTGGGCTGTAGGGTGGGTGATTCAAAATATCGAAGCCCACCTTATGCAGGGCAACCAACGCAACGCGGCTTTTGTCAATTTTCCCGGTCTTTTCTCTTTAATGGCTTCTTTGAGTCGCTCTTATATTGAAGCGTAGTATTCTCCGGTTATAGAAACACCTTTATCTTTATAATCGATCAATAACATTCCTTCTGAGTCCCAAAAGACCGTTGCCATGAGTTTCCCAGCTGACTGTGACACCTTAAACTTCTTGGAAGGTGCTGTGCCCTTTTTATGCCACTGCATGGAGTCTTGTTTCGACTCAGGTTCATAATGATGAACCCAAGTTTCGTCTCCAGTAACAATTCTACTCAATACAACATCCTTGCCTTCATTACAATGGTCTTAAATTGCACGTGAACACTCTACGCGCAGTTGTTTTTGCGTCGGCGTGACCATTTCTGCGAGTTGTTTCTTCTTTAGTCGAGCATCGTCCAGTACAATTTTTTCGACTTTTTGGATAAGTTCTGGCGTGATCACCTCGATGCTCCTGCCCGGACTCGGGTCGTCTTCAAGGGATTCCCTTCCTTGTTTAAATAAACTGTGCCATTTATACACCATGGTTTTTCCTGGACAAGAGTCGCCGTATACCAATGACATCTCATTCATTATGGTCGCAACTGATTTTCCTTGCTTGGTAAGGAACTTTATAACGGCACGATATTAGATTTTTTCCATGTTTCACTTTTCACTCCCGATTATGTTGCTTGGTTGACGATAACTCAAAGACTAATTGTCTAAACACAATGAAACCTAGTATTTATACTAATTATGAGTCACTGAACACGTGACGATTCTAATGAGCCTAATCACCCCCTCCAACCCTCTCATTCCGCGAACTTAAAAACGCACCCTCGTACAATACTCGTATTTTCAAAGTAAGCTAAATAATTCTCGACTAGTCCAGAAAAATAAATATCGATATCAAAACTCAGTATCCGCTTGGTTACGTTTTAGCGGAAATCGAATAGAAATTTATCAAAATAATATTACGAAATATTAAATATGGAGACAGAAATCGGAACAAGTCTGCCGGTTACGATTAGCGATTAAATTGCTAATGAGACTGTATCTCTTCGTAAATAACGGAATACCGATAATAAGTTAGGGACCGTAAAGAATTTATGTCTTATTTTATTCGATGGAGCTTATCCGGCAAACTCTTGAAACAGAATTAGACAGTTATTGGTTTTTTGAAGGAAGTCTTTATTTGTAAGTTCTAATACATCACTTTAACTTTTTTAAGTGGATTAAGTGGCAGCGTTTTATGCTTTGGCATTGTTAGCTATGGAAAAGTTCGAGTTTAAAACAAAAATAATTGAGTTTAAAGATTGAACTTATTATTCCCAGACCTGACTAATAGATTTAGCCAGTCCGATTTTGCTTTTTATCATGGTATTGGTCAGCACGTAAAGATGCATACAAAAGCGGTATCATTCAATGTTGAATTTGAGGCGAAAATATCGATTTTTTTAATTTTAGATCAGTAAATACTACCGTTTAGTTGGTTATATATGTATATTGTTTCATATTGTGGATAGACTAACACAGAATTAAAATATTCCAGATCATCAGGACGTCACCGAATCTGGTCTAGCGTTGCTATGGCTGCCCTCAGCATGCTCGCCAAAGAGACTGGACTAACTGCTCTTCTGTTCAACGTAGCATTTGATTTGTACAGATGTTGGAACACCAACAGGTAATTCTTTAAATGTGAAAAGTTGTCTTACTTTAGACTCAAGAGAGAGGAGTGGCCTACAATGGGCCGATTGATTGATTGAATGTTATTTTAGCATAGTATATACTAGTATATAGCTTATGTGATTGTACTTCACTTTTAATTTTAGTTCAAAAAGGTATTGGTAATAGTAAATTCAATCAATCTTTGTTGAATGTATGTCATATAAATGCCCAGAGTGTTCCCAGTCATTTTAATGATTTGACTGTAACTTTCACCGACAACAACGTTCATGCCGTACTGATTTCAGAGACTTGGCTCAAGCCGCACCTATCTTCTTCTTCTTTTTCACTGACTGACTTTGTACTTATTCGTAATGATCGAATAGAATCAAAAAGAGGCGGTGGGGTTGCCATCTACCTCCGTAGCTGTTTACCTTATAAAATCGTCGCCGCTTCTGCTTCCGATCTTTCTACTACCGCTGAATACCTATTCCTTGAAGTTCGTGTCGGAAGATCTAACGTATTACTGGGTGTAGTTTATTGTCCCCCTGTTGTTAGCTACTTCTCCAGTCTGGAAACAGTTCTGGAATCTTTAGGGTCGGAATATGCACATCACATCATTATGGGAGATTTTAATACCGATCTTCTAGCGATTAACTCTCCCCGTACCCGCAATCTCCATCACATCATCCAATGCACCAGCTTCCACGTCCTCCCCCTTCAAGCAACTCATCATAATATTGAGCACCAGGATACTTAGCCTGACCTAATGCTCACCTCTGCTCCTAACCGGGTCCACTCCCATGGTCAACACCCTGCTCCTGGATTGTCCCATTATGACTTGATCTTTCTCTCCTATATCCTAAAACCCCCAAAATTTTGCGTATGCGTAGCTTTAAGCGAATGGATGTCGAAAAACTGTTTTCAGATGCCTCCAAATTAGACTGGACGAACTTGGCAGCGGCCACTGACATAGACGACAAGGTCAGGATATTCAACGCAGTTCAGAACTTGTATGACGTTCACGCACCTGTTAGGCAAGTTAAATTAAAGCGGCCTCCCGCTCCATGGATGACAGAGGAAGTACGAATGGCCATGAGACGGAGAGACCATTATTTCAAAAAATACAGGAGAAACCGCTGTGAAGAGAAATGGAACCTCTTTAAGACTGCGAGGAATCGGTGCAACCAGGTGATACGTAACGCAAAACGCCGTCATATTCTTCAAAATATAGAAACCTCTTCGTCTTCCAATATGTGGAAGTTTCTTGGTACATTGGGCATTGGCAAACAGCAGCGCCCTGAGGTGAGGATGACAATTGGTCTAGATGATATCAATCGTCACTTCTCGTCCGCACCTCAGCTGGATCATCAAACCAAGAGTCAAACCTTGAACTATATTGCTGGTCTTGCCCGACCCAATATTGAATCCTTTAGCTTTTCTCCGGCATCTTCCGAGGACATCAAAAAGATCATCCTGTCTATCCATTCCATTGCTATGGGTTGTGACTGCATCAGCCGTCTTATGATTGTCACTATCTTGGATCAAATTCTTCCTGCAATAGCCCATATCATTAACTTTTCACTCGACTCCGGCAATTTTCCCTCAATCTGGCGTAAGGCTTTCATAATCCCTTTGCCAAAAAAAAATTAACCCTTCTCTCCCTGAACACTATCGACCTATTTCCATACTCCCTTTTCTCTCAAAAGTGCTTGAGGCTTGTGTACATAAGCAGCTATCGCAGTTTGTGTACCAGCAGAAGCTCCTTAGCCATTTACAATCTGGATTCAGACCTGGTCATAGCACAATTACCGCTCTCCTAAAAGTGACTGGCGATATTAGGCAGGGTATGGAGGACACCAAAGTCACAGTGCTGGCTTTGATTGATTTCTCGAATGCCTTTAATACCGTCAGTCACGATGTTCTGCTATCCATCCTTTCCTATCTTATGATCTCCTCGGAAGCCCTGGAATGGTTTTCCTCCTATCTTCAGGGACGACAACAGTGTGTTCGTATTGACGGCTTGTCATCGAGTTGGTGCGATCTTTTCACTGGCGTCCCTCAAGGCGGTATATTATCTCCGTTATTATTTTCAATTTTTATTAATCTCGTAACCCAACACCTTCAATGTGCGTATCACCTGTATGCGGATGACTTGCAAATTTACGCCCAATCGAGAGTTGAAGACATATCACACGCCACTGATAAAGTCAACAAAGATTTGGACTTCATAAGGAGCTGGTCGATGAGGTTTGGTTTATCGGTTAACCCAAGCAAATGTCAAGTGATCGTCATAGGTAGCAAACAGATGTTAAATAGGTTGGACATGACGGCCATACCACCAGTTGTTTTTAACGACATAATCATACCTCTGAGCCCAGTGGTTAAGAACCTAGGGCTACATATTGATTCGACACTTGACTGGAGAGCACAAGTCACCCACGTCAGCCAGCAAGACACTACATGTCTTCGCGCCTTATATCGTCTCAAGAATTTTCTGCCCACTAAAACCAAGGCTACGCTTATGCAGTCCCTTATTACTCCCTTAATCGATTATGGTGATGTGTGTTATCTTGACCTGAATGCAGACCTCCTCAATAAACTAGACCGACTTCTTAATAACTGCATTCGATTTGTTTTTAATCTTCGCAAGTATGACCATGTGTCTGCTTTACGTTCCCAACTGAAATGGCTCCCGATTCGTCAACGCCGCAGTCTGCGCGCACTAACATATCTTTTTTCTTTTCTTAATTCCCCATCGGTACCTGAGTACCTGGTTCCCCATCTCCGCCTCCTTTGCTCCAATCACGACCGAAATCTTCGATCAACAAATAATATGCTTCTTCTTTGCCCCCCTCACACTTCCAACTTCATCAATTCTTCCTTCTATGTACAGTCAGTTCTTCTCTGGAATGCGCTCCCACTTGAAATTAGGATGTCCACTAACCGGTTTACGTTCAAGAAGAAAGTACAAGAACTTCTACAAAATAAGTTGGCAGAAAGGTCACATCGCTAGTACCCGACTATGTGTTTTGATATTTATGTATTTATAAATGTGTATATTCATCTATTGTATGTGTATACTTGAGACCTCTATGTATATATGTAGTTATGAATATAGTATTATATTTATAGTATTTATAGTAGTAGTGTATATATGTAAGTTAGATTTATCCTACATTAATAAGTTTAATACAAACAAGTAATATTCTCTGTTTTCTCTTGCACCTACAGCTTCATTTTTCTACATCACCCGAAGGTCGACTGGCAGAGAATGCCTTGGGCATTAAGTCCGCCTTTGTACAACTAGTGCATTAAGTTAAATAGATAAATAAATAAAATAAATAAATTACCAATAACTTTATATTACCAATATAATATAAAGGTAATATAATATAAAATATAATAAAAAGGTAATATACTATAAAGGTATTGGTAATAGTAATTGTATAAAGGTATTGGTAATAGTTAACATTACTATTGAGGAGTTAAATACTATTGGGAATTCAACGAGTCGTTTACTAACGACACGAACATTTAAAAAAAAATTGGTAGTAAAATGTCCGTCAAAAATTAATATTTAAATCAAAAGAAAAGTTTGTTATGAAATCATCTACTATAGTCCATCAACGTCGTGCGCGACCGTCCTGCGGGGTGAGAGACGGTGGCGGGGACGAGGTACTCAAGATGTCAGCGTTTAGCGGGTGGTGTAGTGGGGAAGGGAATCGTGTGCAGCCGTGTGCTAGAATGACGCGCTACTTCGCCCCCGCCACTGTCTGTCACCCCGCGGGACGGTTGCGCACGAGATTGCCGCGTTATAGGTCCTAATTTTTGCTTCTACCCACATGTCATAATATTATATTTATTGACTTAATACCTATACTCGAAAGTGTCATCTATAACAACGTACAATTCTGAATTCAAATGTAAATTTGCATGATGGCTGATCATCGAAGCTCTGTTATGTTATTGGATGGCTTGATTTCGTCATTTTACTCATCTACAACGTTCATTACTCCTCAAATACTCATTTATCTTTTTCCTTTAGTCATGACTAAATATTTCCTAGTGTTAAAACCCATTTTCAATTTGTCCTCTAACTATTCCAGATTGTCATCTACAGTGAAATTACGATGGAGAAGCGACAGCTCATGCGGTCGAGTCATTAGAGCTTTGGCTGCTCTGGTTCTTCTTGCTGGAGCTAGGCTGGCATTACTGCAGGGATCCTTACCGGCTTTTTCGCCTCAAGATAATCCTCCAGCATTTCACCCTTCATTTAGCGTCAGGTATAATAATATTATAATTCACACAACGCCCTCTAGTCTCAAACTAAGCAGAGCTTGTACTATGGCTACTAGACAACTGATATAAATACATATTATATACTTTTTTTTCGTAAATACATACATATTATACATAGAAACACCCAGACCAAATCAAACATTGAATGTTCATGCACACAAATGTTTGACTTGAGCGGGTATTGAAATCGCGACCTTTGGAATAGCAGTCCATTACACAAACCACTACGCCATCCGGTCGTCTAAGGGTCGTCTAAGGTATGTATCTATATTATAAAGATTTGTTTTATTTAGGGGGGTAGTCTTTGAAACTACTGAACCGATTCTCTAAATTATTTCACTAATATGTAGTTGCATTACCCCTGTGGGTTTCCACATGTAAAAAAAATGGGCAGGCTATAATTTTTTTATTCATCGTCCATATTTACGAGCGGAGCCGCTGGCAGCTAGTAAATAATAACGTCAAGTATATAATCGAATAAATCACAATTCACATCTGAATCTCATGATACATTTTATTTAAATGAAATATGAGGAACGTGAAACAGTGGAATGACCACAAGATCGAACAATCCCTAAATTTTGATTCATTAAATATCAACAGCAAGAGCTGCTTCTAAAAAATGAGGATTACTGTTTTACTTTTGTTTTTTTTTATAAGAATAATCATTTTAATAAAATAACTCTAGTTAGTTTAAAGCTTTCGCGTTCATTTATCTATAGTTATTACTTCTGGAATTGACGTTTACACCAGGTTGAACAGGTGACAATCAAATCATCACATCAACAGCCTATACTAGTGCACTGCCGGACATAGGCCTCTCCGTAGAAAGGAGGTTTTGGCCTACTATACCACGCTGGCCAGACGGGTTGGTATAGGGTTTGTTTCAAGTTTTCCTTCTCTTTGCAGTGCTGTTGTCCTGCTTAGTTTGCCCCCTTAGTCGGCTCTTACGACACCCACGGGATGAATTGGGGTGGTGACAATTTGTATTCTTAATCTTAATCTTTACTTTTTATGTATAAATCTTTTATCACTTAAAGTCCAAATCCAATTTATTTTTACTAAATATTTTGTGTCATAAATACCGCTTATGTTCTAGGTTGATGACCTTTTGCTACCTAGCAGCGTTCAACTGGTGGCTGCTCCTGTACCCCTGGACGTTGAGCCACGATTGGCAGATGGGCTCAGTACCACTTATCACTAGCTGGTGGGATCCAAGGAACCTGCTCACATGTGCGGCGTTTATAGCATTGCTGGCGCTTTCGTATAGATGTTTAGTTGACTTGGAGGTAAGGTTATACACTAGATGGCTGTCAAGCAGTTGGTACATTTAATGATATTTTGACTCTTCAGTTGTAGGTGACCATGGGCGGCCATAGTCACTTACTATCAGGTGACCTGTCTGCTCAGTGCCTACAATACCCAAAGGATAGTAATTGATTAATCTTGAGTTAAAAAAATCTCTCTTCCTTGGTCTAAAAAAGACACAGATTTTTACATTTTATATACCTAACATTTACAATGTTATACATTCTGAATTGGTGTAATTACGACAGTTGGTTAATACTATAATAGTCCACTGCTGGACATAGGCCTCTCCTTAGAAAGGAGGTTTTGGCCTACTATGCCACGCTGGCCAGACGGGTTGGTATAGGGTTTGTTTCAAGTTTTCCTTCTTTTTGCAGTGCTGTTGTCCTGCTTAGTTTTCTCCCTTAGTCGGCTCTTACGACACCCACGGGATGAATTGGGGTGGTGACAATTTGTATTCTTAATCCGTCACCATACGGACAACGGATATAAATGTATATAAATTAAATAAAAAATTAAGTGTCTGTTTTTGATGTCAAAATAATAGATTTTTTAATGGCCACACGGTTATTTCCACGATATAGGTATCTGTAAACATTTTATGTCTGTCTATCTTTCTGTTTGTTCCAAGTAACCTTCAAAACAGCTGGACCGATTTCGAAAAGGAAAACTTTATAAAATTTTGCGAGGCCCGGTAATCTAACCCGAGGCCTCAAGGACTGCAGTCGCCTAAATTACTACACCACTAAGGCATTGCTTTTCAAATTCCACGCAAACGAAGTCACGGTTACCTGCTAGTATATAAATAAAATAAATTAAACCACCACTATGCAAAGCAAATTTGGGAAAGCACTCACCGCTTGCTAGGATTGTTCATCAGTACAACACTCGTTCATGTTACTCGGGATACATAGATGTTTTCTCAAATACTATCATCATCACATCATCACATCAACAGCCTTGAATAGTCCACTGCTGGACATAGGCCTCTCCTTAGAAAGGAGGTTTTGGCCTACTATACCACGCTGGCCAGACGGGTTGGTATAGGGTTTGTGTAAAGTTTTCCTTCTTTTTGCATTGCTGGTGTCCTGCGTTGTTTTGCGCCCTTAGTCGGCTCTTACGACACCCACGGGATGAATTGGGGTAGTGACATTCCGTATTCTTAATCCGTCACTACACGGTCAAATACTATAAATCTTTAATTTACACACAGCTCACCAGCACCAACTCAAACACTAATTAACATGTACTGCCATGTTCACATTGCAGTTACAACGTCACACTCCTGCAGTAGTTGGACTAATGCTGCTTGTGATTCCATACCTGCCAGCCTCGAACCTTCTCGTCACTGTCGGATTCGTAGTGGCGGAACGAGTGCTTTATATACCCAGGTAACGCTAGATAAAACAAATTTTATAAGTTTATGATAATAATTATTATATGTATATATTTCATCAATCATCAACAGCCTATAACAGTCCACTGCTGGACATAGGCCTCTCCTTAGAAAAGGGGATGAAATGGGGGTGGTGACACTCCGTATTCTTAATCTGTCACCTTAGTATCTATTTAGTAGCAGTAATATATATTTAGTATCTAAAAATATGCAAAATTGTTCCAATGGATAATATTTTCAACGGAGTGGCAATACAGATCTCTTGAACTACATCCGATTTTTATTTAATTGACTAACGAGCGACGACTATCGACTAGCGAGATACTAAGTAAGCAAGAATTAACTTTATTTGTTACTAGCTGACCCGCGCAACTTCGTCTGCGTCTCTCAATAGTAATAAATTTTCTCCGTTTTTGAAACATTCTTCATTGGTGCTCCGCTCCCATTGGTATATAGCCCCATATATAGCCTATAGCCTTCCTCGATAAATGGGCTATTTAACATTGAAAGAATTTTTCAAATCGGACCAGTAGTTCCTGAGATTAGCGCGTTCAAACAAACAAACAAACAAACTCTTCAGCTTTATAATATTAGTATAGATTACGACAGTGTTTAATAGTTTAAAGTGCAGAGTGAATTACCAAACTTTGCGAATTATATCGTATTCCATTTCAGTGTGGGCTCAGTCATAATAACTGTTTATGGCGTCCAACTGATGTGGAGAAGAGGTTCTGGAGGTAGACTGTTGGTACTGGGAGTTGCCGTACTTGTAGCTGGAGGAGTTGCGAGGACTCACTTGAGGAACAGAGATTGGAGAACAAGGGAGACTCTGCTGAGGTTCGTAAAATTAGTAAAAAGTATTTGCACTTCCAATTTTTAGCTTTAAGTAGCTTAAGAGTTAGGACTATAGTGATCCTATAATGCCCAGTAATAGGTCGAGAAGACTTCAAAGTATGCAAAAAAAAATTGGCACACAATTACACACACACTTAAATTTTTACAAGAAATGAATAAAAATTAGAAAAAAGCAATGAAATAAGACTAATGATGTAAAAAATATATATATTGGAAGTTCATCATTTTTGCTCTCTGGCAACAGCACATCTTCAGCCTGAGCAAGCACAATATTAAATAATAATAGTAATATGTTCACACATCTCACACACAGTGATCTGATCCCAAATTACGCGGCGGCTGTGTTTTGGTAACCAGACTGCTGATAAACATATAATATACATACATTATATACATATATACACGTATACATACACATTATATATACATCATGATATGCACATGATAAAAATATTTCTAAATATGTATGTAATGTGTGGTACTTTATCTATAAAGTACAGCCAGACACAGAACTTTGGAAGGTAGAGGCAAAAAGAAACATCTCCTATAAGAGGAAGGTTGAAAAAGTGTCCAGCTGTATACTGAAAATAGAGGTCGATGGCGTACGAAAAACTACGATATGAAAGTAGCTGTTGTAGACGGAGTGAAGTGTGCTGAGTTGAAATATTATAATATTTTGTTATTAAACGTTTATTTGTGTGTAAAACTCATTGAATATTTTTCGCAGTGTATAATTATTATTTAAGCCAATATATCCTAAACCACCACAGCGCCACCCTTAATGGATGAATTTTTAAGGACACTTCATACACAGACATGGTTCGCCTTGCCTCTTTCCTCTATACACAGAATAAATGATTGTGCTCTGTGTGTGTTGTATGTGTGTCTGGATGGGAATCGAATCCACGACCTCTGGCTTAGCAGTCAGTACCACTAGACATGTCAGTCTGAACTTAATTTTACACTTTGTGAGTATATTTCAAGTGAAGTTTCAAGTTGAAAACACTATTAGCGCCTAACATATAAACAAATCAATAAGTGGTAATGTAGGTTTGCTCTAAATTTTATTGTAGGCTCTTATGGTTGCGAGGACGCTTCCACACCTTTTTTAGGTATAACACTAGACTCTAAATTGCAATGGGGCCCACACATTGACGGATTGTCGAATAGACTCAGCTCTGCAGCATACGCGGTTTACAAAATTCGTCAATTAACCGATGTAGAAACAGCTAGACTGGTGTATTTTAGCTATTTTCATAGTGTAATGTCATACGGTATTTTGTTGTGGGGAAATGCTGCTGACATTCAAAGTATTTTTGTGTTGCAAAAGAGAGCTATTCGTGCAATTTATAATCTCAGTTATAGGCAGTCACTGAGGGATAAGTTTAAAGAAATTGGTATCATGACAGTCGCATCTCAATATATATATGAAAATTTAGTGTATGTAAAGAAAAATAATCATTTATTCACAAAGTTTAGTGACATGCATAAAATAAACACTAGAAATAAAGATAAACTCGTGTTACCAACCACTAGGTTACAAAAAGTAAGCAAGTCTTTTCGTTGTCAGGGTGTGCGATTTTACAATAAAGTGCCAAGCAAATTCCATGAATTAAGTATTAATAAATTTAAGTCTTTAGTAAAGCTAAAACTATGTGAAAAGGCTTACTACACTATTACAGATTATTTAGACGACAAATTTGCTTGGGATTGATGCTGCTCACTCCCACATTTACGTAGACATCTTTGTTGTTAAGTTTGAAAGTGATGGACATTTAATTTTTTTTTTTTTTTTGGTGTATTTCGTATTTTGTTTTTGTATTTTATTTTTCGTTGACTTTGAACTGTATAGTATTTTTTTTATTTTTTGTGTAAGTATGTAAATGTGAGTACAGTGTAGGCTTGTAATGTTAATTCATATTTTATTATCTTTCTGGTGGTTTTGAGTGTTTCCACGGCCTACCCAAATGTCCTGCTGGCGGTAGTGTCATGCTTCGGGTCGTTGATCTTGACCAATATCGGTTAGGCTACACGATGGCTGGAGCCTGTATGCCGTCTGTATGGACAGGTTGACTCAAAACTATGGTCCTTTCCTCAAAAGGCCTATCCAGACCCTATACTGTACTCGCACAGTTTTATTTAACTTTGTTTACGGACTTAAAAAAAAAAAGACACCTCTGTGGTTTGTTTCGGCGTTTCTTCCCAGAGTGAGTCTTAGGAAATGCCGGCTCCTTCTAGCTATAAAGTCCGACTTGTAAAAATATCTGAAAAGATTTACTTACAGAAATAAATATCATTTCATTTCATTTCATTTCACCGCTGTTTCCCTCTTTATAATAGTAGAACAATAATATTGATAGTAAATAAATAAATAATAACATAATTTCTATCCTATTTCTTGAATGTTTCATAACTTTTCTTTTTACAGAGCTGATCTCTCTGTATTGCCACACAATGCCAAACTCCACTACAATTTTGCCAACTTCTTAAAGGATATTGAGCAACAAGAGAATGCTATTAAACATTATAAGGAAGCACTACAGTAAGTATAACTCTATGAGGAAATATTTATCATCATCATCATCGTCAAGAGCCTTTAACAGTCTACTGCTGGACATAAGCCTCTCCTTAGAAAGAAGGTTTTGGCCTACTATACCACGCTGGCCAGACGGGTTGGTATAGGGTTTGTGTCAAGTTTTCCTTCTCTTTGCAGTGCTGTTATCCTGCTTAGTTTTTCCTTAGTCGGCTCTTACGACACCCACGGGATGAATAAGGGTGGTGACACTCTGTATTCTTAATCCGTCACCACACGGACCCGGAACCACGGACAGGGAAGTATTCACGGTATGTGAATGCACTATTTCATATGGCTGATATAACTGTTTAGCTTGTAGAATACAAGGCAATAAAAATACTAACCACTGATGCTCAACGATAAAAAAAGCTTTATATATTTTATTTCCATTATTTCAATTAGACATGAATGAAAAAAAATAGATAAACAATCTCGCTATAACACAAGGGATCAGTACCTTTTAACAATGTTTTTAATGACAAAAACTTAAAGCAATTGTGAACCCGACTTATATACTACTATAACAAACAAACGATAACCGAAACTTAGCAAAATAACCACCAATTATTTTCTGTATTTACTAACTTGCAGGTTATGGCCCAGCTACGCCAGTGCACATAACAACCTCGGCACTTTGGTGCTGGCTTCGGGCCGAGCCGAACACCACTTTCTGCAAGCACTCAAATACAACAGGGACCATGTCAACGCACATTATAATCTGGCAAAACTATATAGGTACATAACATAGATATTTCTTTGACTATTCCATCTTGAACTGATTAAGGGTTTTCGTCGACTAATTTGGTAGTCAGAGAAAGATAAAATTCTCCTTAATACAGTCTTTCTCTATGAACAATTATTGTATCAGTCAAGTGACTCAGTATTGATGTTTTTAACCTACCAGTATAGGTTCTATGAAATTAATGAATTAGCAGTCTATAATAGCGTAATTTATACTATAACTGAACAGTATAGTATGACATGAGCTCAGGGCTGTTTGAGTGTGTAAGTAATAATGATTTACCAAAATGTCAACTTTAAGCATTCATAACAACAAAACAAGCGTAACTCATCAAAAGAACTCGAAATTGCTTGACTTGAAAAGTAAATTAACACTTTAATTCTAATTGTTTACAGGAAAAAGAACCGTATTCCAGAATCATTAAAGATGCTAGAACGATGCATCTCTTTAGAGCCGAGGTTTGTCCAGGCATATCTTGAGCTGTTGCTACTCAAACCAGACGAAGAGAAGAAAGGGGTGTTAGATAAACTTCTGGAATTGGAGCCATCAAATTGGGAGCATTATGTGCTCTATGGAAATTGGTACAAAGATAGAGGTAGGCGATTGCTGATATTACAATGCTCCATGACGAGAATATCATGAACGCTGACATAAAAAAGGAATATATTTGATCGTACTTGATATAGTATGTGTCCAACATTCTTAGTATTCCTTTTGAGAAGGAAAAAGTTAGTTGTAGGAGGGTTTTTTTGACGTTTGAGCTCAGGATCAGTTTGACATCAGTTTTGATATCAAATCTGATGGCTTAGTACTAAATTTCTAAAGTTTTTATTAGTAGTAAGACGAAGCCGTAAGTAGCCAGTTGATGTCTTTTATTTAATGGAATTTCCTATCACAAGGGTATTTGATCTACAATTCTTTGAGCTGCTGCAATATTAGTTCCGTTTTTCCATCCGAAATATTTACAGTATCCTTAACTTTACCCTAGCTTTCTCACCCCCACTTAATTTCCATTGATCCATATTAATAAATTATTGTCTATTTTCTCAAATGTTTTTTGTATTTCAGGTCTTCTTCCTATATCTTTAGAGTACTACATTACAGCAATGAGACTTTCCTTCAATACTGCAACTGGCACTATTAGGGGTGAAGTGTTGTCGCTTCGTGCGGCCTGCCTTGCGTTGCGAACTTTAGGGCAGTATAGCAGGATGTTGCAGTTACTTATTAGGTAAGTGGCTTTCCATCGAAGTACATAGGTATCTCTTAATTACTCTTTCTCTTTTTTAAAAGACAACACTCCCGCACTAGGAAAAGATCCTGTGTCGCGGGGGACTTTACAAACATACAATAAACGGACACGAAGTATTGTCCCATGTGGTAATCGAATCCACAATACACAGGGCAAGAGGAAGCGGCGAGGTAACCGCTTAAACACCACTACGCCATCTGCGCAGTCTAATTAATTACAGACTGTATAAACTAAGTTTATCACGTTGCCCGTTTGCCAGACAAGATAATTTTATGTCTTGTGCTCTTGGCCGTAGTCACGCAGTCACAAAAAGTGTTAGAGAGCCTCAGCATTATATTGACGGGATAGACACAATCTGTCTCTTCTGTTGGGGTCCGCAGGCTTGATATCTATCCTTATTCAGCGGTACTGTAGCTCTGACCCTAATTTTACTACTAATGTACCACTTCCCTAGATGGCACGGTGTCCGTGGAGATGCTCAGCCGCCGAGCCGGCGCCTTCTGGCGGCGCGCGCCTGGCGCTTGCGCAGCGAACTCGCCGAGCGCGCTGCGCACTACGCGCGCCCGCGTCTTCAACCTGAGACCGTACGTGTAGCACATATATATATATATATGTTATTTAAAACATTACTTCTGTTTATTAAGTAGCCCGATATCTTATTTACCTAAAGTGGTAAAATGTTGGGTTTGTCTACCAGTTTGTCAAGTATTTCCTTGAAATCGGTTTAATTTTAAAGCGTTTATTGTTCCATCAATAGTAATGCTTACTCATTTAAAATTTAGTAGAATCGTAACAATTTATGCTTTTACAATCTTCACCATGTCATGAAGTCATCAATTAATTCATAAAATTGAATTGTAATATGATATCATTTAGAAATCGAATGAAATTTTAGTAAATTGTCTGTTACTTTATAAATATAATACAATATAAATTATGTTGATTAGATAGGTACTTGCTTTGGTATAAAAAGAAAACTCTTTTCGATAGAGGTGTATACTGTATACTCTTGACGGTCTCGATTTTTTTTCAATGTCTACAGTAGTTTATGTTTTTTTTACGTGTGATATGAAACTGTGTATTTCACAAAAACCATGGTAATAAAACTATAAACAACTAAAGTACAATTTTTAGTACTTAAACACTTCAATTTTACAACATTTCAGGTAACATCGACCTGCCTACATCACAGCCAGCTCGAAGTCTCAGCAGACTACACGAACAAATTAAAACAAGAAGACACAGACTCCAGATTATTACCTCAGGATATGAAAGCGCCGAGAGTTCCCAATTCAGAGGACACGAAAAAAATTGCAGATAAAAATAATTGCCAAAAAAACTTACCGCGAAAAAAAAGTGTATCATTGTCTAGTCATTTTAAATTGACACATAATAAATCTGAAATTGGACACAAGAAAAGTTGTCCTCTGCATAAAAAAAAGAAAATTAAAGACCCTGAGTTCACACCTTACGTGTCAGACCACTTGATAAAGACTTATTAAGATAGTATTAATTGAAATGTTTGATTTTTGTGTTACACAGATGTGGTATGGTTTCTAGAACATCACGACAGTCTAAAACTTAATGAAACTAATGAGCAAGGCCTAGCTTAAATAAATTACTATGTATATAGGCTGTAACACAAAAATCAATCACTCTCACAGCTAAATTTTTTTAACGAAAATAAAAGACTTTTAAAAAGTTGTATAATAGTCGATGTTCGATATTTGTGCCATAACAATATAATTATAATAAGATATCTAACAGTATTTAGATACTTGCATTGATAGTTATTTTTGTTACATATTACGAAATATTATCAGTAGCCTTTTGAATACTGGTTTAATATATTTTGACACACAGAAACACTGTAATCTCTTATATATATTTAATTGTAGTATATATTTGTTATTTTCCATTTTTGTTTTAACATGACAGATTTTTACCTAAGTTTAATTATAAAATATCGCATGAAATATCACCGAGGTTTCTATCGCCTCAAGAATTCGTCACTTAGGTAATACTTATTAAAAATATGTTGTTTAAATTCAATAATAGAGTTCTAATTGTTAATGAACTCACTTACCATAAGATGATTCCTTAACTCGTTTTCCTCGGATGCCATAAAAAATTCGTGTTGTAACTATTTTTATTTTTATTAAAAACAAATTCAAAACATCTTGTACTTAGATTTCCAGTTTCAGAAGTATCTAAGTTACGATTGTTGTTTTATGGTATATTTTCATATTTATGCCTAGTTTATATGCTTGCCGAGGCTTGGCAAACGTCCACAAGCGCCAAGCCTTTACAACTGCTTGGATGCCATTTACACGCTTGCGGGTGTGTTAGTGAGTTCGGGACAGGCAAACATAGCAAATGTGGACATATTTTTATTCAAAATATAAACCGCGGCACTCAACTAAAACAATCCTCTACCCTACTCAACTCAACTCTCTACTACTCAACTAAACTGCTCAAACATTCCCGACTACTCAACTAACATCAAATTGAGCAAAATACGAAATACATTGCAAATGCATGCCGCAAGCTTCCTTTGATCTGTATTCAAAAACCGACACTACGAGTAGTTCCGATCGACGCAAGCCGAGCCGAACACCCTGTTTACACGCTTGTGTTTATGGACACCCCTCGAGGCTTGCCTTTAATTGTTGCCAAGCCTTGAGCCGCATAATACTGTTTAAAGGAATAATTTCGGTGTATGACTATAAATATACGAATAATGTAAATATTACCTAATATAAGTTAGTTGAACAATATTAAGATTAACATAAGAAATCGCACTTTGTTGCTTTAGATGTACTGGTTTGTTTACTAACACAGTCAAATAAAATTATTGACGCAAATTGAAATTTTATTATAATTTAATTTATCTTAAATGATTGTGGTAGCAAATGAGCAGGCTCAGCCGGAGTGGTACCACGGCCTCACGGACAATTCTGTCGTTGCTTACCCACCAATTTTGAATTCCAGCTCGACTGCGCTAATGTTCATCCAGTGATAGGGATAGTGCAACGAACTCAATAATAAGGAATACTCGTGTGGTGACGGATTAAGAGTACGGAATGTCACCACCCCTATTCATCCCGTGGGTGTCGTAAGAGCCGACTAAGGTAAAAAACTACGCAGGACAACAACACTGCAAAGAGAAGGAAAACTTGACACAAACCCTATACCGACCCGTCTGGCCAGCGTGGTATACTAGGCCAAAACCTCCTTTCTAAGGAGAGGCCTATGTCCAGCAGTGGACTATTATAGACTGTTGATGATGATGATGCTAATCAATTTGACACTTCCGTACTTCTTGATTATGTGGTTATTTTCGTTCAAAGTTAAACGTTTCTGCAAAATAGATATTGGTTCTTAGTTACATTTCAAACAACACTTCTTGGTTTCATTATTGTCTGTGATATTTTTAAATGAAACTGCTGTTACTGTGACTTTATTAAACATTTAAAAGGACCGTGCGGTGACGTTTTAAGAATACGGAGGGTCGTCACCCCCGTGCATCCCGGTTATTGCAAGAGCCGACTAAGAGAGCAAAATATGCAGGACAACAGCAATAGAAACAGAAGGAAAAGTTGACCTTCCATGATATATAAACCCTATAGGTACTAACCCGCCTGATCAGCGTGGTACAGTAGGCTAAAACCTCTTTTCTACGAAGAGGCATATGTCCAACAGTGGACTATAAAAGGCAGTTGATGATGATTTAAAAAGAGTGTATTGATAAATATGTATATCACATGTATATATATACGTTGACAATATACGTTCCTATGTAATGTGTAACATTACTTATTTATGATACACTAGTTGGTTTGATTCCCGGACCGGGCAAAATTTTTAATGTGTGTATGATATTTATAGAGATAAAAAAAATATATCTACGTATTATATTTTTAGCTGACTGCTACAGATGGAGGATTAAGTTTTTGGAGTGTATGTATGTATGTACACGTCTTTGCACGCTTTATAGTCTTGACGACTTGATGGATTATGGCTTGAAAAGTGTCGTTAGCCGTTGCTGCCCTTGTGTTCGTCGAAAAATCGCCAATTCGTAGAAGGCACATGCTTAAAATGCGCTCGTTCGAAGCTTGTAAGTCACACTACACAAATTTGTGCTCAGTTCGTCTAGCCTACACGCACGTTTACAGTTTCAAACCTGATAATTTCTCAATACTTTATATGTAGGTATAACTTTAAGTTGCCTGCCGTTTCGACTAACCGCAGTTACAAGCGGTCAGTAGGCCTACACCTTTCTTTTTTTTTTCCCCGTGTAGAAATCCCCTCGGATACCACCTATCGGTGGCATGTCGGACTCGAACCGACTAAAACCGCACGCCGTCTCGGGTACTAATAGCCGGGGAACCAGGTATACCCTAGAAAGGAAGTCCCTGGTGCCCCGACATACCTCGGGTCATCTACAAACGAGTAGACGACCCCCCCCCCCCCCCCCCCCGTGTGGGAACCCCATGTTCCCTGTGCTCCCTGGAAGCGAGCGCGCTTCGCAACGCGCTCGCCGCCATCCCGGTCTGCTTCTGCTAGGGTAATAGATGGAGTAGGCCTACACCTTGTAAACCGAGTCAATAACAAATACATTGACTTTGTTTGTGTGTATAATTAATTAACACTGGATTTTTTTGATATTGGGATAAGTATTATAATAGTGGACCAAAACCTCCTTTCTCAGGAGAGGCCTATGCCCAACAGTGAACTATTAAAGGTAAAAAATGTAATGATGTGATCTGATTATTATACTTGTGATCATAAAAAGCACTTGGCGGAATAATAGATTGTGTGCGATAGCGATTTTTGTGGTTTCATCGTTGTTTAATCAATCTGAGAACCCTCTGTATGCCTACAATTCAATAAGTACCTTAACAAATCAATATTTCATTTTAGTTGTCGAAACTATTCCTCCACAGTTCAAGATGACAAAAATGAACAAAACCCTATTAAAATCTGTAATTACAGTGATTGTTTGCCGACACCAAGTACACAGATTACTCAATCTCTCTATAGAAACTTCAATCATTAATAAAAAAAGTTAATTGAAATACCGCCTCAAGTTTGGTTCCATTAAGTATGTTGCAGTGTTTAGACATAAAGCGTGTTGAAAATAAATATAGGTATATTCGCAATTTCTTTTTCTATCTCTACAAATAAATAAAATTGAAGTGTCTGTTTGTAATATCAAAACAATAGGTTTTTTTTTCATGCTCACACGGTTATTTACACGACATCTATGCCTAAAAACCAGTTTGTCAGTTGTCTGTCTGTCTATTTGTTTATTCCGGGTAATCTTCTAAACGCCTGGACCGATTTTGATAATATTTTACTACCAGGTAGCTCTCAGAAAAACCGTTTAAAAATTTGCTCGGTCCGGGAATAGCTTTTCAAATTCCACGCGAACGAAGTCGCGGGTACTAGCTAGTCCAAACAATAAAAAGCTATTAATATAATTATGACATGCAGGGTAGAGCCATACTTCGGCACATGTGGGTCAGGCTCTGCCAGAGTGGTACCAGGGCCTCACAGAGAACCAGTATTAAGCCGTTCTTTCGATGCTTTTTTCAACACCGAGTGAGTGAGGGTTTGGACTACGTTAAGGAGACCCTCCCTCTGCTCTGGATTTTGGGGGGAGGGAATGAGGTGGGGGTAATCCAGATCTCCTCAATAAATACGACCGCCTTCTGAATAACTGCATTCGATTCGTCTTTAACCTTCGCAAATACGACCATGTTTCTTCCTCTCGTCGTGAATTGAACTGGCTCACGATTCGTCAGCGCCGTCAGCTGCACGCCCTCACCACCCTCTATTCCATACTCAACTCACCTATTTCCCCTTCCTACCTAACATCCTCATTTCATTTTCTATGTGCCAATCACAACAGAACTCTCCGTTCATTAAACAATCCACTTCTGTTATGCCCCACTCATACTTCCGCATGTGTCCACTCTTCGTTCTTAGTCCAATCTGTCCTCCTCTGGAACGCTCTGCCTTTGGAAATCAGGATAGCACCCAGTCGCCTCTCATAAAGTCTTATATGTTATTATGTTAGCCTTGTATGTATTACTCAGCAAGTATATATATGTATGTGTATCTCAGTATGTATGTAACCTAATATTAATTTCATGCACCTACTCAGACATTTCCCCACCACCCAAAGGTAGACTGGAAGAAAATGCCTTTGGCATTAAGTCCGCCATTGTACTTTGTTTGTGCAAAAAGAATTAAAATAAAATAAATAAATATTCCAATTGTAACCTCCTCCTACTTCTACACCTTAAAAAACTTACTGGCAAGCCTTTGCCAGTAAGTTTTTTAAGGTGTAGAATGGTGGTTTCAAATGGTTCTCAGAGCTTCAATAGTCTATATTGCGATATAAATGATCTTAAGAGGATTCTTTGAGGAGTATGTTTTATGGTTTGATGTCGGATTTAATAAACACGGTCAATATAGTATAACTAGCTTAGCTACAGTTTCATCAACAGCCTGTGACATGCTGGACATAGGCCTCTCCTTAGAAAGGAGGTTTTGGCCTACTAAACGACGCTGGCCAGACGGGTTGGTATAAGGTTTGTTTCAAGTTTTCCTTCTGTTTGCAGTGCTTTTGTCTTGCGTAGTTTGCTCCCTTAGTCGGCTCTTACGACACCCACGGGATGAATAGGGGTGGTGGCACGCCGTTTTGACACGTAGAATAGTTTAACAGTTTTAAAATCAATTAAGTTACACTTAATATTTGAATCATGAACACAAACGACAATCTCCACCAGCAGCCACCAGAACTGGATTGCAGCACTCCATCGTGGTCAAGGAATTATTACGGAAGACTTTAAATAATATCTTGTTAGTATGTTGAGGTCAGATTGTTCGTCTGTAGTTTTTGTCAGATTCATGACAATAGATGCTTGACGCAATCGGAATCGGTAAATTGATTTATTTTGTTTTTGTTACAATTCTGGGAAAGAATATTGGTTAAATATATATATAGAGGGTTATAATTGACTGCACGGGTGGCGTAGTGGTATGAGCGGTCGCCACGCCGCTTCCTACTACACTGAGTGTTGTGGGTTCGATCCTCACATGGGACGACACTTTGTGTGATCCTCAAATTCTCGTTCTGGGTCTGGGTGTTCTTTGTGTCCGTTTCATGTATGTTTGTAAAGTCCCCTGCGATACAGGATATATTCCTAGTGCGGGAGTTGTCTTTTCAAAAAATAAATAAATTATAGAATAAGATTTTTGACTTGGAATTTCTTGGTAACACTAGTAATAACAATAGCTGTATGCATCTCACACAAGGCAATCTGATCCTAAGCTAGGCAGAGCCATGTGCTATGGTAACCAGACTGCTGATAAACACACTTATATTTTTCTAAATATACACATCGTATTTCATCATCATCATCATCAGCCTATCGCAGTCCACTGCTGGACACAGGCCTCTCCCATTGCACAATAATTAATTAACATTTGCTTAACATCGTATTTATCACAAACTTATTTGTCCTGGGTGGGAATGGAATCCACGGTCTCCAGCTTGGTCGTCAGGTTCACTAGACACTAAGCCAATAGGCCTGTCGACTACTATTTAACTATTTTTAATGGAGGATATGATAACTCCATTATTGGTATTCATGCGTTTTGGTTCAAAACGAACCTTCCGTTCTAAAAGTGATTACTGGGTTAACATCTATAAATACCTAAATCACGCCCATTTTCATATTTAGGAATCGAACCCCCATACAATAAGCACGATGTATTGGCAAGCATTTTTATTGTTGTACATGGACAACAATATATTGTGAAACAAATTGTTTTCTTTATTCCTTACTTCTAGAACTTTTAGTTCTTCAAGTTTAAAAATAATCAAAGAGAAAGTACCCTCGCAAGTGTAAAGTATGTTTCAAATCGGTTATTACATGTTGGAGTTCGAAATAAGTTCGTTACCAACTTACAAAAAACAGCCACAGATTATAACAAGTATCTACGTCTTACAAACTTACGAGTAGTTATAATATAAACACAGATACATTAACAGTACACACGTATATTCTCTTAATGTTTAAATAAACAGATAACAAAGCTAAAAAATAACTGCGTGCTTTAGAAATTTTCTTCAATATTAACATTTGTGCAATATGCGTGTATAAAGTTATAAACAAATATCAACATACGTAAGACGTCAACAGGGGTAAATAAGGGTGAGTAATGAGTTTTACAACAAAGAACAAAGACATGTACACACACACACGTCTCCCGAAGCGATAAACAAAGGTTTTTTAAAGCGGCTATATTTTGCCGACTATTTTTAGCCGTCAACCGGACACATACTATATTTCTAAACACAACATACATAAAACAGACAAATTAAGCCCTGTATAGAACAAATGATCGCACTCATCACAGAATATTATTTGTATTGGGTGAGAATCGAACCCACGACATATGGCTCAGCGGTCAAGATCGCTTACCATAGTACTACACAGGCCCGTAACATAATTTTATCAATAAAACTCAATTAATTTTTATAATGATTATCGTCACTACCGTTTTCCTGCCGTTTTGCCGAATTTATTTAGCGTTGGTGCTGTGTGTGCCATTGCAAAAGAAATTGACTGCTTTCTTAAATAGCCAGCCAGTGGTTGCTGATAGAAATGATGCTTCAGAATGTAATCGTTTGTAGAAGTGACAAAGGATGAAGCTTTATTAGAATAACACAAATCAAAAATTTGGAACACCCAAAGTTTGGCTGCAGGTCAAAGTTACCATTTTATGGAAATCCTGCTAAAGTAACAAGACAACAAATTTTAAATCAATCGAAGTTGTGTAAGTTAGTGAGATCTTTTCATCTACTATTAAATAAGTTAATGATCTTCAAACATTACTTCTAAGATTCATCTCGACTACGTTAGATTTAAAACAAAAAAAGCAGTACAATCGGTTGATTTGTTTAGGAGCTACGCTCCACAGACAGACACACAGACACGTCAAACTTATAACACCCCTCTTGTTAAGTTGGAGATTAATAAATAAAAAAAACAGGGAATTAGAACGGGACTAAGATTAAGCTCAATGTGAGAAGAGAGAGGGGGGGGGGTAGTAAATGTTCCAGTTCCACGTCTTAACAACTTTCTCATTGATATTCGGCTCCTGTTAGTCGTAGCATGATGTTATATAGCTTTTATCCTTTCTCGATAGAAGGACTATCCCAAACCCAAATTCCAACACGTTGTTCCTGAGGTTACCGCGAACATACAAACTCACAAACTTTACCTCTTTATAATAATATCTCTCACAATCTTCTGACTCGTTCATCTACTCAGTTTTCATATTATGCGATTTAAAAACAATTTCTGTTTTATACAAAACTTGTCCTAACAATTAATAAAGAACACAATAAAAAAAGAATTATCCAATTTGGTGAAGTCGTTCGGTAGTTATGCGCGTACATTGTATTTGGGCGATTCATTTTTATTTATTCAGAAGATTGCAAGGACTTGGCTCTAAAATAGAATTTACATCAGATAATTTGGCGATACTATTAAATTAAATTAAATATCAAATTCCCCCCCCCCCCCCCCCAGTTCATCCCGTGGGTGTCGTAAGAGTCGACTAAGGGCGCAAAACAACGCAGGACACCAGCTCTGCAAAAAGAAGGAAAACTTGTCACAAACCCTATACCAACCCGTCTGGCCAGCGTGGTATAGTAGGCCAAAACCTCCTTTCTAAGGAGAGGCCTATGTTCAGCAGTGGACTATTACAGGCTGATGATGATGATGTGATGTGAAATATCAAATATGTATTGTGAGAACAATAAATATTTCGCACTGACCAATTAGTTAACTCATTATTGAATCTATAGGTAATTCTCAGTCCTGTTCAGTCCTGTCCTCGTTCAATAACACGAATAGTTCCACAACATGTTGTCTATGTCATAGAGAAAAACCAAACAGACAATACCAAATATGCCTCTGTGATGTGTTTACTAAAACACTGTCCGTAGCGCTAAGTACTATAAACATTTACTTAGGTATAACTTAAGTAGGAAACTACACATGTAATCTTCAGAAAATAATAATTATAGACAGTAATTAACTTTATCGACGTATTTTTCAAAGTGTATGTACTCGCAATTATAATAAGTTGTCTTAACTAGTATTTTTATTAATGTTACAAAGGTGAGAATAAAGTTTTTTACTTGCTGAAATAGTTCAAATCCTCCTCCCACCTTTCTACCAATTCTGGAGGACACAAAGAGCAAAACACTAGAAGTGATGAATCTCTTGTTGAAGGTGTCCACTGCGGTAGTTTATTACCATCAGCTGGAACGTCTGCTAGATAGTACGACGTGAAAATGTATGTGAACTTAAAATTCAAAACAGAATAAAAGGTGACACGATTTTTAATTCGCATTCGGATTTGTGTAACTAAATAGTAAATAATACATAACAGATAATAAATCTATACCTACCACATTTACGAAGAAAGTATCAATTGAATGTAGGGTACTAATAAATCTTTTTAAACATCGCTACCTGACATAACAGGTTACTTCTACTGTCAAAGTTCAGCCGTTCAAATCATTTGGTTCATCATCTTAATGTTTACGCAACGGTCAGATCTCACGGCCATTCTAGTAAAAGTTAAATTTAATTCACGGCCGGTGTTTTCACTACGGTCGAAAAATCGCGAAAATAATAAGCTGGATTAAACTAATTCGCTGTGGTGTTATACGCTTTCTAGGCAGTGCGGTATCGCGGCCCGCAGTGCTGACCGTACGCCGCGCCCGACCACTCGTACACAACAAACATTTACCCACCGAGTCATATAAAAACGCTGATATCAACGCAACTGCATTTAGCAAGATCCTTTGTTGCAACGGTGAAAGGTCTCGTACTATAAAGTAAAAAAATAGAACAGTTTCAGATCATTTGCTGACGAAATGCGACCAATTTTTATCTGGGTGGTGCTAGCGGTCGCGGCTGCGGAAGTAGCCGAAGAACCCTGGGTTGAAGAAGAGGATGTGGGCGACATAGATGATGATTACGATACGTACAGAACACGCCGAGACATTCATGACACACGACCTTTCGAGGAGCACGTACGTGTGAAACGATGCTGTGAAGAACCGAGGATTCGGCGCTCAGCACAATATGTTCGAGTACCTCGACATCTTCACCAGTATGAAGTCCACGAATTCACAGATGACTCTGAAATGGCCTCACCGCCTTACGAAGAAATGCTTGCAGCAAGCGCTAACCATTACCACAAAGTGTACGCCCCAGCCCCTCGTCACTTAAAACCTGATGTGATAAGTGGAAACGTAGCCGAAGCCATTAAGATTGCTCCATTGGAAGTGATAGAACCTGTTCAATTTGTTGCAAGTCCACAAGTGGCGGTTCCTATAGCAGCTGTCAACCTTCCAGGAGAGAATCCTTTGCCTGTAGCTTCGGAGCCACTGATCCAGGCGACGAGCCAGTTAGCTGCGGGTGACCAATACCCAGCTTCAAGTGGTCATAAAACAAACCATGCTCATGGTCATACTCAAGGGGGAGGTCACGCAAACCATGCAGGACACTACGGAGAAAAAGGAGGGAAGGTAAGGATATTTTCCTTTTGCGTTTTTACTGTGTATTCATAACTATTCGTGTGATTAGTATTTAATTGTTGTGCTAAGTAATTAAATTACTGCATCAGTGACTAGCATCGAGTAATTAAAAAAAAACTTTACAAAAAACTTTGAAGTAGAAGAGTAATCCTTGCGAGTTCTTTATTTATTTTTTAAAGATAAGTTCTTATATCTACCACTTTTATCATTCACTATTATTTCGTAATATTCTTTAATAATTTTTAAATAAAACATGTTCCTTTATATCTTTCTTTTGCGTACTAAATAATGCATTAGCCTGCTTTTAATTTAAATACGAAGTATCCATAATTCGTTTCTCATTGAAACTTCAATTTTATGTCCGGTAAAAATAAGTGTGTTCTATGAAAAAACATATCTACGAATTCCCTTCTTATAGGCAAATTATAGGCCTATTAGATATTATGACAATGTTATAAGATATTTCAACTAAATAATAATCTATTCGTAACTTGTGCTGTGTAGCATAATTGGGTAATGAGATTGAAATTAGTTTCAGAATATTAATTATACTTATCTCCTCTCATTATTATAGAATGTCTCAAATTAGACACAAAATCTCTGATCGTTCTGGTACAGTTTACAATCGTAAGCAATCACAATGAACTACCCACAGCCGTGATGTAATGTTGCTAGGTAAACCACTTCTGTCAATTACAACATAAATTAACTATTGTGTGGTTCGCTACGAGTTTTGATAACATCTCTTGAGACGGTATACCGCATAATTACCACAAATATTTACATCAAGTTATAACAAATTAATATCAACATTACGCGGTCCATGATATCATTGATTAGGAAATTAACGAGATCAATTGAATAAAAAATTAATTTTAAATTATGTGTTTAATCATCCTTGATAAATAGGATTTCCAAAACTAAAATAAATTTACAATTCGAACCAGTAGTTACTGAGATTAGCCCGTTCAACCAAACAGACTCTTCAGATTTATAATATTAAGTGTAGACAACGTATGATTTAAAACAAAAAAAAAAGATAAAATAATAATATATGTAACGTCTGTGCACTACTTTACTCCATTTTCACCTCACCCAAAGGTTAACTGGAAGAGAATGCCCTGGGCATTAAGTCCGCCGATGTATAAAAGTGCATAAAGTAATAAACATTGATATATTATATTATGTCCGTGTGCTGACGGATTAAGAATACGGAGTGTCACCACCCCTATTCATCCTGTGGGTGTGACTAAGGGAGCAAACTACGCAGGACAATAGCACTGCAAAGAGAAGGCAAACTTGAAACAAACCATATACCAACCCGTCTGGCCCGCGTGGTGTAGTAGGCCAAAACCTACTTTCTAAAGAAGAGGCCTATATCCACCAGTGGACTATTAAATGCTGTTGATGTGCTGTGATATTATATTAAATTATTTAACTCAATATTAATAAATAACTTATGAGTTGCCAAAAGTTTCAACTAGATTGTCCTGGCCGTGGTCACAGGCTGTTACAGGCATGTTACAACTATCTAGGAGGGTCCGGTTGTCTTAATAACAGCTGTTCCCGGATCCCTCCCTATTTCAGGCGGAGATTGGCACACCATGACGTTTTAGTCGGTTCGATTCCGATACACCGCCCCGCCACAAACCCCGGTGCGGTGACGGCCCGAGGGGGTTTCACACTTACAAAAAAAAGAGAAAAGAAAAAGATCAATTATATTATTTTTAAATCTCTGTTACAGCCTTGTGGCAATCTCTAATTCTATGTTAAGTTACTTATTCAAGAGCCATATACGTATAAACAAGTAGTATTAAAGTCCCCATACACCGTACTATACCTATAAATAATAACTTGACGTCAGTAAAGAATGAAGAGGGCTTCTTAACAATGTTTTATTATTAAATATACTATTGTAACCTGACCTAAAATTAGTAGCAGCACACACAAGAGTACCCATCAAAACATCGTGTCTATGATACAGTTATTTTGTTAAGCCATTGTCACTTTAGCTTTTTCCGAATAGATAACATAATCGATCAAAATTACCAACTCAACAATGGTTTAACTAGGTTATTGATAACGAAACTAAAAAAAGACTTAATAACCACAATCGAAATAGAATCCCTACTTAATATTATAAATGCTGTTTGTTACGCTTTTACGGCCAAACCGCGAAACCGATTTTAATGAAATTTGGCTTAGAGATACTTTGATTATTGAGAAAGTTTAAAGACTACTTTACACCATAATAACCGACATATACGCGAGTGGAGTCGCTGGCCAAAGCTAGTAGGTTCATAGTTAGGCTCGTTAAAAACAAAATTATTTACAGCTATACTGAAAAAGGGAAGAATTTATGATAATTATTGAAATATATAATATTATGATAATAATATGATATACATAATATTATGATATACATTTGACGACCGAATGGCGTAGTGGTTTGTGTAACGGACTGCTATTCTAAAGGTCGCGGGTTCGATTCCCGCTCAAGTCAAACATTTGTGTGCATGAACATTTGATGTTTGATTTGGTCTGGGTGTTTCTATGTATAATATGTATGTATTTACAAAAAAAAAGTATATATGTATTTATATCAGTTGTCTAGTACCCATAGTACAAGCTCTGCTTAGTTTGGGACTAGATGGCGTTGTGTGTATGTGGTAGAATATTATTATTATTATTTTTTATTATTTAGCCAATGTGATATATTATTGTTACTATATCAATATTAAAGCTGTTGGTTTTCCTTCAAATAAATAAATAAACATTGGGGGTAACCCTTGCCGGTACTGACTAGATTTGCCTGAGTTTTAGTTTGATTATTTCTTAATATGTTGTTAATGATATCTTATATGTTGTTAATGATGGCAAAAGTGGCGACTTATGGTTACAGTAACGATTATAAAAAACGTGATGAGAATTAAATATAAGTTACGTTTGTATGTCATGGATACGTATTATTTTACTTATCTCAAGTCTTGCTGAATGTATTTAATCTCGGGATTTTCAACATCGTCTTGTTAGGGTCGGCAGATGATTTTATTGCCTTCTTTACTAACTAATACTAGGTAATGGTGCTAATTATGTTGCTCGGAAACTCTCTAAACTAAACTAAAAATTACTAAAAAAAAATTTTGTCCTGTAAAATATTACGTTTTCAGATTAGGAAACGTTGTTTGACAGAACTAAACAATTTTTTTGAGATTTTTAGTTTAGTTTAGAGAGTTTTCGAACACAGAATTAGCACCATTAACAAGGTTTGGAAATCATTTTTAACCTAGTCCCATCTTTGTCATATGATAATCTGAAGCTGGGTGACGGTTTGATGACAAAGATAATAGAAATATTTTCCCTTCTTAGTTAAATTGGTTTTTTTTTATATTTTCTAAACTATAATTTACTGTATGAGAATAGTTATGAAGTATTTTTCGGTAATTAGGTATTATGAAAGTCAGATACAGTTATTAGACCTACTTAGTGATATTTTAGTCAGGCCATCGTTAACAGTTTTAAGACAAAATATTGCTCAGTACTGAAAGGTATTTGTTTTTAATAAAAAAAAAACCTAATTACTCATCTCTATACCACCCCAAGGCAGACTGGCAGAGAATGCCTACGGTTTATTTATTAAGTCCACCTTTGTGCATAAAGTATTAAATAATAAATAAAATAAAACGATATTGAATTCTGTTTAAAGTACTCGTAGATATGATTCAAAAGCAGTATATGTATTTGTAATCTCACTTGACATATGTTTACATTTAAACATGACTGTAGTTTAAATAATTCAATAATGGCTTCACTTACATACTTAATCTTATTAATGTATATACATAAATATAAATATACAGAATAATTTACTTTATAAGAACCTGTCAAGTTTTTTGTGTCGAACTAGGAAAATCGATTTTTATATGAATTTAAAACAAAAATACATTTGTGGAGAGTAATGTTTGATCAACTATTTTACTTATTAGAACAATTTCTAAGTATCAAAATGTAGTTGGTATGTTTTCATGGATTACGTAATATGTATCTTTTGTGCACCTACCTTATAAGATTTCTACACCACCCAAAGGTTGACTGGAAGAGAATGCCCTGAGCATTAAGTCCGCCGATGTACAAAAGAGCTTGAAGTTTAAAATAAATAAATGTCCGTTGCATCAAAATTTTAACGTCTGCATTCGATTGTCTGCTTGGGTTATAAGATAATCGTTAATTCAATTAGTCATCATCATCATCAACAGCCTTTAACAGTCCACTGATGGACATAGGCCTCTCCTTAGAAAGGAGGTTTTGGCTTACTATACCACGCTGGCCAGACGGGTTGGTATAGGGTTTGTGTCAAGTTTTCCTTCCCTCTGCAGTGGTGTTGTCCAGCGTAGTTTGCTCCCTTAGTCGCCTCGTACGACACCCATGGGATGAATAGGGGTGGTGACACTCTGTATTCTTAATCCGTCACCACACGGATTCGATTAGTATCATATTATATTTCTAGATCATCCTAAGATTAACTGGTAAAGAATACCCTGGGCATAAAATCCGTTTACGTTACAGCTTGTACATTAAATTTTAAATAAATACCTCATCCTCCTTTTTTCCACACGGTTGAACTTCGATTTTTCACTTGAGCGACTGCCATCAGACCTCCACAACCCAAGTACTCGAGGATATCGAAGTTCTGTAGATAGACTGTTGTCTTACTTTTTAAGGCTCTAACGTAACGACCCGCAATAGATGTTCGTGTTTTTGAAGGCACAGATGGGTATCAATGTGTTGTCTCATCCATATATACTGACCTGGCTCATCATCACCATCAACAGCGTTTAATAGTCCACTGCTGGACATAGGCTTCTTCTTTGGAAAGAGGTTTTGGCCTCCTATACCAGGCTATACTGACCTGGCTAAGATTGATTAACTTTGCAATGTGCTATCCTACTCAATTACCACTTAGAAATTTAGCCACGAGCTCCCTAAGTTATAATAAAAAAAATAAGTAATATAAAATAAAAATAATTCCAGGCCTCCAAAGGTTACCACACCAATCATTATCTTGATAAAGGCAACAAAGGCCACAAAACAGATGAACACCATAAAAAAGAGTACGAGGAAGCCGCCGGCAAGAAGAAGAAACATCACGACAACGCTGGACATAAGGGGAGCCATGAAGAAGAAGCCTTCGGTCATCGCGGAGCACAGTTCGATGAGAAGAAAGGGCACAAGAAAGGACACAAAACTAAAGGTATTTAATACTTGATTGTTCACGTTAAACGGATAAAATAATCTAGGTATCTAGTAAGGCCTTGTTTTGGGTAAATAGTCACGATAGCTGTGGGGTTTGGGATAACAGCAGTCGATAATCTCGGAAACAGCTTTCTAAATCAAAAGTTTGAAGGAGTTTTTAGGTTCCGTAACGATTTTTTGCCTCGTAAACAAAAATAAACTAAAAAAGGTAGACCTAGGGGGCAAAAAAGTAGACGGGTCACTTGATGGTAGTTACCGCCGCCGGTAGTTACCTACCGCCGGTTGTACTTGAAGTAGCTACCGCCGTTCAAGGACACCTGTAATTCAAGTGGCACAAGTGCGTTGCCACCTATTAAGGCGTTCATGGCGTTCATGGGCGGCGGTAGTCGCTTTCCATCAGGTGACACGTCTGCTCGTTTGCCTCATCTTCCATAAAAAAAACGGCTGTCTGTAAAGTCGGTTTACTAACGATAGTTGAACGTGACAACGTCATAAGACACCACATTCACTTTTCACTGCACTTCATACTTGACGAAAACATGTAAATGTATTATTGTATAGCAGCTGTCCACGCGGATGCATCGCTCACTCAAGTAGGAGAGAGACAGATGTCGAACGCTACCGAACGCGGAGGCCGATTGTGCCTCTTTGTCGCTCGTTCCGCGCTCTCGCTTGCACTTCAAGCCTTAAATGGAACGCCTCAGAGCGAGGTAACGCCGCATGAGTCATGTTTTTTCGTGCGTGCAGCCGGCTCCATCGAATTATAAGACGTTGTCACGTCAAAAAAACAGTGGCACGCCGGGAGTGCAATATATTTCAACCCAAAATCAACTCTCGTGAATACGGGTAGATACTTAAATAAAATACAGAGGTGCCGGTAACGGTAACAGTGTCGAGAGTTCAATGGTTTTATCCCATCTCAAATACATTATTTTGTTTGTTGTTCAAAAATGGCTAACGCGCCTAAAAAGTTTTTACTTTAGAAAAAAGCTTTGTACCGAAGCCCAAATCGCCCGCGTTTTGTTACTAACAGCCTTATTGACAACTCAAGACAAGTGGTAACTATATTGTGTCCTCTACGGTGTCTGATGTCGACCACGGACGAAGCTAGCTAAAGCTAGTAAGTGCATAATAATAATAAGTTCAAATATTGTATCAATGAAAGATTTTATCAAAAGCTTATCTGGAAGTAAACACATGTTATGAAAGCAATTAGTACCACTACTAATGGCTCTTTCTTTTCTGGACTGGAATCTGCACTTTTCTTTTAAAGGGTATCTTTGAAAAATTAGTAGCAACTTTTTTATTACTATGCTTTCTTGCATCTACGTTACCTAATTAACATTTGTGCAAAATTTTATGATTTTATACCCAGCGGTTTCAGCTGTGCGTTGATCGATCAGTCAGGGAATCATTCTGTCAGTTTCTTCTTTTATATAATAATAATATACCTCACACATCTCACACACGGCTGTCTGATCCCAAACTAGGCAGAGCCTGTGCTATGATGACCAGACTGCTTATAAACATACTTATATATTTTTAAATACATACATATTATAGATAAATTACACCCAGACACAGAACAAACGATCATGCTTATCACACAATATTAGTCCTGGGTGGGAATCGAACCCACGACCTCCGGCTTAGCAGTCAGGGGCACCAACCACTCGACCAACAGGCCCGTCATATATATAATAATATATAGATTAGTCTCCTCCTATCCGTGCTATCAAATAACTATTTCATTCGTATTACACATGATAGGTATAACATATTGAACAGATAGTAAAATGAAACATTAAAAACAATTGCTGCACGGATGGCGCAGTGGTTTAAGCGGTCGCCACGCCGCTTCCTACTGCGCCGAGGGTTGTGGGTTCAAACCCCACATGGGACGACACTTTGTGTAATCCACAAATTGTTGTTCTGGGTCTGGGTGTTCTTTGTGTCCGTTTCATGTATGTTTGTAAAGTCTCCTGCGAAACAGGATGTATTCCTAATGCGGGAGTTGTCTTTTAAAAAAAAAAAAAAATATACCTTTATAAACATTACAAACCGGAATCCAAGAAACCACAGACTTTACAACTCCACTTTTATGAAGGCTAAAAAGAAATGCCAATTTTACTTGTTTGAGCAAAGAAATCATCCTTGTAATAATGTAATAATTTGACACATCTCACACAGGATCATCTGATCCGACATTAGGCAAAGAGTGTGCTGTGGCAACCAGACTGCTGATAAACATACTTATATTTCTCTTAATTAGTACATGTAATATGTTGTTTATTAAAACAAAAAACCAAAGATGTTGCTCTGTAAAGAAAATTTATTGTCTAAAGAGACATATCACAAATATATTTTGCTAACATAACTTACACTTAAATACAAATTATAATCATTTACTAATCTGTAAAGAGATACAAATAATATTTTTACAATCTAAATTGGAATAAAATGTTTTTTTGAAAAACATCGTTCACTTGTTCTTTCACAAAGTCAGAGATATTTTTTCTCATTATAGAATCAACATAGTGCAAAGTGCTGTCACCGTAGATAATACTTTGACGTGTAGTCGAATTTAATTTAAACATAATGAAGAGCCATGGGACTAATCCCACCCACACGCCCACCACTGTAACTCACAGCAGTGACCCACGATCACACCGAGTTATGACACTCGGGAAGTCCCAGGAAAAAATTAAACTGTCTTGGAACCCGCAACGAAATTAATCAGAAGAAAATTGGAGGAGTTGGAAATACAGTAAATCCACTTCCCTCCTTAGCAAAGCAGGAATTATTATAATTAATGAAGAGCCAAAAGAGTTTTCATTTACATACATATTATGAATATGTAACACCCAAACGCAGAACAAATGACCATTCTCGTCTCTCGGTAATTTGTCCCTTGATGAAATCGAACCCACTGACGCTAAGCGGTCGGAATTACAAACCACTAAAGCAACAGGCCAGTTAAAGTTATATTAGATCTATCTAATATAACTTTAACTGGCCTGTTGCTTTAGTGGTTAACACTTTCATTTACAATAGAAAAATTAATGGGACTTCTAAGTCCCATTAATTTTTCTATTGTAAATGAAAGTGTATCAATTTAGTTACATAAAACAATTTTATTCTACTCAATTGCAAATGGCCTCAACCGCAATACCACGAATTTCTATTCGTTTTACCTACACAAAGGCAGTGTCGTGATTTTACCTGTATACTTCAATAAAATACTTGTATTAGCAACGGACCGTTTCTTAATTTTAACCAATTTAGCGTGGCTAACTCATTATTAGTTCAGTACCGTTGTACAAATATAAGTAACAGGTCGATGTCGATTTATAAAAAGGCAATAAGTCACGAGAATATCTGTTAAGAAAATATAATTTTTTAGAAATATTCCTACATGTAATATCGTCGGTCTACTTGTACTCGGTGACACTTCACTTCGTATGTGGCAACTGATAAACTTTTCAAAAGCGCCAAAGAATATTTAACAAAGAAGGGTTCTTTATATTTTTTGTTATTAATTTTAAACGCAAATAAAAAGTATAATTTTAAACCTAAATAAAAAATATCAAATACATTTTCAAGTTATAAACTAAATATTAGGCAAAAAATAATAATTTTACCAAAAATAGTAGTGATGATTTCATCATCATCATCATCATCAGCCTGTAATAGTCCACTGCTGAACATAGGCCTCTCCTTAGAAAGGAGGTTTGTGTGTGTGGGAGGAGTGATGATTTATTAAATCCATACCGACAATATATTCTTGCGTTAAAAATTGGGTTAAAATTTTCATTGATCCCATACTGTTTCTCTAGGTACTTATCTGTTATATATAATTAGCTTATAATAGCAACGGCTTTACTCAGCAGCAGCTTTACTCGATGAAAACTGTTTGTTTTCAACCTTTCGAGAACAATACACAATACTGTCACAAAAAAAGCCTGGAACCTGATGGGGTCAGGGGGCTTAATCGAAGAGTCACTATTTTCTTAACGCGAATGGACTAGTTAGTAAATACCCGATTGGCCATTGCCAGTTAGGCTTCTAGATTTATCCACAACGAAGATACAGGAGATCTAAAATATTCTGAACGATCAACGACTGATGCAAAGGATGGTAGAGCTTTTATATTTTGCTGCACTCGGGTAACAGTAGCCGGGGAACCAGGTATACCCTAGAAAGGAAAGCCCGGGTACCTTGACGTACCTCGGCCCGTCTACGGCCGGTAGTTGACCCTCTCCTGTGTGGGAACCCCCATGTTCCCTTTGTGCTCCCGAAAGGGCGCGCGCGCTCCGCAATGCGTATCGCCACCACCCTGGCCTGCTTCTGCTAGGGTGGAAGATGGCCTCACCTGCCACCCCTAGGCCTGCGCTTATGGAGGACGGAGGTCGTTCTGCGACCTGCGACCACCGTACCCCTAGATAAATATCTAACTAAACTCCTTACTGCAGTACACCGTTAACATTGAATACAAAAATCTATATACTTGATTCCAGGCTTTCACAACAAGTACCATAAAGACGAATTCCACAAAGAGCACAAGTTCTACGACGACTTCCACAAGAGTGGTGAGCACCACCGCTATGGCAAGTTCAACGCCAAGCACGCCAGCAATGAGAGCGGTAAGAAGAAAGCTCACCACGTCAATGCTGGGCACGACTTTGTTGAAAAAGGAAAGAAAGGTTACAGGTAAGTTGATATTATAGTTTATTTTTACCAAACTGCTGACAAACATACTTGTATGTTTCTAAATAAAAAAAAATGGTTATGCTTATCAATCATCATAATCAATAATCATCATAATTATTTGGTGGGAATTAAACCTACGACCTCGAGCCCGAATTTTCTTTTAGTTTTTTAAAAACTGTTATTTATTCTTTGCAGATTCTTAGAAATATACTTAATTAAAGTGAATTTAGATTTAAGATATTACCGTTCCAAGTTTCAAACTGATAAATTTAGTTGGGGAAAAGAGATTGAGATGAAGTTAATATTATTAAAAATATATACCATGTGTTTCATTACAAAGATCTGTTATAATCGACACATGTTCAACAGTTGGACGATTCCTCACATGCACTACACAAACACCAACAGTAACTGCTATCGAACCAAACCATAAGCGTAAGCCCGTGTGATAGGTTCGTATTGACTAGCGTCACAGCTAAGATAGAAGGAATTTCAAGATAAATAATAGTCATCATTAACTGGGTGTTTATAATTCATGATACCTAACGTTTAAACAAGCCCGTATTAAAGACATTAGTAACTTTCCAGGAATTAAGTGGGTAAACAGACATTTAATTTAATCTTACTAGTAAAGCTAGTTACACTGTGATCAAATATCGTCAAATTGACATAGAATAAAGTAGGTAGAAAGTTTAGAGGTCCATAGAAGTCTTTTAAGAACAAATTTTGTGGCAGCACTTGATTAAGGAGTTCTTAGGGCACTTGCAATTCTATACGAAAATTCCCAAATATGTTTTAGGGAATATTAAAATACCTCGGAATATCTAGTTATTAATGAGCGTTTTTCCTTCATTCCTCAGCAACAAAGGCTACGTTGACGCCGATCATAAGGGCCACCACGGGAAACACGGCCACGAGCAGCACCACGACCACCACTCCCAACAGGGCAAGAAAGGTGGGAAAGGAGGTGGCTCCCAGTACGCATACAAAAAAAACTAGACTTTGTAACCTAGATTATAAAATCGAATTTTCTAGAGGATCCTGTTACGTCAAATGTCAGTTGAACAGATTGACAAAATAGTTTGAAGATGGAAATTTAATGAATAGACTAATTTAACTAATCAATTGTTCAAAGTAAATTGGAAATGAACATCATCCACATCAACATCACCATAATTGTCATATGACATTCTTCCTAGTTTTTGGACTTAGCTTATCATGTAAAAAGTCAAAAGAGTTTTTGCTGTTACGCGATCCCGTGCCTAACGCTAACCCTCATTGGTAAAAAGTCAAAGTATTGATGTTTAAACAGACAAATGGAAAAGGTAAATTAGGGTAAGAAAAAAGGAGCATGTGGTTAGAGTAAGGGATACCGCAATAAGCTCAAAGAGGCCAGCCAAGCGGCTCCAGAGCCAAGAACTCCCATGTCCGTACTGTGATGAGAGGTTCCTAGGATAATTACAGCAATTGTCCATGAAATCGGCACATACGAATATAAAATATATAATTTATTGCGTTTAATTTAAAACTTTGATTGAAACTGTGATTGTCGATTGATTCAACTCATGCATCACCAACCGTGTTTTTAATTTATCCAAATTGCTTTATGACCGTCAATTTAATTATATTCTTAATCTCTGTTCTAATGAAATACAGTGATATCGAATGTTTGGACTAACGTTGAAACTACTAAACTCTTATTATATGTTATAAATTTTACGTTTCATTGTGACGATTTAATTACCATGTAATTGATTTATGTCAAACAATCTTTCTGTTCAAGTGTACAAATTACACGCCTATTGATCTTAAATTATCTCTTTGAGGTAACACTTTCTTTTCAATAACAAGTTTTATTGACGTACACAATCGATTAGAGATTACGTGACGTTTTATTTATTTTTTCTTTTATCTTTAATATCTATTTGCCTCTCAATGTGACTACTACCTCTCAATGTACTACGTGTCAACTTAATTTCCACCAGTTTCTAAAAGTTCGATTAACTACAAATTTCCAATTGTATCAAGAACCGGTGACAACACAAGACTAAAAATTTTCAAATAACTATGTAATAAAGTGTATTCGTTAATTACAATTTTAAAAAATCCAATGAGTTTCAAATAAGAATGAAAATTTTATTCTAAAAACCGTGGGATACTCCAGCCACAAATGTTACAAAAAGTTCACGGGTTTATTTATAAAAGTTGTAAAAAAGGACATCACTGTCAAGTCCAATCAATGTCCCGATGACAAAAGAGTTTTTATTTAACTGTCATTAATTTTTATTACGTATTGTTGTAGTAGATTTTTTGTCAGTTAGCCAATGAGTTTAGGCAAACCAAAAACTCCGAAAATAAATATATGTATTTCGAAAAACACTCTTCAATTTCCATTTAGTAACTTACTTGCTTATTCAGTGCTGTATATTGCTTAATTAGTTAAAATATGATAATAAATAAATCTAATTTAAGGTGTTAATTAAAAAGTATATAAACGGATACCGATGACAGCTGTCTTCAAAATCAGGCGCCAAAATTGACGGACGTAAAACAATGAAAAAGTCCGGGAAGCATTAAAAAATAAATCAATAAAACGCATCATTACACATCATCTCAATGATATCTATCATCGGTATCTTAATAAAATATGCCTACTGTAAGAGCATGTCATGGTCTTCTAATACTGCTCCGCGAAGACCATCTTAAAATAATCAATAATAATCCTATGCTCATGAATGTGGATCAATATCCAGTCATGGATATGGGAAAACGGTATCTGATTTTTCGTATTATCATAAGTAAGTACGAGTGTGCGAGTGCCCACGCCAGAGACTCAGTGAGCCACAATTTTGTGGTACAGTATTTATAATTTTAAGTGTATTTAATTTCTTAATTTTGTATTGATTTTCTATTAAACGAAACGTAGATTTGTGGTGCCTTTTATTACAATAATACGTGTAACATTTATTTGTAGTGAAGATATGTAGTTAGAAGCCCAAAATCGATCTAAGTGGCGTGCAATGGGAGAGGCCTATGTCCAGCAGAGGACTGCGATAGGCTTATGATGATGTAGTTAGAAAGTTACCATATAATAGTTTTAAAAACCATGTGACCATGACATGACCAAGTACATGCTTGTTTAGGTATGTTCCTAAAAGTATATTCAGGTAATATGTAAGTTTAGGTACATAAACAGGTATAAAAATCTGTGGCTATACCTTAGGGGGTATTTAGACGAGGCGAAAACTTTAAGACTACCGTCTTAACATTATATTCTTCTCGAGTAGGCTGGCGCAACAGCAGGGTAGTGTTTGGTTGCCGCGCTCGTTCGCTCAAATGTAATGATAATATTTTCGGACATCTGACACACAACAATGTTATCAAGAGTAACTGTATGAATCAGTGGCAATGGGCATTGTCATCATCATCATCAACAGCCTGTAATAGTCCACTGCTGGACATAGGCCTCTCATTAGAAAGGAGGTTGTGGTCTACTATATGCAGCAATAGTAGCATACAGGAATTCATTGATAAATTTACTTTTATGTGACTACATAAGCTTTAGCGACTACTAAAGCTTATTTTACCATAGCAACCAATTTGAAACACTTATGCGCCCTCCGCAGCATTCGTGTTAAGTACGCACAAATGATTTTAAAGTGTCCTTAGAGTAGCTCTGTTTAGGCGAAAACTATTTTGTTGCATAAAAATATAAAACAGATTCTAAAAAGTGCATCCTTGTAAAATAGCAATATTTATTTGAACTTTTGTCTTTAACACCAATGCTTTTAAAGACAGTTTTCTCTCTTTCGAAATATTATATTTACAGTCAGTTTGCAAGTTCTATTTGTCACTTTCAAGAAAAGGTTCCTGCATTAAAAAACAACAAGCTGTCCTGAAATTGTCTAGTTGTTTCATCTGCACCCTCAATAAAACATCTAGACCCTCAATAAAACCATCTAGACCCTCAATATGAACATCATCATCCCTTGAACAGAACATTAGTCTTCGAGCATATTGTCTTCTTGCATTCGTCTCTTTTCTACTCATAATATCAAACTGAGACGGAACAGTGTCTTTACTATAAAGATACTCCTCGAATTTCTTCCTAACTCTAATTTCCCATAGTATGGGATATACTTGTTATGTCAAACTTCTATGAAAATTTCCGTGAATGAGATCTCAGTGAGGTTACCCGTGGTGATTTAGTCGCTGCCTGCACCTACGCACACTTCCTGTATTTACTTAAGCCTGATTCACGTTTATAGCAATAAACGTGATATTATCACGCTTCAGTAGCGTTTTCGCATCACGCTGTTATTTGTGTTTTCTATAAATCTGAGTTCAAAGAGATTCAAAATGAATAGAGTTGTTCTCGTTACAAATGCGAAGAACAACTAAAGGTTGCTTTTACAAGCTATGAAAGAAGCGCATTTAACGAAAAGCGCTACTGCATCGCTTAAAAATTGAGTTGTGTTTCAGCAAGTCTAGATGTTTACAAGAAACCTCATTACTTAAAATTCTCTCAAAAGAAAAAACATTGTTTTCGTTGGCAGTTAGGAAGAGTTATGTCATGGACTATTTACCAGACTTGCACCAGACCGAATTCAGTTTCAGCTTTACCGAGACGGGAACCCTAACCAGCCCGCCGTGTAATCTTGCCAGTGGATTTTCAGTACGACAGTGGAGGCCTGTACATGTTTTCTTTAGGGCCATAAGTGGAAAATACTTACTAAATAGTATGGTGGCAGATAATTCTGAGATCTTAGTTGGTTCTACACCTATTGAAATGGGAGATCTTTGAGAACCTTTGGTCGTAAGAAGGAAGCCTCCTTTTTTTTTTTTTTTTTTTTTTTTTTTTTACGTGTGGAAATCCCCTCGGACCGTCACCCCGCCGGGGCTCTCGTTCGGCGGGGCGGTGTGTCGGACTCGAACCGACTAAAACCACACGGTGTGCCCTCTTTGCGCTTCCAGTTTGGGAAGGGTCCAGGTAGCTATCTCCTTCTGGACCCCTCCCAGCGCCGGCCCGCTCCTGACGCGGGCTCCGTCTCAGTGGACCCTCTCTTTAGGCGGCGTCCGGCACACGCGGACGCCGCCCCCTCGCGGCTGGCCAACTAATGCGGGTGGAGGGGAGAACCCATCCCGTCCACCCGCGGCCACACTCAGGGCGGCATGAGGCGCAGGTGAGCGCGCCTCCGCCGCCCGGTTCGCCGGCGGCGGATCAGGTCCGAGTGGAGGTCGTCTTCCCGGGCCTTCTCCGCCGCCTCCTTCTGCGAGATTACCTCCTCGCAGAAGGTTGCGACCGCGGTAAAACAACTGTCGCTACCGGCCATGGAGCGAATTACGGCCGGTAGCGAGAGATCCGCTCCGATGACTGCAGTGAGGGCCCGGCGCTGCGTCGCCCATGCGGGGCAAACCGCCAGCGTGTGCTGGGCCGAATCCTCACTGCAGTCGCAGTGGTGGCAGGCGGGACTCGATTCCCTCCTAGCGACCGAGTACAGGTACTTTCCGAAGCAACCGTGCCCGGAAAGCACCTGCGTCAGCCGGAAGGAAAGGGTCCCGTGCTGCCGCCCTGCCCACTCGGCGATGACCGGCTGGAGAGCCTCCAAGGCGGCGAAGCCAGCGCGTGGAGTCTCCAGCCGGAACGACCATCTCACCATAGTGGCTCGGCGAGCGGCTTCGCGCCACTCGCGCACGTCTTCGGGCGGAGGGCGAAATCCGCTCTCCGCCCGGAAGTCAGCCACTCGCCGATAAACTTCGGCGAGCACTTCCGCCTCCAAATCCCACGGGGGTGTTCCGGCCAAGGCGCAAGCCGCCTCGGTGGACACCGTGCGGTATCCGCGTATGGCTCTGACCGCCAATATCCTCTGGGGGCGCCAGAGGCGCGCCCTATTCGGGGCGGTCAGAGCCGCCACCCACACCGGTGCACCATAAAGCGCCATGGACCGGACAACCCCCGCGTACAGCCGCCTCGTGGGAACACTGGCCCCGCCCAAATTGGGCAAAAGTCGCCCTAGGGCGGAGGCAGTGTCCACCAGCTTCGGACCAAGCTGTCGGAAGTGCTCGTCGAAGAGCCACCTACCGTCTAGGACCAGACCCAGGTACCTCATCTGGGCCCGGACCGGTACGAGGACCGAGCCGACCTCGATTGAGGCGCCGGCGGGTGGACCACGACGGGGCCCATGAAATAATAGGGCCTCCGTCTTATCCAGGGCCACCCGCAAACCCAACGCCTCAATGCGCCCGACCACCTGGGAAACTCCCGTGGCGGCCAGGCGCGCCGCCTCCTGGAAGTTAGCCCCCCGGGCCGTGACTAAAGTGTCATCCGCGTAGCAGATTACACCCAGCCCGGGGGGGAGACGCCCTCGTAGGGCCCAGTCGTACCCGATGTTCCACAGGAGAGGTCCTAGGACAGACCCCTGCGGAACACCACACGACATGGCCCTGCGTCTCAAGACGCCATCTCGGTCCTCGTACATGACGGTTCGCTCCTCAAGATAGTCTGCCACCAGCCGCCTCAGGTACTCCGGCACTCCGTGGTAGCGGAGCGCTTCCCTGATGCAGCTGAATGGCAGACTATTGAAGGCGTTGGCGATGTCCAAGGACACCGCCAACACCACTCCGCCGCAGCTCACGGCCTCCTCGGTCACGGCCCTTAGGCGCATTACGGCATCGATCGTCGAACGCCCCTCTCGGAAACCGAATTGGGCTTCCGACAGATCGGGGCCAACCTCGCAAAGGTGCCGGACGATGCGGGCAGAGAGCACCCTCTCAAAAAGTTTGCCCGCCTCGTCCAGCAACACGATAGGCCTATAGGCCGCGACCGATTCGGCAGACCGTCCCGGCTTCTGCAGCAGGACCAGCTTCCCGCATTTCCAGCGCTCAGGGAAGCGTCCGGACGCCAGGCTAGCGTCCAACACCCCCCTGAGGTGGTCCGACATGTAGTCGAGGGCTCGGGCCATCACTCGGGCTGGAACCCCGTCCGGCCCGGGGGCGGTGTTCTTGGATCGAATCCGTAGAACAGCCGCCCCCAACTCCGATTCCCTGACGGGCGGAACATCGACCTCGCTGCCCCCGTCGTCTCCGGCTGATGCAGCCATCGACGGGGGTGTGTGCTCCGCCCTCTGCGGGAATAAGCCCTCGACCACTTCCTGCAGGAAGCTGGGCTGGAGAGTCTCCGTAAGGGGGGGGCCCGACGTGCGGAGCTTTTGACGCACCGCACGATAAAAGAAGGAAGCCTCCTCATGTAAGGTATCTTCTACAATAAAATAACGTTGATTTAATTCCTTATTTTATTTTGATTGTGAAACCGGAATAAAAAGAAAAAAAATGAAATAAAAAGAAATTTGTTATATAAATTACCCATGCATCCATTTGATCTAGTTACAATTTGTATTTATTAACCTCTTTTCAGGGTTCTGAAATAAGAACTATTAAAGTCATTGTAACATTGCACTGGACACTATACACTAACACCTCTGTAATATACAACATTAGGTCCAAAGTACCGTACATAGCGGCCAGTACACAATACAAAAACATTTCTTGACCAATAAATAACAAAGGATTTCGTGACTGAGCAATACATAAACACGCTTTACGTAGACTTTATGTACTAAAGGCTACATAAAAAATTTGAACATTATATTAATATTTAGACTACAACTCTAATAATGTTTACCTGTATCAACAGATTATTAAATTTTAGAACTAATTTTGTACAATTTTTTTACTGTTCAAATCCCATCGCGCTTTCAATAGACTCTTGCAGGGACGAAATTTGAGAGGTACCGTCGTCCATTTAAAAGCTGTAGAGTCTATTAAAAAGATTGTTCAGTTTGTTAAGAAAAAGTATTTATATTTATCGGTTATTGTCGGCGCAGTGAGTAGGTTGAAACGTTCAGCCTATATTTGCCCCTAACAACAACAACAACTATTGTGACAACATTAGGATGGCGAGGCCCTGTCAACAATCAGTTTCTTCCATAGGATGGTACCATTAAGGATGGATTTAATATAATTTTAAGTTATTTTGCACTAAAAAAATCTGAGGTTCAAAGATGTAAATGATCAAGAATTGTCTTTAGAAAACAATTCCTAATCATTCTTAAAATGGTACAAGAAACAAGTGGTTATACTTTGGGTAATTTCACACACTTATCAATGTGAACTAGAATGGTTTTTTACAAGGCAATTCCAAGCTCTTTTTTGGATCAAAATATTTGACGTAGATGCCAACTGTGTGATGAGGCCGTCTAGGGAAGAATACGCGCTGGCCAGCCGCGTCTACGAACTCCGAGTAGTCCATAGTCCAATCACGTTTCATGCCAGCACGTTCACAGAGCGAAGCTCTGAAAAAAAAACGGCTAATGTAAATTTATTAATTTATAACCACATGACGTTGTGTACCCCAAGGTTTTAAGGGGACCATATGAGTAATTGGCTCCCATTTATAGACCAGATAGAATATAGACAGACAATCTGGAAACTAAATAGACGGGATAATTATGAAGCAGCCAAATAATTGCCCAAACATTTTGTCGATTGCCTTTTTTGCGCTTTCTCCCCTCGGTCAAACTCAAACTCTCTTTATTTCATTTTTTTTTTTAAATTGTTTGAAATCGTCTTTTAATGTAACTCTAAAGTCATAGATCAACACACACAAAAGCAACAATCTCTGTTTTGTCTAATAGTAAGCAAATAAATTCAACAAAAATCAAACCCATACAAAATATGCTAAAATATATAAAGGGTTGAGCCTTATGAGAAGAAAGGGCAAACAAACTGATGGCCACTCTTTTGCAATTCACAGATAGATACAATGGCACTATTAAATATACCATAACATTGTTTTGATGTGTGCTGTATGAAACTGTATCGTCTAGGAAAGATTTTAGATTATTTGTCAAAACTCTCGCCTTCAGTGGTATTTAGAACCATCACTAGCAAGAAACTGCAGGACTGTTTCTATGATGGTAAGGTTAAAGAGACTATGGAGGAGATACTAACGTATACTGACTGACAGCGATATTTTGGACGAGAGGATACCGTAAGTCCTCCGCATGAGCCAAAGCTTTCTTAACCAACATTAGACCCACACCGTGAGAAGCAACTTCTTGAGCAACACATAGAACTTCAATCTGTGAATAAAATAGTGGCACTCCGGGAGTGCCGACAGAAGTGAAAACCTTGTTTTTTTTTTATAACAGTTTTTTTTTCGATTCGAAACAATTTGACATAATTAGATATATTTCTATGTTGTACGTATATACATAGTATATGTTTATATTATAGTTATATTATCAATGTATTTCAACCCTAACTCAACTCTCGTGTAAACGGGTCCAATATATGTAGATACATACATCAATGTATTTCAACCCTAACTCAACTCTCGTGTAAACGGGTCCAATATATGTAGATACATACAGATTAGAGGTGTCGGTAACGGTAACAGTGTCGCGAGTTGAATGGCTTTTTCCTATCTCAAAAAATGTATATATTTTGATTGCTGTTCAAATGGGTGCAAATGAGCAGACAGGTCATCTTTTGGCAAGTGACTACCGCCACCCATGAACAAGCTACAACTTAAAGAGACTCGAAGAGCGGTTCTTCTCTTTCAGTACCACTCCTCCGGAATATAAGGGTCGGGATCCGTTAACTTCACTCACTCGGTGAAACGCGACGTAAGAAATACATAACATGATTTTCCGTGAGGCCGTTGTATCACTCCGGTTGAGCCACTTTTTAATATAATACAGATCCTCTTTATTAACGACAGCGAACTAGAAAAATATAGCTAGTCACCTCATAAATAAAATCGACATTATATTTTTTGAAGAAGTTGGGGCTTTTCAGGCAGTGTGCACAGAAGTACATCCTATGTCTCTCGGGCCTGGAGGCCGTGACGTGAGCCCACTCCTCGAGCTCGTCAATCATCCAAGGGTACTGTTTAGTGCACACGCACACTCCAACCAACTTTCGTTCGTTTGTTCGTTTGATGCGTTCGTAAGCTAAGAAACGATCCCCTGAAACATAAAAGTTTATAAAGCTTTCAAGGTACACTATATATATAGATAACTAGCGGACCCGACAGACGTTGTCCTGTCAAATTTGACACTGCGATGGTAGCGCCGTCTGTCTGATCCAATGTAAAACATTCCAAAATCAACAACTACTAATAAATTAAAATTTAATTAAAAAAATATTGTCCAGCGGACAAAATTGTGAATCTAAACCATTCCCAGATCCCCTTGAACACACACAAAAAATTTCATCAAAATCGGTCCAGTCGTTTGAGAGAAGTTCAGTGACATACACACTCACAGAAGAATTATATATATAAAGATTTAGGTTCAGTCAGCCCGTGTCTGTCATCGTTAAGGAATTCAAAGGTATGCGATACCTATTAAGTTTAACAAACGCAAGAAATTGCCGTATAAACAATATCCCTTCTAAAGCTTTTTCCTTCTAAAAGATTTTCATATATATATTCACCTGCCACTGTCATTGTTTATTTCTTTAATTTTTTGCCTTAATGAAAAACGATTGCCGAAATCATAAATTGCTTGAATCGCTCTCTTCTGTGAATTTCTGTACGTAATTATGTGACTCAACTCCTCCTAAACCGATTTTGATTCAATTTTTTGTGCGTGTTCAAGTATATAGGAGCAGAGAACCAATGAAAAATATTGGTAAAATAGGGAAAATTTATTCAGTTTCAGTTTATTTATTGGGTCAGCTAGTTTATAGGTAAATATTTAATCGAAGTAGTTACAAATCTCTATACGTACCAGAATATGAATACATATCAGTAAGCGTATCCAGATAGGGGGATTCCAATGGCATCCATAAACCAACCACACTTGGTTCCCGAGGCCAGTGCTCGGTGTAAAGAAACGAACGAATTAATCGAGCGTGGCATTGTCGACCGTATTCTATCGTTATTGTGCTGGGATCGAAGCACTGGAAACAGATCAATAAAATACTGAAAAATCAATAAACATAAACTACTATAATGTATTAGGATAGTTATAGGCGTCGCAATATTAGTTTCCCAATAAGATTCAAACCCGACGATGGCACTTCATCAAGAGCTTAGGTGATTTGTCACGTAAGCTATACAGACCAGACTTAAGGTTTTGACATCGTTAATACAACAAAAAACAACACGATTTATTGAATATTCGTAAACACACGATATGCATGTAAACTACACTACGGTCGAGTACAAATACTACAACAAAATATCCTTAAGTTTCTGAGTACTTCGCATATTAAATTTTATTTACCTTGTTGTGGGTTGAAATTCTAACGTACATACAAAAACTTTAATGTGACAGTTAACTAAAATTATTACTATAATTGAAAACGTCTTTATGCATAGATTTAATAGAATTCCTGCAACTTTGCAACCACAAGTTTAATTTTGTGTTTAGAGTTACGAGCAGAGACAGAGCAGAGTATTCTGTTAACTATCTCTACTCTGTCTCTACTCTCAACTATCATAAAATAACCAACCATTCCTTTTTCCCACCTCCTACTTTCTCATCAAACTAATAATGCTAACTAAATGCTAATAATGCTAATAACTAAAAATGCGTTCTACTTTTATATTTTTTCGCTAAGACGCTAATGATCTAGTCATGTTAATGATTTAAAAACAGAAGATTGAATGTATGAGTGAGTTAAATCTACAATAAAGCTACGCTCACCGGTGTTCGGTCCTTTGGATATCTTCGACAAATGGAAGAATGTCTATTGGGATTCAAACTTTTAGTTGATTTGCGCCTAATCAGATCGAACATGGAAGCGGTTCCAGTACGCAGAGTGCTATTTTGGGTGTACACATTCACTGCGACTGTTTTAAACGCGTTCACCCAACTCATTCTGGATGCTTCAACCGCTTCTTGCTTGAACCATGACTTTCTTAAAATTTCATTTTTGTAATTATGTTTTTATATATTTTTTATTTTGTTACTACATGATTTTGGAAAAAACGTTTTTTTTCACAATCAGTTCGAGTGATTTGACAAAAAAAAATCTTTTAAAAATTGGTGGATTAAACTGTCATTTATACTTATTAAGTCAGAGTCTAGTAAGAAGTCTCTACTTCGAATTCAATCATCAGCTTGGTCACATGCCGCTGCATAGTCCAAAATATCTAAATAATAACGCAGTTAATAAGTAGTATTCAACATAACATGTTGCAAAAACCTTCTACAGCAAAAAGTTATAAAAATCTTTTTCTCAATAACATATACGGGTGTAAGTTCAAATTAATATAAAATGTTTAGTTCTGTGGCCCCTTAAATCTGCAGAAAAAGCCACCGTCTTAATCAACTATGGATGCGGCAATTTGAGCATTATATATAAACCTATAGGTATATATAAACCCATTCGAAAGTTGATGATTTGTAGTTACATCATTTTGAAAAAATATTCATTGCGATTACTATCTTCAGTCCAATCATCTTAGGGTTTCACCCAGGAATCTAACGGAATAAGCTGAATACTTGTATAAACCTGTATTTAGATAGTGCAAGTGCTGTCTGAAAATTCACGTGTCAACTTCCTTAGCTATTCACGGTCAAACGTCGCAAAAATCAGTTTTATGAGAAGATCATATTTGCCATCAACCGTATTTACACTTAATATAAAAGAGAGGATAAAATTTTCTATAAAGTAGTATTTAAGGAAAAATAAAATAGACTGGGATTCACGACTGACCCTGCACTAAGTACGTACAGCTGAGCGTACAGCTGCCTGCGTACGCCTGCCTGCTCAGTGCGTACAGCTCTGAGTACGTACAGCTCAGCGCTCCATCTTCTGCGACCTCTATTTCAAAGACGGTTCAACGTATAAAAAAGGCTTCAGGCAAAATTGTAGAGAATTTTATCCTCTACAACTTTTATTTAAATGTAAATATGGTTGAAGGCAAATGAAACAAGATATTCTCAAATATTTTAGGACGCTGTCATGTGACCATGTGAATTTTGAGACAACAATTGTACTATCAAAATAAAGGTTTTTACAAAAATTTAGCTTAATCCGTTAGATTCCGAAATCAACCAAAGTGAGTCAAAGAGATGACAAAAAAATTGCCACCATTTTTCTGAAGCCTTGGTATCACTACGGTCAAGCAGACCCATTTATGTCCCGGCGTGGCTCTCCATTGCTCACTACATTATTGGGCAACTGCAAGAACAGTTGCAGTTTGCGCAATGTTCTTTGGGTTGTAGTCATTGCGATGGACATGTATATCTCTATGGTATATCTTCATAATAACTTCTGCAGATGACGAAGATAAACGCAATCATAATCCTTTAAATCACAGTTTTACTTAAACATAAACGTTCCAAACTTTTTGGAGAAATTGGCCAACTAATAATTTAAATTCAGAAATCCTTAAGAAAGACAATCAACTGTCACATCAACCGTCAATATGCCATCACATTCAAGTTATTATTATTTTAATTAATTATTTTTTTAATAAATAAAAGGCCCTAAACACGATGAATAGGCGTAAATAAACTACGAAAGTTTCAAGTTATCAATAAAACCATCCTCGGCTGCCGATTATGTCTGTATTGTCCAGTTTATTCAGATTGCCTACAGTGAGACATGTAGTCAAGAAACCAGGAGTAAACTGGTCTTACTCAAAGCCGAGGTCATATGCAGATAAACATAAAACAGAAATTAACAAAGATAAACAAAGTGTAAGTCTGAGCAAAAAGTTTTAAAAGTAGGAAACCGCTCTGTCATCCACCAGTCACTTCGTTTTCAAACTTGTAAGTTTTGACAACTTTTTAGTAAGGACCTCTTACAATGAGAGTATCCTAGTGGTACCCTATACCTACCTATATATATGATGATACGTATAGAGTTTACTTCATTCATTAAAAAAAGATAATTACCGCAGAAATCATGTATAATTAGTAACGCAAATCAATGTAGACGCACAAGCTAGTAATATTTTAAGTAGGAAAAGTGAGTTCGTTTGTTTGTTTGCTTGTTTGTTAGTTACACACTGTATGTGTGGGTGTATTCTGTATTAGTTGCGCGCACACACACGCGTGCTAGCTAGATTTATAAATGATAAATGAAATGACAGTGAGATAGTTACGATCAATTTTACGCCTAATTGTGAAGTAGCTAATATTTTGTTTCCTTTGTGAATTGCATGTACATATACAACAGCAGCTTCAGGGCACCGAGAATGAACAGCGTATGCGTGTTCGTCGGGCGCGACCGTCCGACGTTCCACGGGTCCTCCGCTTCGTACGGGAGAATGCGCGGACATCTTGGCCGGGATTCATCTCGCCTCCAACCCCTGCTCATACAGTCCTTTGCGACTACATCAGCAGGGCATTATCACAAGGTGAGGAATCTTTAATAATAATAAGGGTGCTTCTACACGGTGTAAGTAGCTGAAGTGGGCAAAGACGCGGGTTATTTGCGTCAGTAGCATGCACGAGTTACTTGCATGTTTGGTTGATATAATGCGCATGCTGCTTGCGAGGTTTACATGTATGCGTCTTGCTCGTTTCAGATTTGACACAGTTGAGTAGCAGGGTGCTTGTACACGGTGCAAGTTGCTAGAGCAAGTAATTGCGTTAAAATGTCATAAACAAAAATTCTTATAAAATCATTGATTAAAAATGTTATACTACCAAAGTTAATAAATTTACTGGAAGACGAATTAATACCTGTACCTGCGCAGGTAACCCGCGCAAGTGGCCTGCACGCACCGCGGAGCGTGTAGGTTACATGCGCTGGTACATGCTCGAGTCGCTGGAGACGCATAGTCCTTTCCGCGAAGCAATAATCAAATAATCAAAAAATACAAGTGCGTTACCGCCTTCCAGTAACCTCACCCACCCAGTGAAAGCAATAAAAGAATTGCTATACACTTCTTTACTGTGACGTCGTGGTATGTGCAGAAACATGGCACTCCTACCGCGAATCATAATCAATCATAGTTACGGGAGACAGAAGTTGGATACTGCACAAAATTCAGTTGAAACTGCAGGGTTACAATATTTGAACTTACCTTAATCAACTGTTTAAATTCTTTTGAAATTTCCAATATCACGCTCCTTTACAGGCCATTCTATGTTAGCTGAACAACAGGAGTCGCGCCGCGGTTGGTCACAAATACGAGGTCTAGCTCTCGGTTTGGCTGTTTGTCCATGGGATGCTGAGATTCTGGAGCGTTGGGCGCGCTGTATCAGATGTAGTCGATCAAAGCGACTTGTGCACTTTACAGCGCACTGCCTGCGTGCGCCCGCGTTGCATGAAAAATACCGTGTTCATAATATATTACAGGTTCGTTTCTTTCTTTTGATAACATGATCAGTTTTCTGTATTAGGGTCGCCAATATGCTTTGTGAGCTTCATAATTTACAGCATCTTGCGACATAAAGTTAACTTTAGCAGTGATTACCTAACTTAGACTTTTTATAATCATCGAGATATTTCACTAAAGAAGATAGAGGCAGAGTACTTACTCTCCCTCTATCTTCTCTATTGAAACTTGTGCTACTACTTTAGGACATACATGAAGATAACTATGTCCACGGGAACAGTTCTTCTTAAATAAAAAGTGCTATCTCAAAAAGTTTAGCCGATTTTCAGTTAGACAGGGAAAGTATTGGACTGGAGTGCTTTAGGCTCGACAACACAACTCAACGAAAACTAGGTAGATTTTAATTTATTTTCCAGTGTGAAATGTACTTTATTTCCTTTGCTATATCGGTTACAACGTGTAAGCCAAAATTTAATGCTAAGCTTATGAACATTGATGTTGATTCTTTTATTTTATAAAGTGATTTGCCAGATTTTATTAAAGTAGAAAAGAATTATCTATTTCTTGGAGTAAAACAACTGTATTACTTCAAGAAATAGGGTCATTTATAATGCATTGCTCAATTTTAGTTTAAACTGTGTTTTAATACTCTATTTTTTTGTGTTTCATTGCGAGTTATGGTTAAGAGATTTGTTACAGGTAATTCTAATAGTTCCACGAAATTCCCCAAAGAACTCTGAGATAGTTCACATCTTAGCGAAAAACGCAATACAGAGGGGTCGTGACGTAGGCATCCCTGTTTTACGCTTCGATGTCATGGAGAACACTGTGTGAGTATCATACATTTTGTGTTTTCTAATTATTTCTGAGGTTAGGACAGAGTGGTTGGTTTATTTTATGACCTGCCTAATGATAACCCACATTGGGAATATAATTATACTAAGACAGGATGAAAAAGAAGTAAATTTGGGTAAGAAAAAGCAAGGCAAGAGAGCTAGGGTAATAGGAAAGGGGTTTCCGGAAACCTTTTCAGTAAACGAATATGAAATTGCAGTAGATAGAACAGCCTAAAGTCTGGAATGTCCGTCCTGCGATAGAGAGGCCACTAGAACCTGGTGCTCTCGGTGTTTTTGGCCTGTCGCATCTTAACGCGCCTTAGTTTTATTTTTATTGACTTAAATGTGTGTACCGGAAAATTGCTGCCATATTAAAAAAAAATGCTGAGTTAATGTGGGTGTCGTAAAAGCCCACTAAGTGAGCAAACTACGCAGGACAACAGCACTACAAAGAGAAGCAAAACTTGAAAAGAAAACCCCCCATACCAACCCGTCTGACCATCGTCGTATAGTAAGCCAAGACATCCTGTCTAAGGAGAGGCCTATGTCCAGCAGTGGAGAAGTCTACTGCTTCTATACGGCCTTTAGTAGTAAAGGCCGATGATGATGAGATAGAATATTTCTCTTCCTGGAAAACTTGTCTACCATATGACTGCACGGATTGCGTAGTGGTTTAAGCGGTCACCACGCCTCTTACTACCGAGTGTTGTGAGACGACACTTTGTGTGATCCACAAATTGTTGTTCTGAGTCTGGGTGTTCCTGTCTGGGTGTTGCCGTTTCATTCCTTTGTCGCGGGGAACTTTACATACATTCGTATGTTATAGGATATATTCCTAATGCGGAGTAGTCTTTTAAAAAATAATAATTGTGAAAACCGCATCAAGGTCCATTGCGTTGCTTAGAAGGATTTAGCACTTATGCATCTTACATACCTATTAATAAATTCGTATGTTTGATATCAAGCATCTCTGTGATATGGGACAAGTTGTCCAATTATTTAGATTTTCAATTTTTAAGAACTTAAGGTTTGTAAAATAATATATTATTTTCAGCGCAAAAGCTTTGGAAGAGATGAAACTAAATAAGGAATGGCAGTTCTCATACGACATACTACCAGATACAATAAAAAGTCAAAATGTTCAACCTGTGCACCTAGAAAACATTACCGACGCCAATGTAATGCAAAATGCAAAAAACACTGCAGAAAGAAAACCATCGAAAACAATAACAGAAAACAGCATAGTAGTGTATACGGCATTCGCTGATAAGCTTTGATAAATCCTTAAATATGTAATGGCGGCCTACTGACGGCTGAGTGACATTAACATCCGGCAATAGAAACTTTCAATAAAAAAAGTTAAAAGCATTCTTGAGTCTATATTTATAGTCTATGTGTACCATATATTTTCATTTGTCTTTTTAGTTTTCAACTTATTTTAGGTTAATGAATTTTTGTATGAAAGGCCGTATATAGGATACGTACTTGAGAGTTCAGATTTTTCTTGGGAGGTGTCAGTCAAAGAAAAAAAATAGAAATATATCCAAAAGCAGAAAGTTGGGGAAGCCCCTGGCAACAATTTTATTGAGACTCGGATGAGTAGGGCTTATCTAATAGACATCCAAACACTGCGTATTAAAACTATTGTTTTCATCAAAATTAAATATTTACGAATTACTGTACCAACATGAGTAAAAGACGGGCCTGTTGGTCTAATGGTTAGTTACCCTGACTGCTAAGCCGGAGGTCGTGGGTTCGATTCCTACTCAGGATAAATAATTGTGTGATGAGCACGATGATTTATTGTGTCTGGGTGTAATTTATGTATGATATGTATGTATTTAGAAATATGTAAGCATGTTTATCAGCAGTCTTGTTACTATAGCACAGGCTCTGCCTAGTTTGGAATCAGACGGTCCTGGGTGAGATGTGTTAAGTTATTATTATTATTTACCTTACTTTATTACTTACTTTACTTTATTTACCTTATTAGGAATAATTATGCGGTTGAATATTATGCAATGAAACTACTTTCATGTGGAATATAATAAAGCAATCTAAAGCTGATTCTACTTACATTGGTTAACTTTTACAGTATCAATGCAGCAATTTTAAACCTATTTGATTCGCAATCTGAGCAAACCCACGTTACACAATACCACAAGTACAAAACGCCTATCAAGAAACTGATACACATGAGTAGGTAGAGATAATAAACTCGAATCAATCTTATTTGAAAAAAAAAGCACCGATTCAATAAAACACATTCAAATTTCTTAAGTTTGTTAGAACTTGCGGTATTTTTTCATTCCGTATTGATTTAGCAACACGTTTTTAAACTACTTAAAGTGATGCAACGAAACGTTTCTTTTCTGTTGTCTTCAAATAGAAGGTCGTAGAAAATTCTGGATTATTTTTGGTGTGGAATAGCGTTATTAAATGCCACAGTTAAGAATGAAACGACAAGTTTTTTATTGTAATAAAGAGTATTTGAGACAGAGGAGTTTGAGAATATTTTGATTGTCTAGGTAGGTGGTATACGGTCTGGTTACGTAGCACAGCAATACAATATCGTCAATTTTTAGGATTCCGGACCTCAAAAGGTAAAAAAGAAACCCTTATAAGATCACTTTCTTGTAGACGGACTGTTTCCGTCTGTCCGTGTCTCACCACCGATTTTCTCAAGAACGGGTAGACCTAGACCTATATATATATATATATATATATATATATATATATATATATATATATATATATATAAGACTGAATTGTTTATAATAGCTTCGTGAAACCAACGTAACCCATTTTTTTTTTTTAAATTAAGAGATAAAAGAGGTGACTGTGGGTTACCCTTTAGAGATAAACATATGGCGGACTTTTTTGTAGATCTTTTTGAAATATAGTTACAATTCCGTAGTTCATTATTTTTTCTATCTCGTAGGGTTTAGCCAACGTTTGCAATGTGAGCGCACACAATAATATTTTATAAAGATAAGATAATTGAATTAAAAATTGGTTTTCGGTTCAGTTGTTTCGGATCCTATTCGTTACAAACAATTACACAAAAAATCAAATCTTTTCTCTTTATAATATTAATAATATAGGAAAATAGTTACCAATTATTTGAATTAAAACTAAAATTATAGATATGTCCAATAAATAAATAAAATGATGATATATAAAACAAAACATAAAATGGTGTCTGCCTGTGTTAATCTATTAGCCTGTTTCGAAACGGTCGATACCTTTTGTTTTTTTTACGAGATGTTATCGCGAATTCATTACAAATAAACTCGCCTAAAAATTTTAAACCTAATTAAAAAGTAACTAATATCTTCAATCAGGTCCTATAGCGATTTAGCCATGCACTTTGATTATCGATATGAATTCATTCCAAGTTAACAGAACAATACATTTGGGGGATTGTCTTTACTGTTTACAAACAAGGTCGAATAAACCAAGTCAGTAAGTTAATACGACAGGTTTTATTTACACGTGTCGTTACACAAAAACATCCTATGACACTTCAAAAATATTACCACTGATTTAATAGTTGTTTTCAAAGGTTACATCAAATTACCAGAAATTTATTGTTATGTATGTATGTTATAGTTTGTGGAACGACTTTATTCCGTAATATAAAGAATAAATAAGTAACAAGTCTCTGTTCAAGATTTCTGACGTCCATAACTTTGTACTTTATTAAGCAGATAGATGCACATCGTGCAGTATTAGAAGTGTCTGAAGAAAGTGTTCTTCTATTCACGGGTCACTGCTGAGTAAACCCCAACAGGCAATTCGACACGTTTGATGTAACTGTTAGAAAAATGTAAAGGTAAGTAAATACCTACTTGAAATAGAAAGAACAGAACAAGGGTCAGTGGAAGACATTGTGAAAGACCAAAGTGTCCGCAATTTGTGTTATATAAAATACACGATTTGAATGATTGTGCTGAGTTAGTGTTGGACGTGTCTTGCCAACTCACAGTTTTTGTTAACGTCTGTGAAAAAGTGATTAAGAAATACGACTGCTCTATTTGTTACACATGAGTGGGTTTCAGTGATAAATATAAGTGTGGTTTTAGTAAAAATATACATTTCAACTTGGAAATATTTGGGTCATAAACGTTTTTTTCAGATATAGTACAATGGCGATAAAATTAGCGCCAATAATATTGTGCTTACTGCATTGGTCTGCTGTATTATCTTCTCCTCTTTCGTTGTCAGAACCCGCTAACACATTAGAAGCTATTGAAGATGTAAGTGATTCTGAATCAGTGGGCTCCTACATCAGGGAAACAAGAGCTGCGGTAAGTAATATTTAATAAAAAGCCAATACAATATTAGTTGTACATGTTGGGTAATGTAGTTTATATTTATGCCAATTAATGTTTCTGGCCTAGTGGTCTTTTCAACCATAGGACGGATCTCAATGCTGTTTCTATTCGAGATTTGCCTCATTAGTATATTTTTCCATTGACTCGTCGGAAAGTTCAATCGCATTCTAAAGGTCTGGCATTCAGCACGCAGCCGTCCAAAAAAGGAATTAGCTAAAATCTTTTGCAATATTACAAATTGTGCCGACCCGATACTTACATTGTGACGAGAGCAGGATAATCATATGTCTTGTGGGTCTCTCAGTAATGCGTTGCATCTGCAGATCTGATGAACGAAGAACGACATCTTGCAACTTTTTAGTTTAATGCTTCAATTTCCACTAAAATATGTTTTAGTAAAATTAAGAGTTGATTAAAAAATTTTTAATAATATATTTCACACATCTCACACACCGTCCTCTAATCCCAAACTAGGCAGAGCTTGTACTATGGTAACCAGACTGCTGATAAACATTCTTATATATTTAAACAAAAAAAAAAAAATAGATAAATTACACCCAGATACAGAACAAATGACCGTGCTCATCACACTATATTTGTCCTGGGTGGGAATCAAACTCACGACCTCCGGTTTAGCAGTCAGGGTCACTAACCACTAGACCAACAGGCCCGTCAAATTAGTAACACTGATGACTACAGAAATAAATATCATTTATCATTTATGATATGACTAGAAAATCATATAAAAACTAAAAAGATAATTTAATAAAGCCAATATCCTTTGGAATTTACTATTTACGCTTTCACCAACAGTATGATGGCGATTACTACAAATCAAATGAGAACGAAGGCAATGGTGAAATTGGATATTCTCGTAAGAAGTCCGGTGGTGGCAAGAAGGGATACCAACATTTCGACTCCTTTCACAAGAAGGCTGGAGACAACTATGAATTTGAGAAGCAAGACTCTTTTGGCCTAGACGATAAAGGACAAGATGGAGCATACAGCCATCGCAACGAACGCAGAGGTGAACCAGCAAAAATTATTCGAAGACCTATAAAATTTATAAAAAAAATCTTGAGATGGTTTTAATATCAAACTCACAAGCTCTGTTTTGTTAAAATATTTTAGAAAGTATATTTACTTTTATTAAAAATACAAATAAAGATGGTCATTATTGATATTGGCCTCAATTAAAAAAGTTAATTTTGAGTATTTTCCTAGACGACTTCCTATATGTACGGGTATTCAAAGAATAATCGTCGAAAGATTAATGTGTGAAAGTTTAATGCAGAAAATTTCCATTAGCATACATAATATCATGCAGACCATAAAAATAAATGATATTGATTAACATATATATACATAAACGTTTTCATAACTGTTTGTTATTTACTGAAAATATTATATTCCTTTTAAATAACTTACGAAATACCATGATGTTACAGCGAACAGAGATGATGGTAGGAAGAGAGAAAGAGAGCCTGAAGAATTTGAGGATGAACATGAAGAAATCGAAGATTCCCACAGACAAAAAGCAAAACAGCGAAAAGGGAAAGATCATGCTGAACTGAGGTGAGTAAAATAGTGACTGTAATAGTACCTTTTCTCTTAAAAAGTTGTTAACAATTAAAAATTATTTATGTATCAAATTAGGAAAAAAGCCTTTCCTGGCCTGCTGGTGTAGTAGTTAGAGCTCCTGATTGCCATTTCCACCTATATGGCAATCAGGATATGCCTGATTACCACCTTGGACAAATAATAGTGTGGTGAGCACTATTATATTTGTTCTGTATGGTCTATACCCCATACACCAGTCTAAACCTTCGAAGAGAATTCCTGAACTCTTTATTTTTAATCTATTTCGTGTACCTATGCTCTACAATATTTTTTTACTGCAATTATTTACAGGGAGGAAAGTCCTAATGAAAATGGTAGAGTGGAATCTAGTGGCCATGACCCCAAAGATTATACGCTGCCGGAAAGATACACTTATGGTGATCCTGCTACAGAATACGATTTCTAGATTAAGTATGATAAATTCGAGTAAAAAGATGATATGATATTTCGTATAGAATTTTAATACGGTTCTGTACAATGTTAAAGCTTGGACCACGTTATCCATTTATGTTAACCACCCATCGTTGACTTGTTAGTTTTAAGAATACTCAAGACACACAAGTAATATTCACTATACGACTAAGTTTAATGACTTTTTAATTTTCTTTATCGTCTCTTACTGAAATGTCATCATAATATACATCCAAAATCGAGCTTGACACATTAATGTTACTTTAGGACCATGCCTAACATAGGTACATGAGTCATTCCGTGAAAATTTGCACCGTGACTATGTGGACAAAGCGGACATTTTTTAAAATTATTGTTTCGAATTATATTATTATTCGACGCACTGTATCTTAAAGATCTAGAAAAACTTTACTTTACTTTGGAAAATGTTTTTTTTTACTAGATATTGCCATTATTATCAAGGACCATGACTAAACTGTGTCCATTTAGTGACAAAATGATTTCTTTTTTCTGGAAAGATAAGTCTTTTTAAATTTTATTTTACGCTCCCTGTGTGAACATAATATGTTATTCTACCTATAAAAAATAATACAACTTACCTTTCGCAACATTAATGTTGTTCTATTCATATGTTAAAACCATTTCGTGACGTTTTGAATGAAAAGGACTACTTTTTTCATTTTTTAGCTACTTCAAATGCTTTGCAATGAAACCAAACTTGCATTAGGATGTAAGCATGCTAGTGATATAATTATTTTATGAAATTAAAGTACAGTATAATAATATATTCCATCATAATCGATAACGATGGTAGGACAAAAAAGTGTGACTGTAACTAAATAGGAAATACTATCGTGACTAAATATATACTTAGGCAGCGTTCATAACAATGCCAAAAGGTGATGAAATAAATCTTGAATATAGCATTAAAATGTGCTTCCAAATAAACAGATTGTGTTGTAGTTAATTAGTTCTATACCTACTTAAGTCATATAGTCTAAAACTAATTGTTTTTATTTAGAGCGTTAGTTAGTTAGGCGGGCTAGGGAAATAAAACAATTTATATTTTTAAATTCAATCAACAGTCTTAATTCAATACGTAGTTAGGTAATCATTTGTAATAATTTGTGATATTTCCTTTTCAGCAATAGCTTCTGGTAGTTCTTCTATTTTATCCACTTGTTGCAGAATTTGAGGTTCACAATAATAATTATAGTTAGTCATAGGATCAATAAATAATATAGAATCGCTGGGCTTCTTTTTCTCAATGGACTGCTTCGAACATAGGTGAGATCTTTTACGTTTGATAGTTTTATTAGAACACGTATCTTAATTTTCGTCTTCGCTACTACTTAAAGTGCCGTATACTTTTACATTTGTAACAACTTGTTTTGGTGGCTCGCTATAATTTCTCTCATATGATAATATGTCGCAATTTTGGTTTATTTCAAGTAGATTCAATATATCCATATTTTTTAGACCATAAAATGATGAATTCTGTGTAGTTAATTTGACGTCTGATAGAATAGTAACCTTTGTATTTTTGTTTGAATTTTGTGTTTTTGACTTTGGTGATACGTCTTTTGTACATTTTATAATACTATTTTCTTTATTGCATTTTAAGTCCGATAAAAGAGTGACATTTGACGATTTGACGGAACGCTTAACTTGGTTTTCTTTGTTACTTACTGTTTTTTTAGGCGCTAATACTTCTTCCTCTGGAACTAATTTTCCTGCAGTTACTTGCAAATTATGTCTTCCAACTAACAATGGTTTAGCTTCTCGGGAAGTATTAACATGGTTAAGGAGGGTCTGATCAAATTTTCTAGGAGCTACAGTAGTGTCCATTGTCTTTTCAGTTATGCAGGTATGGTATATATTATTTTGAGCAGTATTTTCAGTAATGTTAGCGAATATTATACTAGGAAGGTCTGAGTCTTGACAAAGATAGTCAGTATAAGAGTTCAGTGTATCAGGAGCTATGTTGCAGGCGTCGAAGTTTGTCTCTAGATTAAGGTAAGTAGTATTTGGTGTCGTATCTTTGGTGAACTTTACTTTTTCAGTTTGGCTTGAATTAAAAACTTCTACATCGGGACCAGAACCAAGATCTTTGAAAAAATAATGCCTAGTTGGGCTCAAGCAAAGACACAGTCCTCTTTTACAAAAACAACTTAGCTGCCTATGGAGTATTTCATTTTTTGTTGTTGATATTATTTGATGTATTTGCATTGTGCCTGCAACTGCTTTTAAATTGTTTGGTATTAGTGTTTTAATATTTTCGATATCAGAATTAGGTATAAAAAAGGGCTTTGTGGAAGTCATGCACCTTTTTAAATTATTAAATGCATCAGTAGCATTTGAAATATCATGTCCATAACAAACACGACGATCTAACGCTCTTTTTGTGGCACCACCTATGCCATCTGCCACACCTTTCCCATGGCCACTTTCTGAAAATGACCACGTTGTCATGGACAGTTTCAGTTTTTCGGTAAACAAGTTAAGTAGGAAAAAATTCTTTTTTTGTCTGTATTGGCTGCTTGGGCCATCCGAGAAAAAGTGAATTACGGATAAATTTCCGCACATTTGCTTCGCTAACTTGATAATTGGAATAAGGTGTGCCCAAATGGCATGAGGTTCATGACAGTTGCTATCTGATAAACTTACAAATGATTGACACTGTGTTTTTAAGAAAATCATGCCGGTATGCAGAGTAATCGAATTTTTAGACCCGCCGAAATGAAGCGACTGAATCTCTTGTGCCAACTTGCAGTCGTAGTTTTCCGAAAAATCAACCAATATTGCACATTCATTGGGCTTTAAATTTTCAATACACTTTCTGTATTGACGTTGCTGCTCCTGAATATTGTAGAAGTGTTTTTTATATAAAGGCAATTGTTTTTGAAACTCATCTATTAGTTCTTGAATTGTGCCAACTTTTCTTTCTTTTTTTGTTACACTGGCTATCATATCCTTGTCATTTTTCTTGTATGACTTTTTTGAGCGTTCCCACTGGCACCATTCAACAACAGTATTTTTATCAGCTGTAAAATTTAGGGATTTATACCGGCATGAATCGCACGCGTTGTACATACAACTTTTGGAATTTATGTCACATGACACTAGTTTTAAAAGATCTTTTCCAGATTGATTTTGCAGTTCGGAAATAGTGTGCTTTTTAATAGCTGATACCACAAAATTAAAATTACTATGTTTAACACAGAGGCATGTATCACGAGAGGCATTGGTCGGCGACAGGATATAAAAAGGTTTATATTTGCAAAATGTAGAAAAACTGTATATTCCTCCTTCTTCTTTATATATTTGGTAAAGGTTGTATAAAGTATCAGTAAGATACCTTATTTGCATCTTTTTCTTCTGTTTCGTTCTAGTCTCACGCTTTCCGGACGTCGCTCTGCTTATTTCGTCTCGACTGTAAAATGCCTCTAACATTTCTTTTATGTTTTTGCTTAGGAATCTCTTTGTTTGGCTAAATCGTATCCTGGAACATTTTAGACCTAAACTTTCTGATATAATTTTTGTCACGCCTTTTTTTGATAATGCAATATTGTTGGATTTGCTAATAGAACGCAATACTTTTTTTTGTTCATTTGTTTTACAGTCTTTGTATTTTTGTGTTAAAGCTATTTCCAAAACTTCGTGCCGTGCTTTTAACTTGTCAATTTCAAGATCTTTTTCTCTATTTTCTTTTTCTTGTGTCTGTTTTGTTCGACTTAAAGTTTTACGTAGACGCTGATTGATTTTTCTTGCTTTGCTTAATTGCTTAATTGCTGAATTATAGTTTCTTATTAAGTTTACATATTTCTTTTTGTAGAAGTCGACGGATCTAGAATCTGCTTTTGGAGGTGTTGCAGCAATTTCTTCTTGTTCGCGTTGTTTCTTGGCTTCTCTTTGCCTCTTTTTCTGTTGTCGCCAGACTTTTCTTGTTTCATCTTTTTCGGTTTCGCTTAATTCTCTTATTTTCTTTTGTCCTTTCTTCACTCTTGCAATTTGTTTTTTTCTTAGCTCTTCATATTTTTCTGCATTTAATTTTAATTTTTCCCTATAGCGTTTAGCACGCTCAGCAGCTGTCAGAACCATCACTGGAAAAAATAAATACATCACTGGAAATAAAAATAAATACAGTAATAATAAGTAATCTGAAACATGAAGCTCCATGGTATAATAAACCACAAGGCTGTAAGCAGAATGTCACACACAAATTGTATACTTTAGATTGGAAGAATCTTAACAGAATATTTTTCCCGCCTTATAGCCGAATGTAGTATAAAATAGCGTTATAGAAGTTACATAAAATAACACCAAAGCATTAATGCATCTTAAAAGGTTAAAATTAACTGCATTAAAATTTACATGCGTATTTTTTTCTAGCAAAATTTTGAAATTACAAGTTTTTCAACATACGGCTGAATTGAACCATATGTAGAACAAAATAGTAACGCCATTTGTTAACCTACATAATAACAAGCTGAAACTCGGTGCATTTAAATGAACCAGTATTGGAGAACCAACATTAAACCCTGAACATCATTTGTCATGAAAGTGCTAAAGAGCCCATACACGATGGGTTTACGTGAACCAGAAACGGAGAACTCCTGGTAACCATTTGGAACCAACATCAGTTCAGGCATATTAATAACTAATTAGATTTATACACGTATCCCAAACTTCAAATAGTTAAGATCAATTTTTTTTAACCTTAATTTGAACTTGTCATAATTCCAATTTTCTTAAAAATCACCCCACCGTAGCCTTTTTTTTTTTTAGCCCGATATTATTTATTCTGAAAGTTTCATCAAAATCGTTTGAGACGTTTTCGATATTTATAAAATACCACGTATAAGAATTGCTCGTTTAATACAATAGGATAATATTTATATTTAGTTCCTTAAAAAAAAAGAAAAAAAATACAATTAAGTACGTGTACTTATGTGGTACACATCACATTTGTCAAAAAAATTTTTAAATCAAAGTTGGGTAAATTACATTATGAACTAAGCCTTACGTGTCCATTTCGTCACGAAAATTGTTCCACTAATATGTCACGTGACTAAATGGACGTGACGAATCGTGTTTTGTCCTACAAATTTGCTTAACAACAACATTATTTGCGCTTAAAAAGAACATCACACTGCTTTATTGCATATTCAAATATAGTAAGCTTTAATTAATAATACAATATTTATAAAGTAACTTACCAATTTGACGTAAAATTCGCAACTAAACTGGATATCTTATTTAGCTTCCTGATGAAACGTGTTCGTCGTCACAGATTCTACACAACTGACAGTATACTTATGAAATAAAATGGTTGTTTTCGACTGGTAATATTGCCTGGATGTAAAAATAAAGATGTTTGGGTAGTTTCAAACTTTGGAAGCAGTGTAAGAGCCGTGACTAAAGTGGAATGTCCATGTGTACCCAAATGTTGGTTGACGATATTCCACAAGAATTTGATTCTAAATTAATGTAATTATATATATATTTAGAGTTTAAATTAAAATAGACATTACAAACTTTAAAAATACACCAAAAGAAAGAGCTGACAATGAAATCTACAGCGAAAATTTATTTTCTTAATTTTTACATATTACGTGTGACATACTAAAATTATCATTTTTTTTGCAAACTTTATTTTATAATTAATTAAATCGTATTATAATTGCTGATTTATATATTTGTTTTTAAAGTTAATCAATCCATCTTTTAGCTAAAATAAAGTCTATAAAATATCGGATTAGTCAATTAGTAGTAATAATTTCGAAAGTGTTGTGACCGTGGTTTTTGCAGTGGTGCAAATTTGTACGGAATGACTCACATACCTTTAATCCTACAGATAAAATAATAACTTGTTACATAATACGAACAAGCAGATGTACGGAGGACGAACCACCAACATAACAATATCACCTGTCAATTGACACCTTATTATTTTCATGTAAAACATTTAATGTGGAGACTTGCTGTTGGTGTGACAACGCGACCCCACGATATGCGTCGCCATGCCTTGAGACAGTATGTGTAACATGTAATGTGGTGTGCCGACATTACATATTTCTTTTCGTTTCTATCTTTTTATAATCATAATTTCTAAAAAATTATTTTGATGTTTGTTGTTGTTGTTGCCCCCCAACGTCACAATTTTTCATTTTTTAGTTTTGTTTTGATATAAAGTTATACTAAAAGCTTCTAACTACTAACTGTTTTATATAAATCGTATTAAATACTTAGATCTCAATCTTTTTCATAATAAATTTACTACCCATTTTGGATGTTCTCCTTTCTAGACTGATAGATTTTAGACATTCGAATACAGGATTTTTCGAGATAAGATATATGTCATTTAGGTTAGGTTAGATTAAAGATTTTTGATATAAAGATATGGTTTAGGTAACCTAAGTATATGTCATGTGAAAATTCTACCGCAATTATTTTTATATAATGTAGGTACCTAAATAAAAAACAATACATTTATTTCGTTAATTTGAGTTTTATTTCTAATTTTATTACATTATTATTATTTTGTATGCTAATAAACTAAACGCTGGCAGAACATAATATGATATTTCACGTAAACGTTATTTGCTAAGAACTTTTATCTAGGCGCTTAGCGACTATTTCGAAGAGAAAGTTTGAGGCACCGTTTTGTTCTTATATTTAAATTAGATTGAGGATTTGGGGTACTATTTTGATATAGAATTGTTATAGAATTATTTGATTCAATAAATTTGCTTATACTATGTATAGTAATGATGTATTATGGTGGTTTCGCCAGGAAAGATACTCCCCTGGCTCAGCCACTTTAAATAAAAGTTTATGTCGAAACTAGAGATAGGACTACATAGAATTTTATAGACATTCCATAGACTTTTTTATGAAACTTACACTTGTCAAAGCAAACGTGGTTACGTCAGGGAGTATGACATCAAAAAATACCGCAAGGTATTTCTAAAAATTATAATTTAAGATTTGTTGCAATTAGACAACTAAAATATGGACCAAAACAAAAAGTGATTCTATGAGTATCTTAATATTAATTCTTATCTATTTTTTTTTTTTTATTAATTGTTAAAATGGGTGAATTCGTTTGGAAGTTATGATAAGTAATAACAAGTAAAAATTGTAGTAATATATAGACATGAACAAGTAAGTATCTTTACATATGAATAGTATAAAATGAAGTAGCGTCCCGCAAGTTACTTATATTTTAATACAGTTTTCGTCAATAGAGTGAATCTTTCAAGAGGAAGATTAATAAATGTATACATACATATTATGGACTAGGAAAGGCTAGAATTTCAAATTTTTTAAATGTGATGTAAAAAATATATGTTACATTGCATATTACATATACATAGTCCATGTGGTGACGGATGAAGAATACAGAGTGTCACCACCCCTATTCATCACGTGTAAGGGAGTACCCTTAGTCGACTCTTACGACACCCACTGGACACCCAACAGAATTAAAACTTGAAACAGACCCTATACCAACCCGTCTGGCCAGCGTCGTATAGTAAGCCTAAACCTCCTTTCTAAGGAGAGGCCCATGTCCAGCAGTGGACTAGTAAAGGCTGTTGATGATGATGATGATATAATACATTGCAAACGCTGGCTAAACCTTGCTAGATAGATCAAAATAATGAACTACGGAATTGTATACTTTAAAAAGATTACCAAAAAGTCGAAAGTATCTCATTGTCTCCTTCTAACGATAACCCACACCAACCATTTATATCTCTAACATTTTACAAAAATATAATGAGTTATTTACGAAGCTTTTTTAAACAATACAGTCTTTTAAAATCGTATAGTGAAAGCGTAACTAACAAACAAACTCACTTTAACATCATTTATAAGTTCGTTTGAAGATTCTGTTTCGTACATACGCACACACCTACTAAGCTAATAAAAGCGTGTTAATAAATAGCCGCGGCCGTAATTACTTCCACGTCCATCATCATCATATGCAATGTATAAACACCTACGCGTTGTTGGCCTGCATTTGCGTATTGTGGAGCCTGACCCAATACTATCCAATGAGCCTTTACTTATTTAATTTATCATACGTGAGCTGGCCACACTTTTTAATCGCTTTGTGGAGATACTCGGTCATGTATTCAGAGCACAGAATTCTTAAAGATGTACATATTATAATATAAAAATATATAGATTACTAAAGAATTTATTTATATATGAAAAATAATTAGGCGATGAGATGTTGGCCTAGCATTGCAATAATAATAACCCGTAAACCCAATGTTTTGCTATGGCCACACTATTAGACGTTGATTTCATCGAGACCTTCGACTTAAAATAAATACTTCTAAAGGAGTATGACAAACTCAACGCTAGTTACCAATCAGTGTAAACCTAAGTATATCTAAACACAAAAACAGCGATACGGCATGACGCTGTAATATGTTTTGTAGTTGACTAATTATTTACTTTCCTTGAAATGGAACGTAAAGTAGCGTTTAATTTTAATGCAAAACATTAAATTTATAATAAGACTTTAGACTTATTAATATTATTTTCTTATAACTTTTTATGATTAAGTTATATGAAGATAAGAGAGAACTATTGCCATTATAATATTTTGTAAGTGTTTAGTCTGTGAGTACGATTCCGTGAGCACTTTTTTTGTTGAAACTAAACGTACCTGACATTTGGGAACGAGTAGTGCGTATGTATGACAGCACATTCAATTTGACATTTGTTTTGCTTGCTGTAGTCGCACAAAGTATTCTTCGCTATTACAAAAAGATAAATCTTCGGGCCTATTCAGTGCAAGTTGTGATGTAAATCTTTATCTATCAGAAGTGCAATTACAATGAAGATTAAAACTTTCGACGTTTTGGCGACATTGTTGCTAAATTTAATACAATACGGTTGCTCGGGTAAGTTGTAAGTAGCCGACAATTATTTAATTGAATCAATTTATCCTCTGTTACGCAGTGTATTCTTTTTAACAGAGCACATCCTGTCCTGCAATGTGTCCATATATGGTACATGTCCGGCGCTACAGACATGTAATGAGACGACATCGAAATGCGATTGTTTACGGGGGTTTATTCGCATAGGGGATGATTGTGAGAAGCCGGACAGCAACGTTACGTCGTACAGTGGTGCAACAATCGCCACAGTCACGATATTCACTCTCGCTCTGCTAATAGCAGGAGCTGTATTAGTTATAAGGAAATACAATTTAATTGAGTATGTTCAACAAAAAATCCGATCAAGGAGGAATAATGACGTAATGTATGAAGATGTTATGATCGGGAATGATGATCCTCCACTTAGTCCTTAGTTCGTGTGTAAGTTTATTCTATAGCAAATAATGATTGTTATACAGACTCAGACAAATATGGGTTTGAATGTATTGTTTTGTATATTATGCTGTCTATCTGTGTCAAAACTAAAATATCAATTTTGTTACAATATCCTCACTAAAAGTAGTTTTCAGAAACACTGTATTGGCTTACTATCGAACAAAATGGCAACCGTTGCAACCTGATGATCTCAAAACTGTGCAGAATCATATCTATGACTGAATATACAAATGTATGTTTTTATTCATAGTTAGAAATTGGTGAAACAAATCAAAATCAAGTAAATATTTTAATTTAGCCGCCAGGGGCAGGAAACAATAGGTATAAAAGACATTTATGTTGTTCAAATAGTCATAGTGACATGCATTACCTCGTAGTAACCAGGAATTAAATAGAACACCATTTTATTATCTGCGAAGGCATGTCAGCTGTTACGTGTGATATGTACGAGCACTTTGTCTAATAGACAATGTACATTATTAAGTGTTACGTGAACTTTAAACTCTTATGCAAGATAAATTCTATTGACATAGGTAAAATAAATATGATCCACGATTCTAATATCACATCGTTGCAATTAAACAATACGTGTCACTTTTAGAAAGACAGCAAATCAAAATTTGTTGAATGTGCTGATGCAGTATTTAAACATATTGGCAAAACACCAAATATAATAATAATCTAGAACAACAACATACGCACAACAAATAAATATATTTAAACCGTTGTCTGTCTGTTGTTGTATTTAAAACAAATGTTTTCAGTGTTGTGGCTAGTAATACATCAGACTTAAGATGATTCATAATTTTTGCAAAACAATGAACAATTTTTTTTTTAACTGATATCATTTCATCTTATCATACTGTTCTGTATTTGCTTTGACTGCAAATAATTACCAATTATTATTAAATAACAATTTTAACTTTTTATTTTTTTTATTCAATTTTAAATTTTTTTTTTTATCGAGAAACAGAATAGCATCATGACTTAATTCAATATTAGACGAAATTTAATTCAATATTATATTTAAATTCACTTACATGCAGTTTGGCAGTCAAGCCTATCTCTGCTATTGCAGGTATCATAGTTGACTGTCAAGCAAAATAATATATATATAATATGCTATAACATCCTGTTTCTTTTTCATTGATTTTAATTTTTTGGTTTAACGGTTAAAAAAATTAAAAAATAATGTAAATCGGTAACAAATATAATTTTTCACTGTCTAATATCATATTTAATTTCATGAAAAGTAGTAAACAATTTATTTCACAAAATAAACCCTAAAAGTACTGCAGTTATAAACGTCTCCAATTAATGAATCATCTTATTTCTTTATTTAAAGTGTATTTATATTTATTTGTATATTTATGAACATGTTATTATCCTTAATGTGGTATGGAAACAATATGGTCTCTAGTTTTTCTTCAATTCTGTTTCTGACATTAACAATATGGCTAAATTTTTTTTATGGTCGGAATCAAACCAAATAAACTACACTGTGTTATACCCTAATAAATATGCCTCAGGGATATTTGCAGATATCAATTTACTATTACTCCCTTATTATTTCTATAAAATTCTATCTAAAGGTAAATTTGTTGGCTCACCTGAACCTAAAACTTGTTGGCTGCAGACAATTTCATCATATTTTACTCTTAGTTTAGTCGACATTAGTTTCGAAATTCCTCATTTTTTAAGAGATGATATTGCTTATTCCGTGGGTGTCGTAAGAGCCGACTAAGGGAACAAACTGCACAGGACACTGCAAAAAGTAGGAAAACTTGAAACAAACCCTATACCAACCTGTCTGGCCAGCATGGTATGGTAGGCCAAAACCTCCTTTCTAAGGAGAGGCCTATGTCCAGCAGTGGACTATTATAGGCTGTTGATCATTGACAATGATGATTGCTTATTTAAACGGATGTTCTCTTACAACATTACAAAAATGTTAATGACCCAGTATAAAATGTGTGTATATTGACATTCTAATAATGTTAGTAATTTATTAATTTTAATGTTTACCAAGGCTACACCATCCCCAGATGTAAGAGTCCCGGTACACTTAAACAAGCTTTCCTATCTATTGTTTTAGAATTGCCTAATTTGTGATCAGGGTGATTTTGTCTTACTCGTATGTGAAAAGTGATAATTTGAAGTAAGAAATTACACAATCAGTAAAATCTAAGATTAACACAACAACCATTCAACTTTTTAAAAGTTTATTTTTGTATGAAGAAAGTAAAAAACTAGTAGCTCACAGTTTTTGTTTTTAAATATAAAAAGTTACAACAAGTAAACAGTTTTGTTAGTGTGGAGATTTTTTTCCATGTAAACAACTGTTGGTGATAGTACCTATATTTATTTATTGTGTGTTTATTTTTCTTATTTAGTGTTTATTTATTTATCCTTGTGTATGTATTGCAATGGAATTGTGCTAGCTACATAATTCTCGGACATCATACTGTAATGTATTGATAGGGGTGTCATAATTATTAATGTAAATTGTTCAGACGAGGCAAGACAACCTGGTCGTGTAGATGCTGCCATATTACCAAGACAGGTAATTATTATTCGTAGGAGGTAAAAAATGTATGGATGGTGTAATACATAATTTTAAACATAACTATCTCTTAGACTTATATGTTCCATGATATATTATTGACTCTAGAATTTTTATAGATATCTATATAAATAAATAAAATTGGAGTGTCTGTTTGTAATATTAAAATAACCGCTTTTTACTGAATGCATATGTATGTTTACACGGTACATATGCCAAAATAACATTTTTTACAATTTTTGTCTGTCTGTCTGTTTGTTCTGGGTAATCTCTGGAACGGCTAGACTGATTTCGACGGGACTTTCACTGGCAGATAGCTGATGACATAAGGAGTAACTTAGGCTACTTTTTTTTAGACTAGCTTCGCCCCGCGGCGTTGCCCGCGGTTATAACAACAAACGCGGGTAACACCGCGGGTCTCAGCCAGTATATAATAATAATATAATTATATTTTTTTGGATATCTTACACACAACGCCCCATCCAGTTTCAAACTAACCAGAACTCGTACTATGAAAACTATACATACCTACATATTATACATAGAAAAACACCCAAACTCCGAAATATATATTTGCAGTTCATACAAACATTTGGTCCGCCCCGCGAATTGAACCCGATACACCAGCACAGCAGTTACATTCGCTACCACTGCAACACCGAGGCAGTCGATAATCAGTATACTAGGTTTACTGACAGCCTGAGACCACGTTCTGGTTGCGCTTGCCGTGATGTCAGGCAATTCAAAGGTATTTAATACCTATTAATTAGGAACACATGTTGTTTAACTAATTGAAACATCCACATTTCTTTACAAAACAGGTAGAGATATTAATATACTAGCTGGTGCCGCGTGGAATTTGAAAAACGCTGGCATAGTAAGTTCGATTCCCGGACCAGGCAAAATTTTATAGGGTTTTTCTGAGAGAAAAAATAGCTTAAGTTACTCCTTATATAGACAGCTACTTGGTAGTAAAATATTATCAAAATCAGTCAAGCCGTTTTGAAGATTACCTACCCGGAATAAACAGACAGACAGACAAAAAATATTTAAACTGGTTTTTAGGCATAGGTATCGTGCAAATAACCATGTAAGCATGAAAAAAAAAACTATTATTTTGACATTACAAACAGACACTTCAATTTTATTTATTTGTATATAGATATAGGTTGTCTATTCATTTTTAAGTAATTGCAATATCATAGCTTAAGCATGCCATTAGTTTAGTTTTATTTTATTGTTTGTATTCATTTATATTAATCATTAGATCTTTATTAATTGCTTCTGCTCAATTTAGCCAAAGACTGATGGTGTTGCCAGTGACAGGCGATATATTCATTTAAAAACTATATGTTGGTGTATTAATTATATTATATAACTAAAACATATATTATTGTATGATATTTTTACTATTATTAATAATGAAAAAATGTTAAGAATATAAAGATATTTTTATTATTTTAATCAGTGGGGTTAGTTTTGTTTAATATTGTTTATCAACGCACAAACACATTTATAATGCAAATAAGTTACAAAACCAATGAAGTATTTATAAATATGTACAAACCAGTTGTCAGTGATTTATTCGTTTTAGATAATCCAATTTGCAGTACAGCATGAATCTTCCTACTAAGAGTAATAAATCGTTGTGTAATTCAGCTGGCCAGTTAGACCTTCATGCAAATTTAAAAATGTAAATGAACCTGAGGGGCAAGTGCGAGTTTATTTCATTTCTACACGATTGTCACGTTGATCGCGTTCGGCGCTTAGATTGGTCCGCACTGAAATCTCCACCAATAGCGCGCGCGCTCGCCATTGAGAGCGAGTCGATGTGAAATAAACTTGTTTGACAGCCCTCTGAACTTGTTTGACATGTAACAATATTTCGTCTCGCTCTCCTCTCCGTTTCGTGAAACAGGACGGAAGTATGTAACAGGGAGTCTTGGAAGTGTGCGCTGTGGAGTTGGTCGTGAGATGTCAGTTGTTACACAATATATGTAACTATTATACGACTCGCTTTTTTTTTATACAAAAATAGCTTTCATAATGAGATCAAATTTGTTTTTAAAGAAAAATATATTGTTATTAAAAATGTATACTTTTGTGCTATTGTATTGCACTCTGAAGGCCTATTTTCGTAATTAAAGTTCGGTCTGATCAACTTTTGATATCACAACTGTCATAAAAGGCATTTTCGTAGTACAATAGTAAATTATTACTAAGACTAACAGAATACCGATTCAATTTTCGGTTACAATACGATATAATCACATTACAGTCAACGTTGGATATTTAATACTTACTGCGAAACTACCTTTTATGATAGCTGTGAGATCGAAAGTTGATCGGAACTGAATTCAGACCGAACTTTTATTACGAGAATTGGCCTTCTGGTGCTTAAAAACGTCTTACCACCGACGAAAGTTGTTTTTTTTTAATAGGAACATCTTTTGTAATAAAGTATTATTTTGATTGATATTGATTAATTAGCAAAAAATTTAAAATAAACAGCCCATTTATAGAGATGATTATCAGAATACCATTTCATATTAGTTTTAATAGAAATTTACGTATTAATTATCCAGACTTTTTTAATTTTTTTAAGTGTTAAGGAGTGTGCACACCTGCGATTTTTTGTGCGGTCGAGATGAAAATATAATTAAAAAATGTGTGTATATCATGATTTTACATTCTCAATATTGCCGTGTGAGCTCTCCCAACATTCAGAACGTGTCATATAAAACCTTTTATCTAGTAGTAACTTTAGTTGAGCAAATATTCAGACGAATTATGTAGGTATACTAAAAATAGACGACAGGATATCCCATTAAACGACAAAGTGAATTAGAAGGTATTTTAAAGGGTTATTTAAATATCCGTTGCGAAAACAACGTGTCAGTTAGAACGGCGACAGCCCGGAACATGTGGCATACAATGAAAATACGGAATTGGATTGTTTGTGAAATTGTTTTAAAGTGATTATTTTGTTACTCTTGAAAATAAGAATGAATCGACAAAATTGGCTTTTTAATTTTTTACAAGTGAAATGTGTACACTTATACGTCATTTGTGTATACTTTAACAAAATGCGTTGATCTTTTGCCAATATCATGCAGTTCTTTTAAGTATTTGTATTTCTGTTAAAACAAATAGTAATAAATATATCTTATGTCTGTAACGTAGTGTGTAGCTCCTAAATTTGGGAGTATTATATACATTGCAAATATGTACATGAAACCAAATTTAGAATATTCGAAATTTCATTTCATAAAATTTGAAAAAAGCACACGTACCCTTCTGACTGATATTGAATAACCTACCTTATACAATTAGTATTACGGTTTTATTTAAAAAGTTAAGAAAACTCACCGATACAAACACATTGTGACTACCATATTCTGTCAAGACGCTAATGTCGTTACTACAATATTTATGTGAAATCTTCTAATGTATAATTAATGTACGTGTAAAATAACGATGTTATATTTTTGAAATAAATACTCTGTGATATGCTAACGAGTAATTTATTTTTAATAATTCACTGTCGGTATAGGTATACTGAGCTGGATGCGAGAAGCCCTAAATCGGATCTAAGTGGCGTGCGATCGGAGAGGCCTATGTCCAGCAGTGGACTGCGATAGGCTGATGATGATGATGATAGGTAAACTAACATTTGTACAACACCTACTATGGATGAAATGGATTTATATTGGGCTGAATACTAAATAGGTACCGACCTGAGGGCTAAGTACGAGTTTATTTCATTTCTACTAAAGTCTACTCGATCGTCACGGTGACCGCTTTCGCCGCTACGATTGGCCCGCACTAAAATCTCCACCAGTCACAACGCTAAACGCGCTCGCCGTCGATGTGAAATACACTTGCACTCGGCCCTCTGATATCTGTTTCATCTCCAATTCTTATTTAATATTACATGAGGTAAGTAAATATCTAATTTGATGTACCTATAAATAATATATGACATAGTCTCTATTGTACCTGCTGAGCCGAAAGTGAAGTGAATGTATCTTTGGCCTCTGCGATACAAGCCTCGAGCTTAGTGCTGTGGCCGCTGTAAAACTTATTGTATCGCATACCTTATTGAAATAAATTTATTTATTTATTTATTTATTAGGATCTCCTACGAAAGATATACACAAGTAAAAAAAACAGTAATTAACAGAATGGGTTTAAAGTCGGTGTACTCCTTCACTTACAGGAGACCACAGCAAGCACAGTAAAATAAAAATTAATACCATCAACCAAGCGAACAAAGTTACAAGCGATGTTAAAAGTTTAAATTCTTAAAAGTAACAAAAAAACATAATTAAAAAATTGTTTTGATGAAATTTAAAAAATACGAAATAAAACAAAAAATAATAATAAAAAAAAACGTTGAGGCTTACATTACATTAAAGCTGTTAAGCATTTCTTATATTTAGACAAACATAGGCATATATCTAATTCAGTCGTTTATTGTTATTCTTATAATAAATGAAATAAATGGTTAAGTAATTAATTTTTAAAATTTTGAACATGTTCAACTATTGACAGTAACTCAATAAAAGTTCGGTCACAATTCAGTTCCGATCAACTTTCGATCTCGCAACTGTCATAAAAGGTATTTTCGTAGTAAAGTATTACTAAGTCTAGCCTAATACCGATTCGATTTTCGGTTACAATACGATATAATGACATTACAGTCAACGTTAGATGTTTAATACTTTACTGCGAAAATACCTTTTATGACAGTTGTGAGATCAAGAGATGATCGGAACTGAATTGTGACCAAACTTTTATTACGAGAATTGGCCTTCGGATTACATTCAACTCAGATTTCTTTTTTTTTTTTTGCTTGTGACCTCCGAAATCCGTTATTTATGAACCCATTTGAAACATTTGGAAGGGTATACCTACTTAATATTTGGTCCCATTGAAGTTTGAGGAAACAATACCACCCGTAAGGGTGAATATCAAGGAATGAATGAATACAGTTTATGACAATTCAATGGCGTAGGTACACGAGTACACGATTCAATGGCGATAATTATGTACGATGCTATAAAGCACCATTTATATAGTCCTTAGATAACAATTAGTGAGCACACCTACAT